>OZ014489.1:6957515-7566221 GCA_963965965.1 Trididemnum nubilum | reverse complement strand
TCCTACAATGGCAAAGTAGGAAAAAGCGGAAATTGTGAAGGAAAAGTAGGAAAATGAAAATGGGGGAACGGAAGATGATTGAAAGATAAGAAAAGTATGGAAAAAATGGGGGAAGGGGAGCTCATTGAAAGGTTGGAAAATGGATTCGGGAATGGGAGCTCTTTGAAAGGTAGGAAAAGTAAGAAAAGGAATGGGGGGACTCATTGAAAGGTAGGAAAATGAATGGGGGAGTTTGAGTTAATTCAAAGGTAGGAAAAGTAGGATAATGAATAGGGGAAGAGAAGGTTATGGAAAAGTAGGAAAATGAATGAGGGAATGGGAGCTGATTGAAAGGAAGGAAAAGTAGGGAAACACTGTAAATGGGAGAATGGACAAGTTCATTGAAAGGTAGGAAAATGAATGGGGGAATGGGAGCTCATTGAAAGGTAGAAAAAGTAGGAAAAGGAATGGGGAAATGGGGGGCTTACTGAAAGGTAGGAAAATAAATGGGGGAGTTTGAGTTCATTAAAAGGTAGGAAAAGTAGGAAAATGAATAGAAAGGAAGGTTATTGAAAAGTAGGAAAATGAATGAGGGAATGGGAGCTGATTGAAACGTAAGAAAAGCAGGAAAATGGATGGGGGGATGGGAACGTCATTGAAAAGTAGGAAAAAGAATGAGGGAATGGGAGTTCATTGAAAGGTTGGAAAAGTAGGAAAATGATTGGGGAAATGGGAGCTCATTTAAAGGTTGGAAAAGTAGGAAAATAAATGGGGAAATGGGAGCTCATTGAAAGGTAGGAAAATGAATGGGGGAATGGGAGCTTATTGAAAGGTAGAAAAAGTGGAAAAATGAATAGGGTCGTAGAAGCTGTTTGAAAAGTATGAAAATGAATGGCGGAATGTAAGCTGATTAAAAGGTAGGAAAATTAATGGAGAAATGGGTTTTGGGAACAATAATCTATTTTGACTCCATTTAGGGATTTGTATATTTACTTCTGCAAAGCGTGGGAGTTTTTGCACGTGTAGCTAAATTTCTTGGCAGTAGTAAAGCTTGGTATTAGCCATGGGACGCTTGTTATTAGCCAGGCGGTGCACAAGATGAAAAGCAAGTGTTTTGTGTTTTGTGCAGAAAATGGTTTCGCCTCAAATGTCGTGCAAAGTGTGCGGACATAAACGAAACTTACTTTTGTTGTTGCAGCGAGTTGCCTTACTAATCGAGCGGAAGTTTATTTTCATTCGTGACAGAGAAGTGTGCTGAGCGGGCTTGTTGTTCTGTCATTGTTCTGGTTACGTAAAATTATTTTGGAGAAGAGAAATTGCTTTCCTTCAAAATTTTACAATTTTGCAGTGCGTACTTTTTCGGGGAAATGTTTAGGCTAACTACTAAAAACCCAAGTGTAACGTTAGCCAAGTTTAAACAGCAAGGTACTCCAACGTAGGCCGATTTTGGCAATTTTACCTGTACGTGAGTACTATTTAAGCAATGCTGACCTGCAAGGGGGAGCAGTAGATACACCATTTTGATTTGAAATTTTAAAGAAATTTAGCACATTTTCTACTTCATCGTTTAGTGTAGACCAGCATTTCTTGTATGCATGAATGGTTCTCTCTAGAGTAAATAAAAATTTTTTACGAGAAAAGCGGCTTTTACCAATAGGAAGTCCTTGGCCTCGAGGACGTCCTCGAGGACACATTTTGAAGTCCTTGGCCTTGGCCTCGAAGGTCAAGTCCTTGGCCTTGGCCTCGAGGCCTCAAGTCCTTGTTAATTGGCCTGTCCTCGGCTCGAGGACAGCACTATTTTTTGAATTATTAAAATTTTGTGAAGCGCTTGAAAAATTTTTTTGAAAACGTTTTTTTGTGGAGATCGCTTGAAAAATTTTTGTGAAGACCTTTTTTTTGGAGAGCACTTGCGCTTGTGTCCTTGGTCCTTGGCCTCGAGCATTCCTGTCCTTGGCCTCGAGAGTGTCTGTCCTCGGAAAGGCTGTCCTTGGCCTTGGATTTTTTTGTGTCCTTGGCCTTGGCCTCGAGCCTTGTGTCCTCAACTCCACCTCTGCTGCTTAAGCCAATGAAGAAGATCTGAAATGAGGTGTAACATGTAACTGAATTATTTTGCGTTGTTTGTCTACATTTTGATAAACTATTCAGGCTATTTGTTATATTCGGGCTATGACATTTTTTATGGCAAGTTTTGAAGCTTGTAAGTAGCGACTGCTATGAACTCAGTGCTGCCGTTGAGGGTAGGCTTGGTAGTCTCTAACCTCAAAAATGATGTAAGCATCGTTGTAATTGACGAAGTATCTCTTCGATATTAGACGAAAAAGTACAGCTTTTTCCCATTGAAGACTTCTTTTTCTTCATCTGAAACTGACCGAAAAAGATAGTGACTGCGGTGATCTTTTTTTTTTTTTCTTGTACACGAGCCTACACACTTCTTGTTTGGAGCCTTCCCACTTTTTTGTTTAGGACGGCAGCACTGTATAAACTTCAATTGAAAAACAGTGCTCTGCTGTGCACAATTTCCGCATTTTCCTACTTTTCCGCCTTTTGCTACTTTTCCGCCTTTTAGTAAAGTCCCGTACAGGATCCAAATTAGGGGAGTCGAATATGGAATTAAATAATCTGGGTAATTTTATGATTCAGGATGAAGTTAGAGCCTCCTTATAAGGCTCAATAACGTTTTTTATGGCGTTATTCGAAGCTCGAAACCTTAAATAACCCAATGTATGAAATAGACGGGTTAAAAAAATTGACGGGAATGTAGGCCTATTGAGGACTTCGATTTTTTGTTATGATACACGTTTTGAACTTTTCTGCAGAATAAGATGCTTTCATTGCCCACCGTACTTGTTTCATAACCGCTACAAACATGTGTTTACAGTGTATTTAGATACACTGTAAAGTGTATCTAAATAGCTTAGCATTGTTAACATCCTTGATAAGACTTTGTTAAAATCTTTTTCTTAATTTTGAAACTTTAAGAAGGCGTCGTCATTGCTGTAAAAAACGCAAAGCTTTAATCTCGGTTTCCTAAAATGTTAGCATTTTCCAACCATAGAAATATAAAAAGATCAAATCCACCATATAAAAAGAACCGATATTATTGTCGCATATTTTTTGATATTGGTGATATTTTTTTAGACTATTGCAAGTGTGTATTATAGCTTATTATCACTCTCAAGCGCATGAGATGTTGATAAAGTGTTTTCAACATCTCAATTGTTGTCACCAGGAATATAAATTAAATGAAGTTTATTAGTTCAACTGGTGGGGCAGAAAACTTTTTATGCCAACGTTTCGATAGGCTATGCTCAAGGCATGTACTACCTATCTTCGTCAGGGCTAGAATGCAAAGTTGAAAAACAAGCAACGATAGATGCGAAAAAATTACGTCACAAGTGAATCATACGTTAACGCAAAAATTATAACAAATTGGAAGCGAAAAAAACTGACAGCCAATTTGTTATAATTTTTGCGTTAACGTATGATTCACTTGTGACGTAGTTTTTTCGCATCTATCGTTGCTTGTTTTTCAACTTTGCATTCTAGCCCTGACGAAGATAGGTAGTACATGCCTTGAGCATAGCCTATCGAAACGTTGGCATAAAAAGTTTTCTGCCCCACCAGTTGAACTAATAAACTTCATTTAAAGTGTTTTCAATTTTTGCAAGTTCCATTCTTTCATCGCTGCTTATAAAGAATTCAGACCTGAAGCTTTTTTTCAGTGCGCAAGTGTTTCATAATTGCATTTGTAAATTACCTCGCTGAATATTTAGCCTGTCTACATTTCGAATTAGCGTGGGCTAATTTGGCCCGTAGGTGGTCCAAATTCATCTTTAGGGGTCAAAATCTTGAAAATTTGGAGGTCCCATTTGGGGGGGATCCCCAACGTGTCACCCTCCAATTCAGACGGGCACTAGCCCATTTTGATATCTACATTCGCTCAAACTTTGGATTCTCTGCGTTTTGCAAGCAAAATACAGAAAGCTGAAGATAGAAAAAAAAAAGGAAAATGATATCCAAGTCGGATATTATAAACATAGCCATAAGAAAGACGGTGAAAGTGTGTTCTAAAACCGCTAACGTGTTTTTGTCAACATCGGTATTTACCGAGATA
Source organism: Trididemnum nubilum (assembly GCA_963965965.1). Lineage (NCBI taxonomy): Eukaryota > Metazoa > Chordata > Ascidiacea > Aplousobranchia > Didemnidae > Trididemnum > Trididemnum nubilum. Next base: position 7,562,128 of record OZ014489.1, on the reverse strand, counting down.
TATCTGTTCAAATTTGACCATTTTCTGCTGAAATTTTGTCTCCATAATTGCAGTCACGTGACCAAGCGTCCCCAAAATTGTTACGTACAAAGTTTCTATAGATGCACTTATGCTGTGTCCAAATTTGAGCTTTCCACGTCCAACCGTTTTGAAGCTGTAAACGACTAATATTTCTTTGACACAAAAACGGCCATTTCTTTTCCGGTTTTCAGATTACTGAACCGCGATGATGTCACCCTTGATCCTAAAAACTGTCATACAAGATGCATTTATCCACAACCAGGTTGTGTCCAAAATTCAACTTTCTGTGTTTAGCCGTTATGAATTTATAACGCTTTGATATCTTTATATGCAAAAAATCGGCGGGTAAAAACAATGGTACCACGCGCGAAACGCGATGTATAAATGACCTTGCATTTTCCGGATATGACTAAAAGGCGGTAAAGTTGGGAAAAGCTGAAATCGTTCTAAAAGGCGGAAAGTAGGAAAGGGCAGTTGGGGTTTGGGTTAAGGTTAACCCTCATCTAACCCTAACCCCAATCCTAACCCAAATCTAACCTTAATCTGCTTTTTAGCACGTTTTCCGCCTTTTCCTACTTTTCTGCCGTAGGAAAATGGGGAATCGTGCAAAAAACTGACTAATTTTAGATTTGGTTTAAGACAAGGGTTAGACGAATTCACCCTTTTCTACTTTTCCACCTTTTGAGACGAATTCAGCCTTTTCCTACTTTTCTGTCTTCTAGTCATGTCCTCATTTCCCTACTTTTCCGCCTTTTTTTTGCCAATTCCTAACCTATCTCAATTTATAGTTCCAACATTTTCTACTTTTCCTACCTTTCCCAACCACACAATGAGCTCCCATTTCCAAAATTTCCAAAAATTTCACTTTTTGAACCAACATCTCATGCTTTCCCTACCTTTCAATGAACTCCCATTCCCTCATTCCTTTTCCTACCTTTCAATGAGCTTCCATTCCCATTTATTTTCCTATTTTTCTTACCTTTCAATGAGCTCCCATTCCCATTCGTTTTCCTACTTTTCCTACCTTTCATTGAGCACCCATTCCCCCATTTATTTTCCTACTTTTTCTACCTTTTAATGAGCCCCCATTCATTTCCTACCTTTCAATGAGCTCCCATTCCCCTATTCATTTTCCTACCTTTCAATGAACTTCGTCCATTTTCCCATTTACAGTGTTTCCCTACTTTTCCTACCTTTCAATCAGCTCCCATTCCCTCATTCATTTTCCTACTTTTCCTACCTTTGAATAAACTCAAATTCCCCCATTCATTTTCCTACCTTTCAATGAGGCCCCCATTCCCCCATTCCTTTTCCTACTTTTTCTACCTTTCAAAGAGCTCCCATTCCCCAATCCATTTTCCAACCTTTCAATCATCTTCCATTCCCCCATTTATTTTCCTACTTTTGCTACCTTTCAATGAGCTCCCATTTCGCATTCATTTTCTTACTTTTCCTATCTTTCAATGAGCTCCCATTCCGCCATTCATTTTCCTACTTTTCATACCTTTCAATGAGCTCTCATTCCCCTATTCATTTTCCTGGTTTTTCTACCTTTTGTTGAGCTCCCATTCCCCTATTCATTTTCCTACTTTTTCTACCGTACCTTTCAATAAGCTCCCTTCCCCCATTCATTTTCCTACTTTTCCTACCTTTCAATGAGCTTCGTCCATTCCCCCATTTATTTTCCTACTTTTCCTACCTTTCAATTAGCTCCCATTTCCCCATTCGTTTTCCTACCATTAAATGAGTTCCCATTCCCCCATTCATTTTCTTATTTTTCCTACCTTTCAATGAGCTCCTCTTCCCCCATTTTTTCCATACTTTTCTTATCTTTCAATCATCTTCCGTTCCCCCATTTTCATTTTCCTACTTTTCCTTCACGATTTTCGCTTTTTCCTACCTTGCCGTTGTAGGAAAAGGCGGAAATCGTGCTAAAAGGCCATTAGAGTTAGGGATAGGATTAGGGTTAGGTTAGGGTTAGGGCCAATCGTAATCCCAAACCCAACCGCCTTTTCCTACCTTTCTGTCTTTTAGGGCGATTTCCGCCTTTTCCTACTTTTCCGCCTTTCAGTCATGTCCCATTTTCCTACTTTTCCGCTTTAGGAAAAACGGAAATCGTGCTGAAAGGTTATTAGGAGTAGTTTTAGGATCGGTATTGGTATAGGGTTTGGTTAGGATCAACTATAACCTTAGCTCAAACCCCAACCGCCCTTAAATTCAACTTTCCCGCCTTTTAGCATGATTTCCGCCTTTTCCTACTTTTCCGTCTTTTCCTACTTTTCCGCCTTTTAGTTAGGGAGTTTTTCCGTCTTTTCCGCCTTTTCCTACTTTTCCGCCTTTTAGCAAAATTTCCGCCTTTTCCGCCTTTTCCTATTTCCGCCTTTTAGTAATGTCCCGCGGTTAGGAGTGTGAGTCTGCATTCTACGCCTTCTGGTTTCGACATCTATGATATTAAGTTGCAAAAACATTTTTCAGCAGTGTTATTTTAGAAAAAAATCACATAAATTAGGGCCCCTCGGGCCCCCCTGAAAGAAAAGTGGGGGCCCCTCCGGCCCCCCCGGTTCCGCCACCTATGGGCACTAGTTGATGTGGCACCGAAATACGCTGAACTTTTGCACTAGAAACTGGTAGCCTACTGTACGGCTACAAATTATGCGCAGTTTTAACAGTTCTGTATTTATCAGAGGTGGAGTCCTCGAGGACGTCCTTGGCCTCGAGGACGTCCTCGAGGACAGATTTTGAAGTCCTTGGCCTTGGCCTTGGCCTCGAGGCCTCAAGTCCTCGAAAATTGGCCTGTCCTCGGCTCGAGGACAGCACTATTTTTTGGAAAGTTAAAATTTTGTGGAGCGGTTGAAAAATTTTTTGGAAAGCGTTTTTTCGTGGAGATCGCTTGAAAAATTTTTGTGAAGACCTTTTTTTTTTTTTTTTTTTGGAGAGCACTTACGCTTTGTGTCCTTGGTCCTTGGCCTTGGCCTCGAGCATTCCTGTCCTTGGCCTCGAGAGTGTCTGTCCTCGGAAAGGCTGTCCTTGGCCTTGGCCTTGGCCTCGGATTTTTTTTGTGTCCTTGGCCTTGGCCTTGGCCTCGAGCCTTGTGTCCTCGACTCCACCTCTGGTATTTATGTCTAAAAAAAGAGATATTAAGACCGGCAGGGTTTTTTAGCTCGTTTCGTCTGCAGCCAATAATCGCCTAAAAAATCTACTTACACCAGTGAACGCAACCAGACGCGCAACCATGATTTTGCTAAGAGAGGGGTTTCAACCGATACTAATTTTTTTGGCACAAAAATTGTCTGTTTTATGCCCCATGATGAAAAAACTGATGCAACTTAAGCGTTTCACAGATGAGGGTCTGGGGCCCGAGCCTCCATCTGCTGAGCGATTTTGCGGCAAAAAATAGCGATTTTAAATTTTCAGGCTATTTTAATCATATTTTGCATGTTTTTGAACACACGTGAATAACTAAATCGCTAAAATTCAGAAGTCACTTGAAAGAATTAAATAGCCTAGCCCTTCTGCCCCCCCCCCCTTACTTCAGGTCAAACCAAAACACCTTTAAACGCTTGATTTTATGATTGAATTTTCTAAGTGACTTGGCTAAGGGAAGCTAGAAGTCCCTTTAGCTCCTTTCTCTTGGTTGCGCCAATGACTGCGACCTAAAAATCTTGAATGTGCTCTAAAAAAACAAAAACAGATGGTCTTCAAAAAATGTTTTCACGTATTGTTTTAGGCCATAATCACTAACAAAGCAGAAACGATTCTGTAATGCTTACATTTCTCGTCCGCGACTCATCCGTAAAGGCGTGTTAATAAAACGGATTATTGCGAAACATAAAACGAGAATTATGAATAAACTTCATTCCTTTTCCGTCATTGTCCGTTGCCTTGTTGCTGCGTGATATTCCAAAAACAGTATTTTTGAGTAAACCAAAATGGAGGGCACAAGTAGCTATTAGAGAGAGCACGTAGTAGCTATAGTCTCCACGCGCACAAAGCTTCTTCACTGCGGGAGTTCTTTCCTAGCAGAAGTGTTGCAAGTCTGCAACACATGGTTTACTGCTTGGAAGTGTTTTACAATTTTGAGGTCCCTGGAAGCACAAAATTTCATTGCGGGGGTTTTTGTTCGCAAAAATGCAACAAGGGTTAACTACTATCAAGCGGCTTTGCGTTTATTTTATTTGTGCTTTCTGCAAGATTCACTTTTTGTGGATGGTTACAAAAAAAAAAAACAAGCCTCCCAAAAGAATTTTTAGGCAATCCAACTTTGGGTAATTGGGTCGCTAATTGGGACCAGGGGGTCCCGGGGCCCCTGGTCTTCAATATTGTTGTTCGCTACTGGTGTAAACGAAAAACGCTAAAAAGAAACTGAAACTGAAGAAACGATAGGTTTTTTTGTCACATTTTTGTTATTGGTGAAATTTCAATTGGGGGGGAGGCCCGCTTGGCTAAGCCTATGCTCCAATTGCGCAAAATAAAAAAGGTATTTACAAATTTTCCACGAGGTTTATGGCGTTTTCCAACAAAATTTCAACGGTTCAAAAATAGTGCTGTCCTCGAGCCGAGGACAGGGCAGTTTTCGAGGACCTAACGCTTCGAGGCCAAGGCCAAGGACTTGAGGCTTCGAGGCCAAGGCCAAGGACTTCAAAATGTGTCCTCGAGGCCAAAGACGTCCTCGAGGACTCCACCTCTGTTATTTGGACCAGAAAGTTGAGTTGTTTTTTCCTGGAAAAATGACTGAATTTCAGCGAAGACCTTTTTTTTGGAGATCTCTTGATTTTGACAGAAAAACCGCCTCAATCTGATTTTGACGGAAAAACCGCCGTTTACTGTTGATTCCACCTTCCAAAAAAGCCCCCCCATTGCGAATTCCTGGCTACGCACCTTGTTAATTATCAATCACTTGCCTCCAAATTTCTTCCACGAGCCCCCCTAATTATATCTTTCTTTATAAAGTGTAAACGAAATAAATTGCTCCTAGAGAGTTTTATTGAACTGATTTACCAGCTGGTATATAAGAGAACTAAAATTCTGGAAATAGTTACCTCCCACATAGTCCATTTATGCAACTAGTACAATCATGTTTTTGTACTGCTAGTTTTTATGCTGCGTTTTGATAGCATTAACTTTTATCAAAATAGGCCTAAAATTTAGTTATTTTTTCCAAAAAAATACAAAATTTTTAAGGGCAAGGGGATCCGTCCTCAGACCCCCATGACAGGCCCCTCACGTTGCAGATTTCTGGCTACACACCTGCATACTCTGACATGTAAAAAAAAAAGCTTGGCTTAAAATTAGAGTTGAGAAATTGTGGGAAAACCAAACTTTTTCTAATATAGCATTTACGGTATGTTCTTTTCAAATTGCTTTGAAAATCTAAATGTAATCTTCTTTGAAGTCACAAAAATTGCTATTTTTTCCAAAAAATAAAATAAAATCACTGAAACTATTTAACGGGGGCATGGGGACTTTGCTCTCGCCTCATTACTCCGTATTTTTTCAATGCCAAAAACTTATAAGCTTACAAACATATTTGATACGGTGCCTCAATTTATTTTAAACACTTAAATTTAGAGTATTTTGCTATATTTTTAGACAATATTTTTCAAAAAAATTTCGGCAAAAGAAATCGTTAACCAAACAAGTGATTTGAGTTTAGGAACTATATACTTAATAAGTGGAATCCATAATCAGGGTGGATGAAATTAAGGCATTTAAAATGACCGTTTCTAAGTTTATTAGTTAGCTGTATTTCCATTTTCGGACTATGGCCTTGTTTCACTACCACGATACCGCAGCGGTACGCAATCAACATCATCTGCTAACGTGTAAAATTTTAAAATGGCATTCATCATTATTTTTAGAAACTACTATTTTCGAATTATCACTAAAAACTTTACAAAATACTATATCATAAGCACTTTCATGTCTAAAAATGATAGAAAATTTGCCGACCATAATTTAGAAAAATTGTGTCCTTGATTCTTGGCCTTGGCCTCGAGCATTCCTGTCCTTGGCCTCGAGAGGTTAATTCTGTCTTCGAAAAGTCGGTCCTCAGTCTCGGATTTTTTTGTGTCTTTGGCCTCAAAGGGTGTGTCCTCGACGCCATCTCTAATTAAACACCTAAATGTTAAAGCTCTGACCAGCAAACGTTAAAAGCATCACAACTAAATTGTTTTTTATTATGTAGGTGTGATTGATAAAGTGAGCTTTGCTTTTTCGCTACACCGACGGTGTGGGACTTTGGTGTGCACTTTATATAGCATATATAGGAATATGTTGCAGCTGGTATTGTGTACTTCAATATTTTATGCTGAAATAAGCAATCTATCTATCTATCTTTCCAGTGAGCGCCGTTTTTTCTATGGTTCTTTTGCACTAAAACCCTATTTTGATTCTACTCTTTTCTCTGCATAAATTTTCAATATTAATGCTGACATGTTGTGTAAAATTTGCTCAACGAAATCTCAATTACAACCTTAACTTTGTCATATCTTTATGTGCTTTGTTTTTGCTGTTAACTTTTTGTTTACTATCAGCTTTGATTGGGCAATAAACTGACTATATTACCGTTTGGTCATTTTTGTTATCTCCTATTGGTTTGGTTTTTGTGCTTTCGCAATTTTCCTCATTTTTGTGCATGCTTATTGCTATACAAAATGTGTTGTGGTTTTAGCGTTGAACCATTCCGAATAAACGTTAATTTGATTTGATTTGTCGAATGGTTACAAACAACAAAAAAGCGCAATTGTGGCTTGTTTTTTTTGCTTTTTTTTTTCCATCAGTGAGGGGTTCAGTAAAAGACTAAAATACTGTGATTGACAGGAAAAAAGGCAAAATAATTGTTTTACCAATGTACAATGAACAGTGCACAGCAGAGGTGGAGTCGAGGACACAACGCTCGAGGCCAAGGACAGGAATGCTCGAGGCCAAGGCCAAGGACTAAGGACACAAGCGCAAGTGTTCTCCGAAAAAAAAGGTCTTCAGAAAAAATTTTTAGGCGATCTCCAAACAAAAAAAAAAAGGTCTTCAGAAAATTTTTTAGGCAATCTCCACAAAAAAACCGTTTTCCAAAAAATTTTTCAGGCGCTTCACAAAGTTTTAATAACTCAAAAAATACTGCTGTCCTCGAGCCGAGGACAGGACAATTTTCGAGAACTTGAGGCTTCGAGGCCAAGGACATCAAAATGTGCCCTCGAGGACGTCCTCGAGGCCAAGGACGTCCTCGAGGCCAAGGACGTTCTCGAGGACTCCATCTCTGGTGCACAGTACAACTTGATTATAAACAGCAAACATATTATTTTTTTCTTTTCTGTATTGATACGTTTCGTTACCGAGCCAACAAATTTTTTCGTGAGGTTTTGCAGTTGATCAGTGGCTCAACAAGGCAGGGTTAAAGAGGCTTAATAGCCAAGTTACTTAAAAAATAAACCCAAAATATAAATCTTAAACGTGTTTTTGACTTCACCTGTAAGCAGTACTTAGATTGTAAAATTTTGCATGGGGGGACGCTTTTGCAGCCTTGATTGAAACTTAGTGAAAATTACATAATTCCGTCGACGAAATTGAATGAAACCAAAAAAGATAAAAGCCTCCGCCGATAGTCTAAAAACTGAAATTAGGTGAAGACCAAAAAAAAAATAATTAAAAACTAGATGTTAATAAATTAGGTGAAGACCAAAAAAATAATACGGGACTTCCGCCAGTTCCATTTCACCATCATTCTCCCCATCATACTTTGAAGGTTACCGATATTTCTGTAAAACTCAATCGTACAAATTCAAACAAACTGATTTTGTCTCATGAAAAAAAGAATGTGGATTTTTTAAAAATCGTTTGTGGTTTGGGTAAAACCGATGTCCGACTTTTTGAACCCAGCTCAGCTCATTCATGACAATTTCAAACCCTGGCGCCTTGAATCATTACGCCAGCTCAGCATATGAACCCAACTGGCTAAAATCAATTGGTAAACTTAGCTTTCAAAAAGGGAGTTTTGGGAAGGTTTATGTTGGGGGTTGGTACCCCCAAACCATGTAAAACATTGTCTTTTAAATATGAATTGATATCCAAAAAAACTAGCGCTCTAGCTCAAGCCGTTTAAAGTAATTGATTTTGGGGGTCCATTTGGGAAGGTTCCGGAGGGGAGTACTCAAAACTATCTCAAACATTTTGTCTCTTAAATAGGTTTTAATGTAAAAAAAACAGGAGCCTTAGTTTAAGTTCAACAAATTGATTTTTGCGGGGTTTACGTGGGGATTTCGGGGGGTTTGTTACCTCCATAGGTGGGCAAGTTAATGCAAAACGTTAGCTTCGTTAACCACTAGTCTGTTAACAAACTTCACACCTCCGTTAACGTTAATCCGTTATTTTCAGCTTTAATTAACGGAAGTTAATAAAGTCCGTTAATCCGTTAACATTTTGCGTGTAATTTAGATTTCGTTTTATTCACTCGCTTCTAGAACACGTATTGACGGTGTTGAGCTGATTGTAAGGGAGTATTTATTGCTATGGTGGTCTTTTTGTGTTTTGAAAGTTACATTTTACAGTCTAACCTAATTTCAAGATAAAAACAAGTTCAAATGCACAACGAAACTGCAAGATATTATTGATAAAAACCTTAACGGAAGTTAACAGAACTTAACGGAAGTTACTTTAGTCCGTTAACAGCACTTAACGGAAGTTAATTTAGTCCGTTAACATGAAAAAACTTTTTAACGGATTAACGAGTTAATGAAAAAGTTAGCTTCGTTATTAACGGATTAACGATTAACGGACTTGTGCCCACCTATGGTTACCTCCATACTATGTACAAGAAAAATGGAGTCTTAGCTTAAGCCGTTCAACGCAATGACGTTTGGGAGTTTTTGGGGGGAGGGTACCCCCCAAACTATGTCAAGTTTTTGTCTCGTAAATACCTACTAATATCAAAAAAACCAAAGTCTTAGATTAAATCGTCCAAAAATTGATTTTTGTGGGGTTCATTTGGGGATATTCGGGGGGTGGCACTTTCAAAGTATGTCCAAGTGTTTGTCTTTTAAGTATTTCATAATATCAAATAGAAACTAGAACTCTAACAAAGCCGTTGAAGAAATTGATCTTTAGGAGGTCCGTTTGGGGGGTCCTCGGGGGGGTAATACCCACAAACTCTGTCAAAATATTTGCCTCTGAAATATCTACTGATATCAAAAACACAGGCATCGTAAGTTTGGTCGTGAAAAAATTTGATTTTTGGGGGTCCATCTTGGAGGGGGGGGGGTCCCCGGGGGGGTGACACCCTCAAACTATGTCGAAATATTTGTCTGTTGTATCTGTTGATACCAAAAAAAAAGTGGCGCCCTAGTTTGAGGCAAACAAAAATTAATATTTGGAGGGGCCATTTTGGGGGGCTCCAAGGGGGGGGTATTCCCAAATGATGTCAAAACATTCGTCTCTTAGACATGGGCTGATATTTGAAAAAACTAGTGCCCTAGCTTGAGCCAATCAAAAAATTGATTTGTGGGGGGGTCTGTTTTGGGGGATCCCCGGGGGGGTGGCACCCCAAACTATGTCAAAATAATCATCTCCAAAACATCTACTGCTGATATCAAAAAACGCTGGCACCGAAAATTAAGTCGTTCAAAAGATTGGTTTTGGGGGATCCCCGAGAGGAGCGATACCCCCAAACCACGTCAAAATATTTGTATCGTAAATATCTACTGACAGCAAAAAAACACTGGCACCCTAGCTTGAGCCATTCAAAAAATTGTTTTTTGGGGGTCCATTTGGAAGGGGGCCTCAGCGAGGTGGTACCCCCAAACTCTGTCAAACTATTTGCCTCTAAATATCTACTGATATGAAAAAACATTGGCACCGTAAATTAGGTCGTTCAAAAAATGGGTTTTTGGGTGGTCTATTTGGGGGATCCCCAAGGGGGGTTGGCACCCCCAAGCTATGTCGAAATGTTTGTCTGTTAAGTATGTGTTGATATTGCAAAAAAGTGGCACCTTAGTTTGAGCCAATCAAAAAATAAATTTTTGGGGGGTCGATTTTGGGGCGGTGCTCGGGGGTAATATCCTAAAGGATGTCAAAAAATTTGTCTCTTAGATTTGTGCTGATATCAAAAAAAAAAAAAACTAGTGCCATAGCCCGAACCAATTAAAAATTGATTTTCCCCCAGGGGGGTGGTACCCCCAAACCACGTCAAAGTATTTGTCTCTTAAATATGTACTGATATCAAAAAACATTGGTACCTTAAATGAAGTCGTTAAAAAAATTGATTTTTGGGGGCTTATTTTGGTCCTCGAGGGGGGTTAGGACCCCAAACCACGTCAAAATATTTTCCTTTTAAATATCGACTGATATCAAAAAACACTGCCACCTTAAATTAAGTCGTTCAAAAAATTGATTTCCGGGGGGTCCATTTTGTTCCCCAATGGGGGGGCGGTATCCTCAAACCCCGTCAAATTATTTTCCTCTTAAATGTCGATTGATATCAAAAAACACTGGCACCCTACGTTAATCAGTTCAAAAAATTGATGTTTGGGGTGGCCACTCGGCGGGTCTCCGGGAGGGTGGTACCCCGAAACTATGTCAAGGTATTTATCTCTTTATTGCTTCTTGACATCAAAGATGTAGCATTCCAGCTTAAGCCGTCAAAAAAACTGATATTTGTTTGGGTCCATTTGGGGGTTTGGTCCCCCCAAATTATGTCAAAATAGTTTTGTTCTAAAAAGTTCTTTTGACACCCCAAAAAAAGTCGCGCACTGGCTTATAGTGTTAAGAAAGTGTTTTTTGGAACGTCTTCACTGAGAATGAAACCTGATACCCTTTGATCATACGTACTGTCAAACGAAAAATATTGAAAGGGATTTTGTCGTAATGGAAAAAAAATTAACATGTTAGATTCGATATAACGTTGGTTTGATAAAAGTGATGGTGAAGTAGATAATTGAACCCATGTCTTAGGTTTCAAGCACTGGCGCGTGCAATCATGCGGCCATGGCAGCACGTGCGCATAGGTGACTATACCTCCATAGTACGTCAAAACATTCTTGTCTTTAAAATTTCCAACTTGTCTTTAAAATTTCCAATGGCCAACTAGAGAATTGAACCTAGGTCTTATGTTACAAACACTGGCGCCTTAAACAATTTGGCCATGGCAGCACGCGCGCGTAAGTGACTACCTCCAAAGTACGTCAAAATATTCTTGTCTTTAAAATTTTTAGTGGTAGCAAAAAAAAACTAGCGCGCTAGCTTGAAGTCTTGAAAAGCTGATTTTCGGGACGTCTTCACAGAGAATGAAACCTGATACCCTCTGATCATATATAGTGTCAAACCAGAAATACGATAAACGATTTGGTCGTAATCCAAAAAAAATTAATATGCTAGATTTGATATAATATTAGTATCGTAAAGGCGATGGCCAATTAGAATATTGAACCAAGGTCTTAAGATTTCAGCACTGGCGTCTTTATCCATTCGTCCATGGCAGCACGCGCGAGTACGTGACTAAAATCCCTTAACAAAGTTCGCTGTCACAAGTTTGGGGTGCATATGCCCCAAACCACGTGACGTAGCGCCTCCAAAATTGGAGGTACGCAAGTTCATGTATAGACTTATAATCTGTCCAAATTTCAAGTTTCTAGTTTTGGTGGTTTTCGAGTATTAGTCAGCATAATGTGATTTGCTGAATAAATAAATGTATAAATGAATAAATAAATAAATTAAGAAAGAAAAAAAAAGTGTCGGAATCGTCATGGTTTATTTTTGAGAGCTGAAAGGGCATGCCCAGACGCTTCTAAATTCGAAAGTTTTATTCCCCTAGTGCCATTAGTTTTCGAGCTAGAGCTGTTTAAACCTAAAATTGGCATTTCATTTTTTGGCTCGGAAACCCGTATGGCATGATCGATTGCCCCCAAAATTTGCACTAAGAATGATTCGTATGTGCCCCACCTGAAATCTAATTTCAAGTTTTTACCTTCAACCGTTTCAAAGTTATAGCGTTTTTTATTTTTGTTTACGAATTCGTAAAATATGCCGGAAAAAACATAAGGACTTCCGACGCAAAGCTTCGCGGAAGTCCCAAAAAGGTCTTCGCCCAAAACTGAAGGGTTTTTTCGCCGGAAATTAGGTGAAGACCAAAAAAAAAGGTCTTCGTCGAAAACCGAAGTGGTTTTGCTTTTGAATCACTGTTCCAGCGGAATTTGGTTCTATATTCGACTGGACTTTGTAGGTCTTTTTCCTCTCATCAACCAACGCTCAAATCTCGATGGGGGGACGCCTAAATCTTGATGGGGGGACGCTCAATCTCGATGGGGGGACGCTCAAGCTCGATGGGGGGACGCGTCCCCCCTACAATTTAAGTACTCTCTGTAAGTAAAGGGGGCTGGGTAATTTAATTCTTGCAATTGCCGATAACTTCCGATTTTAACAATTCAGTTCTTTCAAATGGCTCTAAAAACGTTTGAAATGTGATCCAAAATAATAACGTTAAAATTTTTTTTTAAATCCCTCAGCAGACCCTCGTATGTGGTGTGCTTAGTTGCACCCATTTGGTCAGTGCTTAATAAAGACGTTTTTTAAACAACGCATTCTTGACCTTAGGTCTAAGCCTCCTCCTTAGCATAATTCTGATTGCGCGCTGCAGTTGACCTACATCACATGTAAGTTACTGCAAAAAAGTAATGAAAAAAAAAGTCTAGCCAATCAAAATATGTAAAAATAACACAACCCACCTACATGCCGTTGAACTTTAGATCAATTATACGCAACAACTAAGGTTGATCATGATTGCATATTTACGCGCCCAAACAAGCGTGCAGTTTGAAGGCTTACATTTTTTGCATCACATTGCGCGAAAAAATGAAAAAAAACATTTCACGCATATGGTTTTTTTAAGATCAAGCGTACTACCCGTACCCGCGAGGAAACGTGTTATATCTTTTGCGATTGTGAATAGAAAATTGTTGTAAGCCAATCTTCTGAAACAGTGCTCGATGATAAAAGTTACCTTCTTTTACAGATTACAGTTGCACCTGATGAGCCCTTAGGACAAAACAGACTGTTGCGGTTTTACCTTTACTGTGATTTTTATAGTTGCTTTTGTAAATACAAAAGAAAAAAAAGCATACAATCAACTGCTACGCGTATTTCGCGCGGTCATGAAACGACAGTAACTAACAACGAATGATCGGTAAAACGGATATACAATGCGATAAAATAATTCATTAGATTGGTTACTTTGAAGAAAAAAAAAGGTCAGTTCAGTAATAGTAGTTGAAATCAGGTTTATTTGTCAACGAACTTCAAACATAAAATCACTAAAAAAACACAAAATAAGTTGAAAAAGTCACGAAAACATAAAATTCGTATGAAAGGAGACTGCGAAGTGAACAGTTAGGGTCTTCAAGTTACGCAACCATCCAATCAAAACTCAGCAAGTTATCAATAGAAGTCAGGGATCCCTGACAGAAGTAAGTTAGAGAAGACTAATGAATGAGTCAAAGTTGAAGCCATTTAAAATGAGCCAAACTTTAAAAAAATCTATCTGTTGTTTTACACTTGCATTCCTTTTAGTAATATTATTGTATTCTTAATATGTTAGACAAAATAGATACAAAATTTCGTTCGCGCTTCACAATGTACCACCACTTTTTGTTCGAGTATGACTAAAAGCTGTTTAACGGGTTTTAATATATTTCTAAAGGAACTCATCGTATTTTTTTTTAATTTGTTAAAGGATAATTTCCGCATTACATATTTTGGCGCCAGATATTTTGATACTTTGATCGGGTGCTGTGTTGGTGCAGGTGAAAATCTAGGTAAATGTATCAATTGTTCATTTCTGCTGCGAGATTTCAAATCATGTATTGAGTCTATTTGAAAAACATCGAAAATGTTTCCGCAAGGTATTAGTTTCTATTCTGTACATAAGTTTAGTCATTTCAAATTGTACTGATCATTGATTTTTAGAATTCTGAACATTTTATAGTATATTTTGCAGAAGCAGAAACACGTCTACCTGAATTGAAAATTAGATTGATAGCTTTGTTTTGCAGTGATTTAAGCTTTTGTAGCTAAGAAGTAAAAGTACATCCCTAACACTAAACAGTCATTCCGTATAACAATTGAGAATGAATAAATGCATAACATAATGAACGTAGTAGTCAGGAAAAAGAAACGGACAAATTCTGACTGATGATAATGAAAGCAAAACTGTGGTTTATAGAGAGAAAAAGGGAGGAAACATTTGTACTAGATTAGATTTGATGATGTCATAGTATGGTTGCTATCTTTTACAGAATTTTACTAAATTTACAGAATTTGAATTTTAAAACTGCAAAGGTCTTATTTTTAATTTAATGGTGGTCGAAAATTTTTTTTACCAGCTACACAGTAATGCCAACATAGTAATGGTCGACTTACCTTTACGTGAATGGCTTAGGTTAGCTAATTTGAAGCCTTACTTTAAGTATTTCAAGCAAACGTTTTTATTTGGACTTTTAGCTGGATTTATTGGTTTGTATTGTCTTTATATCGCAAAACTGATTCGGGATGTGCAAGATTACCAAACTTTGTTTACAACACCGCAAGCAGGTACCAGTCTTTTATTATACTCTAAAACGGGGTTTCCCAAATTTTCTGTTCATGGGTACCCTTTGGCCGTTTATAAATTCGCTCGTGTACCCCAAAATTTTTCGATAAAAAATACTCGCTCTATAAACCCAAAACCTCGCTCGAATACAAAAAAGGTCTTCCGCAATTTGGAAGGGATTTTGTCCCATAATTCTATTGAATACCAAAAAAAAAAGGTCTGCTCCGCAATTTGGAAGGGATATTGTCCCCGAATTCGATTGAAGACCGAAAAAAGAATAAAAGGTCTCGGTAATTTGGTATCAACGCGTCCCCCTACAATTTAGGCTCTGGTTGTAATGTACCCATTGAAAAGTTGAAATGTACTCCTGGGGGTACATGTACCCCAGTTAGGGAACCCCTGCTCTAAAACTTTACAGTTTTAGTATATCAATGTTTACAGGAAGAATCTGAAATTTACTTTCATAAAATACAAGCTTTTTATCTCTTACCGTTTTTTTCCGATATTCAGCTTCAAAGTCAAAGGTTTTTCCCTTACTTTGTTGTTGCCAAAGTTTCAGCGTAGGGATTTAAAAATATTATTTTTGTTTTTGTATTTTTAAGTGATTATTAAATTTTTTCATTGCAGAAAGTTTAAAGAGTCCACAGCACATCATGGTGTTTCGGAAACTCTGTTATAATGACATTTTAGGGCATTATAGGAAAATATGCTTACAGTTGTGAAACTTTGCATTTAATTGGAAACACTGAGTGGCGTGTAAGGGGAAATTAACCCTAAAATATTGAAAACTGTCATAGGCAGAAAATTCACATTTTATGAGGATAATTTTCACATAATCTTGAATATGTTACACATAAAGGACACAAAATTGAAAAAAAAATTTCATATCCTTTTTCACTTATTTGCTACAGCTACAATATATACATGTTAACATATACATACAAAGTTTTTCGATTGCAAATAACCTTTTTAATCTATAGAAACCTTATGTATTCGTTAAGCGAGCGATATAGAAAAGAAAAGGTACAAACAGTATTTACTGTAAATGTTTGTAGGGAGAAATGTCTGTAAGGAGAAAACTGCTTTTTTTTCGTTTATTTCTTAAACTAAACTTCGATTATTTTTTCTTGAAAAATAAATGTCGTATACTCTTTTTCCTCTTTGAAAATAACTTTTTCCTCCCCCTCACCTCCCCCCCAAAAAAACACTAAAAAGAAAAATTTGTCAATCTACTGCATTGAATATCATGTAATGTATATTTAGTATAATCAAAGTGTGATGCTGACCGACATGATAATGTGACCTTCAAAACATTTTAAACGTTTCGCTATGTAACTTCCATCATCATATCGTCACTAAATCAACTTTTTGTTTTATTTTAGAAAATTTTGAAGTGGAAACTCCTGAAATGGAGCAGAAAAAGAGAGAATACTTATGGAATAGCGTTGTAGCTACGCTTGAAAATCAAGTAGGAATTCGAACTTACTTAATTATGCTTTTGTTTCTTTTGTGCAGAAATTGACTATGTGAAATTAATAAAGACAAAGTAACTTTTATCAAGTATAGGTTACACATTTTGCGAGCTTTTTTGGTTCTTTTTTGGAAAAAAGATCCTGAAAAACCAAAAAAGAATAAAATTATTTTTAAAAGTGTCCAAAAAGTTGACATGAATAAAGGCTACCTATTTTCTTTGCCATTGGTGGACTACGGGACTCTAGTCTATCACTGAGGTTTCCCAAAATCGTATGATGAGCTGTATTTTGGGGCCGCTCTCCTTAATTGAGACGGTGCAAAGCAGCGTAGTGTGGGATGACGACTGTTGGAGGCCAATTAAAATGTGCACCTGTTGGACGATATCGGCTAAAATAGACCAAAAATACAAAATCGGTAAAATTATAATTAAAAAAAGAATCGGAAAAAAGTTTCAGAGGTTCATTGCGTTCATCCGCCATTGCCTAAGTTGCCTTTTCCATTTCAAACTTCTTTATTTGTTGGTCAAAAACTTTTTCACCAAAACTACTGAGCTTATTTTCAAAAAATTACAGACCCAACAATAGCTATAGGTTGATCTGATACCTTATTGCTTTTAAATAAAATATACTATTCAAAGCATTTCAATTCAATGCATCATCGATTTAATACAGTGGAATGAAATATTTATTCTATTATTTTATTAGGAAAAATCGTTACCAGTTCCAAAAATTATCGGAATTGGAATGGAGCACTGCGGAATAGATACTTTGGTGCAGTTACTCCTGCCTCATCCTTTGGTTCGCATTAATCCTGTTAACCAATCAATGTTTTTGGAAAACATAAATGATGCTCACATTCATTATCATATGTAAGTAACTTTTAACCTATGTTTTAACCATCAAGGATGAACTATATTGATCTAACAGAAATTTAAATCTTTTTGTTTTCTTTTCTTGCTGTGGTTGTCTGAAACATAAAATGAACATTTTTACGTTCAATTACACCTGGATGTTGACCCTATAGTTGCCAAATACCCCAAATTTGGAGTACTGGTACACCTCAAATTTGGAATCTGTTGGTCCGAGTAGGCATTTTTTGGAATTTTAATATTTAAAAACTGTTAGTCGTTTTCCCGCGATTTTTGAGAATTTGCTTTATATATATATTTTTTGTTTGAATGGGTATTAAATTATAGGGGTTTTTAGAAAATGAACTGAAAAAATAGGTATCCTGTTCTCACTCCTCATTTTAGTTAAAGACCTGGGAAAAAACTGGCTGAGTATAGGACCGAAGACTTTTTTTGGTCTTTGCCTAAATTATTTAGCAGATGCTTGGTTTTTATTTAAAGTAGCTCGATTTTTCTTTTCTCAGAAACCATTCATTTTGGGAAAATTTTGGACTTTGAATTAGAATTTTTGATCTTTTCAATCTGGCAGCACTAATTATAAATTAGCCACACCAGAATCATTAAATTTAACCGCTAAAGCATATAACTGACCAGCTGTTTTTTGACTAAGTAATGTACAATTCATGCTGTTACAATCATGACATAATTTTGATTATATTGTCGATGCAGTACTATAAAAATACAATTTTTTGTTTTTGTATTAACTAGGGCAAGTTTTTACTGACCTGAAAATTCAAAAAAATTGCCTTAAAAATTCAAAAAATTTGACTTTATGGACCTAAAAAAACTTGAACTAAATATAGGTTGTTTCTGGAAACTTTTTTAAGATTTTATATTAAAACAAACACTTAACAAACGAAAGCACACAAATTCTCACCAAAATTTGCAAAACAAGTCTATGCGCTATTGCGAAATAAGTTTTTAAGTATAGCAATGAACAATAACACTGATAGCTAATTACCAAGCGGACGAGATGAAGCGCAAAATCATGACAGTAATGCTGTACTTTGATTTTGAGCATCTGACTTGCTAAACTAAGCATTTGAACTAACTTTTGCTTCAGTTACGAAAACATCAAACCCTTTAAAACGTTTACAATAGCTTTCACTTCAGGTTAATTCTTCGTACATATAAAGTATAGCATTTAACCAGCTTCCACGACCCCCATCTTGTAAAAACAGGCTTTGGTGGGTAACTTATTGTAGCGAATCTGGCTTTGCTGGATTTGTTTTTAATTTTTGCTAATTTGACCGCAGAAAATTAGGTGATTGACACCTTTGAAGTGAGATCTGACTTTCATAGCACAATTGCGCAAAATGTGCTACGCATGTCACGTGAACCAGCTAAGATACAAAGATTTTAGTGTTACGCATATGCAGCCACGGAATATTTTGCGGTATCAAAGAGTAACCGATAGATAAAGTTTCTGCTGAATCAAAAAGTTCTATCAGGCTATAGCCCCCTTCCCCCACTGGCATGTCAACCAAAATGTGCAACAAGAAAAATGTCACGTTTTTGGCACTTCTGAAACAGTCTTTGGAAATGAGTTGGACTTTAAAGCGGGTTAAAGCACTTTTAAAACATTTACTTAGGGAAGGGGGTTCAAGATTTGCCAAAAATATAGCTCACAAATCAGTGAAGCTTTTAAAATGGCTGTAAATAAGCAATTAAATTTGATCGCTTGATGCAAAATGCTTAACGTAGGCTTCATCAACCAATTGTGGGATGGGGGCTATTCAGTAGTTTATTTAATTTAGTTAATTACCAATTACTTCTCTCAAATCCCGTTCCAATATGCTTTGCTCCAAATTATCGTTCTTTATAAAATGCAAACAAATTAGATTAATATTCGTGAGCTTTTCGAATTATAGGGTTTAATGATACACTGGCTTGTAATAAAAAGACTGAAATTTCACAATTAAGTTATAGTTCAGCTCACGTATAGCTTATTACGCAGCCAGTTTAAATATGTTATGGCAGCCTATGCTAATTTCTACGCCAAGTTTTAAAAGCATTGATTTTATCAAAATAGGTTTAAAATCAAGTTATTTTTGCAAATAGTTGCAAAATCTCCGGACGCTGAGGGCTCTGCTCCCAGGCACCTCCAAACACCCCCATTGCAGATATATAGAAACGCGTCTGGCTGTTGTTATTTAGGCGTGATAAATTGAAAAAATGAGTAATAATTAAAAAAAATTGACTTTATTGCCCTATGAATAGAATATTGACCTAATGGAAAAAATTGACTTTTTATTCACCAATCAAATTAAAAATATGAAACTGATTCTTTCTGTCCAGAGTTCTTGCAAAAAAAATCGTATCATTTGAACCTATTACTAAAAAATTGAGTTTATTGAAAAATTTGTCCCAATAATAACCGAGAAAATTTAGGTTGATGCTGGAGCCAGTATTTAAACTGTACAATTTTGCATGCTGAGATGACGCGTTTACAGCCTGGACCAAACGCATTCGAAATGCGAAAGTACTTTTGTGGAAATTAAGTAATTCCGTCCCCAAAATTGAGTGAAGACCAAAAAAAGGTCTTCGCCTGAAATTAAAGGGTTTTTATCCTCGAAATCAAGTGAAGACTAAAAAAAGGCCTTCACTGCAATTAGGGACTATATTCGGCCGGAATTTGTGGGATTTAGTCGCGCTGACAGGCCCTTTTTCGTCTGATCATCCAGTGCTTAAATCTCGATGGGGTGACGCTAAATCTCGATGAGGGGGACGCTAATTCTCGATGGGGGGACGTGTCCCCCCTACAATTTCAGTACTGGCTGGAGCTGGACAGCTGGTTCTTGAATTTTTATGAGTCAAAGATGCAAGAACGATGTTTGTTAAACATGGTCGTCAAAGATGCAAGAACAATACAGTTGTAAATCGGTACGGGCTTTTTGGGTCGACTTCGGGCTTAGGATTGGCAAAATATCGGGCTTGATTTGGGCTTGATTTGGGCTTGATTTGGGCTTGATATGCGTACTTGGCTTGTGTTTTCGCCTTTTAGATACTATGAAGCGTAATTGAGATAATTTGGCAAGTAGCAACACTGGATGACGACTTGGTTTAAGCATAAATGCAATTACTCTAACAGCAATGATTAGTTTCGTTACGAGCAATAACCGTGCACATTTTTTGATTTAATCAAATTCTCGTGCTTTTTCGAGCCTGGATTTGGCTTCAAATCACTTTTCGGGTTTGGGCTCGTGCTTGTCGACCTGTTTACCACTCGAAGATTAGACCAGTGCAAGTAGAATGAATAGAAAATGGTAGCTTTATTCATAAAACGTAGCTAGAATATCAAAGAACGACTATCAGAGGTGAATGCCCTCTTAAAACATTCTAATTGTCAACAATTCAATGGAAACTCAAACATTTCAAAGAAATTAAAAATAACGCTATGTCTGGACCTTTATTGAACTTGTAATCGTAAGATTTAAAATAACCGTAAAATAGCGAATACCAGAATTTCGGGTTGGCCAATATATTTAAAAATATATTAACTTTCAAGGTAGCCCTATTATTATTGTTAATCTTCCACACGCTCTTTCAAGCAAGCGACTTAATATTCGGTTTTATTTAAAAGAAAACTGCCACTAGATTATGGAGAAACATGACTCTGCAAATCACAGCATAGACTTTAGATCGACTATAGCGAAATCTGTACCACGTGATCGTCAACTTTGCCATCTCAGTTGCATAACAATGAAAAGTATATTGCAAATACTGCTCGTGATATCCATTATTCTTCTTCATGCTTTGAATAATTTAGGAAAACTTTACCGAAGATTGAGGCCGGAGCTTTTTTATTGGAGAAAAAGTCCGACGGATTTCATCTTCCTCCATACAATCTCCCTTATTTTCTGAAAAAAATGTTTCCAAAGGCAAAATTGCTCCTTGTTTTGTGCGAACCCTCGAAAAGAGTCATTGATGATTTTATTCAAAAGGTACCGGTAACATCAAAATTGATCCGAAATAATATACAAATTGCTGTATTGCGTTGCTAGTCTTGTACTCGTCGATACAAAACAGTTGTAAGTCGAGCAGAGCTTTTCGGATCGGTTTTGGGTTGAAACTTGGCTCATGTCTGCTTCGAGCTCAAGGTTGAACAAACTTAGAGCGTAATTTGGGCCTGATTCTGTACGTGTCTTGTGTTTTACGTGCAATAAAAGCATGATGAAAATAACCCCGTAACTTAAAATGAAAAACACCGCAACATTTAAGCATCAAATCAAATCGATTTTATTTAGGCATAGCAGACTAAAGTTTTTAGTGGAAAATAATAATATCTATGTGCGTGTTATTAAGGGTAGCTTAACTTTCAAGCTTTTGTGGGCCTGACTCGGGCTTCAAATCATTTTTCGGGCTTATGTTTTTGGGTACAAAACTCAACTATAGTCGGCCCGTTTATAACTCTGTGACACACAGCCCTAATGAAAACACAGAATGGAATTTCAAATTCTTACTCATTTTAGATATACACTATACACTCTTTATGACAGAGGCATAATTTATACTTTATCTCAGTATATTTATGTTTTGTAACTCTTAGCCAGACCAGATCGACATCCCTTGGTGGTCTTTTACATAATTAAAAATACAAGAGAAGAGAGGACAACCAGACTTTTTATCATTTGTCATTTTTAATAGCTTGTTGGGGATTAAAAATCAAGGAAAATACGGAGGTTGTACACCACAACCAATCTAACCCAACCAAGAACTTTTTTTCGGAAGAGCAGTGAATAACTACTGCTGCGACGTTTCTTTGAAAGAAGCTGAGTTGCTTGGGCGCGATGTCGCGAAGATGGGCTTTGCAAACTCGTTACACGGTTCGGCGTAATACAGCGAGTATAATGAAAGATTTGATTTGGTTGCTGCGTTTTTGACTCTGTGAAATTTAAAATACAATTCGATATCTTTGCATAACGTTTTATTTCGTATCACGAGATAGAGCAAAACGCGATAGCCCACATATTTCTCACTAAGGTGTGGTGGAATATAATACGATAGTTACATAAATCACAACTATACGCAAGTTCAATCAACCAGCTGTAACATAAAAAATAGCATTCATGTTTATTCTACCTCATCTTGAATTTTGCTACATTTGAAAGTGTTTTTCGTCGCATATCGGAAGTGTAAAAAAACAGCACTTACCAATTTTACGCAAATCAAAAGTAACATTATTTTTAGTTCAAAAATTTTTTCTTTAATTAATGAATTAGTACCGATACATTTATTGTTTGATTAACACCATTGAGAACCATTGGCTACATCGCTAAGAAAAGTTTGAACTAAGATTAAGACGACATTGAATGAAGAAGGTATGGTTATGAAGCTTGGGTGACATAATCTCGAGCAACTACTTTCTCGATTTCCCAAAAAAGAGGGAAATGTAACGATAAAGAGCTATTGAACATTGAAAATCTTCTTTGTTTCAGTGGACGTCGTACAACAACTCAAACCAGCTCTCGTTTGTTGAGAAGTACCAGTCTATCGATGTTTTTCTAAGCGCCTACATACCAGTGATTCAAAGAGAAGTAGGAGAATACAGGAAAGAATGGAATGCTGTTGACGCTGAACACAAACTCTACGAAATCTTAAACTTACAAAAGCGACATTTTTTGAGCTCCATTTTAACAAAAAGTTTTTATGCTCTCCATTTGAAGAGATGGAGTAATTATTTTGATTCCTCAAATTTGATGATTGTAGATCGCGCGGAACTTCAAAATGACCCCGGTTTCGTCATAGAAAAAGTTCAAGAATTTGTGAAGCTGCCAAAGCTGCTTTTAAAAAGTGATTTCGTCAAAAATACAACAACTGGAAAAATTTGCTACAACAGTTGGAAAAACTTTGAAAACCTTATTTCTTGTTCCAGAAACGAAACAGCCCCTTTCAAATCGTATGAAGCAAACGCAAACTCCTTAAATGATTTGAAATTGTTATTTAAATCGCACAATGAAGAGTTATATAACATGATTGGCAAGCGTTTTAATTGGTAACTGCTCTGGCTCTAATACAGGCTCATAGGCAGAAATTCGCAATGAAGGGGGATGATTTGGGGGTCTGGGGGCGGAGCCCCCAGCGCTCGAAAATTTGCAGTTTTTTGCAAAAATAACTTCATTTTAGGGCTATTTTGATAAAAAAATATTGCTTTTAAAACGTGGCTTAGAAATTGGCAGTGCAAACATGAATAAACTACTTGCTTTAATGGGCTATTTGGGAGGTGGCTAATGGTAAAATTTTAGTTCTCTTGTTTAGATGCTGGTAAATTATAAAATCGAATCGTTTAATAAAACTCACACGGAGTAATCTATTTCATCTACAGTTTATAGAGAAAAATAATTGGGGGGGGAAGAGGCTAATGAAAAGAGATTTGAGAAAAATGATTGGTAATTAACTAATATTGAATTGCTCCCCCCCCCCCTATTCCTTAGTTTACAACATATTTGTTGATGACACCTATGTTTAGCATTTTTACCCTTGCGATCAAATTTGATTGCGTATTTTTGACCATTTTTCAAAGTTTTCAAGTTTTATTTTTGACAAATTAGCCCCCCCCCCCTAAACATATGTTTCAAAAGATGTTTTAAATCACTATTTAGTCCACTCCAGAGCATTTAACAGTCTCAAAAGTGCTTAAAACGTAGTGTTTTTCCCATTCTGCATTTTGGTCTACATGCCAATGGGGGGGGATACAGCCCCCCCTCCCCCTGGTTACGCTACTGCTCTAATATGCATCATGATTTAAACATCCCATATGAATGAGCGCTGCATAAAGCTGTACGTAGGCTATAGAAATAATACTTAGCCTAACTAAAGCACAGTATTTGAATAAACGTGATTGAGTTGCTTTATCTGGCATCGG
This sequence comes from Trididemnum nubilum, assembly GCA_963965965.1. Lineage (NCBI taxonomy): Eukaryota > Metazoa > Chordata > Ascidiacea > Aplousobranchia > Didemnidae > Trididemnum > Trididemnum nubilum. The sequence continues at coordinate 7,538,296 of OZ014489.1, read as the reverse complement.
TGTTCAAACTTTCTTGTTGATGCGTAAATGAGTCAAGACAAGTGAAGACCAAAAAAAAGTTTTCGGTCTAATTTCCGGGCATTTTTGATCGTAAAAAGCGTTTTTTGGAGCTGATTCGTTTGCAAGGTAGTTTTATTTAACTGCAAGGCAATTTCGGCCAGAAAAGGCTGAAGACTGAACTCGGACGGGATAAAATTTCATCATATGCCGCACTTTGAGCATTCCTGCTCTTTTAAGTGGACAATGGCGTGCTGTACACCAAGTCTGTATATCGGTAGTTCTTTTTATCGTTAAACTATTGAACATTGCTGTTATCCACAAAATTCTTATTCGAATACAATTTATTTTAAATGAACCAGTAAACTTTTTGTTCAGGCTGCTGGCTGTTTTAAAATTTTCATGAATTTTCCGCCTCATTTGTACTTACCCGTCATTTTATTGGAAAATAAAATGACTAAATGAATTCCTTCTTAATAAAACAATGTATTATATGAAAGTTTTGTCAATGGTCAGAGCTGCAAGAATAAAACAGCCCACTGGCTGTGAATAATTGCAAAAAATCTGGTAACATGTATTTTGTAACGACACGGCACTGCACAGCAGAAATTGATTTTTTAATGTAAAATTAGTACCGTGCACTTAATCAATATTTATTCATACTGAGGCTGTCATTGTTCTTAAATTTTGTGAAAAAATGAGCCACGGGTTCTCATTAAATTGATTTTTAAAAAAATAAGTGTAGCCTGTTGTATTTTGTACCTATGTCTGCAGTTGTAGGCCAGTTTTAAGCCTTAGATAAAATATAGTCTTGACAGAATAGTGGGGCAGAAATTTGGGATTTAGTTTAGAATTGGTATTTATTTGGTATTTAAAATAGGTATTTGCGCAGTATCAACGTTTGAAGTCCAAAATTAAATAAAAGCGTGGAATATAGAGTCTGCTAACTTATAACACAAAGCATTTCTGTACAGAAAAAAAAAGTCAAACCCAGTTTTGAAGTACTTCCTTCCTATCGTATGGCCACTCCCTAACGCACCGCATGAATGAATAAAAATTAATTTAAGTGTGATAACTTCATGCCACAATTTAATAAAGACATCTTCTTAAATCACTTGAATGAAAGTCTTTATTGTGTGTATAAAAATAGACAGATTTTTCTCCATTACTGTATCTTCGTTTACGATCAATTTGATCATGAATTAGCAATGGTAGCAATTTTAGAAAATATAAAGCGAAGAAAATTTCTAAAAACCGAATCTTCTTTGCGATATTTAACTGTTTACGCAGCATAACTACGCAAATTTATGCTTAGCAGATGTGTTTGAGTAAACAAGTGACAGGAGGCAATTACGCTCGTAGACCATAAGGCCTTTTTACTCGATCTTTGGTTAAGATGAAGGAAGTACGGTACCACATATGCCTCAATTTTTGCAAAAAAGTACGGTACGCGCTTTTTGTGAAAGTACGGGTACGATACTATGGTACGCTGTTTGAATGTGCATACTAACGTAACGACGTTTACAACTCGCTGGACGCTGACGACACTGCGTACCGTTCTTCTGTTAGAACGGTGCACTGCTACGCGTCTGTAAATTATTTTCGACGCGTGTCCTGACTCAGGCCTGACTGGGGGGGGGGGGGGCGGAAATAAATTTTTTGGGGGGGGACGAGAAGCTTATTTTGTGTGAATTCGAGAGGGGCACGGGGGCACGAGAAATAAATGAACAAGGTGAGGAGCAAAGATTCAAAGGAATTTTCCGGCCGAAATTGGAAATTCAAGCGGTTTTGCCGGCCGACATCAGGTGATCTCCAAAAAGAAAAAAAAAAGGTCTTCACCGAAATTACAAGGGATTTTCAGGCCGAAATCGGAAATTCAAGCGGTTTTTCCAGCCGAAATTAGGTGATCTCAAAAAATAAAAATAAAAAAGATCTTCCCAAAAACGTCATCAAATCCCGTGTCAGTCCACAAACAACACCACTTTGGGTCTCGATTTGCACTCCAGAAGCCCCGAGCCTGTTAATTTCTTCGGGGCACAGTCCTCGCTAGGGGGGGCACAATTTTCGTTTGGGGGGCACAAGCAGTCAGTTGGGGGGGCACGGCCCCGGTATGCCCCTTCGTGGCGCCGGGTCTGTCCTGACTTCTGAGAGTGTGAAACATCCCGCCAGCCGAGTAGGTGACACGTGACGTGACAGCCCGATATCTGTCCTTCGGAATTTATCATTCACCAGTATCAATGGCTTGTTTGAACCTGCTCAAGTGTTAGCAGCACAGTGCAGAGTTGTAAACGGGCCGACTAGTTCAGGCTCCAACCCTGCCCGAACTCGAAAGCACAAGCCCAAACCAGCCCCGAAAACTAATTTGAAGCCCGAATCATTCCCGAAAAAGCCCGAAAGTTAAGTTAGGTCTGAAAAACGTAAGCGTTATTGCCAAGTTAATTTGATTATATTTTTGTGTATCTAAGACAAAAAGCATGCCTCAGGCCCGAAATTTTTGTCAACTTTAGGCCCGAACCCGACCCAAAAAGCCTGGCCCGACTTACAACTCTGGCACATTAAGCACACAGTCCACACAGACCAAAGTGCTCCAAACTTGGCGAAACTAATATTCATGAATGCTATTTTGGAATGTATATTATGCAGTAAACCTTTTTTGAAGTGCGAAAAACGAGAACCAGAGGTGTAAGTCGGGCCGGGCTTTTCGGGTTGGGTTCGAACTTAAAGTTAACAAAAATTTCGGGCTTAATTCGGGCCTAAGACGTACTTTGTCTTAGGTGAACAAAACAATAATCAAAATAACCTGGTAACATTGCCAAATTTTTTAGACCTGACTTAACTTTCGGCTTTTTTTTGACATGATTTGAGTTCAAATTAGTTTTCGGGTTTGGGGTTAAATTTTCGGGTTCGGGCCGGAACTAGTCGGCCCGTTTACAACTCTGACGAAAACTGTTCCTCTCAAGTAGGGTACATTCAGAGCGTACCCTTTCAATAAAATAGTACGAAGATACGCGGTACGGATTCAAAAATTGTTTTTGTTACGTTGCGTTAGTACGATACAGTAAATTTTTGAAGCATGTCATGACCAAATTTTTGAACGTACCGTACCGCCATCCTTGGTTAAAATAACTACCTAATAAATATCAGAACAGAATTTATTTGCCAAATTTCTAACAAGTTACTTACAAAGCAACAACAACACATATAAAGAAAATTAAGGCCAGAAGACGCTGAATTAATCATTGCGGTAAACAAAGTGTCGTCTGAATACAACTACTTGTGCTATTTTCTTAAATGTTTTCCAAGCTTCCGATTGATAAGCACATTAAGTTAAATGGAAGATCAATCATAACTATAGCTGCAAGTTTGCTTTTTCCAAATAATTTCTTATGATTTTGATTAAGCATTGCATGTTTGAATATGCTGATTTTTCAATTCTTTTTTAAATGTATACCAAGTAGCATTTTTTAATATAGAATCTAAATATATCCAAAATTTAGTGCCTCTAAACCGTACTATTTTTTGTCCATATGATGTTAGCACGAGGCAAATAGTAGCTTTCTTTTTTTCAAACACATGTATTGTGATTATGCAGTTATGCATTGATGTGGATACAATGAATTTTTCTTTAACCTCTGTAGGTACAAGGCCATTGTAAATTTTATACATTTACTTTCCTAACCCTAACTCATAGATTTCATTTATTTTCATGTTCAGTTGTTTGTAAAGTTGGATAATTTTGCAGAACTTACCGTTGAATGTTATTGATCTTACAATTTTATTTACGATGGTTGACTAATTACGCAAAGATGTTGTGTTAGAACGTAGAAGTTACCTAAACAATTATTCCATGCAGGCGCGTAGCCAGAAATTCGCAATGGGGGGGCTGTTTGGGAGCGGAGCCCCCAGCGCTCGAAAATTTTGCATTTTTTTGCAAAAATAACTTCATTTTAGGGCTATTTTGATTAAAAAATATTGCTTGTAAAACGTGGCTTAGAAATTGGCAGTGCAAACATGATTAAACTGGTGGCATAAATGGGCTATTTGGGAGGTGGCTAATGGTAAAATTTTAGTTCTCCTGTTTAGATGCTGGTAAATTATAAAATCGAATAGTTCAATAAAACTCACACGGAGTAATCTATTTCGTATACAGTTTGTAGAGAAAAATAATTGGGGCTGGGCTAATGAAAAGAGATTTGAGAGAAATGATTGGTAATTAACTAATACTAAATAGCCCCCCGCCCCCCCATTCCTTAGTTTGTAGTATATTTGTTGCTGACACCAACGTTTAGCATTTTTACACTTGCGCTCAAACTTGATTGCTTATTTCTTACCATTTTTCAAAGTTTTCATTTATTTGTTAGTTTTATTTTTGACAAATTAGCCCCCCCCCCAAACATATGTTTCAAAAGATGTTTTAAATCACTATTTAGTTCACTTCAGTACAAAAAACAGTCTCAAAAGTGCTAAAAACGTAGTGTTTTTCCCATTCTGCATTTTGGTCGACATGCCAATGGGGGGCTATAGCCCCCCTCCACCTAGCTACGCTACTGATTCCATGAAGTAATTTGGAGTGTAAGTTGCTAGAGAGTAATAAAGAGTTTTTGAAGTATTTACGAGTCCACTCGTACGTTCAGAAAGTCCCTCATTTCATGGAATAGACTGGCATATTTGGCTGGATTTGTTTCTAATTTTGTTAAATGAGGGTCGAATTTTAGATTATCCTCGAACCATAGGCCTAGGTATTTCACAAAGGTAGCGCAACTGATTTCATTGTCATTCAATGTAATTTTAAGGGGAGTCGTATTGATGATCGAGGGTTTGTACTAATGAGAATCCAAGAAGTTTTTTTGATGATCAAGCGTTAGGTTATTTAATTTTAACCAATTGTCAATTTTTTTGAGCTTATTATTTACTTCATCAGTTTCCAGCTTTTCCAACGAATCGCAACCCTCCTATGCTAAATAAGTGTCATTTACAATTAGTGTGGTTTCTAATTTGGTTGTGATTGGTGAGTCATATATCATAAAAAAGCAAAAGACCTAGGTTTAAACCTTGGAGCACCCCACAAGTAGGTTTTGATGTTGTTGATCGACTATTGTTTTACACGAATGTACTTTATGTGATTTGATAAATACTTTTCAAGTAATTTTAATGATATGCCTCTAATGCCAAACGATTGCTTTATTTTTTGATAAGAAATTGCTATTGCTTTTTTATATGTTCGCTTATGGCTTTTCCCACGTTTCTTTATGTCCCACGTTCATAAACCAAACTAAGATTGTGCAGAAATTTTGATAACTGAGCCATGGGATCTCTGCGACTGAGTAGGTTGATAACAAAATCATAGACTCTTTATTTAGTAGACTAGAAACAGATGAGCGAAGAAAAAGAGAAGAGCACTGAAGAAAAAAAGGTTGCTCTTGTTGCAAAGGTTTTCTGCGATCACGCGTGTAACGTCGTCCGCTCAATCCGCCACAGTCAACTTGATTGACTGTAGCGGACCAAGCTACACGCGAATTCGACTGATTTGATCTTACATATTCGTAAGCTTAGAACAAGTGAACCTCAAAGGAAAAAGTTACGCTGATTGAACGAATCGGCATATAAATAGAATAAGTTAACCGTGAAGAAAAAAAGACCAAACTGTCATTTTCCATTCTACAAACAAAGAGCCTATGACTAAATCATTGTCTCTAAAATCTTTCCAATGCGGTTGTCCATTTAATGACAGATTGACCAGTGACCACTCTATGAAGCTAAGTCCATTTTCGTAAACTAAGCTATAATATTTTATATTTATTATTGTTGAAAAAGTATACAACACAACCAATATATAACTACGCATCAACTGTTCTTTTTGGTATCTGCAACTGAAGAGAGCTCAATGATCAGAGATCAGAGCAAATTATAATTTTATTCACAGTCAAATTTAGAAACCCTTAACAGTCTGTTTCACCCTTAACGGGATCATCAGAAGAGAACGTCTAAACAGTCTGTTTCACCCTTAACTTCTAAACTTCTAAATGACGACTGCCAGTAAAGATTTGCTAGAAATGCACTTCGCAGATCTCAGTTCAAAACCATTTTTCCCAAAACTTGTTGAATTTATGTTGTCTGGGCCAGTTGTGGCAATGGTTTGGGAAGGAAAAGAAGCAGTTAAAACTGATCGTAAAATGCTTGGAGAGACTAACCCTGCTGATTCTCTTCCTGGAACAATTCGTGGAGATATTTGTATTGACATATATCATGGATCTGACTCTGTGGAAACAGCAAAGAAAGAAATAGCTTTATGGTTTAAAGAAGGTGAACTTAACAATTATTGCTGTGCTAACAACTCTTGGGTGTATGAATAAGAAGGCTACTTCAACCTGAAACTCAGCACTCTTTTGGTGTTTTGTGCCTACATAGCAGGATCTGACATTTGCAGTTTTTGTATTTTTGTGTACATAGTTGGATGCGACTTTTTTTTTTCAGTACCTTTCTGTATAAATTTATAATTACCAGTATATTGAAAGATACTTTTCACCTGTTTTCATTTTAAATTCAAAACAACTTTTTCTGCGTATTTTGTGGCTGATTCTAAATTTGCTATTTTGTCTAACTTGTGTAGAATCTTTCATTGGTTTGACTGCTTGATAATGCCAGTTAAGTATGTCCATGTAAAATATGTTTAAGACCTTGTAAAAGGAACCAATGTGCTATTCAGTGTGATATATGTGATGGATGGATTCACCTCAAATGCACAGTCATTAGTTCCCTTAAATTTCACACTCTTTGTTCTTCTACTGAACCATACCTCTGCCAAAATTGTTACAGTGAATTGTTTCTTTTTCAAACCCTAGATGATAAGCAATTGTTAAATGAAATGAGAAATAATGACAAACTAAACTTTGATATTAATCACACAAATAATTCGTTTTTCCCAGCTAAAAGCTTACAGCCAGACAACAAGATAAAAAAGCTTACTAAATGATTTAAATTCTGGTTTGGTTGACTCAAAATACTGCTCACAGGCCGAAGCCAATATTATTAACAAAAAGTGTAAATTTTCTTTGCTTTGCGTGAATATAAGAAGCTTAAATGCAAATTTTGATAAATTGAATGAACTTTTAACAAATTATGATATCTTACCTGATATCATTGCTATAAGTGAAACCAAACTTAAATTGTTACAGATATACAATGCAAAGTTAAGTGGGTACCATTTTTACCACAAAGGCACAACTACAAGATGGGGAGGAGTAGGATTGTTTATTAAGGAGTCTTTATCAATTTCAATTTGCAAGGAGTTTGATTTAAACATTCCTAACTGTGAAGATATGTGGATTCAACTAGATTTAGGGAATAACAAAAAATGTATAGTGGGAGTAATTTACAGACACCCTAAACAGAAATTATCAGAGTTTTGCAAGAGTTTTGAATCAACCATTGAAAAATTGAATAGTGGAAAATTGATGTATTATATCGGAGGAGACTTCAACGCAGATTTGTTGAAAAGTAACTCTGATATCAATATTAAAGATTTCATGAATTTAACATATAGCTTAGGCTGCATTCCCTTAATTACACACCCGACAAGAATAACCACTGCAAGCTCAACTCTTTTAGATCATGTTTATACAAACAATGTAGTGGGTGAACACAAAAGTTTTATTCTGGTGGAAGATGTAAGTGATCACCTGCCAGTAATGATGTGTTCTAATTTAAGCCTGCCCAAGAGTGAAAAATCAACTGTCACCTTAATTCGTGATACAAAAAATTTTGAAGTAGAAAAATTTCTAGACAAATTAACTGAAGGAATGGAGCTATTAGGTGATATCAAAGAGGAATGCATTGACAACTACACTGAAAAGTTTATTGACATTTTTCATAAGACTTTAAACATACATGCACCATTACCAAAACAAAGCAGAAAGGAAACAAAACTAAAAAACAAACCATGGTTATCCAAAGGAATCCTTATATCAATCCAGCAAAAAAATTTATTGTACAAAAGAGCCCTTAAATTAAATGATAGTAATACATGGGCACATTCAATACAAAGTCTATAGAAATAAACTGACTCATATTAAGGAATATGCAAAACGACTTTACATTAAAAATTTAGTGAATGATAACAAGCATGACACCTCGTCGCTTTGGAAAATTATAAATAAAATTTTTCACTTGAAAAATAACATTCCTAATAAAATGTATGCTTCCACAAGTGAAAGTGCACAAGGTTCACAGGCCATCAGTAACTTGTTCAATAAATATTTCATAGAGATAGGAGTTAACCTTGCATCTACAATCGAAACACCAGCTATAATTGATGGCAAATTTAATGCCACATCTTTGATTCAGAGTAGTTGCAATCAGGCGCGTAGCCAGAAATTCGCAATGGGGGGGGCTATTTTGGTGGTCTGGGGGCGGAGCTCCCAGCGCTCGAAAATTTTGCATTTTTTTGGCTATTTTGATTAAAAAATAATGCTTTTAAAACGTGGCTTAGAAATTGGCAGTGCAAACAAGATTAAACTGGTGGCATAAATGGGCTATTTGGGAGGTGGCTAATGGTAAAATGTTAGTTCTCTTGTTTAGATGCTGGTAAATTATAAAATCGAATAGTTCAATAAAACTCACACGGAGTAATCTATTTCGTATACAGTTTATAGAGAAAAATAATTGGGGGAGAGGCTAATGAAAAGAGATTTGAGAGAAATGATTGGTAATTAACAAATACTGAATAGCTCCCCCCCCCCCCTATTCCTTAGTATATTTGTTGATGACACCTATGTTCAGCATTTTTACACTTGCGATAAATTTGATTGCTTATTTCTTACCATTTTTCAAAGTTTTCATTTATTTGTTGGTTTTATTTTTGACAAATTAGCCCCTCCTGAACAGATGTTTCAAAAGATGTTTTAAATCACTATTTAGTCCACTCCCGTGCACAAAACAGTCTCTAAAGTGTTAAAAATGTAGTGTTTTCCCATTCTGCATTTTGGTCGACATGTCAATGGGGGGGGGGGGGGGGGGGCTATAGCCCCCCACCCCCCCTGGCTACGCTACTGGCTAAAAACGAGGTATTTTCCTTATTCGGCATTTTGGTCGGCAGTCTATTAGCCCCCCTAAATAAACGTTTCAAACTATGCTTTAAAGCATTTTTTAGTCTAATCCAGTGCAAAAGAGAGTCTTAGAAGTGCTAAAAACGTGGTATTTTCCTTATTCTGCATTTTGGTCGGCAGTTCATTAGCCCCCCCCCCTAAATAAACGTTTCAAAATAGTCTAATCCAGTGCAAACACACAGTCTTAGAAATGTCAAAAACGTGGTATTTCCTTTATTCTGCATTTTGGTTGGCAGTTCATTAGCCCCCACCCCCCCCCCCCTAAATAAACGTTTCAAACTATGCTTTAAAGCATTTTTTAGTCTAATCCAGTGCAAACACACAGTCTTAGAAGTGCTACAAACGTGGTATTTTCCTTATTCTGCATTTTGGTCGGCAGTCCATTAGCCCCCCCCCCCCAAATAAACGTTTCAAACTATGCTTTAAAGCATTTTTTAGTTTAATCCAGTGCAAACACACAGTCTTAGAAGTGCTACAAACGTGGTATTTTCCTTATTCTGCATTTTGGTCGGCAGTCCATTAGCCTCCCCCCCCCCCCAAATAAACGTTTCAAACTATGCTTTAAAGCATTTTTTACTTTAATCCAGTGCAAAAAAGAGTCTTAGAAATGCTAAAAACGTGGTATTTTTCTTATTCTGCATTTTGGTCAGCAGGCCAATGGGGGTACTGTAGCCCCCCCCCGCCCCCCCCCCCTGGCTACGCTACTGGTTGCAATTCGTTTTTTTCTAGAACCAATAGTTGAAGAAGAAGTAGTAAATTACATCAGAGCTATGAATCCATCAAAAAGTACTGGAAGACATGGAATTCCTGCAAAGCATAGGTGGGCACAAGTCCGTTAATCGTTAATCCGTTAATAACGAAGCTAACTTTTTCATTAACTCGTTAATCCGTTAAAAAGTTTTTTCATGTTAACGGACTAAATTAACTTCCGTTAAGTGCTGTTAACGGACTAAAGTAACTTCCGTTAAGTTCTGTTAACTTCCGTTAAGGTTTTTATCGTTAATATCTTGCAGCTTCGTTGTGCATTTGAACTTGTTTTTATGTTGAAATTAGATTAGACTGTAAAATGTAACTTTCGAAACACAATAAGACCACCATAGCAATAAATATTTCCTTACAATCAGCTCAACAGCGTCAATACGTGTTCTAGAAGCGAGTGAATAAAACGAAATGTAAATTACACGCAAAATGTTAACGGATTAACGGACTTTATTAACTTCCGTTAATTAAAGCTGAAAATAACGGATTAACGTTAACGGAGGTGTGAAGTTTGTTAACGGACTAGTGGTTAACGAAGCTAACGTTTTGCATTAACTTGCCCATCTATGCTGCAAAGTATATAAAAATGTCAGGCTCTGTTATAACTCCAGTTCTAACTAACATTTTTAATGCATGCATATCAACAGGATATTTTCCAAAAGTGTTAAAAATCGCTGAAGTTGTTCCAATTTTCAAAAAAGGCGAAAGAGAGTTATGCAGTAATTATCGCCCTATTTCTATTTTAAATCCTTTTGCCAAACTATTTGAAAAGTGTCTGCTTGATCAACTAAACAATTATTTTGTGAGCAATAATTTGATTAGTCCAAACCAGTATGGTTTTAAGAAAAATTGCTTAACAAATGAAGCCGTTTTTGATATTTACAATAAGCTACTTGACAATATGGATAAAAAACTCATTACATGAAGATTAGGGCAAAAGTCTCTATCATTTGCAGGAATTGAAATTTGGAATGAAATTCCAAGCAGTATAAAAGAATTTTCATTCTACAGATTTAAAAAAGCTGTTAAAGCTCATTTTTTATCAACCTATGAAACCGATAAAAGCTAGAATAACAGCTTTCTATCAGCAATGCAGTAGTAATTACAGGTATCATAGTTGCATATTTATGCTTGAGTTCAACAATAACCTATTATATTGCTTGAATGGCATGAGATTGGTGCATTCATCTATCACACATTTATACAATACGTCATCTCTCATTTTGATGTGCCCTTGAATTATAAGTAATTTTGCAGTAACTGACTGAGGTTGATATATACTGGTATTGGAAATTGTACCAGTACTAATGACATATTGGCAAACAATACAAAACAAAGCAAGGAGGTTTTGTTTTTTTTCACTCCAATTGCCCACTTTAAATTCCATAAAACATAATAAGCATTATGAACTTTATTAATTTTATTTTCTATCCAATCTGTAGTTACAGTATTTTTATTTTTTTATTATTTTTTAGTATGCTTAGAGTTAGAACAATTCTAATGTTGCCTTGCATTTTCTTTACATGTTGACTGTGAGTTTTGTGTATACACTGTACGAAGTGTACATATCTTTGCAACACTTTGTTTTAATTTTGCGTAAAATTTTTTATCATAGAAAGTAGCAGACTGAGAAAATCTAGAAGCTGCTTTTTTAACCTTAACTTGATGAGGTGGCAGTAGACTTAGATGACCTTTCGGTCCTTCGCTGTCTCCTCACCAAGTGACTAAATATCGCTTTGACTCTGCAAGTTTGTGTGTAGGTTTTAAAGGAATTGCATATTTCGATGCTTTGGTGATAGACCTAGAGGAAGTTGCAGTTTTTTCTTGTGATATGACGTCACTTGGTAAATAAATAAATAAATATGATGATGATGATGATGATGATGATGACAACATATACAAAAACAAATTGATTAGTTACACTTGAAATGTAGATTTGTAAGTCTACGTTTCAAGTGTAACTAATCAATTTGTTTTTGTATATGTTGTTTAGAAGTTCTCTTCTGATGATCCGGTTAAGGGTGAAACAGACTGTTAAGGGTTTCTAAATTTGACTATGAATAAAACTAACTACACATCAATGTATCTTATGCTTCGCCCGTAGATTTTCCCAATCCAACGCCTAAAAAAGTCGATAGCAGCTACTTTTCACCAGAGGTGGCTGGATTCACAAATTAAAAAATCCGGAGCCCATCCGAATCCAACAAGAAGATGTCCAGATCCGATCCGGATCCTAAACATTTTACATTTTGAGATCCAGATCGGATGCAGATCCGCCAGTACGCAACTATACTTTTTGCATTAACAAATATTTTGACAAACATTAATAATGAGTTGCTAAACAAGCACATAAAAAGATATAGAAATCAACGCATGTAAATCAAAAATCACACTTTTTTGAAACTACATTTTTGAAAGTAATCAGCAAAATCATATCCAGGTCCGATCCGGATTCACATCTTACGAGGAGATAGTCATGCAAAACTTACGCAGGGAGCCGCACTCAAGCGTAATGGTACGTCGTTTTCGTAAGCTAAAAAGCTGCTGCTATGCAATTGCTATTCCCTCAGGCTGGCATCCCTGCCTTAACCCTAAAAGAAATGCAAGGTTTTGAAGCAAGAAAAGACTACGTCACACATTTACTACCCATTCGCGAATCGAACCCGGGTGCGGAGGGTTGATACCTGAGCATAACAACCACTACACTGCGCAACTTGCAACACTGCAGTGACAAAATGTCGTAATTAAACCAAATGTATGAGAAAAAATCAATAGCTCGTGCGTGAGCGTTTGCATGACTAGCTTCTACTAAAACAGTAAGATCCGAATCCGATCCGGGTGTTGAGTGAAACAACATAAGGATATTGGAAAATTTAATTAACTAAACGATAAAAACAAAATAGGGCACTTTGAACTTTTGCTGTAGTCTTCGTTTCTCGATTCCGTCCGTTACATCAAGAATAAAACGGACGTCTAAGCATTGAACTTAACGTGCGAACAAATTACCTTTACACCAAAACTACGTTTCATGCCTATTAAAAGGCACTAAAATAGACTAGCGTACTAGGCTTCGATGCTACGCTTAAGGAATAACATTACCGAAGGCAAGACAGCTAGAATGAACTTAAAATCAATTTACATTCTAAAATCTTCAGAGTAATGTCGCCACCGGCTACAAATATACTCCTCAGTCTCCTTTTTAGCAAATTAACACAACAAATTACTGTAGGCTAGCTAGGCCAGAAACTATATAGAGACTCCGCTATAAAGTCAAAAAACTTACTAGTTAGGTCTACCAATATTTTTCCGGCTTTTTAAAACTTTAAGTAATCCCTGTTGAGTACATCAAAAAGTAACACCAAATTACTTTAACACATACTTTACAGCTGAATTCAAATACAAAAAGAGTTACTACCGCTGCTATTTTTAGCAGTTGCAAACGTATATCTGCCGCCTAAACAAAGTAATCAGGCAAAATAAACTATTTACAAATTATGACGTAACAAATTAACTTTAGCGTGAAAAATAAAGGAAAGGAGGTGTTGAAAAGATACAACACCGGGTCCGTTGCCACCTCTGCGTTTCACTGGGACACGTGACGGCGATTTCACGGTCGATAGATTTTTCTACTGTTGGGTGCTTTTGTCGTCTGGTTTTTGAGCGTGCGAGCAAAGAGCAGGAGCCCACCCTGTTGTATAGCTGACACGTACGGTATGAGCGTATTTTTGAGTTTTAAAGGGTCGCTTAGCTACTTTTTGTTTTCCATTTGTTGAAATATTGCAATCCCAACTGGCTACGACCATGGTCACGAAGCTACAACTTGAAAACAGATTCTTTGAAGTGCAAAAAAGAGATTTTAAGAATGCCGGTAGAATATAGGCTAGCCTTGATCTTAGCAAACTTACCTAGACTTTTAGGTTATTGCAAGCATTTTTTAGGCAAGGTAAAGGTTGGTCCACGAGCAAGGTGTAAAGGTTGGTTCATTGGTATGGAACTGAAGTTGTTAACATTTTAAGTAGACTCTAGTCTATAGGCTTTGTCTACTTTAAAACCTAACTGTATTTTTTTTTTTTTTGCATTTGCACATTTTTCATAATTAAAAAAAAAAAAAAAAAAAAACGCAATGGGGTTGCATTTACGAGTGACGGAAGGCAAGACGAAGAACTGGATACCCGAATAGGCAAGGCTAGTGCAGTAATGCGAGCTTTGCACTACTCGGTTGTCATGAAACGAGAATTGTCGAAAAAGGCAAAACTCTCAATTTTCAAAGCAGTTTTTGTCCCCATTCTCACTTATGGTCATGAATCTTGGGTAATGACCGAAAGAATGCGATCACAAGTGCAAGCGTCCGAAATGAGGTTTTTACGAAGAATCGAAGGAGTTACACTGTTTAACAAGGTGCGTAGCTCTGAAATTCGAAAATCTCTTAACATCGAGCCGTTACTTCTCCGAATTGAAAGATCACAGCTTAGATGGTTTGGCCATGTAAGCAGAATGCCTCAGGAAAGACTCCCCAAACAAGCTTTACATGCCAAAGCAAATGGGAGAAGACCAGTCGGACGACCTAGAACTAGATGGACCGATTACATTGAGGATCTTGGATGGAATCGCTTGGGACTTCGCCCAAGCGAAATGATGGAGGTGATGGAAGACCGTGAGGTGTGGCGGCTCAATCTTGAGCTACTGCCCCCTCAACCCTCACGGAAAAGCGGGCAATGAAGAAAGAAGAAGAAGAAAAAAAAAAAAAACGCAAACTAATTTGAAAACCAATATAAATTATGTATGTGTAGTGTGAAGATTGCAGATCAGATCTAAATTGTTGGTAGATCCATAAATTTTTGCAGGGGTTTTGCTCAAGATATACCTGTAGCCTAATATTTTTGCAAATGTTTTTGTACGATTTTGTCTTTCTGTTAATAGCTTCAGGTGCAACCGGTCACCATGTGTAATTGTGAAATAAATTTTTGTATACTGGCTGTTAGTTTAGGTGGCGCATAGCCAGAAATCTGCAATGGGAGGGCCTTTTTTAGGTCTGGGGCAATTCCCTCAACTGCCAGAAGCAAGGGTGTCTGGGAGCTCTGCCTCAGCACTCAAAAATTTTGCAAAAATAATTTAATTTTTGGTCTATTTTGATAAAAATTGATGTTTTTATAACGTGTCGAAGAAATTACTAGTGCAAAAACATCAAACTGGCTGCATTTTATAAATGGGTTGTAAAGCAGGAGGGCAGTGGTTAATGGTAAAATTTCAGCTTTTTATTACAAGCCGGTAGGCTAATTTATTATGTGAAAAAACACCCGTTTTAACCTGTAATTCGTCTGCATTTAGGAAAGTTAATGTTGGAGTTATTCATTCTCCCCACCCTCATGGAGTATTTTACTGTTAAGTCTGAGCAAGAAATGAATCTTGCTCCACTTATTACAATGGATTTTATGCGTTACAAATTTTTTTTATAGTTCTTTGGTTTGAACTGGAGGGTTCAGACCCCTTGTACCCCCAGATCCACCACTGGTACTGCATATGTTGTGTGCCTCAACACAATGCTTCTTTTCATAGGCATTGTTCCAGAAATCTTAAACAAAGAGGGATTATAATCCACTAGCTTAAACAATAAGTGAGTATAATGGCTTGAATGGTAATGGTAAAATGAAGGTCTGCAACTGGTAATGCTATGGTGTGTGTCATAGTAAAACCAGAAATAAATCATACAATTTTTGTGTTATACATCAACGAACATAAACATTAATCAGATGAAGTAATGCTTTGCCAATTGCAAAGTTGAGCTTATTGTTATAACTTGCACTGCACTTCCTAACTAATAATGTACAGTATATATTCAATTTTTTGAATTATTTGTTGCTTTAACAGGCTTATTTATGCATTGTGAGGTAAAATGTAGTTGACTTGTTAGCCTGTCAAATTTTCATAACTGAATAATGCAATAAAACATTCTCAGTTTCGATTAGTTATTGGACATTACATTATACCTCATAGGCATTTGGAGACTGATGTTATGAAAACCACAACATCTTATTAATCCCGATTTTGTCAATGTCACACACATAGCTGTGTTAGTACTAAATGGTCGAAGAAAATGGATAGCAGACAATATTCAATTCAATTAACAAAAAGAGACTTGAGTAACAATCTTCATCCATCAATGTCAATTACAGATGTAAGTTAAATTGCTAAAAAAATGTTTATGTTGCATAATATAACAGCTATAACCTATCTAAACAAGATAATTTCAAAATAAAAAAATCAGGTGTTATCTTTTTTGAAAAGCTTTCTTGAAAAATTGTTACTTTTACATCTGCTGTATTTTGCTTATGCAAATAATGCAGACTTAATCAATGATTGAGTGGATAGAGCAACTGCTACTGAAACGGTAGACTTGGGTTCGATTCCTGGTTGGGTCAAACCAAAGACTATAAAAATTGGTAGTCACAGCTTTTATGCTTGACGTTCAGCAATTAAAGGGACAGTGTGAAGCTTTCGCCATGTGTGATAGACAGGTGGCAGCTTGATTTGAAGACCAAATCCCTTCGCTGTCTTCTGGCTAAGGCAACTTGGTGAATAAAACGTAATTACAATTGATCATGGTGAATGGCTGTTTTTGTTTTTTTTTTAAAGAAGAATGTAACTTTGCAAGTAAACCAAATTTAGCCTTGATGTTTCTTTGATTCCTAATGCACTTAACTCCTTTTTCTTATTGTATTGCAGTGTAAGCATTTTGTTTTGAAAGAATTTGGAGATGATTGTGGTCGTGTTGTGTTTGTCTTTAACGAAAAGAATTTGGAAGAAAATGTAACTTTGCAAGAAACTAAGATCAAAAGTGGTAATACCATGCAAATCTATGACGAGCCCTGTGAAATGTTGTTTCCATCTGCTGGTGGTAGCAGTTCAAAATTACCAGCAATCAGAGGAAGTAGTAGTAGATCAGGTTACTACAATATAATAATTTTTTGTTAATTAGGATTAACAACAACATATTTGTCTTTTTCATTTGGAAGCAATACTTTGTCTTTATCTATTAATATAAATGCTTCTCTGACAAGAGGGTGGTTGCTTCACTCCATGTCTGTGATGTCTTTTGCAACTTCCCTGTCATCTTCTTAAACTAATGTGAATGAATATCTACTATGTGCTGAAACTAAGCGGTGAAATAAATTTTTCCTGTCTTATTAGTACTGACAAAGATAATAAAGATATATTTTTTTATCGTACGATATTCAATTTATCCTAATAATAGTAATGCAAAACAATGACCATAATAAACATGAAAAAAATAATGAGCATGAAAGATTGAGTGTATTTTCAATTAGAATATTTTGTATGCAATTGTTTTTTTTTTTTTTTTGTTTGCTTTCAGTTTATTTTTTTCTGCTGCTGCACAATTTTTAGATAAAATCAAGCTTTAGTGTTCATAATGGAAGTTTTTTAATGCAAAATCTGAGGCAAAATACGTTTTTGAAGAACTTGACTCAATTATCCATAAATTTTCTTAATTGAATGCGCACTGCACAGTTTTTCTTTTTGTGCTTTGTTATTGTAGTTGCATATTTATCCTCCTGTCATCGGACAGCGTCAGACGTTAGCGATTGAGTAATCTCCACGCTTTTCATTGCGTTAATTACTTCGTATTTGGAGGAATCCGCACCTGCTTAAATTAGAAGGTTCAAGCAATGCTTCTTGTGGATTTGTTCGAATACTTGTCTATTGAATTCGTTCGAAGTCACCAAGCAGAGATATTGATCGTAAAGCATCTTATCAAAGGAAGCAAAAATGTGACCAGGCGCGAGTTGAACCCGTGTGATCTGGGCTTTCGTAAAAACGACGCCTTTTCTCTCTCGGCACACTACTTTAGCTTACATATTTGTTTTTAGATTATAATTTTTAGTCACAGTCAAATTTAGAAACCCTTAACAGTCTGTTTTACCCTTAACGGGATCATCAGAAGAGCAGCGCATATAAAGAACAAATTGATTAGTTACACTCGAAACATAGATTTGATAGCGGTTATTAACAAAATAATGCGTCTGCCTGGCCTCGAAACATTTGTCAACTAAATTAAGAAACAGCTGTTATAGGATTTTTGAGTTAAAAGGCGGACAACGTTGTGGTACATAATAATACTCATGATGGGTTAGCCGTCGGTTACGCTTCGAATTTGAGTGACTTATAATTGGGTAACTTCGGTTAAACTTGAAAAGTAGGTGGTTAAAGCGCTTAAACGACTCAATACGAAAACAAAAAATTACACTGCCAGTGGGTTTATAATTTATCCGGAAAAGGAGAGATTCGCAAGCATATAAGGCTTACTCAACATTTTTTAGCAAAAATTTGTGTGTTTGTGCCTGCATTTTGAAATTAACGCAGAGCGTTTGTTGAGCAGTGCTTCTGGTTTCGCTTTGATGATTTGCAGCTTTTCTGCCAAACAAAGGCTGTATATTTTTGCACCACAGCGGTATGGAACAGCTTCTTTAATGACGCTCCATTGGATTTGGCAGCCGTGGCCTTTGTTTTTGTGCTCCCAAACTCGTTTTGATAGTTCGTTACTTTTTTCTAGGCGCTGGTGTCTAAACGAAGAGCTGTGGTTGTTGAAGCGTTTTTTGAAAGCAGTAGAGCACGAGCCGTAATAGTCGTCCCTTTTGTTTCCAGACGAGATGGTGGCCGTGTAAACTAGACTGCTCTTCAGGCAATTTCCGTTTAGCGGGCAGTTGGATTTGTTTCGACAGTTGCAATTTTTTGAGGGTTTGGTTTTGTCGGTTTTCTGTGGGTGTGCCACGTTAAAATTGTGTGATTTGATTATAGCTGCCATGTTTGGCGTGCAGCGATAGCTGACTTTTACGCAGTTACGATTGCAAATGATGTGCGGTTTATGATCGGGGGGGGGGGAGAAGTGCTT
This sequence comes from Trididemnum nubilum, assembly GCA_963965965.1. Classification (NCBI taxonomy): domain Eukaryota; kingdom Metazoa; phylum Chordata; class Ascidiacea; order Aplousobranchia; family Didemnidae; genus Trididemnum; species Trididemnum nubilum. The sequence continues at coordinate 7,519,528 of OZ014489.1, read as the reverse complement.
GTCCAATAGGCTTACAAATTTTTTTTTTTTTCGAATATTTGTGGATACATTATTGCTAAAAGGGGGATTAAACCAAGTAATGTTCCGTTTTTGTTGCATTATTGCTAAAAGGGGGATTAAACCAAGTCTTTTTCTGCTGTTGATTTCTTTTTGAAATTCTATTGTTTGCTTGTATCCACTTTTTTCTAGAGCTTGTGCGTATGCACGTTTTGCTCTGTCGAACTCTTCCTGGTCGACTATTAAACAAAAGGGACGCCTATTACGGCTCGTGCTCTACTGCTTTCAAAAAACGCTTCAACAACAACAGCTCTTCGTTTAGACACCAGCGCCTAGAGAAAAGTACCGAACTATCAAAACGAGTTTGGGAGCACAAAAACAAAGGCCATGGCTACCAATTCCAATGGCAGTAGCGTAGCCAGGGGGGGGGGCTATGCCCCCCCATTGGTATGTCGACCAAAATGCAGAATAAGAAAAAAAACGCTTTTAGCACTTTTGAGACTGCTGTATGCACTGGAATGGACTAAATGGTGATTCAAAACATCTTTTTAAATATAGATTCAGGGGGGGGCTAATTTGTCAAAAATACAACTCACAAATAAATGAAAACTTTTAAAAATATAAAAATAAGCAATCAAATTTGATAAAAAAATATAAAAATATTAAAAAAAAAAAAAGCAATCAAATTTGATCGCTTTTGTGAAAATGCGAAACAAAGGTGTCATCAACAAATATACTATAAACTGAGAAATAGTGGGGGGCTATCCAGTATTAGTTAAGTACCAATTTTATTTCTTTCAAATCTCCTTTCATTAGCCCCCCCCCCAATTATTTTTCTGTATAAACTATAGACGAATTACTGCAGATTACTCCATGTAAGTTTTATTGAACTATACGAGTTTATGATTTACCATCATCTAAATAAGAGAACTAAAATTTTATTATTAGCTACCTCCCAAATAGCCCATTTATGCAACCAGTTTAATCATGTTTACACTGCCAGTTTCTATGTCACGTGTAAAGAGCACTATTGTTTTATCAAAATAGCCCCAAATTAAGTTATTTTTGCAAAAAAATGCAAAATTTTCGAGCGCTGGGGTCTCCGCCCCCAGACCCCCAAACCAGCCCCCTCCCCCATTGCAAATTCCTGGCTACGGCTGCCAAATCCAATGGAGCGTCATTAAAGAAGCTGTTCCATACCGCTGTGGTGCAAAAATATACAGCCTTTGTTTGGCAGAAAAGCTGCAAATCATCAAAGCGAAACCAGAAGCACTGCTCAACAAACGCTCTGCGTTAATTTCAAAATGCAGGCACAAACACACAAATTTTTGCTAAAAAATGTTGAGTAAGCCTTATATGCTTGCGAATCTCTCCTTTTCCGGATAAATTATAAACCCACTGGCAGTGTAATTTTTTGTTTTCGTATTGAGTCGTTTAAGCGCTTTAACCACCTACTTTTCAAGTTTAACCGAAGTTACCCAATTATAAGTCACTCAAATTCGAAGCGTAACCGACGGCTAACCCATCATGAGTATTATTATGTACCACAACGTTGTCCGCCTTTTAACTCAAAAATCCTATAACAGCTGTTTCTTAATTTAGTTGACAAATGTTTCGAGGCCAGGCAGACGCATTATTTTGTTAATAACCGCTATCAAATCTATGTTTCGAGTGTAACTAATCAATTTGTTCTTTATATGCGCTGCTCTTCTGATGATCCCGTTAAGGGTAAAACAGACTGTTAAGGGTTTCTAAATTTGACTGTGAATAAAATTATAATTTGCTCTGATCCTTGATCATTGAGCTCGCTTCAGTTGGAGCTACCTAAAAGAACAGTGTGTTTTTAGATTATGTTCTTGTTGCAAGAGATAGACATTGCGATCAATCATCGTCTGGATCGTTACATGAAATGCAAAATCTTCGTCATCAAATGAAAGCTTACATAAAGGTGCTTACTGCAAATATTTGTACAGCATTATAAAATAATTAAATAATGTTTTCAATTGCTAATTTTCAAATTAATTTTTTTTTTTTTTGCATGTAATAAGAAATACAAGTGCACTTACTTTGACTTGTAATTTAGTTTATCTTTTTAGGAATTCCATGATTTAACTGTTAATCCGTTCGTTCAAGCATGCCTGACGAATCCCAATCTCATGTCTGAAGTTGTCGCTACTGCTCCTGAGGTTCTGCGAATGTTGCAAGTGAGCGTTGTTTAGTACAGTGCTTCTTGAAATTTTTTGGTTTTATTCACCTTTATCACAGATTTCTGCATAAAATTCACCCTCGATACAAAAATAATTTTTCACGTACATATAACCAGGATTTTGTGAAAGAGGAGCGTGAACCCATAGGTAAATCTCTTTAGCCTGAAAAACGTCTAATTTGGGTAGCGTGCTGAGCAAGCCGGTGCAACTCACGCATTTGCAGATGGGGGTCTGGGGGTAAAGCTCTCAGGCACTGGGCAATTTTTGTGATTTTTCAGCAAAAAAATAGCCATTTTAGCGGCATTCGAATCAAATTTCCTACTTCTTTGGAGCCATTTGAAAGAACTAATTTGCTGAAGTTTAAAAGCCAATTGAAGAATTAAATTGCGCAGCCTTTTCATGACCCCCCGCCTACTGACAGGTCAAGTCCAAAACATGTTTAAACGCTTGCAATTTTGAGTTAAAGTTTCAAAGTGACTTGGCGAAGAGGGGGGCTGAAGCCCCATTTAAAGCAACTACAAAAAGAAACATGAAATTACTCTGAAAGTGTAACGTTGTGTTAACACACAATCAGGGCATGGTATGGAATGGAAAATGGAATGGAATGGAACGGAAATTTCGGTATGGAATATGGAAGATGCCAGAATGGAATGGAATGGAAGATTTCAAGAATGGAATGGAAGACAATCTTCCATACTTCCATACCAATTCCATACTAGATTTTATGTATTGTATTCAAAGAAAAATACATACTGATGCCGGGTGGTGATAAATAGTATTGTTACAGAAGTATTCAACTTCAATATCTACGCGTATTATTTGTCGACAAATTGCGGTACTTTGGTTGTTTATACTGCGCAAACAGTGTACGTACTGCATCATTGTAAGTACACTGCAATTTGCAGCATTGATGTTATAGTTGACGACTTTGATAGGTTTGAATTGTTTTTTTGTTTGTTTTTTTTTTTATATTGACAGTTTGCCAAGTCGTAAATTTTGTTTTCTTACATCGTCACGAAAACTCGTATTTGCTATTTCATTCCCATTTCAGCTTAATTTTATTTAAATTTTTTTCAGCTTACATAATTCTTTTTGGTGTTAAAGCTTGGTGTTTCTATAACGGTAAATGTTCCTTAGCAGTTTGGCTATGACAAATTTTATACTTGGTTATGAGAGCAAACTTGTACGGTAATCATTAAACCATAGGCGTAACCAGGGGGCCCAGGCCCTCTGCTTCCCCCCCAATTGAAATGCTCCCAATGATAAAAATGATGACACAAAGCCTATTTATTCGGTTTTTTTAGCATTTTTTGGGCGCAGCAGTACATGCGTACAATAGCAATTAGCAATAACTTAATATAGACGACTAGGGGCCCGGGGCTTCTCAATTAAAAATTTTGCCAACCAATTTAAATGTCCAAGTCGGGAGAAATTCAGTGTTCCTGTTAAAATGGTGCAATCTAAAGCCCTCATTTAACTTTGTTAGCAACAATATGTGTTAGGCCCCCAGCTAACTTTTATGTTGTATTAACATAATTAGTAACCATTTATTGCACCTAAAGTACCAACTTGAAATAACTTTAAATTCCACCTTCACCACCTACCAACTTTAAATAATAATGCAGCTCCATCTTGTCAGTTTTCACGCGACAAAACGCTTTTGAAAGAAACTTAGCTAGGGGAAATGCTTATTGAACAAATTATTGAAGTTGAATCGAGGGGGTCTGGCTCCTGGTCGTACATATTCCTAAAACTGGGTATTTTCATGACAAAACAAAAATTTTCAAAGGCAAATTTTCGAGTAATGCCAAAAATGTTGCATTAAGCAATGTACCTTGATTTTCCTGACCAGGCCAAGTCACGAAATTTAAACCCGAAATGCAAGATTACAAACGTGTTTTGGACTTGACCTGAAGTAAAGGGAGGGATTTGTTCAATTGGCTTTCAAATCTCAAAAATTTTGTTCTTTCAAATGGCTCTGAAAACGTGCGAAATGTGATCCAAATGGCATTAAAATAGCCATTTCTTTTCCAAAAACTCACAAAAATCACTCAGCGGCTGGGTGCTTCGCCCCTAGACTCCCATAGCCTCCGGCGGCTGGTGGCTCCGCTCCCAGGCCCCATCTGTGACACGTTTGAGTTGCACTAATTTGCTCACCCCGTCTCCCAGTTTTGATATGTTGGTAAAACTTTTTAGCTTGCCGTTTTAGTCTTTTCCCTTTAGCAAATCCTGGTTACGTGCTAAATCAGACCTCTGCTTTTGATCTTTCATTCTTTGTCCCATAAAAAGTCTCTCATGTCGAAAATTTCTCTTGACGTCATTGCATGTGATTTACGGTTTAGCCCTCCCCCAATCCAAAATCCTGGCTACGCCTATGCATTAAACCTGTGCAATATGCATACCAGATACCGGTTGTTTTTATCTTAGTATTGTAGACACACCTTCATGAGCGGTTGCTTACAACATTGCAAAGCAGCAAAATATACGTTGCATTGCTTTCAGTCTAAAATTTCATTGGTATGGAAGTATGGAATGGAATATGGAAGATTTTTAGTATGGAATGGAAATGGAATGGAAGAAAATTGCCAGTATGGAATATGGAAAAATCGTCTTCCTTTCCATTCCATACCATGCCCTGCACACAATCACTGTGTTCCTGTCTAACTAGGAAGTGAAATCTTTGTGATACGTTGTTGCTTTCAGGCAATTTCTGACTGTGCTGGTTCACCCCTCTTTGTTGGTTCAACCTTGCAAACTTTTCACCCTGGGGTGAACTATTCACTCTTTTAATAGACTCTGATTTAGTAGACAAACGCATAGATGCTCTGACTAAGTCTTTCTGGTTATGATGCGCATAAAAGTAAGAAGCTTGTCAATTTTAGTGCAATGTTTTAATTGTTCAAATATAAAAATAGCTGCCGAATTGTTAAAAAAACTGCATTTAACGTAAACTGCAATGTTAAAGTTTAACTTTTATGATTAGAGTTTAAAACTGAATTTAAGTAAAGTGCAGTATGTTGAATTATGACTTTTATGATTAGAGTTCACATTCTTCCCGTTCAAATCCACCGGAAAAGTTTATGCAGTTGCAGCCACACTACTCTGCAAAGGACAATTATAGGTTGGTGTTATCAGTCAATTGTCATTGTGTGTTGCTTCTAAAAATCCTAGTAGTTGTCTTTTTACATACCCACCTAGAGTCTAGTTGTTAAGCAGATTTGTTAACCTGGCTGAATTGGCGTTAAAAGCAGCTTGGCTTGTTAAACGTGTTCTAATAAAGTTGAGCCTACTACTCTTATTAAGTAACATTGCCACTCATCATCATCATAACTTGTCGCACCAAAACGTCATCTTTCGAATGGCTGTGTGGTTTTTTTCTTTTAGGTCGTGATCGGAGCAGTGTAGTCCAAGTTATCGCTCCGGAAGGAATGTGCTCCATTGTTTGTAGATTGCCGCATGGGCGGACACTAGTATTACTGATACCCCATTTGTGAAAATTGTCTCTGGTTTTCCCTACCTTTGCTCAGGTGCGATTGAGAGCCAGCCATTTTTTTCTAGTAAGATTTGATCCAGGAAGAAGTAATTTAGCAGGTTCTGGTAGGGCATCGTTATTCTGGTAGGGCATCGTTATTCATGCAATATATCCTATTTTAACAAATAATATGATGCGTATATATGTCTATCAGCCAAAGTTTGAATTCCATTTTTCGTTTTCAAATGTGTTTTTGCTTTCCTCAAAATAATGAACAGTTTTGCAAAAATCTTCGGTATTGATTCCACCGCAGTTTTGTTTAATTTGAATGAAAACAGTAATTCCTAAGACAGAAACAGTTTTAAACGTTTAGATTTTTTTACTGAAAATGGACGTAGCGGAGTACGAAACGTTCAACAATTCGATTGTTTTCTCAACAATTTGATTGTTTTCCACAATTTGATTGTTTCGTCATCCGGACCTCCGCTGAGCTAAATTCGGACCTCGACGGTTTATTGATTTTGCCTGCATTCGTTCGTTGTTGCAAAGTTACTTAAAATTTAGCGATATGCGAATTTAGTAGTTAATCGTTAAAAAACAACGGTTGACATGAAGTAACACATTCGCTTTGGTTACGTAACGATTCCAAACTGTGCTCGTCTGCCACCATTTTTCTCTTTTTGATTCTTGGTTTGCCTTTTTTCTCTTTTTTATGCTTAGAAGAGTTGTTGTTTCGTAAACTGTCAGCAGCTTTAGTCCTCCCCCCCCTTAGCCAAGTCAGTTAGAAAATTGAAACCAAAAAATGCAAACATTTAAGCATGTTTTAGAGTTAACTTGTAAGTAAAGGGGGGTTTGAAGGGGATGAGCTTTCAATTCTTTTACTGGTTTTCAAATCTTAGCATTTTATTAGTTCTATAAAACGACTTGAAAACCGTACGAAATGTGATCGAAACGTCGTTAAAATGGCTATTTTTTACGAAAATCACAAAATCGCCCAGCAACTGGGAGCTCTGTCTCCAAGACCCCCGTCTATCATACGCTTTAGTTGCGCTAACTTATTCAGCATTCCGTTTGATTACGGCATTTTTAAACGAAAAAATTTTAACGTTTGGTTCAAGCTCTCTCCCCCTCTTTAGCAAAATCCTGGTTGCGCGCCTAATAGAGATATAGTTAAACAAAAGTATAGAGACTATGGTTAATACAGAGGCTTAGTTTTTGAAAATCAAACTGCAAAATCAAATTACTGTTTCAAAGGCAAAACTTGTTTATTTTAGAAATACAATTGTAACTTTTGGTCAACTTTAATATGATTCTTTGATATTCTTCCAGTGGAGTAGTGTAACATTTCAGACAAGGCATGCAAATATATGGTAACATCATCAGTTTTGATGGACGTTATTGGTTATCAGGTAGTAACTTGCACTGCAAAATGTCTAGTATTGCAACTAGACCTTCTCTCCTCGATACACATAAGTGTGTACAAGTACTAGGCTAACACTAACACTACCGGTACTAGGCTAACACTAACAGTAAAGTAGGCCTAATAATATTGAGGTAAAAACATTAATTGTAGAACTAAGCTGAGCCAAATTGCTGAATACCCAATACATAGCCTACTTTCATAACCTCTTTTCCTCATGTCATTGTAACATACCGTACGTAGCCTGGCAACCATTTGCGATGCTACCGGTATGCAATATCAAGCAGGCTGGTAGGCATAGGCTAGTCCAATGCACGTATGATTAGGCCTGGCCTTGTTTAGTATATTTAACAACCAGTAAAGCACAAACAAAACAGCTAAACAACCTACCTGTAATTTATTGAGTCTTAAAAAATTTCTTGCCAATTCTACAATTAGACTAGGCCTACTTCGTACTTACTGACACGATACTAACTAGACCAACTCCGGTAATTCTCTGTGTAAATGTGATTTCACATCTTTCACTCACTTTTGTAGCCCAACATTTAGCCTAAATAGTGCGAACAGTACTATATCAAAAACTCAGTCTGACTCACATTACCTAATGCTAATACCTACCGGCTATCACGGCTGGGTTTCGCCGCTGAGTTATCTGCTTTTACCTCTCTTCGCATATCGCTAAATTGCATAAAATAAATGGCAACACGCATGCAATATTTGAAATTGCATGCCTTGGTGCATAGTTTATGGCCTGTTTTAACCTAATTTACTGTTACAAATCTAAAATGAAAATCGAGACTACGTTTTACTGAAACAAGAAATTAGACATATAAAAGAACTTTTACAGCAAACAATGCGCCAATCAAAGTTTTCAACCCTGTTTAATTTTGTTCGTAATCTCATCGAAACATAGTGATTTCTTGAACCGTTGGGTAAAGTCTATAACACCAACAAAAAGCAGTCAGAATCGACGCGCTTGAGTAATTTTCCAATTTTAATTTTGTGTTTGTATTTGAAAGTTTTCGGAAAACGTAACAAAATCATTTTTTTAATAAACAATATGCAACAATGAACGAGATTTGTGAATTTAAGTCAAGCATTTATCAAGAAATCATTCAAGCGTGTCGATTTTGACTGCGTTTCTGTTGGTGTTCTAGACTTTTTCGAACCGTTGAATGCAGTTTAAAAATTGCATGCGTGTTGCCATTATTTTTTGTAATTTAGCAATTTGCTGAAACTAGGCTAAAACTGAAATCAATAAATTGAGCGAGACTATATATTGCTACTTTGACTTGAAAGTTAATTCCCGTAACTGTGGATTGATTACGTAGATTAGATTGGTTTTGTTTTCAATTTTTACATGTACTTGTTTAAACTTTTTTTTGCTGAATTATGCATGCCTTGCATGCATTAAGATTACGCCCCTGTATTCTTCATTACTGTCGCAACTCCTGTAAGCCTAATTTAGCATGCTTTTTTGGACTATTTCTCAGACAGGGACGTCGACAAAGGTCAAGACCAGCAAGTCCAAACTCGTTTGATGGACTTGACATGAAAGACATTCTTCAGAATTTGAATAAGAACCCCAAAATTATTCGCGACTTTTTTAAGTGTGAAGATGTTCAACGAACCCTAAGAAATTTTCAGCAAAATCCGAAAAAAGTGTTGAAGGTTTGCTTTATGTTCTAAAGTTGCGTTGTTCAAATTTACTAAAGTATGCTTTTAGATTTAGGCAAGGGGCTATTTTTAAAAATTAATTCCAAATAAGATTGTACTAAGCAGAGCGTAGAGTGCTTCAAAAAAGTTCCTCAAGACCTTGAAATTTTCCCATTTGTGGAATTGAACCAGCAGTTACTTGTGTGGTTGTTACTGAGATTGTTATTAGAACTGCTTTAGTTTTATCCCTCCCTATCACATATACGGCTTGACACTTCGAATACTTGTGATGCTTCTGATATTACTAGCCTTTATTTTGGACTTCGAAATCATTGTGAAGCTGCTAATGAATTCATTGTTCATAAAAGAATCTTGCATTCTGTTCAAGTTTTAATGTTTAGACGGATGGTTTAGTTCCAATTCTTTGGTCGCAGTTCAATGCATGTTCAATGAAAATCAAGTGTTTTATTTTTCCTAAGGCAGCAGCTTATTGTAATTAATATGAAGTTGATTCAAACGAGTGCCCATCATTTTCCAGCAATTACCACTTTCTATGATTCTTTGCAGTTGTAAGCGAGATTTGATGTCCCATTACTTGAAATTCCTTATCACCTTATTAATAAGGAATTTCAGGTTATGGGACATCAAATCTCAACTGTTTTCAGTTTTTCTCCAAATATGCAACCGATATGAACAGCCGGAATGTGTGCTATTTTAATTCGCATTTTGAGCGGGATACCGAGTAAGTACTCGTAGAGTTTTTATTTTCTTAAAATTTCTTGTGATGTAATGTAAATTGCTTCTTAACCAGGGAAAATTGGTCGGAATCAATTTCTAATAGTCAGTAGCACACCTTGGCATCAAAATTAAGTCAATATCGAAACGAATAAGATTGGTTCAAGAATAAAAAATGAAGCAATTGTTCAACCCAACTGTAAAACAGATAAAAAAGTTATCGTTGGTAAAGCGATTAAAGATTTGAGAAAAAATCTGAAATTTTTGCTCAAGTGTCCAAAGTCAGAAAAATTTAAAGGGAGTTTTATATCAATCATACAAACTTGTTGAAGTGTGTTGCCGGTTTATCAAGTTTAAAGCAAATATGTTTAGTCCAGATGAATATGAAAGAGATTCAAGATACCAACGCCCAGACCGAGTTAAGTAACTTTCATTGCTGTTGATTAACATCAAATATGCATTGCATGCCTTGATCAGCAGAATCATGGCTCAAAATTAGGCCTTAGCTTCCACAAATTTGCTCTTCATTTAAAGAACCTCTTTCTCAGATCCTAATGCATCATTTGATGTCTGGTATGCATAACTTAATACCCCTTTTTTTTTGGCAGAATTGGTAATAAACAACTGTCGATAAAATAAACAAAGCCTAATTGTGCTTTCCTTATTAGGACTGTGCATTTTACGAAAATGTTGTTGAGGTTATTGCTTTAAATATGATACCTTGTACTGTACCTAATAAGGATATGCTATTTTTCAAAAGTTTGTGCTCGCTAGTCAAGTTGAATAACGTTAACTTGACACATCTAAACCATTACTTCCACAGTTCTATTCTCCTCTAGAGTTCTTGCATCACATTGGAACCTTTTGCATGTCGGTACCGGGATCTCAAGCCGGAAGTTAATTGGTTGCTGACCAAGAATGTGCATCATTATCAATTGAGTTTTTATTTGGGTTCTTCCTCGTCAACGGGAGTTGAACGAATATTGCACAGAGGTGGGCAGCGCAACTCATAAAAGTTGCGCCGCAAGCACACGCGCAACTACTCTGAAAATCTTGCGCCGCAAACGTTTCCGCAAGCCCAAAAAAATAATTTGCAAGCGCAAGTGTGACGTTTTGAAAAGCATAATTCTAATTGACTTCCTGCTCAGACTGCGCTAGGCTAGATTATTTATTTCCTTCAAAAAACTCAAGGATTTGAAAATGTGCATCGCTTAACCTCTATGGGCGAAGAACGTCTTCAAACCTAGCGCAAAAATACTCTCAACAACACCCACACTTAAAGGAACCATGGTGTTAAAAAACTCCACTAACTTCATCATGTGGTGGTAAGCGAACGACTTCGAAGTTGGGAGTCACTGTTTTTTTTTCTAATGGCTCGTCAAGGAAATCATTTACAAGCTTCGATACATATTTTGTGCTTCTGGAGCAATTAGCATCACTCTCTAACGAATGAAGCGGTTGGAGCACGCTAAAAAAATCGTCTTGTCTTTTGTTCAAAGAAATTGAACCATTCAAGGTTTACTTATAAGAGCCATACCACAGAACACTGTGGCTATCCCAATGCTGTCACTCCTGTTCGCAATATGTTTCAAGTTTACCCGGACTAACAAAAAAGTTATAATTCATAGTTATTGTTTTTTCTTGTTTTTGAATTACGGTAAAAAAGTCGGACTGTTGCGAGTAACACGTTTAATGCCTTAAGCAAGTATAAGATTTTTTAGAAACGGGTAGCGTATTTCTCGAAAGACAATTACAAAAATAATTTTTCAGTTTCAAAATATTATTTTACAACCATTTTTTAAATTACTCAACTGGAAATTTTTGTTTTTGAAAAATCGGCAAAAATACTGCATTTTAGAGAGAAACGTTTCAGCGAAAGAAAACCCTGGCTGTAAATCCTAATAAAAGTTTTGTAAGCAATAGACGAATGGAATTTCCCATGGCGAGGTTTTATGAACCTACTACCTCGTCGTAGGCGCAGTCAAGGGAGAGGGGCAAAAGACCCGCCCCTCTCTCAATTGAAATTCCGCCAATGATAAAAATAATAACAACAAAGCCTAATGTTTTTTCAGTTTATTTTAGCATTTTCGAATATACAACAAACAGTATGCGAGTACAACAAACTAATATTAATATTGACGACCAGATGGCTTTGGCCCCTTAATATCAAATTTTTGCCATTCAATTTAAATGTATATATAACCCGGGAGAAATTCAAGGTTTTTTTCAAAAAAGTTGCAACCTCGGGCCCTCATCTAATCATTTTGTGAGCTTAATGTAATAACATGACTACTTAGTAGCCATCTATTACACTAATTTCAAAACACAATTCACCTCGCCAGTTTTTATGCGACAAAATACTTTTTGACAAAAAAAAAATTAGCTAGGCAAAATGCTTATTGAACAAAATATTGAATTTGAATTAAAGGGACCTGGGCCCCCTAGTCAAACATGTACTCCTAAACCTGGTTATTTTCATGACAAAGTAAAAATCTCCAAAGCGAATACTTGCGTGATTATTCACTATTAATAATATTACAGGAGGCAATGTACCTTGCTTCTTCCACTTGGCCAAGTCACTTTCAAAATTTAACGCCCAAATTCAAGATTTTAAACGTGCTTTGGACTTGATCTGTAAGTAAAGGAAAGATTTACCAGTTTAGTTTTTTCAATTGGTTTTCAAATCTTAAAATTTTTGTAATTTCAAATGGCTCTAAAAACGTGCGAAATATGATCCAAATAGTATTAATTAAAAAAGGTATTTTTTCCAAAAAATCTTGCAGCGGCCGGTACCCGTACCCAGGCGCGTAGCCAGAAATTTGCAATGGGGGGGGCTGTTTGGTGGATCTGGGGGCGGAGCCCCCAGCGTTCGAAAATTTTGCATTTTTTTGCAAAAATAACTTCATTTTAGGGCTATTTTGATTAAAAAATAATGCTTTTAAAACGTGGCTTAGAAATTGGCAGTGCAAACATGATTAAACTGGTGGCATAAATGGGCTATTTGGGAGGTGGCTAATGGTAAAATATTAGTTCTCTTGTTTAGATACTGGTAAATTATAAAATCGAATAGTTCAATAAAACTCACACGGAGTAATCTATTTCGTATACAGTTTATAGAAAAAAATAATTGTTGGGCTAATGAAAAGAGATTTGAGAGAAATGATTGGTAATTAACTGATACTGAATAGCCCCCCCCCCCCCTATTCCTTAGTTTATAGTATATTTGTTGATGACACCTATGTTCAGCATTTTTACACTTGCGATCAAATTTGATTGCTTATTTCTTACCATTTTTCAAAGTTTTCATTTATTTGTTGGTTTTATTTTTGACAAATTAGCCCCCCCCCCCCCCCTGAACATATGTTTCAAAAGATGTTTTAAATCACTATTTAGTCCACTCCAGTGCATAAAACAGTCTCAAAAGAGCTAAAAATGTAGTGTTTTTCCCATTCTGCATTTTGGTCGACATAACAATGGGGGGGGGGGGGGGCTGGCTACGCTACTGGCTAAAAACGCGGTATTTACCTTATTCTGCATTTTGGTCGGCAGTTCATTAGCCCCCCCCCCTAAATAAACGTTTCAAAATAATCTAATCCAGTGCAAACACACTATCTTAGAAATGCTAGAAACGTGGTATTTTCCTTATTCTGCATTTTGGTTGGCAGTTCATTAGCCCCCCACCCCTAAATAAACGTTTCAAACTATGCTTTAAAGCATTTTTTAGTCTAATCCAGTTCAAAAGACAGTCTCAAAAGTGCTAAAAACGTGGTATTTTCCTTATTCTGCATTTTGGTTGGCAGTCCATTAGCCCCCACCCCCCCAAACAAACGTTTCAAACTATGCTTTAAATCATTTTTTAGTCTAATCCGGTGCAAAAGAGAGTCTTAGAAGTGCTAAAAACGTGGTATTTTCCTTATTCTGCATTTTGATCGGCAGGCCAATGGGGGAGGGGGCTATAGCCCCCCCCCTGGCTACGCTACTGCCCGTACCCCAATCTGTGATACGTTTGGGTTAAACAAGTTTGCTCACCACGTCTCCCAACTTGGACAGTTTTGGAAAATTTTTTAACTTTTGATTCAAGTCTTTTCCCTTTAGCAAAATCCAGGTTACATGCCAACCCAGGCCCCGACTTCTGATCCTCCATTTTACGATGTCTTTGTACCATAAAAAGTCTCTTTTTTCGAAAAAATTTGATAACGTCATTGCGTGTGATTTTCGATTTGGCCCTCCCCTCCAATCAAAACTCCGGGCTTCGCTTATGTACCTCGTAAATGTTTTTCCTTACCTTTAACCACATTTGATTGAAAAACAATCATTCCTAATCTAGTTGAATTGCGATTGCGCTCAAAATTGCTAAAATACTTGCGGCGCAAGTGCCTACCTCTGATTTTGCAAGGTCATTAACTTCATTAAGTCTCGCATTTTGCTACATCATACGCATTATTCTTTCTCACCTACGTACCCTATTATCTTCATATTGATGATTTCATCCGTAACGTGTTTTTCCTCGTTTGTTTTGGTCGTCTTCTTCCTCTGCGACTGCTACCCTGTATTTTAAATTTCAAAGCCATTAATATGACTTTTTCATTTCTGTTCAAACCATCAAATCCTTTCTCGTGTTTCTTCGATCCGTTAGCTTCACACCAATGCTAAAGTCTATCTTTTAATGCAATCGAAAATTGCAAAGAATTACAAGTTTGAGTAACTTTTTCAGCAGATTGCTTATTACAATGAGGTTAGAGAGTGGGAGCCAGAATTAGAACTCCTTCGACGGAATGGTTTTCGAAGGCTTCGAAGAAACATCAAAGCCTTGAATCGGACGAACGGAAATGTTAGGGAAGCCATTCGATTTTTAAAGTGATTATAAAACTCATATAACTTACAGTGTATTTGCATTGCTTCAACTAATTGTTATAATTGCCGTATTTTATCTATTTCATTCATGTCGATCGTCATGTGCTCTAGCTAGTTTCTTGAGAAACCATTTTCGAGGGAATTAAGATATACTTGAATCCCAAGGTCAAATGGTTAATCTTTTTGGTCAGAAGCCAAAACGAAAGCCATGCTTCGAGTTCGATTCCGAACTGGTAGAGTTTTGTGTTTGAAAGGTTTTTGACAGATGTGCAGTCCTCGAGAACACATTTTGAAGTCCTTGGCCTTGGGCTCGAAGGTCAAGCCCTTGGCCTCGAAGCCTCAAGTCCTCGAAAATTGCAGTATTTTTTGAACCGCTAAAATTTTGTTGGAAAACGCCAAAAATCTTGCGGAAAATTTGCAAAGACCTTTTATTTTCCTCTCTTGGAGATCGCTTCAAAATTTTTTTGAAGACATTTTTTTTGGAGATCGCCTGAAAAAATTTTTTGAAATTTTTGGAGAACAGTTGCGCCTGTGTCCTTGGTCCTTGGCCTCGAGCATTCCTGGCCTTGGCCTCGAGCCGTGTGTCCTCGATTCCACCTCTGGTTTTTAAGTCAACATGTAGAATGTAGGCCTACATTGTACAATAGGTACTTTAGATACTTTTTTAATGTTTTTGTGTTAATTATGAATCGGTAAAAAATAAATTTCTCTCTTTTATTGGAGTGGAGTCCTTTGGGGGTAGCCTCACATTCACAGTGTGTTGTCCAGCTGCTTGAGGAAAGAGAAATCTTTGGGTTAACAGAAAATGCGAAACAAATTTAATAAGATCATTATTATGAGCTGTAGCCTATAACTTAGCAGTGCAGCTGACAGGCATTGGACCGGTATCAAGTTGATGAACACGACTTAAATTCGTTGATTCTCAGTGGAGATCGAAAATCATTTATAAGTAAATCCTATTTGTCATTATATTATTTATGCTTTTGTAACTTGAAATTTTATGTTTAGGCAATCGCAATCTGACTTCTGAAAAAGATATCTGTGAATTTGCGATGCCATGTAAATTTGTTTTCTAACTTGTGCAATGTAGTACTGCAAATGCTACGCTCATAATGTGAATTTGGTTGGATTTGGTGAAATTTTTTGGGTTAATTTTATTGGTTCATTAAAGGATTGCATTTGAACAAATTTTTTGAAATACCACTTTGTAGTGTAGTATACGGTAGTAAATTCAAAGTGTTTATGATAAGCGTGCTGCATTTTACATGCAGTTAAGTTCGTCAGCTGTTTTGATAAGTGCCGTCAGAGAATTCTGGTACATATGTTTTTTTTTCGTGGGGCGTAGCCTACCAACTCATGTTTGTGCTCAACATTCGTCGTTTTGTAACTTGGGCGCCAAACCCGCAGATGCTTTATTATGCCGGAGGTTATTTAGGGTAGCATTAGATTGATTGAAGGTTGATGCAGCTATCGCGAGAAAGCGACAGTAAATGACGCTCTCATTTGGACGAATCCCTACCCGCCAAGAAGTTGACTATTTTTCAAGCTTTTTGGTTGACGTTTGGCTTCTCTTCACGTAAATTTTGCTACTTCAAAGCCACCAAGCAGAGATAATCATTGTAAAGTGTCTTATCCAAGGACGCTACAATGTAACCTGGGTTCGCGTTGAACTCGTGATCATGCAATAAGGATTGTAAAATTAAACACCAATCTCGAACCCTAAAAAGCCGAATGAGATCAGATGTGATAAGAGAATAATAAGCAACAGAATACTTGTCGCATTATTCAAAAGAGAGCGTACCAATGGGGTTTACCGGATCGGTTGAACAACCTATAATCTACGAGCTACTATTCGGCTTGACTTAAGATCCGTTGTATCTGAAATTAGTTATGGCTATGTGGGAAAGTGACGCTACATTTATCACTCTTTCTTGGCGCTGGCGATGGCATTTTAACGTCTCCAACCACGGCAAGTTAGAGCGTCCACCATTCCAAAATCCTGTCTTGCCATTGTAACATCTGGGTCAAAAAGACTCTTTCCAAAGCAATCGACCAGCTCGGTTGAACAACTTATAGAAGATGCTCTGCAACTTAACTTAAAAAAAACAACAATGTATCAAATTTTTTCTAGTAGCTTTGTTGGAGTCTGATGCTGCAGGGGTAAGTAGATCACGTTCGCGATGATAGTGATTTTATTGGGTTGTTAAGAAAGTTAACTAATTCGGATTTCTGGTGGAAAAATTCAATTTCAAGTAGGCCTATACTGCGCCGAATTTTTGTCCCAACCACTTACAAATGTATTTATGCGCCACGCCGTAAAGTGATGGCGCACGTTGATTAAAACGACGGATAAAATTTGCTGCCAAAATTTTTGCTTTATTCTCGCTTTGCAACTTTTCCGCTAAAAAACGATCTTTACTCTGCGAGGATACCGAATATTGGAAAAGTTGCCATTGTTTACGTTTTATTACTATTTACTAGGCCTACGTGTTGAAAAGCAGAGATGTATTCGGAGTCGGATTCTGAATTGAGAATTTCCGGATTTTGCAAAATTTTCCGGTTTTGGGATGTTAAATATGCTGCAGAGATGTACAGATTGTACACGGAGTCGGATTCCGAATTGAGAATTTCCGGATTCCGCAAAATTTTCCGGTTTTGGGATGTTAGATATATAGGGTTACCTTATTTTTCGGACAGAGAACCGGGACGCTTATTTCCAATTTGTTCCACATTTCAGTGCATAAGGCTGTTTAACCCCAGGTCACTGCGACGTCACAATAGAAAAACTGCTCAGGTGTGACTGTGCAGGGTATATCTGCGGTCAACTTGGAAATTGTAAAGGTTACCATAGTACGCAAGCAAACTGAAATCCGAAAGTCAATAATAAGTTCGAGAAAAGCTTTTGCAAGTGATAGTGAAGGCCGTTCATAAAAAAACGAAGTTATATCGCTAAAACACATTGCGCTGAACTTGAGACGTACTTACTTCTTTTTGATCTTAGCTGATGATAACAATTTAATCGTTTGCATGCTTTCTGTTGCTTTATCTAGCTATATGGCAATGGTTAGCACATTGATCAGCAGTGGCCGCCAGTGTGGCGATAGGATGCCCACTTTTTGAGTGGTATGAAAATGGCCACTTTTTTCCAGGGCTTTTTACTTCAAATGGGTTTGTGGCTGTAGCAATTCGGGCAGTACCACACAACTATAAATGCTTACTTTTTTTATTGAGTGTTTATATTTTCATTAGCCTCAGTCGATCCGTTTCGCGGCCAAAAGCGCTGGTAAGACCTTTCTTTTGGTGTTGCGTAATTTTCACCTTGTATTCATCCACAAAAATGCCGAAAAACTCCGTTTATTCTTTACTGCTGGTTCTTCAACCACGAAACCCATCCAAAAAAGTATATCCTTGCGAGGTTCCTGGGCAAATACCCTTTTCGTTATGAAGTTACGATTACTCTTTTTAAATCTGGTCTTATTTTGCCGAAAGCTGTAGCGCCTGTAGGTTATTCAACGGCTGTTATTATGTCTAATCTACGTTCTTGCATCTCATCCCCACCTCATAAGAATTTCTGCCGATGTTGATTTAATTTTCCATATTTCAGAGTGAATGATGGCAAATAACTTGGTTATTAGTGCAACGAAAAATATAATAAATGAAATTGCTCAATAATAAAACTGCAAAGCCTTCGAAACCGTTTGGTATCATGTTCACCCGTCATTCAAGTCGCATACAACTAGACTTTCGTGAAACTGCACACTGCACAATCTGGAAGTTTCATTGCAAACTTACGCTTCTATTCTTTCCAATGCATTTTATTGCACGTTCAAAGCAAGCTACAGTAAATAAAGCACATGATAATTGTTCAAAACGTACTAGTATAAGATCAAACTATGTTACGTTTTCCAAAACTACAACTCGAATGTGATACTGCGATTGCTACGTGGTACGTAATTGAGATTCAATAAACTTTTTCTATAAGAACACGAGGCTCAGTTTTGCTCAAAATTTAAGAACTATGCCAGGGTCAAAAGTAAAAGAAAACAAAAAAAACGAAAAAGAATGAATTTCAAATCTAAAAAGAAACTAAACTCTGTACAAATTCAAAACGATAACAGTGTAGTGATTTGCCAGTAGACTACTTGCAAGCAAAATCGCATTGATTCCGAAACGATTAAGTATTGTTGCACATTGCGCAGGCAATTGAGAAAAGTTTTGGCTGATGTTCAAATTAAAAAAACTCGCTTTTTTGCTTTAGCAATATTACGATGCTGCAATAAAAGCAGCAAAAAAGTGTTTACTCAAGCTGACAGAACATTTGAAATTAAACAATTTTACAAACATGGTCGCTAAAATTGACATTGATGCTCTCAAATTTACCAAATGAGGGAGACAATTGGTGAAAAATTAAGAACAGCCAGCCTCAACTCAAAATTCACTGATTCTTATAAAAAAGCGTAAATTGACAAAGTTTACCAGTGGTTCTCACTCTCAAACTGAGGTCCGCGAAGCAATATTTCGGGATCGCAAAGTATCTTTAACGACTATCTTAAAAAATATTGCTGCAAGTTGATTATTATCAGAAATTAACTCATAACCAGTGTTGATTACTAACGTGCTAAGCTTCTCTGCGACAAAACTTTTATAAATTTTATTTTGCATGTTTTCCAGTATCTTTACGGACGTACCACAGGCATTTACGCAAACATAGAAAGTAGTTTTGCAACCAAAGGATAGTGCTTATTGAAAATATTGAAAGAAGGGTCTAATCTATTTAACAGGAACACGAACTGGATTAAAAGTTTTTTCAACTTTTCCGGATTCGACAAAAATATCGGAGTTTTTCAGCAAAGGTCTCATAATTGATAACTTTACTAATACACATTTTAGAAACGTGTATTATGAAAATCTTAATTTTCATCTTTCGCGTAAAATGGATTGTTTATTTTGTGCATTAGATTCTTGTAACAAAGTAATTATTACACTTTCCATGAAATATACTGCACATAAATAATAATGTATACTGCATATCACGTAATATCCCATTATCCGCAGAGTAACGTATAAAAACAAAAAAACATGTTTACAAAATTATATAGGGTAAAGCAGGGGTAAACTTTTGCATTGCCGGGCAAAATAGAAACGACTGGATAAAGTCGCGGGCCAAACTTGAATTTTTTATTGAATATCAGATTGTGATTCTGGAGGGCGCGCAACCGCGATGTAACAAGGGTTGAGGCCGGGCATTTACGAGGCACTAATTTAAAACAGAATGAGGTTAATACGGGGTTACCTTTTAGGCCATAAAGCAGAACTTCCGGCGTTTGACAATTTTGTGATGTTTTTTTAATAAACGTAGTTTTAGGCCAATTTTGGTCAAAATTTTTGTACAGAAAATGCTGCATATTAATTGGCTCTACATAAAAAAAGGTGTGAATCGGCTACATAAAAGAAATAGATCTATGTAGGCGGTGACAATGACTTATAATTTCGAAATTCAGCTATATTCTACCACATTATTCTAGTAAAAAAAATTAACTTATAGAACCTTTCAACGAGTTGTGTTGGACAAATTAGCCCTATTCATGATTTTGCGTAAAACCTACGTGCATCAACCACAGGGATTGGTTCCTTTGAAGTTAACAACACTAATAAAGAAATTTACTTTTGGATATGTATAGATTATCAATTATTCACAAACATAAAATTGTTCTGCAAAATTGAAGTATATCCTTTATCAACATAAAGAGAATTACTATTAAAATTACGGTTGATCAATGAATAAATTTAAACTAGTCAATAATATCATGTGTATGCCTAAGACTTTTTAAGGAATTAACTTTTTTAACATTAATCATTATAGAACCTTACAGTTTTTGACGTACAAAGAAGGACTTGCACAAAACCAAATGTGCAGTTAATAAATCTGCGCCAAACCTTCGTTTTCCTAGGTAAATTTATCACAAATTTTAAGCATTATTTTTTGACATATTTACCCCTCTTACCATGCCCTATTCTAAACAATTGAGTTTGAAAACCTATAGATCACGCGCACGGCGGTTTTTACTTTAAAAGTTTTAACCCAAAATAAAAAGGAAAAAAAGTCTCCAAGCAAGTTAATACTCGTATAATCGTTGAAAATATACATTCCTTCTTCAATGTTTTGTTTCAGACAAAATTAAAGTGCAGCGCTTTTTATCGCTTACATCATTAACAACGCGCGTTAATTAATGATTAAAGCAATAAATGCGAATTTGACTTCATTTTTGAAATTTGAAAACTGAAAAAACAAAGTACTTTTATAAGAAATAAATCAAGTTTGTATAATTTGAAATTCAGCAACTCGTTGAAACTTATTTAAAAGCTTACAACTAACACTATGTTTTGGTTGCAAAAGACTTTTTTATCTCTACTGTACGCCTTTATATCTGCAGTACATAATGTTCGTACTAGATACTGTAATGTTTACAAAATTCAAGTTTTGTACGCATCATCAAATCATACTTGTAAAACGTTTGCCGCAGAAGCAAGCTTGGCATCTTCGTATTTTACACTGGTAATAATTTCCGATAACTAACTTGAAGCAATATTTTTCAAAGCACCAAAACGTTAGTGCAGATCGCAAGATTATGTCTCTCTGTGACCGCATGTCTTTTCTTTTTTGTCCGCATTCTACGTCCTGCGCGCTTATATGGGGTTTCGTCCAAAGAATGTGCTAAGTCCAAAGAACCCCTGCCTGAACGCAGAATTAGATAAAATAGAAACTTCCTTGAAGAGCTCGACAAGAACCTCGTCCCAAACTTTTTGAATGTTATGTAGATATAGGAATGCTCAGTACCATTTGACAGTTCTCTTTCACCTGGTTGTGAAAAGTAAAAGAATAAACCTTTAATTCTGTTGTTTAATAATATGTTGGATTTCTTTATCTCGATCTTTTTTTGAATGTGGAAAAAGTACGTGTACGGTCAATCAAAGTGCGCACAAACGTTTGATAGTGTTCGGAACAAAAGTTCAGGTGACTGTGATTCAGTTTTTCTGAACACGACGTTTCTTCTTTTGAGTGATTAAAGTGTCCAAATACGATTTAGCGTTATCGGATCCAATTTCCACAAACAAACGCAGCTGGAAGACAAAAACCTATAGCTGCGATATGCCGTTGATCCAATTTTTGATCAAAATCCCAGACATGCGACACTGAAATCAAAAGAAAAGAAGTAAAACAAAGTATATGATCTCGAGAACTTACACATTGCAACTGAGCGCAATTTTGACGGGCTTAATTAAATTACGTTTGCATAGTTCTAAATTTTTAATACAAGCAAACGTTACTCCGGTTAAAAAAAGCTTTGCAAGTTTCCTTACCTAATTAAAGTCAATATCAAGAACAAATTAGCAGTGATGGATCTAGCATTTAGTGGGACCAAATCAAGCCAAACTATTAACTCGGGAGTCTATATGGAGTAGGACAGACGGTTATATATATTTCTTTCAGATGTTATTAAACTTCTTGACAAATGGTCACCTAAACGTATCTACTCTAAAAATTGCTCAAAAATATAAGACAGCAAGCTTTAATAAAAAATTTATTGGTTTTACTACCAAAACACAAAATTTCCGTAACTGTAGTGTAATTAATATTAAGTTGAAACTATTTAACAGCTGAGGTAATGTGTTTCAATATTATATGTTTATGAACGTAAGCAACATACTAGCCTCAGCGCATGAAATCAGTTAAAACTTCTGCATTTAGAATCTTGTTTACGAGTAGTTTCTCACGTCTGCATTGAGTGTGTTATTGGAATCTTTTCATTACTTGAAAAGGACATTTTAAAGATCACGAGAGCCATATCAGCTCGCCAAACACCACAATGCTCTGTAAAATACCAACTTAAACTAGTTGGTTTAAATTTATACTCAGTTAAAAGACTGGCAAAGAGTAATACCAATCGTCCGACGCACAGTGTTAAATTCATATTAATTTTGTTGTGTTAGTTTAATTACGAAAGGCTGTAGACTTAACCATCTTGCCAGACTTTTCGGACTTGCATTTTTTGGCACAAAAAGCAAATTGAAATTTCTGTTTTTTCACCTTTGCATTAGGTGTAGTATAGTTGAATCTTTGACTTCTCAAAATGACGAAGGACTTATTACTTTATCATCATATAAACAATATGAACTCGCTCAACTCCGTAGTGTTCTCTGAAATACAAAATTATTTTACGGTTATTTACGCACCAAAAGATTGGCAAAGATTAACTAACAAGCAGTTTAGCTTAAAACGGTTTCACAAATCAAAATCTTGCTACTAAACTAAACAGCTCTAATGTCAACTAGATGGGGAATCTGCAGGTCACGCAAACTAGGAACAACCAATGCATAACTTGGCGCAAGTAAGATTTATGTAGGAGTGGATTGAACCAAACCTAAATTTGTCTGCGTTTCACAAAAGTGAAGGTCCTGAAAAAAAAAAAAAACTCAGCCGCAAATACTATGAGGTTTAATCGATTTTTGTGATTTCAGCCTTGGCCTTTTAGGAAAGATAGATACGTTAAAAGAATTGAAGCATCCACATCCAATTAAGATTATGTGCAAAATATTTCGAATAATCTAAAACACATACACATCTTCACCCTATTTCAGCTTTCTTTGACCAATAGTTTCTGAGATACTTCATTTCAAAGTTTGGAGATCTCCCTAACAGTGTTACCAGATGAAATTTAACTCGTAATTATTGGGATATTCTAACTAACTCGTAAAGCATTACAATTGCTGTAACACTAATTCATGCTGCTGCCATGCATTCCGGTGCTTTCAAACCAGTTGTAAAAGATACCTTCAACATTATTTCAAAAATGAAAAATTAAATGTCAACACTGTTAAAGAGATCTCCTGAACTTTAAAATGAAATATCTCAAAAACAATTGTAAAGTTTAAAACATGTTTAAAAGCATGCAGATATAGGTTGAATTTTGTAAGAAACTTACTGAGCAAACATAAATGCATAAAACTGTTGTACAACATATTTTCAAAAATATACAATTTAATTAAAATCAACTAAAGACTAGTTTGTAATAAAAAATTTGATGCGAATTTATAACAAATGCAGTACTGGTATGGACTAAAAACCATCTTCATCGTAAGGGCACTATCAAATCACCATAAGACACTATCAACATCATTTGAAATCTGGTTTATTTTATAAAATCATCAAACTAAAGTGATGCAAAGTTTGAAGATAAATGACCAATCATCATAAACATGCCAACAAATTGCGCTCGAGCAACACAGCTTCTTTTGAAGAACTGCCGCAGCGGTGGTGAGCTGTTGGCAACTCTGCATTTGTTTTGACTGACCCGAGATTTAAACCTCAGATTTCTTGTTTCAGAGAAGAACGCTTAAATTACCGCTCAACTAACTGCACGGCAAATATTAGTCTCTAGTCCGTTTTGATTGTTCTACAAAAGGCAAATTCAATCAAATCTTCCATTAGACACTCGCTGTATTAGGCCAAAGCGTATAACGAGTATATGGGGCTATTGTCTATGTCATTGCACCCATGCAGCACAGCTTGTTTCAAAGAAATGTCGCAGTGATGGTGAGCTGTTGGCAACATTGTGTACAATTGAGCTGGCCAAGGTTTAAACCTCACACCCATACTGCTCCAGAGACAAATACATTATCACTTAAACAATTGGCTGGTTACTAGATGAAAGACTATAAATGAAATAACAATAATTAATAACAACAAAACAAAATCTATTGGTAAGTGCATACAGCCATAAATGTATAGCGGGGGGTATTTTGGGGGATAGTGCAGCCTTCAGGTTATTTGGTGCTATAGGCATCAATTTTGGGGGGGCTGGGGGGCAGTGCCCCCTCGGGTCTGACACTGAAGGGGGCCAACTATGTCTGGCCCCCTCGATTTTCTGGCAAGTAATACCCACTTAGCAACAAGAAATCTGAAATTTTTAACTGAGATAGAACAACCAAATGCTGTGAAGACCATTTTTTCTTTTTGTTTTGGTCTTCACCTGAATTTCGGGCCAAGATTCTGGACTGAAATAAAATTATTAAGTTTAACCAAACTTTGCAAAAACATTTCGCCCCCTTGGAATTTGTTTAATCAACAAAAAATTGACACCTATGTTTGGTGCTCCTGGCTGCTTCCTTTGACTGTGTTTGTTTCAATACATGGTTTTGCTTGTTTTGTTTCTTTGTTGTTTCAATACGTCAATTGTGAATTGGTAAATTAACCTTCTTTCTTTCTTTGAGCCACTGGCGGCAAGAAGGCCTAGGGCAGCGTTTCTCAACCTGGGGGTCGCAAAGTTGCTTTCAGGGGGTCGTAAGGTTATTCATAAAATACTGGTATTTCTTTAATCGCAAAGAATTCTGAAATTTTCAAAATCTTTGCAGCGATCGCTTTTCAATTACATCGTAGCAAGTTGTCAACCGGTTGTAGGCCTACTATTGCAAGTATTACAATACCATGTGTAGCTTAGTTCATTTGCTAAGTAATACAATGAAATATCGCCATGTTTGAAAATTTGTCCAGTGCTATTAAAGAAAATGAAGAACTCGATGAACGTTTGAATACATTGACTACACAGCATCTTCAACCTCTTAAAACTGTGTTAAAACAATATTTTCCCGAGCCTAAAGAACAAGAAGCCGCATTCGTATGAAATCCGTTCTTAACTGCTTTGAATGTTGGTGATATTGCCGATGAATTACAAGTCCAATTTTATGATCATCAAAATCATTCGTCCGCGCGTGATGTTTTTCAGAAAATGGCTCTCTCTCAGTCAGTAGCAGAGCCAGGGGGGGCGGGCGGTGGGGCTACAATCCCCCCGATTGGCATGTCGACCAAAATGCAGAATAAGACAAATACCACGCTTTTAGCTTTTTTGAGACTGTTTTATGCACTGGAATGGATTAAAATAGTGATTTAAAACATCTTTTGAAACATATATTCAGGGGGGCTAATTTGTCAAAAATATAACTCACAAATACATTAAAACATTGAAAAATGACCAAAAATAAGCCATCAAATTTGATCGCTAGGGTAAAAATGCTAAACATCAACAAATATACCATAAACTTAATTAGGAATAGGGGGAGGGCTATTCAGTATTAGTTTATTACCAATCATTCCTCTCAAATCTATTTTCATCAGCCCCTTCCCCCCAGTTATTTTTCTCTATTAGCTGTGGACGAACTGGTTACTCGATGTGAAATTTATTGAACAACACGATTTTATAATTTACCAGCATCTAAATACAAGAATTAAAATTTTGCCATTAGCCACCTCCCAGATAGCCCATTTATGCAACCGGTTTAATCACGTTTCCACTACCAATTTCAATGCCATGTTTTGAAAGCGTTATTTTTTTATCACTATAGCCCTAAAATTAAGTTATTTTTGCAAAAAAATGCAAAAATTTCGAGCGCTGGGGGCACTGGCCCCAGACCCCCAAAACAGCCCCCCAATCCAAATTTCTGGCTACGCCCCTGCTCTAATTTCTAGTGTGCTATGCGCGAATCCTACCCACAAGTATCCGAACTGCCTTTTCAAATATTACTTACATTTGCAACAACATACCTCTGCAAGAGCAGCTTTTCAGCTTTTGTACATATCAAAAACGAAAGCACGAAATCAAAAGAAAGTTAAAAATGATATAAGATTGGCTTTATTGAGCACTAAACCATGAATCCCTAAATTGGCTTTGTGGTTGCACAGTCTTAAGTCGCACTAACAGATGTAAAATTGATCAGTTATTTGAAATTAAATATCTCTGAAGTGTTTTTGTTGTAATTTCTTTTCGCGTAAAAAGTAGAACAGGAAGGGGGTCGCTGGCTATATGGAACGCTTAAAAGGGGTCGTGAACCGCAAAAGGTTGAGAAACACTGGCCTAGGGCTTTTGCCCTCGTTGCTTGGTGGTTTTGGCAATTTTTTGCAAAAATCACTTAATTTTAGGCCTATTTTAGTTAAAATAATTGCATGAAAAACGCCCTGCAGGCCTGCGTAAAATTACCATTGCGTGAATGAATAAACCGCCTGCATAAGCAAGCTTTGTAGGCAGTGGCAAGTAGTAACTGGAAAATTTTCAAATCGATTCTTTCATTATACTAGCTGTAAACGACGCCAAAGCGTATAACATGTTTGCTGGGCCCATCTCCACATCACTGTACTTATGGGTAATACAGATATCCTTTCAAAAAAGGTTGCAGCAAGGCATACTACATTATCTTTAGCCCATTAAAAGTTTCTTTTTTCAAAAATTTTGATGATGTCTGTGCCAGTGATTTGCAATTTGTCTCCACACCCAATTAAAATCCTGGCAATGCCAATGAGGTTTAGGATGATTTGCCTTTTACCTTCAAACTTAGTATCACTTTAGTTTGATGATTTTAATGAACTAAACCAGATTTCGAGTCATTTTGACAGCATTCTTTAAACTTTTTTTTTGATGGAGGTGTTTTTAATACATGCTGGTAGTGGTACTGCATGTATTATGAATTTGCATCAAATTTCTTTTTTTCAAAACTAGATTTTAGCTGATTTTTGATAAGGTCCAAGAAAAGTATTACACGTTCTATACACAAGTTTATTGCAAAACCAAAAAATGTCAAATTTTTTTGAAGTTCTAATATTGTTACAACTAATTTAATGTATCACCAAAAATGGTATGTTAAAAATTTTACAATAGTACTTGTAGCCTTCTTTACCTGGCAAAAACTCTTAAACACCATGATAATATTTCCAATGTTTCACTAGGTTTAATTATATATAGAATTGTGCGATCTACGACATAAGGGTGCTAAACATAAGGACGCAAGGACATAATGAAGAAATGTAACTCTGCAATCTGCATTAACACTTTTGTGATTCGGAAAATAACTACCTGTACGTAATTAAAAAAACAAAATCGATCAATTTTTCAAATACATTGCAACAAGTAAAAATCTAAAAAACCAAAAAAAGGGACAGATTTCTCCAAATTCTGGATAATGATTGCTACTAGTACAAGCGCATTTGCTTCACAGCGAGACAAAACAACAATTATATTACTGTATGCTTCACAGATTAAGTACAATCATCGGTGCAGCCAGGGGGGGGATTAAGGGGACCAGTCCCCCTTTCTGAAAGACCACGATTTCACAAAAAATATCTAAAAAAGATAAAATGTGAAAAAAGCTAATTTAAAAATGTTCTACTTTAGTGTAATTCTACCCTGAGTTGCAGATAGGCAATGTCAAAACTTTCGCATTTAAAAAAAAATTTTCCAAGGTCATTGGCTTTTCTATCTTTAAAAAATGTCAACCATCTAGCTTGTATTGTTTCCAAGATATTTGGGTTGAAAAAACGTTTGCAGCAAAAAGGCAAAGTGAATCATAGTTAGCGCAACAATGAAAATGAGTTACAATCATAAAATCAATTTGGTGAATATGATTGAAAAAGTTATCGATTACGTCACATTAATATAACAATTGCGCATAAAAACTGAGTTTATTGAAACAAGAATTTAGCCACGTTGTCTTTTTGGTAGGAAGGTTAAAAATATAATCCAGAGAGTCGGAATGTTTGTATAGGCAGTGTTGATATTTATTGAAAATATTTGATCCCCCCGTATCGCGCTGTCGTGGAATGATGATGGCTTGTCAGCATACCGCATTGCTTTTGCGGGAGAACACAAACGAGGCAGAAAGCAGCACGCGATTTTGCACCAAAAAATGCAATCCATTTTGTTTCAAAACTCATCATTTCCCAAAAAGTAGAATC
Organism: Trididemnum nubilum; assembly: GCA_963965965.1. Taxonomy (NCBI): domain Eukaryota; kingdom Metazoa; phylum Chordata; class Ascidiacea; order Aplousobranchia; family Didemnidae; genus Trididemnum; species Trididemnum nubilum. The sequence continues at coordinate 7,491,407 of OZ014489.1, read as the reverse complement.
AGATACCAGTGAGAATTTTGGGGGGCCGAGATCTGATGTGTATCAGTCCATGAATTAAACGTCACTATAGTAAAATCGTATTTCGACCCCAATAAATTTCAAGAATATTTAATTGAAAACATTTGGAAAAAAAAACACCATATCCTGAAGGAAAGCAAATCTCTTCTATGTGTATGACTCTCGATATATCTTTAACGTCTTAATTGACTTTTTACTACACTGTATTGGGTCCGTTTTACAGATCACGCATATTTATGCGTATAAATATATGCATGTTATTTCATTCCATGCACTTTGCCCGTTTTTCATTTTTTTGCGTTTACACTGAAAAAGATATCAGATGTATTATACTTGGACTAAACCGCTTTTGTAGGTCTACGTTTAGACCAACAGCTTAGAGAACCCATTTGCCTGAAAAACGGCAGAATCAACATATTGCTCAAAAACCTTTTAGTTTACTAAAAGCATAGCTACGATGTCAGTTTGATCCTTTAATTTTATTTTCAGCTGGGGTTGGGGAACAGCTGGTTTGAATTATTGTTACAACTTCAAACTGCACAATGTCAATTGTTTATTACAGTAAATAGTACGTTAATTACTTTTAGGAAATCTTTTTTGATCAATTTCTATGTCCGCATATTACACTGTATAGCTCTGTTGATTTGTGGCAGTGTTCTTGTTGTCTATCAGAGCAGCGAGTCCGACATCAATGTTCAAATTGTGTCAAAGTCTAAATTGAATAGGCTGGTTGCGAGCAAAAAGTCGCGCAGATTTGCAAGCAAAAAATTCTCTCTGGAAGCATTGTGCGCAGTTTTCGGCGCGAACCAAATTTTGTTCACGGGCATGTTATATAATAAACCCACTGTATTTCATTTGGACCATTTTTCCGTCAATGCCGCATTCAGATTAACATTATTTAATTGAGACAGTTCACCTCACATAAGGAATGGTCGATTGCTATTGCATTATTCTCGCTTAATGCTTAGATCTCTAGTTGATATCAAAGATAATAATAACAGTACAGTAATCAATTAACAAAACTTTGCATAATTTGTTACAATAATCATTCTAGCTACAGCGTTTGTGTAGAACGGACGTGTTTTTGTTGCAAAAACTTTGAGGATTTAGGACTTCAAACGACAAACAAATCAAAATGCAAGCAAAGTCTTCTAAATCAAAAAAGAACGAGCTTGGTTTGGACCAAAATGAAATTATTGGAATAGTTATGAAACTAGTTGTACCAAAGATTGAAGGCTTAGTCAAGGAAGCTTTTAACTCGTTTGCAGATGATTATCTGAGAGAATTAAACGCTGTTAAATATGAGTTAGAGCAATTAAGAACTAGTCAACAATTCAATTCCGATAAATTTGATGAACTCAGTAAAGAGATCAAAAAAATGGCTACCACCAACAAGAAAAACGAATTAACTGCTACAAAGCTTTCAAAAGAGCTAACAGACTTGGAAAAGGTGAAAAAGGAAGAATTTTTTAAAATCGATCAATTAGAGCAGTATGGTCGAAGACTAAATCTCGAATTTGATGGAGTACCAAATCAAAAAAATGAGAATGTGACTGATATTGTAATAGAAATTTCAAAAAAGCTTGATGTTGAAGTCAGAAGGAGCGATATCTCTATTGCTCATAGGCTCCCCCCCAAAAAATTTAAAGCCAATGATTCGGCATCCCGGCCACCAACAATAATAGCCCAATTTACCAACAAACGGGTGAGAAATGAAATTTTTGCAAAAAGGAAGAAAGCAAAAGAAATGACAGATTTTCCTGTTGACGAAATGACAAACCTATACATAAACGAGAATTTAACGCAATTTAGGAAGAGGCTATTTTGGTCAACAAAGCAAACTGCCAAAGCAAAAAAATTCAAATTCTTCTGGACAACAAACGGACAAATATGGATAAAGAAAAACGAATCAGAAGATGCAATTCCAATACGCTGCGAGGACGACCTAGACAGTCTTTAATGCTATTTAAGTTACCTTTTAGGACTTGATTTTAAGTAATTTGTGAAATTGTCTTGAATGATTAATATGGATAAAACAAAACATTTTCTATGCTCTGACTTTGACAAAAATTTTGAAAGTATGCATGAAAATGTCAAAATTTGTGAATATTTGGATCTTTCTAACTTAACAAACTATAATCCTTCAACTGATACTTTATTTATACTCCATATAAATATCAGATCAATCCAAAAACATATTGATGTGTTATGCGAACTGATTTTCAATTTGTGTAGATCGCCAGCTGTTATACTCATCACCGAAACCCGAATACAAGAAGTCCCCGCAGTTAACATCGAGATACAGGGTTACAACTTAAAATTTGCAAATTCACCTACCAAAGCACGAGGAGTAGCAATGTACTTTACTAAGAATATCAATTTTGAAATTGCACTGGAATATAATTTAGAAATTGAAGGATGCGAAAATATGTGGGCAACTATTAGTACTCCCCAACACAAATTATTGATAGGAGTAATCTATCGGCATCCTACCTCAAACCTAAATTCATTTTTTGAAAATTTCGACCTTACTTTACACAAATTTAATAAAAATAAAAGTCAAAGTATTATTATGGGTGATTTCAATGTCAATTTACTAAATGAAACTCCTTTTGTAACCGATTATAAAAATACTATTGCTAGAAATGCCTTTTTTTCTGTAGTAAATATTCCCACCAGGGTAACAGAAACAACTAAAACTGCAATTGATCATATACTAACCAATATTACTTCAGAAGAAATCAAACCTGGAGTACTACAAACTGATATAAGTGACCATTTTCTAACATTTGCCCACATCTCTAAACTTAAAATATCCTATAACATGAAACATGAAATGTTTAGAAGAAACCTAAAAAACTTTAACTCAGAAAGTTTTGCTGATTGTGTATGTATGAAACTGAAAATCTATTTCGACAATCTAGAACATATTAATAAGAATAACATTAATAAAGTATGTGAAAATTTTGTTCAACTTATAAAAGATGAAATTGAAAATTTTGCTCCCTTGACAAATTTATCACGTAAACAAAAAAAGCTAGTCAAAAAACCATGGATTACTAAAGGCATCTGGACATCAATTAAAAACAAACAAAGACTATATAAAACGTGGTTTCTTGAAGGAAATTCTTATGAACGCAGCATTTATAAGAAGTATAACAATTGCCTAACTCGAGTTAAAAAAACAGCCAAAATTTTGTACTACTCTTCGGCATTTGCTAGTAGCAAGAACGACCCTAAAAAAACATGGGATATAATTCGTGAATTAGTTAATCATTCAAAGGTTAAAAAAAAAAAACACCTAAAAGTTTAACGATTGGCAACAAAACTATCAATGATATAGAAGCTATTCCAGAAAAATTTAATAACTTTTTTGGAAATATTGCAGAAAATTTGGCTAACTCTCTGCCTAAAAGATCTCCAAGTTTTAAAAATTTTTTGAAACACAGAAATAAATCGTCTATTTTTCTAGAAGCACCTTCAAGCAATGAAATCTTTAACATTATTCAAAACTTAAATGTTAATAAATCGCCGGGTTTCGATGATGTGTCTTCGTTTTTTCTACGAATAATTGCTGTTGTTATATCACCATATCTATCCATTTTGTTTTCACGCTGCTTCGATTTTGCCATTTTTCCTGATTGTTTTAAGATTGTTAAAGTTATACCAATTTACAAGGCGGGTTTAAAATCTAAATTGACCAATTATAGACCAATTTCTTTGCTTTCAAACTTTTCAAAAATTCTTGAAAAAATAATAGCCGTCAGGATACTTGCTTTTCTGGATAAACACAGTATATTCTATAACCATCAATTTGGATTTAGAAAAAAGCATACGACTATCCATGCTGTGACAGATATCATAACATAATGCTATGAAAAACTAGAAAATAAATTACATTGTTGTCTTATTCTATTGGACATAAAAAAAGCTTTCGATAGTATTGATCATCAAATTCTTATCGAAAAATTAAACCACAACGGAATTAGAGGAGTGGCAAATGAATTGATTATAAGTTATTTACCTGACAGATTTCAATATGTGGAACTCGACAATGTCAAATCGTCTAGAATTAATATAAAATACGGCGTCCCCCAGGGATCGATCTTAGGTCTGCTCCTTTTTATCTTATATATCAATGATCTCCCAAATTCATTAATAAATCAACCAACTTTATTTGCCGACGACACTTGTATCCTGATTAGCAACCACAGCCTTGTAAATTTGGAAACTCAAAGCAATGATGAACTAAAAAGCGTTTCTGAATGGATGATCGCTAATAGGTTGACTCTTAATCCACATAAAACACAAGCTCTAGTATTAACCCGATCCAAGCAAAAGCTCCAACCGTTTTTGTTGTCCCTTAACAATATTTCTATTGAAATACGACAGAGTGTAAAATATCTAGGCATTCATCTTGACTCAACGCTAAATTTTACTAGTCATATTCAAATGATTGAGCGACGAGTATCTACAGCCATTGGCATACTATGCAAATTAAAATCTATGGCTCCTGTTAAAATTTTGCTTTCTGTGTACCACGCTATAGTTTTTCCACATTTAATGTACGGAATTTTGCTCTGGGGATGCTCGTCTAAAAATAATTTGCATAAACTTCAGATGCTCCAGAACAAATGTTTGAGAATAATAGAAGGTTGGCAGATAAAACAAAAACTTGAACCTTTATTTATAAAATTTGAAATATTTAATATTGATCAACTACTAAATTTTGAAATTGCTAAATTCATGTTTTTGTATCAAAGGAATAAGTTACCGCAATTATTTAACAATTATTTCTCTTATATTAAAGTTATCACCTCTCGACAAACCAGAAAAGCGGACAAGGATGATTTGTACTTACCCCTTTACAAAACAAAACGTGCTCAAAAATCAATCAAATATATAGGAGTTAAGATTTGGAATGATAAACCTTTAAAGATCAGAACTTTACCCTTCAACAAATTTAAACAAAAATATAAATTGTACTTGTTTCAAAAAAGTGCAACTACACAAAAATGAATATTTTATTGATTATAAAAATTTTAGATGTTTTGTACATTCAATTTGTCGATCTCACTAAATTTTCAATCTTTCAACGGCAAAACTAGCTACTGTACACTCACTGGTGACCGTAGACTCGAAGACTGAAAGGTCATTTCTGGTTTCCTAGTTGATTAATATGTATGAATATTGTTGTATTGCATTTTTTCTATACTGTAACTTTTCGACAAAATAAACCTCTGACTGACTGACTGACTTTGAAAGTTTGTATTACTATGCCAGCTTGCCTGAGTAATAACAGCAATCTGCGACTTTCTTGTATGGCCTACGTTAAGAAAACGCGTTTTTTGTGTGCGTTGTTGCATCATCAAATTAAATAAAACTGTAACACCAGGTGAAACCACTTTTATTCTCTTTCATTTATCTTTTTGTTTATTTGTCTGTTGCATGAACGATGATAGGACTCCTGCCTGTTATCGCTAAACCTTTGTAATTTGTTACAAATTTGCCTAAATGAAAAATTTCCCATTTGCATGTGCTTTAATCATGACAAAAAAATTTAGTCCCCCTTTTTTATTTCTGGCTGTGCCGGTGAGTGCAATCTTAACAGATAAAATGATTGCATGTGAAAACAATCGCTGATCTGTTTGGTGTTTTATTTTTTTGAAAGAATAAATTTTGAAACCTCACTTACACTTCAACAAAACTTGACCTCAAACTCGAGGAATGCTCAAAGCTTAATTTTCAAAATTAAACAACATACTCATTAAGAAACAATCAAGTTTGTTTCTTTGATTATATACTAATTTTTTCGAAGCACAAAAATATTTACGCCTATTGCCGATGTACGTCTCTGCATCCTTTATGTCCTTGCACCCTTATGTCGGGTTTTGAGAATTGTGCCTTGTTGCAGGCAAATGACTACTAATGGGACAGCACAGAGTATATGTCAATAAATGCGCACAAACGACAAAATATGCACCAAGACACATTCTACAGCAAAGTAACAAATTGCATAGCACATAGTCCATACACTAACTTCAGACTTAAATAAAAGAAAATAAGAGAGCAAAGAGTGAAGTCATTTGTTCATTTAGCTTTTTTTAAATTATTGGTAGGGCTTGGGTTAGGTTTCAAGTTTGGGTTAAGATTAATGTTGGGGTTAGGTTTAGGGTTGGTTTTGGGCCAGGATAGCAATATTCTTATTTTTAAGGCAGTCTCTGCCTAAATAAAAAGCATTGGCATTTTTTTAAAGCCACCTGACAATTTTACATCTGTTAAACTGTAAAGTGTATTGACTGACTGAAAATGTATGAAAAAAAATTCAAGAACTTACTTTTTAGTTTATTATTCTTCTTTATGCCTGATGTATACATGGTACCGTAAATGTTATCACACTTCAGATTTCTGATTTGTCGTTGTTGCCAAGCTGCCAGACTGCACCATCGTAGTTTGTGACTTTGAACATGGTCGCTTATCATTACAGATTAGCAGATTTGACACAAGATTAGAGGATAAGATTAGATTAGATTAGATTAAGATAGATTAGCAGATTTGACACAAGATTTTGTCAACATCTGACATATATACCAGTACACTTTTTTCATAAGAGGTCTGCTGTAGAAAAACATTTGGGTTTTGTTTGGAAAGTACTTCTCTAAACTACAGTAGTGATCCACTTATCCATATTGGCAATGACATCACATGACACTTTATGTTTATCAGAAATTAATCTTCTGTATTGGTTGACGTGAGACTTGCTTATAACTACACTTTCCATTTGTAGCATGCTACTACAGTAGGCTACAGATCAAAAGTATACATTGTACATAAATTACTACTTGTAGTGCAGATAAAAATCTATGAAAAAACACTCAAATAGAATACTGTATTTGAATAGCAATGGAAAAATAAACATAAAGAACAATGGGGCTGTAACTTTAACTCTAGGCCTACCGTACTCTACCGGCTTACAGTATTCTTGTTTATTGTAAATTTTTGTTACAGCTTAATTCAGTAAAAACCAGCTTGCAACTTTAAATTCTATAAACCAGCTTGCAACTTTAAATTCTATAGCTTCCACTTTAAATTCTATAAAACATAAATAAGCATTATGAACTTTATTAATTTTATTTCTATCCAATCTGTGGTTACAGCATTTTTAATTTTTTTATTTTTTAGTATGCTTAGAGTTAGAACAATTCTAATGTTGTCTTGCATTTTCTTTACATGGTGACTGTGAGTTTTGTGTATACACTGTACAAAATGTACATATCTTTGCAACACTTTGTTCTAATTTTGCGTAAAATTTTTTAGGAAGGCTTTATTTCACCGGAAATTTTTATCTAGTTTTTTATTAATTCTGACTCAAATCTAACCCAAACTCAAGTGCTTACTCTAAAACTATTCCCAAATCGAACCCTAACCCAAACCCTAACCTAAACCCTAATCTTAACTCGTAAAAAAGCAAATGAAAAAAGCACGGATGAATATTTCTCATTCTCGTTTTATTCTCTTAAAGTTGAAAATTTTCGGTGAAATAGTCACTACCAATTTTTTATCATAGAAAGTAGTAGACTGAGAAAATCTAAAAGCTGTTTTTTTTTTAACCTTAACTTGGTGAGGTGGCAGTAGACTTAGATGACCTTTCGGTCCTTCGCTGTCTCCTCACCAAGTGACTAAATATCGCTTTGACTCTGCAAGTTTGTGTGTTTGGTTTTAAAGGAATTGCATATTTCGATGCTTTGGTGATAGAACTAGAGGAAGTTGCAGTTTTTTTTCTTGTGATATGACGTCACTTGGTAAAGAAATAAATATGATGATGATGATGCATATTGAATTCAGAATTGGCACATTGGGTTCTCCTTTAAGCCATAAAAAAACTGCTAATTAATCTGTTACACAACAGTAACACTAGTCCACTCAGCAACAGTTACTGTACGTAGCCTACACTAGCCTTCAAGCTGCTGCCACTGTCTGACTGTCTTCTGTCTCTTAGCTGTTTGTTTTGTCTTTGTCATACACTGATACACTCTCACTAACAATAACATTAGTAACCTACACTAATAAAAGTTGTCATTGATTGTTTAACGCAAGCTTTGGAAAATGCTCTCACTAACCCTGCTTTGAATAGCCTACTCTTAGTTACGCTTGCAAAAAGATTATCTCCGTCTCACAATCTCCCTTAAGATACACATTCGCTAGTAACCTCGAAGAGTTCCAAGTTGACCTCGAATGTACGCTGCGCAGTCATACCTGAGTGGTTTTTCTATTGTGACGTCACAGTGACCTGGGGTTAAATCGCCTTATGCACTGAAATGTGGAACAAATTGGAAATATGCAACCGGGACAACCGCAGTGTTTTAAATGCACTAAACTGCAGACGAAAAAAATCAAGCCTTCGAGTAGGTTTTGCGTAATTTTTTTGGCAGGTGCGTAGCCAGAAATTCGCAATGGGGGGGCTATTTTTGGGGTCTGGGGGCAGAGCCTCATAGCAGAGCCCCCAGCCGAGCCCCCAGCCGCTGGAGACCAATGGGGTTAACCGGCTCGACTGCGCAGCCTTGTGTGAGCAGGCGTGAGTTGTTGATTGGATAGCAGCTGGTGCTTAGATTGTGTACTTGAGGGGTTGGTTGTGGAACGCGCTCCGATTGCGGTTAACCGGCTCGACTGCGCAGCCTTGTGTGAGTTGCTGATTGGATGTAGGTTGTTGCGCAGATAGCGGCTGACGTCGGGGTCAATAGGGAGCGCGCTCCGATTGCGGTTCACCGGCTCAACTGCGCAGCCTATGAGCTGCTATGATCTGTTGATTTAAGAAGCCATCGGTTAGAATTATCTTTCGTTTGTGGTTACTTCCATGCTAGTTTCCACATCGCCACTGAATGAAGCAGGAACTGCGACACGGGGGTCTGGGGGCAGAGCCCCCAGCACTTGAAAATTTTGCATTTTTTTGCAAAAATAAATTAATTTTAGGGTTATTGTAATAAAAGTAATGCTTTTAAAACGTGGCATAGAAATTGGCAGCACAACATGATTCAACTGGTGGCATTGTTTAGTGTGGGAAATAATTCAACAGTTTAAGTGCAAAGTGAACTACCAGTGGTGCAATGATGCCTTAAAAATTTGTGGTTAGAAACTGCTATACAGTAAAAATTTTCAAAATATTCACTTCCGGTATAATTTATGTAGCTTTTTTGTTTAATTTGCTTTTTATGAGTAAATGTAGTAACACTCATGCATCTGCTGCATTGTCAATGTCCCACATCTGCCAGATTTTTTATACTACAGTATGATTTTTTTTAAGAGTTATCCCTTATTTCTCTGCGGCATTGCATTTGACTATTTTCTTAAAAATGGGCTCTTCTTCAAAGTGAATGTAATATTAATGTGGATAACCTGTAGCTACGGCTTTTTTAGGTTTGTTGATATAATTTTTGGGAGGTAATAAGGATTCGGATATTGATGAAAGTTTCGGATTAGGACTCGGAGTCACAAAGAGTGACTCCATACCTCTCTGTTGAAAAGTTTTTGCACCAAAACGTTTTTTGCATCAAGTTGGCGCAGATTTTTTTGCGAATTTGTTATGCTAAAACTGTGGCTTCGTAATCTCTGCTTGCAAACTTTTGAAGGGTGAATGCACACTTGCAGTTGAGTTGGTGCATAAAAATATTTAAATTAGCCTACACAGTAGCCTGGAATTACGCTTATCGTTATACAGTTGTATGTGATATTGTTAAAAAAACCATTCCTATTATGAGTTTAGAAATTGTCAAGTAAATAGTCCTAATCCAAAAACTAGTCCAAAAATTGTCAAGTAAATAGTCCTAATCCAAAGTAGTCCTAATCCAAAAACTTTTATCAATCATTCGAACAACTACTCCAGCCGTTAGTTTTAGTTCCATCTTGTGTGCCTGCGTGTATGTTGATGGTTGTGATTGATTAGGCCTACAATGTACTTTGAGCTGGTGTGACAGGTGTAGCAACCATGCAAATAAAAATCGCTTTTTTGTGTTCAGTATCCTCTGCATGTCTTAACGTCTGACGTTGTGTCGCTACTTCCTTTTCCTGACTCTAGTTATTATTGTGTTACCATGCATTTGCTATTGTTGTGGTGGTCAAGAATAAAAAAGGAATGAATGAATGAATGAAGTATCCAAACTCTTATGCCAAGCCTAACCCAGAACGCCAAAACCATAAACCCTACTATTTAAGCCCTAACTACGGTAGTTTACGTACTGTAGTATGTTGGTATGCCGACTCTGCCTTTTCAGAACAACTGGTTAAACCTCGACTACATGTCAGATGTAGTAGGCTACTTTAATAATATCCTGATTCATAATCTGAAAATCTCTCTTCTCTTATCGGTAGGCCCATGTATTAATGTACCGGCTACAGTTGAAATGTACCAGTAGGCAGTGCTGGTAGTTTTATCACCCAACCCCACTCAACAGTCTTTCCTGTAAAGTACAGTAGGCTACTGATAGGCTAGTTAGGCTATATGCCGACAGTTGTAATTTAAGAACAGCCATAATTTGATGTCAGAGTATGTTTTTCTCTGCATAGTTGGTTACGATAGTGACTCCTTAATCTCTGCGCACAAACTGGTAATCTCTGTTTGCTTGCCACTAGGTAGCGTCTAGGCTAGAGTTTTTATGTAGCTATGTCTTAAACTAACGAATATTAATTTGTTTTTCATATTTTTGGTACCATAATTTATATAAAATTTGATGCTTAAAAAATTTATCTGGTTTTACTGCATTATGGATTATTTATAATCCGTATGGATTCTTAATTCTTGTGACAGTGGTGATTGTACTGGATGGCTGGCAATCTTTCAATGGAATATTGGTAACTTACGGTATTTATTTATACATTTATCTGCGTATTTTTTATAACCAAGCAAAGTATTATTTTCGTTCACCATGAAAATTTTCATGAATGAAATGCCCACCTTCTCGAAACAAATTTTAGAAAAAAAACAAGAACGATTTCTTCTAGCAGTGTAAAATTCAACTTGCCAACTCAATGCTCATTAACTTATCTGTGAGCAGTGTGGTAAGTAGGCCTACTGTTTTAAGAAGAGCCACAATATGATGTCAATGTATCTTTTCTCTCCATTCAGCATAGCTACTGTAGTTGGTATACAATGATTGCTTCCAGCATTGCTTGTACCGGTACTTTAAGTTGTCAATGTTAATTGACTGATGGTGCAAAAGCGCTGAGTGCGTTAAACCACCTTTTTCATTTATTATTATTATTGTCATTATTATCATTAGGCCATCTTTTTCATTAATATTATAAAACATACCGGTATTTGGTTACCTTAACCTGGGTATCACCAGGGTTAGAAATATCAATTATTAATCGATACCAGTGTTCCCTCTTTGCTGATTTTTTTTTCAGCGAATCGGCGATTTGTTGGAGCAAGGGCAAATAAGTTTTGGCAATATAGTAAACGTAGCTTTAAAAAATTTGACAAATTTGTGGAAATATGACATTTGGTATACTCTAATACTCGATTGGTACAAAATTTAGGGCACATTAATGTCTTTTTTGAGCTTTGGGCATAATTGTTTAAATTTGGGCACTCGCCGATTAGCCATAATGTTAGAGGAAACACAGATTGATACCACATTCTTTGCTTTTCTGTTATCGATTATCGCAGATGCTTTGCTTTCAATTTTTTCTATCGATTATTGGCTTTTCTATGCTTTTTGCTTACATGTTAGTGATTGGTAGAATCTTTAAACTTTTACTTTTGTTCTTGTTGAATCTGCCTAAGCTTACTCTGTTTCATTTCTCTTATGCTATGATGCTCTTTATAATTATATATCCTAAATGTGTACTTTTTATATCTTTTAGTATATCTTTTGGTAATGATAATTTTCAAGGCGCAACTTTCATTTAATGGTCAATACAGCAAATATTTTAGTGCATCGTAATGAAAAATAATATTAAAAATTTTTGTTCAAACTTTGGCATTTACTAATCTTTACTTTTTGTTTCTGATATCTTTGATTTTTGTTTTTTTAGTCTCAGCTTTTTGTGTGAACTATCAATACCGATTTGTCTTTGCTTTTAAACAGCATTGACTTCCAACCCAGGGTACCAGCAATAACAGATAAGAACAGATAAAGTTTAAGTAAACCTAACAAGTACAATAATTAATAGGCCTACTAATAGGTCTAATCAGCTTATGGATGTGGATAGGACTAGCTATCCAGTATCTAAGTATCCAGCCTGAACCCAAAATTGACTTGGCTAGGCCTAGAAGAGACTATTTCGGATTTCATCAGAAAGTTCTTTAATTTTTTTATATTCTCTGTATTTCTGACCTAAATCTAATCAAACTTTAGTAAATCTTACTCTAAAACTAACCCCAAACCCTAATCCTGCCTAGTTTGAACCCTTGAAAGCCCAAATGAAAATTATCTTTGAACAATTTTTTGTGAAACAGTGAAATGCATGTAGTTACACCCAAATTCAATAGCCTAGTTCATAATAAAAAAGCTAATTGAGGTAAAGCTAGTATATAGGCTATTAAGAATACGACTATTAAGAATTCGATTAGAACCTGGTTTTTGGTACAGTATTCAGGATTAGTTTTTTTTTTTTTTTTTTTATGGAATTCAGGTGTTACCATACCGTAAGTGTGCTGGGGTTATTTTTTTCGTGAGAATCCGTGTTCTCATAGGTTTTGATAAGTCAGCCTGTGCCCAAAAATTCAGTGATTTTCCTATCAGTAAACAATGAAAAATCCAGAAATGTGTTGGCGTGCGCCCTACAAAAACTCTGATTCGCTGATGAAAATCGGCCTAATGGTTGCATATGTGAGAATTTTTGTCAACAAAAGTCCAAATTTGGGAACATTTTTTTGGCTATTTCAGAAACCTTGCTGGTTAGTTTTCATTTATGAATAAAAGTTCAATTTTATGATTTTAGGGCTTGTTTGCAAAAAGCTTTTTTATTTTGTTCGTAATTATGATTTATGACTACAGGTATCTGGTTATCATAAAAAAAAATTTGGGTATGAATGGATAGTGTTTAACTACCAGCACTGCTGTATTACTGATTATAGCATAATGATAACCGATAAAGATATAAGCATGATTGTGCAAGTTGGCTTAAACCCAGTTATACAAAGTATTTCAGGTTAAATATTGTTTTGGAAAAAGCTTGCACATGTTCCGTGTGCACAGACAGTTTGTAATTTAACCTAAAAAACCTAACCCTAACCTATTACTGGCTCACTGTAATAACCAAAATAAAAATTTCCAAGTACGAGTGATGTCACCTGAATTTTGTTTATTTAAGGAAAAAACAATGCACACGTTCTATGTGCCAAGTCACTTGAACCTGTATTAGTATTTTTGTGTAATGTGCTTTATTTTTATGGTACTATGTTTTTAATGGAACAGAGTACTTGAAGCTAATTTATAGAATTTGGTAATATAACTTTTGTTAATATGCCTAAAAAGCGTGATGGACCCGAAACCAAAAAGTCTCGGAAATCCTCATCTGCTTCTAAAGATGCCGCTTCCTCTTCCCCAATGGGATCAGATATTCTACCTCCACCAACACCGGCAGCATCTCATTTGGTTGCATCAAATCCATTTGATGATACTGTTCCATCCAATCCAATGAAAATGCATAATTATCCCAATCAACCAATGATGAGAATGAGCCCTGCTTTTCCCCCTTGGGGACCTGGCCCTCGAAGTGTAATGCGACCACAGTACAGTGCTCCTGGTGGCCCAAACTGGGGCACAAATATGCACAGCAACCCAAATATGGGACCTGTTCCAGGTTATAATCCAAATATGCCCAGCAATGGTTATGGACATTATTCAGGTCCTGGCTTACCTACAATGCGAGGCTCAACTCGTATACCTTTAGGCAATGTAAGACCTGGTGTGGGGCCTATGGGATCTCCTGATGGAGACCCAATGCTACATGATCCTTCAATGGGTCCAAATCATATGGTATCAAGTGGAAATCAAGGGCATATGCTGCAAAATACTGGTCAAATGAAAGCCTTGACTAGGCCAACTGCTCAGATGTCTTCTCCAAACATTAGAAAAACGTCAACGTCGTCTAATAAGCACCTTGGAGACAGCAAATCTCCCAAGGCTTCTGATTCCTCAATGACAAAACAACGAAAGAAAAATGAGAAAAAGTTAAGCCAGGAAAACAAAAGCAAAAGTAGTGAAAATGAGAGACCTATTGGGAATGATAGTGCTGCAAATAATGCTCCACACGCGATTCCTCCAAAAGAGCTGCCACAAACGTGTCCCCAATGTTCCAAAAATATTGACTATCCTGTTGAAGATGCTATTCGCTGTTTAGCAAGCTGTAATAAATGGTATCACAGAACGTGTGTTGGCCTAACAGAAAACGCTTATAAATTTTTGAAGATGGAAGAGCTTGCCATATGGGCTTGTGATGTGTGTTTACGTTCAAAAGAGATACAGTCAATTAGACCTCGAGTTCCTGTTGTTGATGGTCAAATAGTCAATGCTTAGACACCCAAAAGTAAAAACAGTCTGCGATTTTGGCAGCAAAATTTTTATGTGTATTGGTAAATGATCTTGCATCAGAATTTGCTTTTGTTGGTGTGTCACAATAATGTCAAAGCTGTGGTCATGCAAAAGATTTTGAATTGATTAATGCTTATTGAAAGATTCTGTGGTCCAAGAACTTAACGTGTTAACAAAATTGATGTTTAAAATTTGCACTTTTTAATATTACTTTTCTGCTTAAATGATGAAAAGTTGAAATTTTATTACGCATAAAATGCTCTAAAAGCAAGAACTTCTACACGGATTGATTTTTAGCCCCAGTATTATTTTATATCAGTACACTTGATAAGATTTAACTTTTATATTTTTATAATGTTTTTAATTTTATAATCTTGCTATTTGTCTGATTGATCAATCATATCAATTTAGCCATGGTTTTGGTGATATTAAATGGAATTAAAAAATTTTTCTTACTTTATTTTGAATTCGCCTCACTTAAAATTTCACAAGATAAATTTTTAGATACTTCTATTTACAATCTACACAGTAGTGATCCATTATTGTAATTGTAATTGCAAGTTTATTGTACCTATTTACCTTGACCAGGAGACAGCAAAAGGACCTTTTAGTCTTGGATTCAAGCTGTCATTTTTCTACCACCCATGGTGAAGATATCACATTGTCCCTTTTAGTTCTTAACGTTAGGCGTAGAAGCTGTAAATACCAATCTTATAG
This sequence comes from Trididemnum nubilum, assembly GCA_963965965.1. Taxonomy (NCBI): domain Eukaryota; kingdom Metazoa; phylum Chordata; class Ascidiacea; order Aplousobranchia; family Didemnidae; genus Trididemnum; species Trididemnum nubilum. The sequence goes on along the minus strand of OZ014489.1, from coordinate 7,476,138 downwards.
TCGTTGGTTTCACCTGAGTGGGAATCGAATTCGAGTGTACCGTTTCGGTTGAAGACACTGTAATCAATAAACCGCTGAACGGTTGATGCTTTTATCAGCGTAATTTTTAATTCATTATCAGGACAGTTATCATTGTTTTTAATCTGTTATGGTTTGACCACAATTTGATTTGGTGCTTGATCGTCTAATAATTTGATTTTTCAGTATCGCCTTTTTAAGTAGTGTAGATTTTCAATTTTGTATTTTATGCAAGCTAATAAGCCAGTGGTTTGCACCCGTTTTTCGCTCAACTGCGAACCATTTCGGTAGTTCTAGACGGGCATGTTGGGGTTTTCAGTGGCTTACTATGCCTGTTTAGAACATCACAGCTTTTTGGTTTAAGATTGAATTCTGACAACTTTGACTTTAAGTGTGAATTTAGGGTTTTTGTTTGTGAACCATTTCTGTTTAGTATTTGACAAGTCGATGTTGCAGTTTTTAAACTAAATTTGATCTTATTATTTTTGCTGAAATGAGCACGAACAACAGGATTTTAAATTTGAAAGGGGATATTTAGAAATCCCTGTTTCTGAAGTGCAGCACAACATAATTTTCGCAGTAAGTTTGCAAACCACACCATGCACATTTCGCATTTTTGGTTTTAGACAGAAAAATTTGCATTTTCGACAAAAAAATTTCGAAGTCTTCGAACGGAAAAATTTTTCATAAAGACCAACATTTAACAATATTACACAATTTAGATGAAACAAAATTAAAATCAAAGTAAAAAAACTTGCACTATTAATCAAAAAAAAAAAAAAAATTAGAAGCGCAGCGCAAGTAAATGCTTAGTCCTCAAGGCAACTTTTGCAATTGCTAAGGTGCCGAAGTTGCGCTTTGCCCACTTCTGCATTATTGCAAATGTATCGACAACAGTCACAGTCAGATTGTGGTAAAATGATTTTTAATGTTTTGATACCGAGGTAATCTGCAGTGATGTTTGCTCTAACCCTTCGTTGCCGAACACTTTTTGAAGCCCTGGTAGCTATCACAGGCTGTTACCTGTTGTACGATAGCACATATACCAGATTGCACATTATGGTAAAATACTATAATTCTTTAAGTTCTGAAAAAAGATTTATTCTTTTACTCCTTTTGATTCTTACCAGCACGGTTGAAGACGACTGGTATTGACCGAAAGCGCGTTATCCTGAGCAATGCATAAATGGTTAGTTGGTTACTCTCAAAATTCAGAATTACCAAAAAATATATTTCCTCGCTCGATTGTTTTGCGTGGTGGTAATTTGGCCGAAAAATTGACTGAGCACTTTATGACTTAAAAAAATAATTACTTAATGCTTTGAACTTTGCTGGTATGCCGTTATCAATTCAAATTTCCTAGCCTATTGCTAATTTTGCAATACTGTGTGAAATTGACAGTTAGACTGGAGATTCGTGACTTGAAAACAAATTCCTCCCTGTTGGTTGCCCATCACTGTTAAATTTACAGTTACCACCATTGCTGCTAGAACGTTTGTTCACACTTTTAGCGAAGAACTTTTGTTTGATAGACATTTATCAAATTTAATCGAAACTTTGATATGTCATGTAACTTATTTAAAAAGCTTGATTTTTATGAAATCCCAAGAAGTAAAGCAATTAGATGTAGCAGCTAAAAATATCTTTCACCAACACCCGACTTACTGACTTAGCAAATTATTTGCCATATTTTCATTTATCTTGATCGCGTAGGCTTTAGACGTTTTGAGTTAAGACGACATTTTACTGATTGTAATTGTCTCGCCATGCTAATAGCTTTGAATAAAAATGTGCTATCGTACAGCAGTCGCAGTCTGTGGTTGTTATCAAGATTTTAAAAAGCGCTTGCTAACGAAGAGTTAGAGCGAATATGACGATTGAAATCTAAACTTAATAATTTAAAAGTGCAATATCTAAGAACGAAGTCAAAACTTTCGCAGCATTCGAGCTGGCAGTAGCACTAGACTAGAAGAGGTTTATAGGTTTTTAATGTTTCAATATTGTTGCAATCTGCTGTCCAACGGTCACATGCAAAAAGTTAAATTTAAAACCATACTTAGCGCATATTCTGAATCGTCTAGGAGCGCGAAATTAAACTAGCGTAAAAAAAATCCTTAAAAGGAAAAAGAAACATGAGATTGCTACGCGAGCGTTGCGTATTTGACTAGAAATGAAAATATGCTAAACTGTTTAGTTAGCATTGTGAAAAGGTCCGGTTTGCTGTATAAAGGTGTAAAATTGTGTGCATTGGATCGTGTTTTTTTAGTTTATTTTTAAACAAAAATTCGGTACACCAAGCGTGTCGCCTTACCGGCTATAAGCTACCAGTTGGTGTAAGAAATTGAGGATACGCACACGGTTGGTCTTTCGCTGTTTCCTGCCTCAGATTGGGTCTAAGCTCGACAACCAGGCGCCTTGGCGGCGAGTTTGGATTTTGCTGAAAGAAAATTGAACCAAAGCGCTAAACTTCTCAGTACGAGAAATGCATCCAACAACTAAATTAATGAGTTAACAGAGGCGCTTTTAGCCAATCACAGTCGAAACCCCAGGCCAGGGCCTCCGAGAGGGGGGCAGGGGGGACACTGACCCCGGGGCCCATGAGCTCGAGAGGGGGCCCATCCACATTGCATTGAGTAATAAAAGGGCCATCGAAATCGCAAGGATAGACCTAACAGTCGAAATTTCGGTGAAGACTTTTTTTTTTGGAGATCACATCATATTTGGGACCAAACAGCAGCATTTTCTTTGTCTGTTTTGGACATCACAAAACCGGGGGCCCATCCAATTTTAGGGGGCACATCACATCATATTTGAGCTCAAGAGGGGGCCCATCACATCATATTTGAGCTCGAGAGGGGGCCCATCCATGTTTGAGCTGTCCCCGGGCCCACGTTCGGCTCTCGGCGCCCCTGCCCCTGGCCCAAAGAGGGTTTTTGATTTCTCGGAAAAGGTAAACATCAAAACATGTTATATGCATTATGCAGCGGTAGTGCGTTACTATTCAGCCGGTGTGGCCCGGGCGAACCGGTTTCTAAATTTTGCAAACCGGCTGGTAAAATTGCTAGCTTTATTTTTTGTGCTTTGAATATGTCTTTAAAAAAGTAAGCTAAGAATAAAATTAAAAATCTACTGTGAAAATCAAATGGCGTTGTGGACATTTTTAAATGAAAGACGTAACTTGAATATTATTCGAGTTGATACAGGATGTGTTTCAGCTTTTTGAACATGTGTTCAGTGGCGCACACAACCACGGAAGGTGGCTGAAGCCCCCTCTCCTTAGCCCAAATCAGAACAATCCCCCAGCAGCTGTTTACAAGACGCTGCAGACAACTTTCAGCTTTAGGGTCAAGCTCACTCCTCCCTCTCCTTAGCAAATTTTTAGTTATGCGTCTGCATGTGTTGTAGGTTGTTGCTTGTTTGTACCCTATTTTTCTCTATTCTAAAGAAGTGTTTGCTTTCAGCACTCGGCAGTGCTATTACAATTCAGAATTGTACCCTAGCACTCCTGAGATAGCCCCACCATCATTTTAAGAGAACCACTTTTTGAGCAACTCCCAAAGTCAGCAGCCTTCTTTTACAAGGACTTTTTTAATGGAGAACCGGAAATTTTTAATCTTTCTGAGAGAGCTGGTTTCGGCAACGTTTGTAGCTCCACTGGCTATAAGCCCCTTCCGTTGAGACTTAGGCTATAGCCTACTTGTCGAATGCAAACTGCAAAGCATTTTTAAAGAGGTGAATTAAGCATTCAGCTAATTCCAATAGTATGCAAGCGCTAAAACCGAAATAAAATTTTGAAATTTTTTGTTCTCGTTTTGGGACTACTGTTGTAAAGATATTCAACAAACACGAAGAAACATTCCCAAAAAGAGGGTTTTGGAAACCCTCAGTAAATTTGTTCTCCCGTCCTGAATTTCCTGAAAAAGAAAGGGTTTATCAAAATTGGATTGGTCATGTGATGTTACTGGAAGAGGAAATATTATTCTCTCCTTTTCCCTTGAAATTTAGGCTGAGAGCATAGATTCAGGGTTTCCAAAAACTTCTCAGATGAGATATCTTTTTGTAAGTAATTTAATATCTTTGCAACCGCAGCTCCAAAATAAGAACAAAAATTTCAAAAATTTTATTATTTTTGAATGTTTTACCCAGTAGCGTAAGCGGGGGGGCTCGAGCCCCCCCCATTGGCTTGTGAAGTGTGCAAAATCGCATGCTTTTTGTGCTTTTGAGGCCGATTTTATGTGAAAAATGGAAAATAGCCCCCCCCATTCGAAAACAGCCCCCCTCAAACGTCTGAATTTGCGAAATTGGACGAAATAGCAGCCTCAATTTTGGCGAAGACCTTTTTGGAGATCACCTAATTTTGGGCAGGAATTTCGGATTTTGGCCGAAAAATCACTCTGAATTTTGGCGAAGACCTTTTTTTTTTTTTTGGAGATCACCCAACTTTGGGCGGAAAAAAGCTTTAAATTTCCGAGACATTTCGCCTCAAGTTTCGGACAAACCGTCTGAAACTGATTCAAGATCAATGAAAATTCGAGTCAGGGTCGTTTGCACACTTCTCACTCTTTCAAAATAGCCCCCCCCCCCCTTTTCCAAATCCTGGCTACGCGCCTGGTTTTAGCTGTTATTTGTTCAAGCGGTAACGTCTTCGTTTATGTAGCGAGAGGTCTGAGGTTCAACTCTCGGGCCGGTAAGCTTGGACGCAGTTTTGCCAAAGGTCCGCCACTGCTGCAACATTTCTTCGAAAGGAGATTCGTTACTCGGCGCGGAGATGGGTCCCAAACTCATTACACACGCTTCGGCGTAAAACAGCGAGTATAATGAACGATTTCATTTGGTTTGATATGTCAATTTTAGCAATGGTAAACTACTGCAATTGTCTGGATGCTTCATTCCTTCTAATAGCATGCACAACGCGCATTCGATTAGTAACTTAAGGTGCGTTTAGACTGGACGCGAAGCAACCAAAATTTGACGTCATCGACAGCTCGCGAAAGGTTGCAACCTTCGCGAGCGGTTGCGCAACATCGCTTGCTTGCAGGCTGTAGTAAGATAACCTACTAAATCACTGATCGGATTTTTACGATCGCAGTTTGCTAGAAAATAATGTAAATAGCAGAGGTGGGCACAGCGCCGCTGTTCAGTAGCGGCGCTACCAGCGCCGCTGTTTTTTTAATAGCGGAAGCGGAAGCGCCGCTGCTTTTTTCTGTTAACAGCGAAAAGCGGCAGCGCCGCTATATTTGAGGCCCAGTAGCGAACAGCGCTTCAGCGCTTCTGTGAAAGCAATAAATCTGCCGCTTCCGCTACTGCAAAAAAACTTTAAAGAACATTCTTTTAAACTGCAATTAAGAAATGTAAACAATAAAATAAAGCTTTTGTCTTCGATTCTTTTAATCCGTAATGACACTTGTTGCTCTGAATCCAAAACGACAAAATAGTTCTGTTTTTCTCACGTTATCACTTAACAGTTTTCGTCGCTGTCCTCGTTAATCCTGATTGACAGCCACAAGCACTGGTTGCTCTCGTTATTGGTAATCAGACAAGGTTTTAATTATGCATTGTGCAGTACTGGCTTTTGTTCCTCGCGTTCTATTTTCTTTGATCGTTTTTCTAATTAACTTAATCGTACTGTTACAGTCCAATAGTTTATTTTTAGTGATGAATAGCGAAGTTTGTGTTTGGTATATAGCCATTTGTTAATGCTACGATAACTGCAGTACAGGTTTAGCAGTAGGCATATCGATGTATAGTACACATAGCATTAAATTTGCAGTAAAGTAAAATTTGCAGTGAAGTAAAATTTCTGCAGAAAAGTAATCAATTGCGAAACTAAAAGATAGAAAAATTTGTTTTGTTTTGTTAAGTAGCGGCAGCGCCGCTGTTTTTGAACCCATTAGCGGCAGCGGAAGCGCCGCTGCTTTTGTAAATCAAGCAGCGGTAGCGGCAGCGCCGCTGCTTTAAACGTCAAATAGCGGCAGCGGTAGCGACGCTACTATTCAAGTAGCGGGTGCCCAGCTCTGGTAAATAGTATATTTGTATGGTTTAGCGTCTATTTATCAGTTTAAAGAGTAAGTTGTTGGCAAAGTTAGATTCGCAATAGCCCTAGGCTAGCCAAGTTAATTTGGATCTAGACAGCTAAGGCTGTAAATCCTAGAGTGATTTTTCATAGCTATGCTGGATCTCAGAGCTTCATTGTAATGAATACACCAAAGCAGTAGGCCTAGCCCCACGACATCTAGCTTTTAAAACAAAACTTTTTATTCTGTGCAGCATAGCAGAAGCTATTGTATCAGTCCAGTGGTTCTTTTGGCTGAGCAGCTTTAGCTTTTTTGTCTTAAAGTAAACTTAAACTAACATGGTGTTGTTGTTTTTTTCAGAATATAAAATAACCCACCAACAGGCTAGTTTTGAATGTGTTGATAGTGTTTTTACCCATTGTTTGTTAGCTTGTTTTAAAAGTAACCACAATTGAACAATTCCTTGAATACTGGAAAACTCGCAAAAGTTTTTTCACTGCCTTCTTGACCAAGCCAACTTGGTGAATAAAACCAGGGTGTCGAACCGTTTCAAATAACGGTTCAGGTTTAGCTCCTGCTCAAAATATTTTAGCGGTTCAGGTTTAGTTCGGGTTCACTTGAGCATTATTTTCGAGGTTCGGGTTTGGTTCAGGTTCACTCAAGTAAAATATTACTGGTTCAGGTCAGGCGCGTAGCCAGGATTTGGAAAAGGGGGGGGGGCTATTTTGAAAGAGTGAGAAGTGTGCAAACGACCTTGACTGGAATTTTCATTAATCTTTAATCAGTTTCAGACGAATTGTCCGAAAATTGAGACGAAATGTTTCGGAAAGCTCGGAAATTCAAAGGTTTTTTCCGCCCGAACTTAGGTGATCTCAAAAAAAAAAAAAAAAAAAAAAAGGTCTACTTCAAAATTCAGAGTGATTTTTCGGCCGAAATCCGAAATTCAAAGGTTTTTTCCGCCCAAAATTAGGTGATCTCCAAAAAAATAAAGAAAACAAAAGGTCTTCAACAAAATTGAGACTGATATTTCGTCCAATTTCGCAAATTCAGACGTTTGAGGGGGGGCTATTTTCCATTTTTCACATAAAATCGGCCTCAAAAGCACAAAAAACATGCAATTTTGCATACTTCACAAGCCAGTGGGGGAGGCTCGAGCCCGCCCCCCCCCCTTGGCTACGCTACTGGTTCAGGTTCGGTTCGGGTTCATTGACTTAAAGTTTAACTGTCGTTACTCGTTTCGTCCAGAAAAAAAAAAGGAGAAATGCTGATTCTGTTGATGATCACCACTGCTCTTATTGTGCGTGTAGCAGCGCCAGCGGCATCCGGATATGGAAAAATATATTCTTACTTTTGTTAGGGGTTCAGGTTCGGTTCAGGTTCACTTGAGCACAATTTTGAGGGTTCAAGTTTGGTTCAGGTTCACTGAAGTAAAATTTTGCTGGTTCAGGTTCGGTTCAGGTTCACCAAAATGAAACGGTTCATTCGGGTTTACGGTTCGGGTTCAGGTTCGGTTTGACACCCTGAATAAAACTGTATTTAGAATCGGTTTCAAGCTACACTGCTACATACAAGAGCTAGATAGATACAAAAAATCGAAAAATTTCTATGAACTTTTGGATTGGCCTAATTAGTAGTCACTTCTTTGAATAGCTACAAACATGGAATTTTTTCTTCTGAATGTCCTCTTTAAAAGTCTTCTTGTTTCTGAAGGTTTGTGACCGTGATCAAGTTGAACTGGAAGCAATGGTTTTGGACTACCCCTAGTTTTATAGTCATGAATATTGTAGTCTGGTAGTGATTTTTCACTCCAGTCCTATGTGATGAAAATAGAAGTGTCAAGTGTGTTAAATATTCATTTACTGTGTCTTTGTGTAATATCTGAATTTAGTTGTTTGTGAATTTCAAAACATTTGTACTGTCTCTTAAAATTTTTACTGCTTTACATGGTGAATAAAGTGACAAAGTAAACTATTTTAGGTCTGAAGCTCAATCATTACAATTACAGTCAGTGTATTTAGATGAACTAAAAAGCCAATAGGCCTACATATCTATCCAGTAGAAAAAGAGTTCTATTTTTTGCTGAGGTTACTATTATTGGTAGAGAAGTACCCGCCAAGCAAGTTCATTAATATTGTTCCATTCTCATTAGTCACCACTAAACAAAAAACTTGATACAGCATTTATAATAATAATAATTGGACTGGGGAAGGAAGCGTCAGTTACATAAAAATGTGAGAACTAGCAACACTTTTATTCAGATGCTTGAGTAACAATTTTCACATAAAAAAAATCTAAATGCTTTTTATCATGGACATAACCAAAGAGGGGGCTTGACCTTACTGCTACAAGTTTGTCTGTATCTTACAAACGGTTGTTTGGAGCGAAGCCCTTTGAGGTAAACGCAACCGTCACAACGTAGCCTACTGGTACCGCAAGAAAATGCAAACAAATAAAATGCTCTCAAAAGCATTTAACTTTGCACTAAACATTGATAAGCGTTCCGCTAGCGAGTAAAACATCAATCCTAGTTTTAGAAGCTGACTTTTCCTCAAAGCAACTGCTAGTATTACTGTGCTAAATTCTTGTCCTTCGATGATAGTGTCAAATCATGCAAAAACTGCAATGTTTTTTTGCTTTCTCCAGCAAATCAACACAGCAATCCATTGCACAATAAGCAAAAAATCCACTACGGTACATAACTGATGACAAATCCAGCTTTGAGTTTCACTCATAGCGTTAACATTGGGAGTCTTCATAAACAGCACTAAATAACAAATAAAAACAACTGTTTAAGCTTACTACAGGTATCATAACATGCTTGCCTGAAAAAGAAAAATCACATCAAAAAAACAACATACGGTAGTTTATGCTTTAACACCTGTAGACTAGCCTATTGGTCTACACTCTACAAGATAGCCTACCGGTTGATCTACCACTACCATCATGAGACTTGGATGGTAAAAGCGTTTAAGGATTTGTTAACTGTGTAAACACCTAAAGTGAACTTCTGACATCTGCTTCCAGTTTTTTGCGTTTTTGCATTGAAACCCAGAACTGTCATCGTCAAAACACATTACGGCAAGTTTTCAGTGGAAGGATCTAAACAAATCATTGATAGCTAGTAAATAGGCTAAGTACTACTACGTTTTTGAAGAAATGACTAGTCTTTTTATTTCCAAATTCGATCTACTGTGCTTCGTTTTTCACTTATACTTTACAAACTTTTTTCTCAAGATTGTGTGACGTTTATGTCAAAAGGACGCGTCCCAATGCAGTCGACCCGCTCGGTTGAACAACCTATCGAGCTTCTCTCCGGGTTGACTTATTAATCCAAGTATCCAATTAATCTTTCACTTGTGGCTACATTGGAGCTGACGCTACATCATCCCCTCCCATTAACGCTGGCGACGGCTCATCCACGTCTCCAACCAGCGCAAGGGAGTGCGTCCACCACTCCAACGTCCTGGCGTGCTCGCCATTGTAACGTTTGTGTCAAAAGGACGCGTCCCAATGCGGTCGACCGGCTCGGTTGAATAACCTATCGAGCTACTCCCTGGGTTGACTTATTAATCCAAGTATCCATTTAATCTTTCACTAGTGGCTATGTTGGAGCTGACGCTACAATTGTTTTGTTACCTGAGCTATTAGTCTGGACTCTTCTTAACGGTTATTGCGTGATAACATAGTATAAACTCAATCTTCCTTTTACCGGTAATTCTAGCGCTCTATGACGAAACAGAGCCTGTGATTACTATAATAGCGCTTCAATAATAAAGTACACAAAGCTTTCTGTTCATTGAATACATTTTAAAAGTAAGTCATTAAAATTAGCCTATGAAGCGACTAGTCGCGAAGATTAGCAACCACTCGCGAAGGTTGGCAACCTTCGCGAGTGACGTAATCGACCACTCGAGAAGGTCGCCAACCTTCGCTTCGCGTTGCTTCGCGTCCAGTCTATACGCACCTTTAGTGACATGCTAGAACTCAACCTCTTTTAGGCCTCCTCTGGTTTCGCCATTGCTAACATTTGTATCGCTATTTCGATTTCAACCGCATCAAATAAATAAAATAAATATCAAATAACTAAAAATATCAATAATAACGAGATGATAAACCCTGTAAAGACTAATAATTATGACATCCCTTACATAGGTGCAGTCCTCAAGGACGTCCTTTGCCTCGAGCACACATTGTGAAATCCTTGGCCTTGGCCTCGAAGCCTCAAGTGCTCGAAAATTGCCCTGTCCCCGGATCAAGGACAGCACTATTTTTTGAATCGCTACAATTTTGTTGGAAAACGCCAGTAACTTCGCGGAAAATTTGCGAAGACCTTTTATGTTTTTCTCGTTTGGAGATCACCTGAATAATTTTTTTGGAGACCTTTCTTTTTTTTTTCAGATCGCCTGAAAAATTATGTTGAAGGCATTTTTTTTTTGGAAATCGCCTGAAAAAAAATTTGAAGACATTTTTTTTGGGGGGAACACTTGCGCCTGGGTCTTTGGCCTCGAGCATTTCTGTCCTTGGCCTCGAGAGGGTTTGTCCTCGGAGGGGCCGTCTTTGACCTCGGATTTTTTTTGTGTCCTTGGCCTTGGCCTCGAGCTTTGTGTCCTCGACTCCACCTCTGATCCCTAACTGCACGATCTGATGCTGATGTAATAATTAATTTTTAGTATCTCTGCTTATACAGTAACTTCTAACTAGCAGCAAATTTACATCATAAATTTTGCAAAAAAAGTTTTGCCTTTAAACCAGTTTAGGCAGAATTTATGCTTGCAATTGCATGGAAAGAAGTAAAGTTAAATTGTCAATTCCTAAGCGAATGCAGATTCTTATACCGTTGTTGGTCGTTTTTTAAGTTTTGTAAAAGAGGAATAAAGATGCAATGATTGTCTGGCTTTTTGTTAGAACATTAGTTGTTACCAGTACTTAAATTGTACTGTGGACGTGTCCTCCCCATAGAGAGTTGGCGCCTCCCATCGAAATTTAGCGTCCCCCCATCGAGATTTAGCGTGCCCCAATCGAAATTTAGGCGTCCTGCCATCGAGAGTTGAGCGCTGGATGAGCAAAGGAAAAATATCCAGCCAGGCCCAGGACGCGAAATTTTTTTTTCTACCATGGTTTTGCAGATTTATTACGTCACATCCTGTGTCCCAACCTTCAGTTTCGTACTCCGCTCTCAATTTTGACTTGATCCGCTCTATTCATAGGCAACTTGGTACGATGGTACTGGGCAAAGTTAGGCTACTCTTGAGTTGTGGTAAAATATCCTTGGCAGTGGTAGAACAGGCTTGGAAGAATATCACAAAGCGCAAGCAGTTAGTCAATAAGCTTAGGCTTACGTTTCATGATCAAGTCAAAATATTAAGACAAAATTTTTGATACTAACATTGTAACAAGTCAAAATAACCTAGTCTACAGTAATAATCTTTTTTTAATTTTAGGGTTGAGCTGCTGAGTTTTTTGGAATTATTGCATTATAGATAGAATATCAGAGGGAAGCCTAAGGTCTTATATTTTATTAATTAATGCAGTTTCATTCAAGTTACTGTTGGCTATGTGTATAGGCCTATATTGCAAAAGCACCATCTGAGATCTGACCATGGTATTGGTAGGCCTACTACTGTACTACTAGCATATCTGAGATAGTGCAATTGGCTATAGGCACTGGTAAATGAGTAAAATCTAAAATGTAAACTGGTAAATTTGGAAAAGTAAAATGGCAAATCGAGAAAAGTGAAATGTCAAAGCGATTTTACTAATCTTAACCAAAGTTGTGAGTGGTTTCAATTTTAGTCTCAGAATAAACTAGACCTGTAGACAGATTCCATTAGACACTTACTGACTTTATCACTCATCTGCTCATACATATAGTGAATGAAATTTAAAAAAGTGTACTTGATATTAAACTGATAGATTGTTAAAACAGTTTAAATGAAAACTTGTGAAAATGTTTACTTAGGCTGCTAACCTTAGGACTTAGCAGCGATGCACAGTGGGCTACTGTACAGTAGCAGATACCATACAAGGTTTAAAGATCTGACACTGACAGATAAAAGTTAGAGACATAATGCAAGTTTTATACGATTATTTAACTGTTAGATTATACTCTGTTCTGGCAGTGTATTTGCTTAGGTCTATCTATAAAACATAAATAAGCATTATGAACTTTATTGATTTTATTTTCTATCCAATCTGTAGTTACAGTATCATATTTTTTTTTTTAGTATGCTTAGAGTTAGAACAATTCTAATGTTGCCTTGCATTTTCTTTACATGTTGACTGTGAGTTTTGTGTATGCACTGTACAAAGTGTACATATCTTTGCAACACTTTGTTTTAGTTTTGCATAAAATTTTGGTAGTGACTATTTCACCGAAAATTTTCAACTTAAAGAAAATAAAACGAGAATGAGAAATATTCATCCGCGCTTTTTTCATTTGCTTTTTTAGGGGTTAAGATTACGGTTTAGGTTAGGGTTTGGGTTAGGGTTCGATTTGGGAATAGTTTTAGAGTAAGCATTTGAGTTGGTGTTAGATTTGAGTCAGAATTAATAAAAAACTAGATAAAAATTTCCAGTGAAATAAAGCCTTCCTAAAATTTTTTATCATAGAAAGTAGCAGACTGAGAAAATCTAGAAGCTGCTTTTTTAACCTTAACTTGGTGAGGTGGCAGTAGACTTAGATGACCTTTTGGTTCTTTGCTGTCTCTTCACCAAGTGACTAAATATCGCTTTGACTCTGCAAGTTTGTGTGTTTGGTTTTAAAGGAATTGTGTATTTCGATGCTTTGGTGATAGACCTAGAGGAAGTTGCAGTTTTTTCTTGTGATATGACGTCACTTGGTAAATAAATAAATATGATGATGATGATTATCTTATCAGTGATTGCAAATTGTTGATACATATTTTATATGCAGTGACTATTTCACAGAAATTTTTCAAGTCAATGAAAATAAGACAAAAATGAAAGATATTTATCCACGCTTCTTTCATTTGCTTTTCTATTTTTTAAGGGTTTAGATTAGGGTTTGAGTTAGGGTTTGGGTGAGGGTTAGATGTGGTGTTAGTTTTATTGTAAGGATTAGAATTTGGGTTAGAATTAGTAAAAAACTAGATACAAATTTTTGGTGAAATAGTCTCTATCGATTCTACAATTGTTTAAAATACAAAATTGCATTTCAGGCATAAAAGATAGCTTACTAAAGCTAGCGTGAAATCTGGTTGCTAGATATGGTTGCTTAAACAAACAGTTTCTGCTGAAGTGAATAATTGTCCAGACTACCGGTATACGGCATTGATTGGTTGATACCAACTTTTAAGCCATTGTGTTACCCAGGAAGACTGATTTGATGAATGAGGAATTACATTTTCAATGCACAGGGTAATGCATGCAAGGTAATCCACGATTTTCTGGCAATGCAACGAGAAGTTTTAAAAGATTTTTTGGATGAAAAAATGTAACAAGCATGACGTAGTGTCTGGGTACGTTATTCAAATAATCATTTGTAGGCAGTTTTGTGTGCAATGTTACAGTTAGTTGGTACATAAATCCAGGACTTAAGTTGTAAAATTTTACATGGGGGGACGCTTTTGCTGACTTGACTGAACCTTAGATTAGTGAAGATCAGGCGCATAGCCAGGATTTTGCAAGGGGGGGGGGGGGGGGGTTGGTTGGAAGTTTGATCCAATCGTAAACCAACTTTACCCAAATTTTCTTTAGTTTTGAATTGGATTGAGGTGATTTTTCAGTGAAAATTAGGTGATATCCACAAAAAAAAAGGTCTTTGCCCAAATTCAAAGGCTTTTTCTGGCCGAAATCAAAATTTTAACAGCTTTTTCCTGCCAAAAACAGGTGATCTCCAAAAAAAAGGTCTCCAGTTGAAGTGCTTTTTTGTCTACATCACTGTTCCTGCAGAATTTGGTGCTATATTCGACTGGACTTTGTATGTCTTTTTCCTCTCATCAACCAGCGCTCAAATCTGGATGGGGGGACGCCTAAATCTCGATGGGGGACGCTCAATTTCGATGGGGGTTGCATCCCCCCATCTCCCTACAATTTAAGTACTGCATATATCTGATATGAGATACAATTTTTGGTGCTGACTGCAGCCTCACTTGCAGCGAGATTCAACCAAATTAACACTGGTCAGTTGTTGAGCAGTAACGCGTTTTTTCTTTAGTAATTGTAATTACATTTTATTCACCAAGTTGCCTTGGCCAGGAGACAGCGAAGGGACCTTTCAGTCTTCGAGTCAAGCTGCCACCTGCCCATCTGTCTACCATACACGATGGAGGCTTCACACTGTCCCTTTAATTGCTCAACGTCAAGCAGGGAAGCTGTGAATACCAATTTTTATAGTCTTTGGTTTGACCCGACCAGGAATCAAACCCGTGTCTACCGCTTCAGTAGCAGACGCTCTATCCACTCGACCACTGATCGGTAAATGACTACTGATCGTTTAGTGGGAGGTCTGAGGTTTAAATTTGGGACCTGTCAAATTGGACACATTGTTGCCAATAACTTGCCACTGCTGCAGCATTTTCTCAAAAGGTGCTGCGTTGCCTTGCCCTTCGCAATCGCGAGATTGCTGGTATGTTATATGCATTGGCTTAATACATTGAGTATAATGAAAAATTTGATTTGATGTACCGGTAGTCAAAAATTCACCAATGGAATACTATATAACATATAAATTGGCAAAAGAATTTCTTTATTTCGCTGATTATTTTTTGCATTCCGCTAAACTTCTAATTTTGCTGAGTCGTGTTTTGAGTCTCATTATTGCAAGTGGGTCATTTCTACTTCTGTACTCAGTTGCTAGAGCAAGAAAATATTTTACATTAGGTATGTCTTTTTTTTTAGCGTTTGCTGCTTTTATTTTTGTGTCATTGTTTTTAGTATTTGCTGCTAATTTCTTTTAATCGTTTAGGAAAAATTTCTGGTTCTTCAAGGAGCATAATTCAATGCCTTAGAAAGATCACCTACGCTGCTGCGACCACTCAGACTACTACCAGAATATTGCTAACTATGAAAGTAGAATTTCCCTGATTGGATTTTGAATGGAGGAATTTCATTAACTACAAGACCAATGCATTCAAAAAGGTATAATTTAGAATGTAGAGGGTGTACCAATATGGTTGAGACTAGAAGCATTGCAGTGGTATGCCAGTCTTTGCAAGTGTTGTAAACAATTACTTGCAAAGATGCTTCACATTGCTCTGTGTCCAATCTAAATGCACATTTGAGTTTCAAGGTTTCTGTAATAATTTTTTGTAATCTTTTGATTACTTATGGGTCATGCGCTTAAGCCAGTTAATCTAAATTGTTTTTTCTTTTTTTAAAGAGAGGTATTTTGTTGCAAAATTTGTTGAGTAATGTTGTGGTTTATCTGGTGATAAATTTTAGTCAATAATCATCTTAGTTAGACTACGAATTTGTTCGTTTTTTAGTCATTTATACTTTATTAGTCTATTTGAATCACTGCATGTATTTGCATTAATTGAAAATGCAAAATCAAAGAGTGTATATACGTAGTTTCACAGTTTGCTTGTTTTTAGAAGTTTGGACCATGGATTTCAGCAACAGAATGCACCGACTAATTCCCAACATTGGATCAACTGCTTTTGTGACTCTGCTTTATTTATATCGTTGACAGTGCATTTGTGAAAGACTAGCAAGTGTACATGCAGCGTTTTTATCTTCACAAAAAATCTTGAAATGTACTTATGTCATACAATGAATAAATTGTGGATTTCTAAAAAATGTGCAACAGCAGAACTACAGTAGAAATAACCCTATGTGGATAACAGTCATCAGAAGAACAAGAAGACTCTACGAGAAATATTCCTCCCTAAACTAAGATGGCACCAAATTTTCCTGAACTTGCATGCGATCTTTAAGACTTTTTGTTGAAATTTGCGATGAGTTGTGTATTATTGTTCGAAACATTCTTATTATATTTTTCATTTTGCAGACTGTCAAGCGCTTTTCAATTCAATTCAATTTATTATTAAACAGCAAAAAGACTATTGTAGTCATCAAAGTCAGCTGTCACAAAATCAATAATGCAGTAAAGATAGCATTTGCAACCCAACAACAAAACGAAATAAGCAAGTCTATTTACAGCACAAACATATCACAATCAAATTTAAGTATTTACAGCAAAAATTTAATTTTTTGACCTTATAATTTACGACATTCAATTTCACTTTTACAAATAATTTTTGTCATGGTGTATTGGAAAAAAGCACCCCCCGTGTGCCAATTTGTTCAAAGTTTTGATATTATTTGAAAGCTCTTTTTTTTCTACTCTGATTTATCTTAACGATCTAATCATTCCAAGAATCACATGGTATAATCAGATATCATCCTTTCCTGTTCATTTTTTAATTTAGAGTGTTTCATGTTTTTGACGTTTAGTGGTATTTGGTTCCATACTTTGGGCCCTATATATGTTAATGAATTTTGTGATTGTGTTGTTTTAACCCGAGGTGTGAAATAATTTTTACTTTGTTTTCTTTTTGTATGGTATGAGTGGGTATCGTCCAGTAATTTGTTTGTATCTCTGTTTAAATTGCAAATGTTCAATGAATTGTTGTAAAGTCTGTACATTAATTTAGCTATTTCAAGTGTATACAAATCATGCAGTTTTAGTATCTGTAACTTATGAAATAAGGGTTTGGTGTGAGCTTTGCTATGTGTTATGATTCTTACTGCTAGTTTTTGAGGTATATCTAATGGATTTAAGGTCGTTTTGGAAGCACTTTCTCAGCTGCTTATGCAGTAGCTTAAATAAGAATGAATTATGCTATATTATACCATTATTAAAGTATTGCAATCAGCATATTTTTGTAGATGATATAGTGCCCAGCACCCACTGGCAAATTTGAAACACATTTTACGGATTTGGCTTTCCCATTTCATTGTGCTCATTTTTTTGTTTATTTTTTTCTGTTTATTTTCTTAGTCATTTGTTTCGTTTGTATTTTTTACGGAATTAGATTGGTTATAAACTAATTTTTAGTCTAGTTATCAATTTTTCGGACCAAAAGACCAGAAGTAAAGTACGTAGATTTTCTCAAAAGTACAACTTGCTCTTTATACTCTAGTGCATGTTATGTATGGATAAGGTTTGTACTTTATTTCTCTCCAGGATATGTTTCCTGGACAAAAAAGAACAGCACATACAGCAAAAACAAGTGAAACCTCAATAGAATCTGCTTGTATCACAAAAAATGTTGAACAGGCATGCGGAAACTTATGAATAAGCTATCGCAAGTTAAGACATGGCGGCTTTTAAAGTGGCAAAAAAAGTGGTATCTACTGCAACTGCTACCTTAAAAAAAGCTAATTCAGCTATGCAGCAGCATCAGAAAGCTGGAAAACAAATTGCCGTAAAAACAAACTAGTCGATGGATGAACTGTTTTGAGTGTTAAAAACAGTGTTTGAAAACTGATTTTTGTGCCACCAAGAACTGACATTTTCCGCTATGATATCTATTTGTTTTAAAGATTTTCTGTATGTACGAGTACTTGCTGTTCTTAGATCATCTAGATTGAGTTGTGCTATCAAAATTGTTAGCAACTTTTGTGTATGCAGTTGTTGTTTGACAACAATACTCCAAATTGATTCTTGTTTTGATTAGAATATCTTAACTTGTTACTCATGTTTTATTCTTATTTGTTACAACGTTCTTTTTTTTTCGAAAACGCCGTCTTTTTTTTGTTTGTGTTTTAAATGGCCGCTTGACAGCCTGCATTTTGTTATTTTAATGCGTACTTTTCCGGGTAACAAATTCGTCTGTGATACGTCCTGACTATATACTTTATATTAGTAGACTGAAAACTGACAATTTAGTTTTTCTTCACATTTCTCTTGTTCGTCGAACATGTCGAATCAAATCAGTCGAATACGCGTGACCACAAAAAACCTTCGCAACAAGAGCAACCTTTTTTCCTTGAATCCTCTTCTCTTTTTCTCCGTGCGTCTGTTTCTAGTCTACTAAATAAAGAGTCTATGATTTGAACGCCAATTTGTGCTTTTCGAGCTTAATTAACGCTTTTGTCTCTGACAATTAATTAGCTTTTACTGCAATTCTTTTAAAGAAATACTGGTCGAGATCGGTTTTATTGAAGAAATGAAAACTACTTGAGGTAATGAAGAGGTGCTGCTAACTTTTTCCACTATTCCCTTTATCTGCAAAAAGATTTAATGCATTTAACTACGTACCATTGACAATCCTTCGTTCTGAAATTTCGTAACATTAACAATGGATGACTTAAAAAAATTTTTGCGCAATAGGCAACGCGATGTTGGATTATTATTCCTGTAAACATTGTGTTCATTATTCCATAATTTTTTTTGTGAGTCATCCGTTTATGATGTAATGAAATTTCGAAACGCAGGGTTGCCAATGGTACGGAGTCGAACAGGTTAAATTCATTTTTGTGGACAAAAGGAATAGTCGAACAAGGTTTGGGGCTCCTCTTTTTTCGTCTAGTAGTTCTCCTTTGTTCAATATAACCGATTTCAAGTAGTAACTCTTTCAACAAAATTGCTTGTCCGGCCATTTAGTCTGGTGCAAAAGTATTTAGGTACGAAAATTCGCTCCGTAATTATTCCCGAAATGCATTAGCTTAGTGCTAGTGTAAAATTGCTAGTAACAAAAGTAGGTTTAAGTACTAAGACGTTTGAAAAGAATGCGAGTGAGCTGGTTTTGATTTTGTTAATGAATATTATGTCGAAAAAACAAAGTTTACTCTTCTAAATACGAAACAGTTACAGCTCGAGCTTTTGGTAACCCATTATACAAATCTGAAGTTTGACAACTATAATTGAAGCAATGAAGCACGAGAGTAAAAACTTAATTTATATCGTGCAATTTATGGTTTATAGCAACTGTAATAGTGTTTAATGTTTTGTTCAGCAAGTCTCCAACATGTTTGTGGTGGTGCATACTGCATAGGTTGATAAAAGATTGCCGAATTTGAGGATCAACCAAGCAGCAATGGTTTTTACTTGATTGGGCCCCTGTAAAATAGCGATACATCTAGATTTTATTCAAATATTTTAAAATAAGATCTACGGTAGTTACCGTAGCTTTGTTTTTTCGCGCATGTATGAAATGTTTTTCAAGTTCTTGTAGTTCTCTTCAATTTATGATAATAAAATGTGATTGGTTGATATGCTTTTATTTAGTAAGAATCTTATCTATTTAATAACCGTCGTGTGTTGCTAGAAAGTTGCGATTACAAAAAATCTTTCAACGAAATAAAAGCTAAACCTACACAAACGCTCTACTATAGTATCTTCGCTCTGTGCATAGATACTGCAAGATGTTACGCTCTGAGTGAATTATGATAGCTTTACTGAAAATATACACTCATGTAGAACTGCAAATAGGGCAAAGCACTTGGTGTTGGTAACCTTTTTAGTTTTTGCCATGGTGTTATTTTTTAAGTATCACAGTCATGGGTGTGAAAGCGGTTAAAATGAACCGCTTCCTCTTAAACTGTGTACACCGAATGTTGAAAACAACTGCAGTGCATTGTTTGTTAAATCAGTATATGCAAAATATTTGTAACGTTTTTAGTTCACCTTGATTGACTGCCATGCAATTGTATTGCGTTGCAACTCTTCAAAACTCTCTGAGTGCTGGGTGTTCTACCCTTGCCCCAGGACCCCAAGTAATTTCTCTTTGTAATTATAAGGTAAAAGTTATCATTCGATTAGACGTTTGAATCCTTCCAATCCACATTCCTGGTTTGGTCTATGCTAAAACTGTAGATCTCTGCGATGATAAACCCAATAACGCAATTTAATTCTTTTATGTCAGATGATGACAGCGTAAACCATTTCCACGATTCCGTCATAAACTGCGTAAAGAAATACTTGCCAAAATAATTTTCAGAGAAAAATTCTACTTGAAAACTTCGTTATCAAGTCGCTGAAATGCAGAGTGGAAATGGAAACGATTGGCGCTTCCTCATCTGTGGCCGCTTGGGTTTTAGTGAAACGTAAGGGTTCGATTCTTGATAAAACTATACAATTTTGCTTTACTTTGCGCCAGTGTGTAATGAAATCGTAGTTTATTAAGCAGTAATCATCAAAAACAATGCAAGAGAGCAAACAAACAATCGACTTAATAATAATGATAAAAAAATGAGCGTGCGTCGAGCAGTTTTTGTTCGCAAACGCAGGTCTCCCACAAAATTTTAAATTATATTTTCTGACCTAAATTTTTTTGAAAATTAATCCAAAATATCAACCAAAAAAGGTATGCACTAATTACCGAGTGAAGTAACTTACTGCCACATTTGCAAAAGCAGAAACGTGGATTACTGAAAAAAATAAAGCTAATTGCAACCTCAGGCCCTCATCTTAACTTTTTATGAACGTAATGCAATAACCATTAACCAGCGCCGTATTTGCCATATGGCTAAGTGGCAGGGCCCCGCCCTCAGATGGTAAGACTTTTTTTGTTCTTCACTTATATTTGCCAGGAAGATGTTGCAAAAATCCCCTTAGTGCCAGGGGCCCCGCGCAATGTCAATCCGGCCCGGGAATAACATGTTTAG
The DNA here is from genome assembly GCA_963965965.1 of Trididemnum nubilum. Classification (NCBI taxonomy): domain Eukaryota; kingdom Metazoa; phylum Chordata; class Ascidiacea; order Aplousobranchia; family Didemnidae; genus Trididemnum; species Trididemnum nubilum. The sequence goes on along the minus strand of OZ014489.1, from coordinate 7,455,532 downwards.
TAAGCATAACTATCTGTTTTATCGACGATTCATCTCGCCAGTTTTCACGAACGAAATACTTTTAAAAAATAGCTGGGGAAAATGCTCATTGAACAAATTATTGAAATTGAATTTAAGGGGTCCTGGGCTCCCTGGCCGTACATGTAATCCTGTAACTGGTTAACTACATGACAAAACAAAAATCTTCGAGTGGATTATTATATACTGCTAAAATATTGCAGGAGGCAATGTGCCTTACTTGCCCCTACATGGACCAAATCACCCACAATTAAAATTTTACACTGTAATGCATGATTTTAAACGTGTTTTGGAATTTAATTGCACGTAAAAGGAGGATTGAACAATCAAAATTTTTCGATTGGCGTTTTAATGTTAAAAATCTAGTTCTTTCAAATGGCTGTGAACACGTGCGAAATGTGATTCAATGGGAATAAAATAGCTTTTTTTCCCAAAAACTTACAAAATTCGCCCAGCGGCTGGGGGCTTTGCCCCCAGACCCCCAAAAACTTACAAATCTGGCTCCGCCCCCAGATCCCCGTCTGTGGTACGTTTGAGTATACTAGCATACTCAACACGTTTTCTAAGTTAGGCATTTGCATAATTTCTAACGATTAGTTTTCGCCCTCTCCCTTTATCAAAATCCTGGTTAAGTGCCAACAGACTACAGCTTCAGACCTTCCATTCTATGATATCTTTGTCCCACAAAAACTTTCTTTTTTGAAAATTTCTGATGACGTCATTGCATGTGGTTTGCCCCCCAATCAAAAATCCTGGCTACGCCTATGGTTGATTATTATGATGTTATAACAATAAACGGAGGTGGCACGAGTAGCATTTTACCAAACGCACAGCGCTATGATTATCTAAATCACTTGAAGCAAAGCGCAAGTTGCGCAATCGAAAGCTTTTGTCTCTGAAGCGTAGCGCAAATTCCGCAATTGCGGAACGAAATTCTCATACCAAGTCAAAGCGCAACTCAACTTCCGCAATTAAAATTACACGACACGATGCAAATTCCGCATGTTTTACAATTTTAGTCGGAAAAAGAGTAAGCAATTTGCTAATGTCAAGACAAATTTATTTTATCGCTCAGTAACATCGCGACGTAGAAATTAATAATTAGCATTCGTTTAAGAAAGCGACAGAAAAGTTGTGAAAGACCTTACGATCATACAGTCAAGCAACCAACCTCTTGTCAGAGAGGCAATGCAAGTTTGACAACATTACGATTTAAAAAGGCCGACATTTGACAACAATACGATTAAAATGAAACAAAATGAAGTTTATCGAATAAAATTGCGCTACAAACCGAAAAAAAGTTGAAAGCGTAGCGCAATTAATTTTAACAGTACATTTAATGTACTGTTAAAATTAATCGCGCTACGCTTCCAAATATAGTCCGCAATGCAACTTCCACAACATCTCAAAATAAAAACATTAAAGTGCAACGCAACTTATGGAATCATAAAGGCTCAAAAGCTGCGCTTTGGCCACCTTTGATAATATATAATAACGCACTTTGATCCAGCTCCAATAAGTGCAAACCACAAATTTGAATTTTAATCTCAACTTAAACGAAGATTGAAAGCAAAATCAATGGGGTATCTAGAGTTAGGCCAAGAGTATTAGATTAAATGGGCGTTGACTTCATCGTTCTTGACCCAGCCGTTCCAGAGATATTCTACTTCAAAGACGACATAAGGGCCTCTCTAATCATAATTTTTATTGGCAACCCTGAGATTGATAACATGCGCGACGCCATCATAGTACTATTCCAAGGCAACGCCACAATTAGACTAAGCAACAGAAGCCTTTTAGCCTATATATAGCTAGGTTAATATAGACCTCAGTTTGCTACGATACTGCATTAAAACGTCAAGGTTGCCAATAAAAACTGTAATTTGGAGACCCCTACGTCGTGTTTGAAGTAGAATATCTTGAAACGGCTGAGTAAAAAAGAATGAAGTCAACGCCAATCGAATCTAACTCGATTGGCCTAACTTTTGATACTCTAATTGATGCTGCCTTCAGTTCACGTTTAAATTTTACAAAATTGATACACTGCATTTTAATCAAGCTGAACTACCAACTATTCAAACAGTATGGTTGCATAAACGCTGCAAATCGAAAGTGTAAACAAAACGCAAAAGCATAATTTTTAGTTACAGATATTGTTTGACTTTGACGGTGCAACGCTGCATGCACAAATGCACTGCCAAAGATATAAATAATGCAGAGTCATGAAAGCAGTTGATCCAACGTTCCAAATTAGCCGGTGCATTCTGTGGCTGAAATCCATGGTCCAAGACTTCTAAAAACAAGTAAACTGTAAAACTATACTCTTTGATTTTATTTTCGATTCATGCAAATACACACAGTCACGTAAATAAGGCTATGCATTTAAATTGGTGAGCAAAAATTGAATTGAGGGGGCCCGAGCCCCTGGTCGTCAATATTATTGTTAATTACTGTCGTAAGCGTGTACTAGGATACAACTTTTTTGGAACACTATATCCATGCATCATAATTTGATGAACTATTATGAAAGACCAAATAAAATCCAATTTTTAAGTTGATTTGATGTAAAAATCTCACGCACAAAATCATTTTAAGTAATTTAATTTTTAAGTTTTTGAACAGTTCTTGAGGTCATCCAAACCTTTTCCGGGTTTGAACAAAAACTACACAAGTCCCATATACAGCAGTATTGATGTTCAGAAAACAGACAATAAAGTAATTTGGTCAAAGATAAAATAAATCTACGCGAGAAGAGGGATCGTCCTTGTTTCTGCGGAACGCCTGCAACTCTTGCGTTACCTTTATCAAATCCTCACTGCATTGGTTTCATCAGGCAACGATGATGGGTGATTGCTTTTTAAGCATTGGAAACAGTGGCATAAGCAAGATTTTGTGGTGGTTGGGGGCAGGCAATCTTTTGAAATTGATGTAACGACCAATCAAAAAAGATAATAAATTCAGAAAAAGCGCAATTTTTACCAGATTTATGGTGAAGAGTAAAGCCAAAAAACAATAACAAGGTCTTCACTTCAAAGAAACTGCAATTTTCATCGGGTTTGCACCGTATCTAGATTCCATACTTTGGCACCTCATAAATTGTTTGCCTTTCTACTTCCAAAGGGATTAGGGGCATTGCTGACTTTTTGTAGCAAAATGTTTAAGGTTTGCACATATCAAAAGCCACGCCCCCCCCACCATATCTACACCACTGATTTCAGACCTTTTGGGTATCCAACCAGACTTTATTAAAATCATCATCGCAGAAAAATTGGAGCTAAAATAATAATCATCCCAAGGGTAAAAAATAAATAAACAGACTTTACGAAACTTGATTTAAGTTTTAGGCATTAGCAAGAGCAAGGAAGGCTAGGATGGCACTCGAGATCTAGCGTGCATTGCAAATGTTAGAAATCTGTTGAAGGTCACAAAGACAACTTCCTATTTTGTTTCTCAATAAAGTGACAAAAGAAATGCGTAAGGTGGTACAGAAATTTCATGTCGTCCCTCCAACCGCTTGTGTTCTTAAAGATCTGAGCTTTTCCACTGCTGAATGCTTTGTTCAGTTGATCAATTTTGCCTACCAATTCCTTCATAAAGAAATAATTAATGTTAGGAGATTTGGTTGCGCCACACAGCTCATCGTCCATAACTACGTAAAAAATACGATCAAATACATGGTCTGGGTTTCAAATTCTTTTCAATATGACGACCTTTGTTTTCTATCCAGTGAAGATATTTGTTGTCCACGAGACCTTGAATTCTTTTTTGCAATGGTCGCAGCTTCAACTGAAGCTTCATTTGAAGCTCAGTCAACTTGGTTTCCATTTAATGTTTTAAAACCACAACTTGATGTTTAATGCCTTATAGTCATTTATTAACTAAATAAAAGCTCCGATTCTCGAGCTAAAATGTGCTAATCAAATGCTGATTCAATTCAGCTGCTTTCTTGAAGAGAGACTTATGGATTTTCTTTGCTGACTAGGGCTTGTGTTTTAATGCATTAGCCGGAAAACTGACAACATAGCCTTGTCGTTTGCTAAATGAAAACTTGCAATAACCTGGCCAATTTTTCGAAGTGATTTGTGCGTGACCCTTTTTGTTACCTTAACAGAATAAACATCATTCCGGGCAGTAATAAGCAAAAGTTCATCGATTGGTGCTACAGGAAAAGTGTTTTAAAAAAAAATCAAAAAGTTGTATCCCTAGCATGTACTGTATGCAAAAAACACTAAAGAAACTGAAACTGAAAAAACAATAGGCTTTATTGTCACATTTTCATCATTGGTGGCATTATAAATGGGGGGAACCAGACCCTCCCTGGCTATGCCTATGACTCTAACTGGAAAAACTATTGACTAGTATTTATCACCAGATAAACCACAACATTGCTTAAAACCAAATTTTGCCTCAAAATACCTCTTTTAAAAAAGAAAAAACAAATTAGATTAACTAGCTTGAGCCCATGATCCATAGTTAATTAAAAGATTACAAAAAATTATTTAAAAAGCCTTGGAACTTAAACGTGCATTTAGATCAAACAAAGAGCAATGTGAAGCATCTCTGCAAGTGGTTGCTTACTATCAGTATAAAAAACCTTGCACACTTTAAATTATACCTTTTTGAATGCTGTTGTCTTGTAGTTAATAAATTCCTCCATTCAAAATCCAATCAGGGAAATTCTACTTTCACAGTTTGCATTATTCTGGTAGTAGTCTGAGTGGTCGCAGCAGTGCAGGTTTTCTAAGGCATTGAATTATGCTCCTTGAAGAACCAGAAATTTTTCCTAAACGATTAAAAGAAATTAGCAGCAAATACTAAAAACAATGACACAAAAATAAAAGCAGCAAACGCTAAAAAAAAAGACATACCTAATGTAAAATATTTTCTTGCTCTAGCAACTGAGTACAGAAGTAGAAATGACCCACTTGCAATAATGAGACTCAAAACACGACTCAGCAAAATTAGAAGTTTAGTGGAATGCAAAAAATAATCAGCGAAATAAAGAAATTCTTTTGCCAATTTATATGTTATATAGTATTCCATTGGTGAATTTTTGACTACCGGTACATCAAATCAAATTTTTCATTATACTCAATGTATTAAGCCAATGCATATAACATACCAGCAATCTCGCGATTGCGAAGGGCAAGGCAACGCAGCACCTTTTGAGAAAATGCTGCAGCAGTGGCAAGTTATTGGCAACAATGTGTCCAATTTGAAAGGTCCCAAATTTAAACCTCAGACCTCCCACTAAACGATCAGTAGTCATTTACCGATCAGTGGTCGAGTGGATAGAGCGTCTGCTACTGAAGCGGTAGACACGGGTTCGATTCCTGGTCGGGTCAAACCAAAGACTATAAAAATTGGTATTCACAGCTTCCCTGCTTGACGTTGAGCAATTAAAGGGACAGTGTGAAGCCTCCATCAAGTATGGTAGACAGATGGGCAGGTGGCAGCTTGACTCGAAGACTGAAAGGTCCCTTCGCTGTCTCCTGGCCAAGGCAACTTGGTGAATAAAATGTAATTACAATTACTAAAGAAAAAACGCGTTACTGCTCAACAACTGACCAGTGTTAATTTGGTTGAATCTCGCTGCAAGTGAGGCTGCAGTCAGCACCAAAAATTGTATCTCATATCAGATATATGCAGTACTTAAATTGTAGGGAGATGGGGGGATGCAACCCCCATCGAAATTGAGCGTCCCCCATCGAGATTTAGGCGTCCCCCCATCCAGATTTGAGCGCTGGTTGATGAGAGGAAAAAGACATACAAAGTCCAGTCGAATATAGCACCAAATTCTGCAGGAACAGTGATGTAGACAAAAAAGCACTTCAACTGGAGACCTTTTTTTTGGAGATCACCTGTTTTTGGCAGGAAAAAGCTGTTAAAATTTTGATTTCGGCCAGAAAAAGCCTTTGAATTTGGGCAAAGACCTTTTTTTTTGTGGATATCACCTAATTTTCACTGAAAAATCACCTCAATCCAATTCAAAACTAAAGAAAATTTGGGTAAAGTTGGTTTACGATTGGATCAAACTTCCAACCAACCCCCCCCCCCCCCCCCCCTTGCAAAATCCTGGCTATGCGCCTGATCTTCACTAATCTAAGGTTCAGTCAAGTCAGCAAAAGCGTCCCCCCATGTAAAATTTTACAACTTAAGTCCTGGATTTATGTACCAACTAACTGTAACATTGCACACAAAACTGCCTACAAATGATTATTTGAATAACGTACCCAGACACTACGTCATGCTTGTTACATTTTTTCATCCAAAAAATCTTTTAAAACTTCTCGTTGCATTGCCAGAAAATCGTGGATTACCTTGCATGCATTACCCTGTGCATTGAAAATGTAATTCCTCATTCATCAAATCAGTCTTCCTGGGTAACACAATGGCTTAAAAGTTGGTATCAACCAATCAATGCCGTATACCGGTAGTCTGGACAATTATTCACTACAGCAGAAACTGTTTGTTTAAGCAACCATATCTAGCAACCAGATTTCACGCTGGCTTTAGTAAGCTATCTTTTATGCCTGAAATGCAATTTTGTATTTTAAACAATTGTAGAATCGATAGAGACTATTTCACCAAAAATTTGTATCTAGTTTTTTACTAATTCTAACCCAAATTCTAATCCTTACAATAAAACTAACACCACATCTAACCCTCACCCAAACCCTAACTCAAACCCTAATCTAAACCCTTAAAAAATAGAAAAGCAAATGAAAGAAGCGTGGATAAATATCTTTCATTTTTGTCTTATTTTCATTGACTTGAAAAATTTCTGTGAAATAGTCACTGCATATAAAATATGTATCAACAATTTGCAATCACTGATAAGATAATCATCATCATCATATTTATTTACATAGGTGGGCAAGTTAATGCCAAACGTTAGCTTCGTTAACCACTAGTCCGTTAACAAACTTCACACCTCCGTTAACGTTAATCCGTTATTTTTAGCTTTAATTAACGGAAGTTAATAATGTCCGTTAATCCATTAACATTTTGCATGTAATTTACACTTCTTTTTTTTCACTCGTTTCTAGAACACATATTGACGCTGTTGAGCTGATTGCAAGGAAATATTTATGGCTGTGATGGTTTTTTTGTGTTATGAAAGTTGCATTTTACAGTCTAATCTAATTTCAAGATAAAAATAAGTTCAAATGCACAACGAAGCTGCAATCGAAAAATCTTTGGAAATAAAACTCGTGCTAATACGCAACAAGTGTTACCAGTGCAAACTGGTTTGTACCAATGCGATGAATGAATGGTGCAAGATATTAACGATAAAAACCTTAACGGAAGTTAACAGAACTTAATGGAAGTTACTAGTTTAGTCCGTTAACAGAACTTAACGGAAGTTAATTTAGTCCGTTAACATGAAAAAAGTTTTTAACGGATTAACGAGTTAATGAAAAAGTTAGCTTCGTTATTAACGGATTCACGGACTTGTGCCCACCTATGTTTATTTATTTACCAAGTGACGTCATATCACAAGAAAAAACTGCAACTTCCTCTAGGTCTATCACCAAAGCATCGAAATACACAATTCCTTTAAAACCAACACACAAACTTGCAGAGTCAAAGCGATATTTAGTCACTTGGTGAAGAGACAGCAAAGAACCAAAAGGTCATCTAAGTCTACTGCCACCTCACCAAGTTAAGGTTAAAAAAGCAGCTTCTAGATTTTCTCAGTCTGCTACTTTCTATAATAAAAAATTTTATGCAAAACTAAAACAAAGTGTTGCAAAGATATGTACACTTTATACAGTGCATACACAAAACTCACAGTCAACATGTAAAGAAAATGCAAGGCAACATTAGAATTGTTCTAACTCTAAGCATACTAAAAAAAAAATATGATACTGTAACTACAGAACTACAGATTGGATAGAAAATAAAATCAATAAAGTTCATAATGCTTATTTATGTTTTATAGATAGACTTAAGCAAATACACCGCCAGAACAGAGTATAATCTAACAGTTAAATAATCGTATAAAACTTGCATTATGTCTCTAACTTTTATCTGTCAGTGTCAGATCTTTAAACCTTGTATGGTATCTGCTACTGTACAGTAGCCCACTGTGCATCGCTGCTAAGTCCTAAGGTTAGCAGCCTAAGTAAACATTTTCACAAGTTTTCATTTAAACTGTTTTAACAATCTATCAGTTTAATATCAAGTACACTTTTTTAAATTTCATTCACTATATGTATGAGCAGATGAGTGATAAAGTCAGTAAGTGTCTAATGGAATCTGTCTACAGGTCTAGTTTATTCTGAGACTAAAATTGAAACCACTCACAACTTTGGTTAAGATTAGTAAAATCGCTTTGACATTTCACTTTTCTCGATTTGCCATTTTACTTTTCCAAATTTACCAGTTTACATTTTAGATTTTACTCATTTACCAGTGCCTATAGCCAATTGCACTATCTCAGATATGCTAGTAGTACAGTAGTAGGCCTACCAATACCATGGTCAGATCTCAGATGGTGCTTTTGCAATATAGGCCTATACACATAGCCAACAGTAACTTGAATGAAACTGCATTAATTAATAAAATATAAGACCTTAGGCTTCCCTCTGATATTCTATCTATAATGCAATAATTCCAAAAAACTCAGCAGCTCAACCCTAAAATTAAAAAAAGATTATTACTGTAGACTAGGTTATTTTGACTTGTTACAATGTTAGTATCAAAAATTTTGTCTTAATATTTTGACTTGATCATGAAACGTAAGCCTAAGCTTATTGACTAACTGCTTGCGCTTTGTGATATTCTTCCAAGCCTGTTCTACCACTGCCAAGGATATTTTACCACAACTCAAGAGTAGCCTAACTTTGCCCAGTACCATCGTACCAAGTTGCCTATGAATAGAGCGGATCAAGTCAAAATTGAGAGCGGAGTACGAAACTGAAGGTTGGGACACAGGATGTGACGTAATAAATCTGCAAAACCATGGTAGAAAAAAAAATTTCGCGCCCAGGACTGAAAAATGCTACAAATTTCTTGCCGAAAATGGTCGCAAATTGCGACGAAGAGCTTTTTTTTGTTTGCTCTTCACCTGATTTCGGGGAGAAATGACTTCAATTTCCTGCGAAGATCTTTTTCTTGTTTTTGGTCTTCATTCAATTTCGGCGAAGGAAATACTTTATTTCCACTAAACTTTTTAAGTTGGTCAAGGCTGCAAAAGCGTCCCCCCACGCAAAATTTTACAATTTCAGTACTGGTTGTTACTATTTTCGAACATTAGTTGTTACCAGTACTTAAATTGTAAAATTTTGCATGGGGGGACACTTTTTCAGCGTTGACTGAACCTTAGTGAAGAACAGGCACGTAGCCAGGATTTTTTGGGAGTTTGTTCCGTAAACGAACTTGACCCAAATTTTCATTGTTCCTGAATTGGATTGAGCCGATATTTTAGTGAAAATCAGGTGATCTCCAACAAAAAAAAGGTCTTCGCCGAAATCCGAAGGCTTTTTCTGGCCGAAATCGAAAATTTAAGCGATTTTTCCGGCCAAAAACAGGTGATCTCCATAGGTGGGCAAGTTAATGCAAAACGTTAGCTTCGTTAACCACTAGTCCGTTAACAAACTTCACACCTCCGTTAACGTTAATCCGTTATTTTCAGCTTTAATTAACGGAAGTTAATAAAGTCCGTTAATCCGTTAACATTTTGCGTGTAATTTACATTTCGTTTCATTTACTCGCTTCTGGAACACGTATTGACGCAGGTGAGTGATTGTAAGGAAATATTTATTGCTATGGTGGTCTTTTTGTGTTTTGGATGTTACATTTTACAGTCTAATCTAATTTCAAAATAAAAACAAGTTCAAATGCATAACGAAGCTGCAAGATATTAACGATAAAAACCTTAACGGAAGTTAACAGAACTTAACGGAAGTTACTTTAGTCCATGAACAGCACTTAACGGAAGTTAATTTAGTCCGTTAACATGAAAAAACTTTTTAACGGATTAAAGAGTTAATGAAAAAGTTAGCTTCGTTATTAACGGATTAACGATTAACGGACTTGTGCCCACCTATGGTGATCTCCAACAGAGGTGGAGTCCTCGAGGACGTCCTTGGCCTCGAGGACACATTTTGAAGTCCTCGGCCTTGGCCTCGAGGCCTCAAGTCCTCGAAAATTGGCCTGTCCTCGGCTCGAGGACAGCAGTATTTTTTGAATTGTTAAAATTTTGTGAAGCGCTTGAAAAATTTTTTGGAAAACGCTTTTTCGTGGAGATCGCTTGAAAAATTTTTGTGAAGACCTTTTTTTTTTGGAGAGCACTTGCGCTTGTGTCCTTGGTCCTTGGCCTTGGCCTCGAGCATTCCTGTCCTTGGCCTCGAGAGTGTCTGTCCTCGGAAAGGCTGTCCTTGGCCTTGGCCTCGGATTTTTTGTGTCCTTGGCCTCGAGCCTTGTGTCCTCGACTCCACCTCTGATCTCCAAAAACAAAACAAATAAAGGTCTTCGCGGAAATCCGAAGGCTTTTTCTGGCCAAAATCGAAAATTTAAGCGGTTTTTCCGGCCAAAAACGGTAACTTTTTCCTCCCATAAACCAACGCTCAAATCTCGATGGGGGACGCCTAAATCTTGATGGGGGGACGCTCAATCTCGATGGGGGGGGCGCGTCCCCCCCTGCAATTTAAGTACTGGTTGTTACTATTCTGATATATTTGTATAATTTTCGTATCAGTCTGCAACTTTTGTTTGAAAAAAAAAGTTTGGTCTTGTTGCGAAGCTTTTTTGCGGTTACGCGCTTCGATATTTAATCGTTTGCGTGCTATCTGGGCTAAAGGCTAAAAGCGCGGAAGCCTAGGGATGAGTCACCAGAACGGCGACTACTTAAATAAAGTTGTCTTCCCGCAGGAATTAAACCTCCAGCCTTTGAATTACCGGTCCACTGCTCTACCACTTGAACTAGAGAAGACGTCTCTCTGCATGCTTGATTTTGGCTATTTAAACCCAGCAACTTAATGCTTGTTCTTTCGACACGCTTTGGCTCGGGTATATTCGGAGAACAAGTGAACCATGAAGAAAAAAAAGTCACGCTGATTGGACGAATTGGTATATTCTAGAACAAATGAACGGTCAAGAAAAAAAGATAAAACTGTCACTTTTCAGTTTACTCATGAATAGTCCAGCCAGGTTCACACCATTCTCAACATGACGAAGAAAAACCTGATCCGAACTCCGCTCAGTCGGAAAGCATGTTTTTTTTACTTTTCGCTATAGCCAGTTATTGCATCCCAGAGAACTTTCTAGATTTAAATGCAAGTTTCTGGTAGTAGCCAACACAGTGAAGTATTGTAGAGTGCCGCCATGTAGGTAGAATCCAGGGTTTCTGATTCAGTTTGGACACAGTAGGCCTATAAATATCATACTGTGGTTGATATTCAGACACAATTACAGTAGGCTAGTTAGTTTGCATTCGTTGGTTATCTGTTAGGCGGTAGCTATTTTGCCTCTACTGTAGAGGCAAAATAGCCCCATGTTATTTTGCCATTTGGAGGCAAAAATAGTAGTCCTAATGGCTATTTTGCCGCAAGTGCCAAACTAACCCAAACAGAGGAAAAACAGTATTTTGCCTTCAGAGGCAAAATAGCCACTTCCTATTATACTGTAGCTGCAGTAACCAGGTAACGTTGCCACTGCCAGTGCATGGTCAGATGCAGGGGCGCACCCAGAAATTTTTAAAAGGGGGGTTTGAAATTTTCAAAAAGCAACCAGTACCCAATTGTGGTTAATTTAGTTTTAGTCAAACAGGTTTTCGCGGTAATAGTTGCATCGTTACCAGTACAACATTTGTTTAGTTCCAAAACCTCGTAATAACGATTTTTAAAGCTGTTGGTTGTGAAGATTGCGTGCAAGATTACAATTTACCCCTATGGGGGCCTGGGGGCAAAGCCCCCAGCTGCTGGGCAATTTTTCAGAAAAAAGTAGCCATTTTAACGCCATTTGGATGATGGTTTGTACCGGTACGTTTTTAGAGCAATTACAAAAAGCTAAATTACTAAGATGGGGGCAAAGCCCCCAGCCACTGGGCAATTCTTGCAATTTTTCAGAAAAAAGTAGCCATTTTAATGTCATTTGGATGACGTTTTGCACGTTTTTAGAGCAATTAGAAAAAGCTAAATCCTTACGTGGGGGCCTGGAACCAAAGCCCCCAGCCGCTGAGCAATTCTTGCAATTTTTCAGAAAATAGCCATTTGGATGACGTTTTGAACGTTTTTAGAGCAATTAGAAACAGCTAAATTACTAAGATAAGGGCTTGGGGGCTTCGCTTCCAGCCACTAAGCAATTCTTGCAATTTTTCAGAAAAAAATAGCCATTTGACGCCATTTAAACGTTTTTAGAGCAATTACAAAAAGATAAATTACAAAGATTTGGAAGCGTTTGAAAGAATTTATTTTGCTCAGTCCAATCAGCCCCTGCACACTTATACCGGTCAAGTCCAAAATATGTTCATGTGCTGAAAGATCGCAAATTTGGCTTAAATTTTTTTAATCAATGCGTTTTTAAATTCTAAAAGCTTGTTAGTGGCACAGAATTTCAAAATAGCTTTCATTAGCGTCGGAGCTCTAATTTCCACTCAGGCTGTTTTAGATTGAATGTTTTCATCCAACTCCCTTCATGAATCTACGCTAAAATGAAGAACAACTAAAATGCGATGGTATATACAGAGGTTGATTACACTGAAATGGACAATGGGTTGTTATTATGATGCATGATGCTGCAAAATCACCTAAAATACTATAAGGTTAATGCAAAAATATAGAAAAAAGCATTTGGCAATGATAGCTCTGACGCTATTAAGAGCCACTTTTAAATTCCTAAATACGTTTGCAGAACAAAAATCTTGACGTTTGAATCTAATTTTGTTGTGCTTTTCGTCTTCAAACAGCGGATTTGTTTGCTTTTTTAAGGAAAAAAGTGCATTTGGCTTAGTAGGTTTTTTCACACAAGGACGACGATTTTCACTAAATGACGTTTGTCTCTTTTTAGTGTCAAGCTATGTTCTGGTCGGAAGTTTATGATTGGGTGTAATATTATCCATTACTCAATGGATATAACAAATATGCATAGTTACACAATATATCGGGCGCTGTAGAAGCAATATTGTAATTGAAACAAATCCAAAAATCTCAGTTGCTTGGTAAGTAACGTTAGGATCAAATTACCGCCCTAAAACAACATCTTATCTTGCAGGATCAAATTACAGCCCTAAAACAACATCGTAAGTGATTATTTAGTGAAAAATAAATATGGCAAAGTGTTACAAACTGTTTATATCAACAAAATTATGTTGTTTTTGAGTTCCAAAAGGGGGGGGGGGTTCAACCCCCGGAACCCCCCCCTGGGTGCGCCACTGGTCAGATGGTAGGCCTATCAGATACCGGTAATCTAATAGGAGCCGGTACAGGGTAGGCTGCAGTACTCACATTGGTACCATTAAATTTGCTACTTGGTCGTGCCGTATTGCGTTAGTCTCCAAAGTGGGAGATCTGCGGTTCAAATCTCGGGTCGGTGTAATTGAACACAATGCTACTGACGGCCTGAGTTCCATCTAATTGTATGGCTAATCAGCAAGTGCCCAAATTTTCTTTAAACAATCGTGCCCAAAGCCCTAAAAAGACATTTATGTGCCCTAAATTTTGTACCGATTCAGTATTAAAGTATACTCAATGTCATAGTTCCACAAATTTATCAAATTTTCTAAAGCTACGGTATGTTTACTACCGTATATTGCCAAAAATTACTTGCCCTTGCTCCAACAAATCGCCAATTCGTTGAAAAAAATCGGCTTAGTGGGAACACTGATTTTGACCCTAATAAATTTCGAGAATATTTTAATTGCAAATCTTACACCATGCCAGCTTCCATCTGGGTACAAGTTGTGTTTAATAATTAAATGCCAAATTTGTGCTAATTCTTTGCTATGATCTCCACTCTGATAATGGTCACACACCATCAGTGGTTTCCTCAAATGATCAATGATCATTATGAATTAATTGAACAGATACTGTTGTATCTAAGATTAATGGTTGGACTTGTACTAGTAAAGTCACCAGCAAATGTGACCCAACATACCGTAAATGGTAGCGGTTAACTACCACTTCAATAGTCGTTAGCTTTTTAACTCATATGTGTGTAGCTTAATAAAGAAAAATATTGGTTGTTATTTTGCTCTGCATAAAGAGAGATGCCCTCAAAATTTATATATATATAGATAGATATTATTGAAAACATTAAAAAAAAACAAGTAATTGCTGAAGGAAAGCAAATCTCTTCTTAAGAGAATGACTCTCCATGTACCGTTACCATCGAAATTGTTTTTTTTTATATTGGTCAGTTTCACCGATCACGCTTGTTCGTTTGTATAAATATATGCATATCAATTGAATGCATGCATTTTGCCTGTTTTCATTTTTTTGTGTTTAAATTGAAATGATATCAGACGAAGGCCTAATTGTTCGAATCGTCTTATATAGGCCTACTGGACCAACAGCCTAGAGAACCCATATACATGAAAAACGGCAGAATCAATGTGAATAATATTGCTCAAAAAGTGTTCGTAAAAACGTAGCTACGATGTCAGTTTGATCATTTAATTTTATATTCAGCTGGGGTTGGGAAACGGGGGATTGGCTGGTTTAAATTAAGGCAGTGGCTGCTGTTACGTAACACTTCACTCATAGGATAATATTACGTAATTTGTAACATTTGAGCTGTGAGGTATTTTTACCTGAATTTTGCCACTTAGCTCTTGCGATGTTTATTGAAGCGACTTGACTGTAAGTGCAAGATCGTGTTGCATTGTAGAAGGGAGAAGCCGCAAGCGTAATTATTAAATTAATACTTTTTTGGGACGCATTAGGACTGTAGAACGCATTACGACCCGTCATAACAAACCGATAGGCCTACTTTTTTAGAATGCTATCAAAAATCAACGTAAATCTAGTTTATGTAATTAAAAAATTTAATTGGAATTCAATTAAAATCAACTAAAATCTAGTTATGAACAAAAACTTAGATGTGAATTCACGCGGTAATAAACACAGTATGAGTATGGGTTCAAACACCTCCGTCGTAAAAAAGTATGAATTTAAGGCAATAAAAAACATTGTGTCTGTACTTGGATTTGCTGTCTTGCAGAGTGGCATTGCTGCCCAAACCCCAACTCTAATGCAAGGTTCTGAAGTAAAAGAAGAAAAGAGAGCATTGTGAATCTTCCTAATTGCAAAACATGTCATCACAATCGCAGCAAATTGAACCCGTACGCGAGAATCGGAAAACGCATGACTCTACCACTACACTACCGAAAATCGCTTTAAAAGATTCAAAAAGCAGTAATAAACTTGTAAAAGCCTTAAAAAACTTTCAAACTTTTTTTAGGATGGAAGTGTGTTAGTACCAATGCTGGATTTATTACCGCATGAATTCACATTTAATGTTTTATTCAAATCTAGATTTTAGTTGATTTTGATTGAATTTTTAATGATTTTTGATAGTGTCCTAAAAAAATATTGGTTTGTTATGACAGGTCCATGGCGACCTAGAAAAACCGGCCATGTCAACAAATCGTGAGCGCTTCGACTGAAGGCCGACAATTGCAGTCTTCGCGCAATAGAGCCAGCTGCGCGAGGTATTGGTAGTGCACTTTACGCAATTTATTCAGGCATTGTCGACATTTTAACGCTAAACATTCTAAAGTTAAAAGACTAAACACTAAAACATTATAAGGTAAACAAAAGTATCTTGCATTAAATACTGAAAAAAGTGGTTGCATACGTTGTCAAAAATTTGGCCAAATACGAAACTATACGCTCATTTACAGTAAGTCAACGAAAATAACAGTGCAACGATATTTCATAATCTACATTACAGTGTACTAACAATGTTGTATCAAACATGCTGATACCGGTATGTATATTAAGTACTATTGCATATTAGCCAGAAAATAGTTAGTCGTTGGAATATCGTAAATTTAAGAAAGTTTCAAAATCTTTAAGTCAGACTCTTTACCACTACGTGGAGTGCAAAACATGGAGTCGTTCTTTAACAATATATTGCACAAAATAGCGCAGTGTTTTTTTTTTTTTTTGAAACACAGAAGTGGTACCTTTCTGAAATTAAAAAAAACCTGTCAACAAAATATTTTCGACATCCGGCATCTAAAACTTGCAGAAAGAAAATCACGCAAAATATACACCACTGCACGAGATAGTCTTGTGTAAGAGTAAGTGACCCTCTATTGAGAGCATCAACAAACTTTCCAAACTTGTGGTAATGAAACAGCAAATCATTTTCTTTCATCACACCACCTTTTTTTTGTACATACCCAGCAATGTATATTAAGGATAACAATGTCTCTTCTTTCACACTTGCTTCTAAAGCATGCAAATTATCAAAGGCTTCACATTCTTAGTCGTTCAATAAATCTGTCTTGGGACAGATTTACTCCAAGCTGTAGAAAAAGTTTGGCATAGTCAATGTGGACTTTTTCAATAACATCCTATGCCGTTATAAAGTAAGTTCCTCCTGAACCTTCTCGTAATTTTCCAAACGCCTTTTCCGAAGGATCGGTGGAAAACCATCCGAGCATCACGTATTCATTGCCTCCGGAGAGCATATGCTTTGCGAGAATTGCTTAATTGAGAGGACAGACAACTTGGAAGGAATTCTGGGAAAAACTGAGAATGGATTTTTTGGTCTCAGCTTGCCATGGAATTTTACCATCTCTGCATCGTTTTGCCAATGTTTTCCACACACTGCAGTATACTTCGAGACAACCAAGTTGGCTCTCGGGATGACAGAAATCCATTTTTTCTTTTCTTTCTCATATTGTGGAAGTTTGTATACAGGTACTCTTTTACTACTGGAAGTATAGTTTCCTTTACAAAGCGTTACACAGCACTTAAGAACCATTTAATTTATGCAATAGCCTTTTCTCTGCGAAAATAAAGTATTGTTTGCAATACAGCTTTAAGAGCTTTTGTACAGTATACTGCAATTACCGTATGCTACGTGAGGCGCAGCCATGCTATACCAGTATCTATAATTTATATTGCAGCTTTCAATAATTTCTAAACATTTTGTTGCTATGGGATATCGTTATTCTAGCTTGCTCATCCGGATCTGCAATCTGTACTTTGAAAAAATTTAAACTAAGTCAGAAATATTAAACCTCTAAGTAATTGAAACCTTAGTTTTGTATCGAGCTTGCAATCCTTTAGATCCTGTTGCCTATTGCCATCACAATTGCTGTCTAAGCACATTTTGGTCATAAAAGCTTCCTTACCTTCATACTGTTACTGCCTTTCTATCGAAATTACTGAAGGTGTTTAACTGCTTGATTGAACAAACGCAATTAATGACTTCGCAGATAAAACATCATAAATATTGTAGCTACTGTATATCCGATAATTATACTGTAGTTCAACACATTAATGTGGACTATAGTTGTATCTTATATCGCTTCTTCTTAACTGTAAAGTTACCTGTTCTACAAGTTAGTTGTTGCTGTCACTAGTAATTGTCTCAAATGCCGACGTTTTCTATTGCAACAACTAAGTCTTGTGACTGACCTAATTAGATTTGTCTCCTACAGAGAATTTCTATCGGCCTTCAGTCGAAGCGCTCGCTTTTTGTTGGCATGGCCGGTATTTCTAGGTCGCCATGGACAGGTCGTAATGCGTTCTACAATCCTTATTCTTCCTAAAAAAAAGTACTAATTTAGTAATTACCCTTGCGGCTTCTTCGATGCAACATGCTCTTGCACTTACTATCTTGTCGCTTCAATAAACACCACAAGAGCTAAGTGGCGAAATTTACCTAAAGATATCCCACCACCAAAATATTACAAATTACAGAATATCAAATTACAAAATATTACAAATTACACAAAAATGCTAATTATTCAGGCCCCAATCACTCTATTAGGCCAATTTTTTTTAACTGATGCAGAATGAAAGTGGCATTTTTTAAAATCACTCACTGAAGCCTGTTGGCTATACAGCACCTTCTAGTTGCAAAAACATAATTTTTAGGGAAAATAATGTCAGAAATCATAAAATAGCTCAAAAACTAGCAGCATCCCCAAATCATCCTAAAAAGGCTTTAACATGTTGTGCCTTACCTGTAAGCAATAACAGTTTTAGTTTAATTGATCAAATTAAGATTTTTGATTTCCATTACTGCACTGATATAAGAATGTTGATTTTATCACAAAGTTGCCCATATTTCATATTTGTACCACCAACCAGGTAGACTTTGAATGCTACAGTAACACAAAGGTTATTGTGTGTTGAATCATTTCCAAGAGTGGTCTCCTACTAGTGGTGCACTACTAGGTCAGTCATTGAACTTTGATTGATTTTTTCTTTTTTGCTTGACTGGCTCAAGGGCATGTGACAATGACGTCATCATTTTAACAAAGCAATTTATGAAAAGATTATGAAAAGCCAATCTGCTCCTGGCTTTGACATCCTTGTGTCTCATCAGGCAAATGTAGATTGAAGCTATGACCTTGTTATTGTCAGTCTACCACTTAACCACAAGTTTGCTCAGTGACATGATGGCAATTTAGACTATTGAATTAATGCATAACCACACTGTCAACAAAGCATGTTTGATCAAAATGGCAAAAACTCCCCAAAAGGGATAGTTTCTCAATTCGGAAATTTTGGATTTGTCAAAAATGAAAAAAAACTCCCTGATCGGTTGGTGTCATTACTGCTGAGGTCAACCAATAAAGAACAAGATTATTGGTTAAAGTTGTCGACTGACAAAGTCATGGGCTCGAGCCTATATTCGCATGATGAGACACAAGAATGACGAAACCAGTTGCAGATTGGCTTTTTCAGTGACCCCTGGTCAACCGTTACAGCCTAAACAAATTCAATCTTTTTATTCTTTATCAGCTGACACCAGCTGTATTTAAAATATCAAAATAATTTCAGATTTAGTTTTTAACAGGTTGGTAGCAGATATCGTTTCAGGTTGTTTACAGTATAATAAACAAACAATATTTGTACTTTAAGTGGGTCGAGATCGTTATGGTTCGTGTCTATAAAAGAAAAGAGGGAGCAAGAAACTATCGTAATGGCTACACAGCCAATGATTTGACCTCTGCTTTGGATCAAATTGTGTCTGGAAAGATAGGTGTCCGGAACGCTTCAAAACGTTATGGCATTCCCATAGGAACATTACATAACAGGTTAAAAGGAACTCACAAAAAAAAAGTTGGCGGCCAGTATAGGCTAACTGAAGATTGTGAAACCGAAATTTTACTGGTTATAAATGCTTTGTGTGAATGGAAGAGTCCACTCACGAAATGCGATGTTCGGTTATTGGCAAAAAATTGCTTAGATCGTCGTGGAGTAGTTGATGCTGCTTTTAAGGACAATTTTCCTGGAATAGATTGGCTTAATGCATTTACTAAACGACATCAGCTCACAAAACATTTAGCTGACAACATCACGAGTCCAAAGTCAAAAATCAGTTTTGATTCAATAAATAAATATTTTGATAATCTTATAATTTCTATGGAGGGAATAAGCCTCAGTAATTGTTTTAATTGTAGTGAAATCAATGTTACAGGTGATCCTGGTGCAAGAAAAGTTATTACACGCCGTGGAGTTAGACTTGTGGAACAAAACGCTGAACACTCCAAACAGTCGTTTAATGTCATGTTCTGTGGGAATGCTTTAGGAGAATATTTACCACCAATGGTAATTTATAGAGGGCACAGTTGCTACTTGGCTTGGACAGAAGGAGGGCCAATCGGTGCTTTGTATGATGCTACTCCTAGTGGGTGGTTTGACTCAAGAACTTTTGAAATATGGTTTCAAAAATTATTTTTACCTGCTGTTGTTGAAAAGCCTGGGCCAAAACTAATCATTGGAAACAATATTTCTTCATATTTTTCTGGTCAAATTGTAAAAAAAGCATTGGATAACAATATAAGATTTGTGACTCCTCCACCAAAGACGACACACCTATGTCAGCCCCTTGATGTTGCTGTCTTTGAATCAGCAAAACATGTTTGGGAAAATATTTTGGAAAAATGGAGAGAAGAAACTAATTCAAAGGGTTCCATTCCTAAAAATCAGTTTCCAAACTTATTAAAACACCTCTGCGACAATCTTCCAGCAGCAAACTTAGTTTCCGGATTTCGTTCTTGTGGTATATTTCCCACAGACCGCAATGAAGTTCTGAAACTACTTCCTGGAGCAATGTGAGACCCAGTGGACCAACTAATTCATTGAATTTAAATGGTTCTGTCTTTGCATTCTAAAGAAACACTGTGGTATGTGCGCAACAGCTCAAAAGAAATCAAACAAGGTCACAAAATTGTTCCAGGAAAAGCAATAAGATCTTAAACCTACTGGTGCTTCTTGCTGTAGAAGTGTAGCATCTTCATCAAGATCTGCTACTGCTTGTAGAAATTTATCTTTAACTATGCCATTACCATATGACAATGATGAGTGGGTATGTGCAACATGTGATCAGTGATGGGGAGACTGTGGGAACGATCGCTGAATTTTAGTGATTTATGCAATAAGCAATTCCACTTAAAAGGGCATTCAACCTGAATTTTGAAAAATTGCAAAAAAATAAAAAATATGTTTACCAACATGACCCCATTGCATTTCTTGCAACTCATCCGGTTAAGAAAGTCTTAGGAGAAAAAAGTTTATGTTTTCCCCTTAGAATCCAAATTTCGGCCATTTTGTTTCAAGTAGATTGCACAATAAATCAGTTTGTAACTTCTAATTCCAAGTCTTGCTAAGTACCGGGCTTCTTGGAACTAGGTGAATGTTGAAAGTATAGGTAAATAAATTAGTGGAACAGCTACTGTTTTAATTTAGAGAGGTTAGATGCTTTCCTAGTCTGCTTTGTCCGCCAAGTATGTGCTAGCTGAGTAGTCGGAATAAGATAAGGCTTAGTGCTTTGGGCGTAGTAGCCTATAGCCTATTGCAGATTGTGACTATTCGTGTAGATAGCCTATCTGAAAAAATTATTGCCTGTTGAAGGCTAAGGCATCATAACTGACTAGATATTAGACTAAGATTCTAATTTTTAGTGAGCCAGTAAGTTTTATGCGATTATTGCCCAATTGGTTTAGGCCTAAAGATCAGATAATGCCAGTTAGTTTTTTACCTAAATATGAATTTGCCAACTTCAGTGCAAAGCATTTTAGTTAGCATTTCGTTTCGGTTTGTTATGGTTATCAGCAGATATTTTCGAAGCCACTTCCTCCACAGCTGCTAATGTAGTCAGTCATTTGGAACGATTTTGACCTACATCCTTTCAGTTTGGTTATGTTCAGAAAGCGTTTCTCCTTAGTCTAAGGGGAAAAATAATTGCCAATATCTTACGATTTCTTGGCCGAAAAGAATCAAAATTGGTGCGAAAAAATTCTAAAAAATTGCCAAAGTTGTTTCACTAAGGTTTCGCACGAAAAATTTTAAACAAAAATGTCCTGAGTGCCTTTTTAAATGTTCAGGGGTAATGTACAAACAAAGGATTATTATTCTTAAGACATAGAAAATAATTATGTCTTTTCTAGTAACCGGTATGTAATAAATGTGAGTAAACCTTATTGTTTGAATAATTTGAGTGTCTGTGTTGTTTCATTAACCACTGTTGTACAGTGTTGTTTTCGATAACATGGAAATAACATTATTTTGGGTAGCTTGCGGAATTTAAGTATTTTTATTTGTAGCCATTGTAAAAATTGTTGTTTGAATGTAAGTGTTTGTTGTAAATGTAAGTGTGCATCGTATTTTGCTTGTTTATTTTTTTGTGAAAACGAAAATTGCTATTTATTAGTTACTTGTAAATTAAGCTACAGCTTGGGACCTTAACTAGTAAGATCATATTTTACGGTTATATTGTTTTAAATACTGAGAATGGTCAGCTCATTTACAGCAGCTAAATAAATTTCTTCTTAGTTTGATCATAAGCATGTAAGGGCCAGTGGCTGGTTTGGTTTTGTCGACAAATGTTTGGGCTTCAGTTTCAAACGTAGAAAGTATACTGGTGCTATCCTCAGTATTGAGGGTGCATTAGTTCGATATATCTAGAATTGAACTCGAACAGTTTGCTTCAAAATGGTATTACCATTCTTGTTGTAGTGACAACACTATGACAATCAAACCTCACCATATTTTATAACATAACATAGTACACGTCAAATATTAAAATCTAAAACCCTTCAGGCTGTTTTGCCCGTAATCAGGATCATCAGGGGGATCTTATTCAAATAAAATGTATTCTGTTATAAAATCAAAAAAATTCTGTATTCTATTTGAATAGGATACCCCTGATGATCCCGATTACGTGTGAAACAGACTGTAGGGTTTTGGAGTTTAATTTTTGACGTGTACTGTGTTATGTTGTGATATTAGCTATGGCCTATGCTGTCAAGCTCTTTTTTGAATCGGTTGAATTCAAACCCCACTCATCATAACCACATTTTAGATTTAATTATCCACACAAAATTATTTCACTTTTTTATCAAAAAAACAAAACAAAAAACAGACGAGTTCTTACTTTAAAAAACGTGTCTTAACAATTTTTTTATTTAACGTTTTTATTTATTTTTTACTTTTTAATCAATAAAAAAATGATTCTGTAGAATGGAAAAAAAAATGTGACCGTCCAATTGGTTACATCGATCCATAAAAATGTTTTTGGAAACTAGTAGATTCAAAGAAGCATTCAAAGTCCATCCAGACTAAGGTGACTTGCACTGTTTAGGAGTAGTTAGTGAGGGTTAGGTGCATGTTGACTGGGCGTTTAAAATCGCCCCGAATAGTAGGGCAAGTTCTCTTTTTGAAATAGAATATATGGCTGATCATAGTGAAATATTTTGAGTTAATGCAATCCCAGCAGCTGAGGTCATAAGTGTTATGTTTTAGGGTATAAGCAATTTTGTTGCTTAGACCTGGCGGAAGTGACATGTGTGAACAATTTGGAAGTGTTCAAAGTTGCTCCAGTTGACAATACTTTCCAGCATTAATTGTGGAGTTTTTATGGCCATACAGGAATTGTAGCCTACCGTTATTTGCAAAAGTTTACTGCATGTTTTCAAGTTTAGCCATTTTTTCCTTATGGTGCAAATTTTTTTACATCATCACTGAGAAATGTTGATTGCTGAGTTTGCATTATCAAAAAAAATAATAACTGAACACTTATAACATTATAGCTAACTTATCTGTTATGTAAGTTTTAAATTTTTATTTTTTGACGTGTTCTGTGTTATGATAACGGTTATGTGTGTAGGTTATAACATTCTGCATTAAATTTACATGGTTATATTTCACTAGAAGTTTACTCAATTTTATTTATTCTTAGTCAAATATAACCGAAAACAGTGTTCCCTCTTAGGTTTTGATGAGTCCTCATGCACCTTAAACTTCAGCAATTTCTCTACATACCAAATAAAAGAAAATCCAAAAATGAGTTAATATGTGTTCAATGAAAATGCTGTTTTGTCGATAATAATTGATTCAATGGTTACAATGATCCAAAGTCAAGTCGTCTTTGAAACTAATTTTAAATTTAAAGTGAACCCTAATCTTGATTCTTAAAAATTAGGCAAATGAATATTCAGTTGTTAGAAGTTTTGCCACATCTGACAAGGAAGATTTGCTGCAGAACATTTGTCACAGATTGGTTGGCAGTAACCCTTGTCCCGTATTCTAATCTCTAACCATCCAGGAATCGATGTGGGGCGAATCTTTCTATCAACATCAGTAGATACTTGACCAACATTTACAACAGAGAATGTGGAAATTTTTGTTTAATGTGTGGCGAATCTACCATGTGACAAATTTTCTCGCTATGAAATTTTTTTGATTTTTGTTTTACTTTCTTTAACTTGGAATTTTGGGTGAAATAATTCAGCCTACTGCTTATAATATTTAAACATTTATTTTTAAGGAAATAATTTTAAAACAAAGAGTAACTTGTTGGAATGTTGGCCTTTGTAGTGACATCTTAGCAAACCATTTCACTGTTTTTGTTGCAGATCTACAGGAGTGATACCGTATGTAAATATTTTGTATCTGCACTTACAATTTAGTAAAGTTGCCAAAAATCTAAATCTGTTTTTCGTAGTCCTTCCATTTTACAATTTTTTATTAAAATGGTAAGATCAAATTTGCTTTATTAGGCCTGCCATAGTTATCTAAAGCAAGCTTTTTCCACTAAAAATTGTATCACCACTGATATCAGGATTCACAAATCTAGGTTTTTAGTTTGCATTTACCCAACTTTAATCTAATTTTAATGCTATAAGGCTGAAGCACTTGAATAACCCAATATAGTTTCTTTAAACGCTGAACCACTGAATGTCAAACACTTTGCAGGAGAGCTATATATAACAAATAAATTCTGGCGACATCAAGTTTCATAGTTGTTGGCTTAGTTTGACGAATATATTTTTGAGCCAATTGTTTCAATAGCATACGCTCTATTCAAAAAATCACAGCTGTTATTAATGTTTTGCATTTTGAATCTTTTCAGAGTTCTACTGTGTTAGAACTTAAAACCAAAGGCAATGAAGCCATGAGCAAAGGAAATATCAAAGAAGCCATTGAGTTTTACACCAAGGTTGGTGATTTTGTAGTGCTAGACTTGCTTGATTTCTTAACCTTTTTCATGATATAACTGGTATATATATTGGTTGATCATCAATGACTAAACTTAATTACATGGCATTATGGCAAAGTTAAATGTTTTCATTTCTTGCCCTTGTTTCTACGTTGAACTAGTCTTGTCATAAAGAAAAAACTATATCTAATTATGTAGTGATAGTGTGATAATGCTATAAAAATTTTGCATGAAAAAACAGTTTATTTCTACCAAAATACTAATGCTTCCAGACTAAAACAAATGCTGCTTGTAACTAAAATCATATAATTATGTGTGCTGTAATATGCTGAAGCTTGTAAGAAAGTTGGTGCAGCTCGTCTCCACGTCATTGCGCCCGGACAACACATCTTTCGAAGAAATGTCGTAGCGGTGGTGAGCTGTTGATAACACCGTGTTCAATTTGACCGGCCTTGGATTTCAACCTCAGACCTCCCACTTCAGAGACAGTTGCGTTACCACTTGACCAACTGGTCTCTTCCTTTTTAACTTGACTGGTTAATTATCAGTTAGACTATCTATCTATCCTGTTTAAATTGAAAAATGCTTGACGATTATGGTTTCTCAGTTTTTGTGTACCACTTTCTTTTGGACTGCATTACTTGGGCATGCGTGATGTATGCGTAAAAGGGATCGTGACTTTTATGCGCGGGACATTTACGCACTGCTGATTAAGTGCCGGGACTTCTAGGCACCGAGACTTAGGTACCAGAGGTAAAAAAATTTTTTTCAAAAAAATTTCAAAAACTTTTTGTTTCAAAAAGAAGTAATAATTTTCCAAACATAAGTTTTTGTTTCAAATAGCAGTTTTTTTGTTTTGTTTTTTTTTCGAAAAAAAAGAATTTTTTAAATTTTTTTTAATGTATTTTTCTTTCAAATAAAAGCTTGTTTCCAAAAAAAACTTTTTTCAAACAAAAAAGTTTTACTTCGATTAAAATGTTAATATTTTCGAAGCTTTTCATCTGACACTTGTCAAGAGGAATGGTCAGAATAAAGAGCGCAGGAAAAGGAACGGCTATAGGAAAAAGCCGAGCAGTGATTGGCTGGAAAAGGATTGATGAGAGAGCATCATTTGTGTACAACCTTTTAGTTGAGAACGAATTCTTTTTGTCTGCAGAAGGCGGGATTAGAAGTTTTGACAAAAATGACTTCAAAAGTAGATAGATGGAAGGGAGCAAAAAAAGTTTTACAAAAAATTGATTTCTAATTGGATTTTTTTCAATAATGTCACTTTTATCAAACCTTCTAACCCCGCCCTCTGCCAACAAAAAGAATTCGTTCTCAACTAAAAGGTTGTACGCAAATAAGGCTCTCACATCGATCCTTTTCCAGCCAATCACTGCTTGGCTTTTTCCTATAGCCGCTCCTTTTCCCGTGCTCTCTATTCTGACGATTCCTCTTGACAAGTGTCATACGAAAAGCTTCGAAAATATTGACTTTTTAATCAAAGTAAAGGTGGATTTACACAGTGTTCGTTTTTTTACGTTTTTGCTTCTTCGTGAACAAGTATCTCCTTTTTATCCGCATTTTGTTATGTCCGTATCCTCACTAACCAAAATGTCAGATACTGGACAAAAGTTTTCCAAAAAAAATTTTTTGCAAAGGGGTACAGCCTTATTTTGAAATTTCACTCTTATGGTTCATACTCAAAATTTTTTGAACAAAATTTTTATCAATATATAGCAGTCTGCTTAGTGCGGATATGGACTTATAAAAATGCGGATGAAAAAGCGCATACTTTTTCACGGAAAAGCAAAAACATGAAAAAACGGGATAGTGTGTAAATTCACCTCAAAACTTTTTGTTTGAAAAAATTTGTTGTTTGGAAAAACTACCTTTTTTTGAAAAAAATTATTTTTAAAATTTTCTTGAAAAAAATTTTTTTACCTCTGGCGTCCCAAAGACCCGTCGCATAAACGTCCGCTCCTTCAAATCGTAGATCGTTCGTAAAATGTTTTGTGACTTATGCATAGCATAAAACATGTTGATAATTTAAAATTTTATTCCAGGCTATTGATGTTGATCCAAAGAACCATGTACTATACAGCAACAGATCAGCTGCTTACGCAAAACACGAAGCATATGAAAAAGCGTTAGAAGATGCAGAGACTGTGATTCAGATTAAACCAGACTGGTCTAAGGTTAGGAGAACACATTAGGAACTATGCTCTGCATTTTGAAATTGCAGTATTCAGTATGGTTCATAATTGTATAGAGCATTAATTAGGTGACAAAGTTTTGAAATCAAACTGTGTTTTTTTTTATTTTCTTGAGTTTAATTTTTCATTTTCTTGTTGTTTATAGTATTGCACTAAAAACAGTATATTTATGCTAGTGTATGCCTTAGACGCGTGTTGCAGGTTTGTGGGGGTCCTATCTGCATAATTCGGTTTTGACCATAGTATATATCTTCTTTTAAAGAATCATTGCAGAAGTGGTAAATCGTTGGAAACACTGTTTTGGTGCCTTTTGATATATTTGCTTAAACTGGAAAATGGGAAGGTAGAAATTAAATTTTTGAATTATTGTTCCAGAGCTAAGCACACTGTCAGCGTGACCCGTCAGCTGGTTTTAAGCGAGCCAAGTCAACTGACCGCGAACAAACTGACCACGAACGAACGGTTTCGTTACAGTGATTTCGTCACAAAGTGAGGGTTTGGGCAAGATGGCTCCGGGGATAGTAAAAATATGTTTAGGATCGGCGTTGTTCGCGGTCAATTTGTCACAATCAGTTGTCGTGGACCCGTATTTGGTGTCATGCACGTAATCAAAATGCTGGTTGTCATCCATTCAATCAACCATGCCTTCAACTTTCCAAGTATAACTGCAATGGCATTTTTCTATTTAGGGTTATTCCCGAAAAGGATCTGCATTGGAATTTTTAAATCGCTTTGAAGAAGCAAAGATGTCATACACAGAAGGTCTTAAGCTCGACCCTAATAATGAGCAGCTTCAGAAAGGTGTTAAACAGTGTGAGTCACATCTGACAGGTTAGTGACATTAACGTGTTTTTGTAACATACGATTGGAGCTTGATCTTAAAAGTCAAATGATTAAAAAGGGTCGTATAGCAGATACTAAATTCTATTCGAAGGCACCTTTGATCGTCCGAATACAGATAAAACAGCCTTTTGTGTCTTAAATTGTTAATTTTACATGTTTATTTGGTCGAAACTTGCAATTTTTATTTCTTGCCTTCGTAGATAGTCTCCGAAAAGAAAGCCTTCCAACTAGGTTTTTTGCACTCGAAAAAGAAAAGTATACTAGGTTTTTTGTAACCATGCATTGCAGATATGATTAATTGAGGGTCTGCAGTATCTCAATACTGATATAGTGGAGTTTGGTCGCTAAATCTTGATTTATTATCCTTGCAACTTTCGTGTAAATGCTGGTAATGAAAAGATATTCTTGTTTTGCGCTTGTCAATTGGTTGAGTGCAAGTTCTTTGCTGTGGAATGTGGATTGTCATTCGTTAGATCTAGTTTTCTTTTTGAATGTTTGTCATCAAATTACTGTATACTCCGCGTTGCTATTGTTTTCCTGTGCACATAAAAAGCTGAGTTTGCACAGCTGCAAAATGCATGGTTAGGGCTAAGTTTCAACTTCGAAACACTGATTTTCAAGTACCGGTATTGATAGAAATTATTTTTCATGTACTTCTTGCCTTCAAGTTCATCTAGAAAAGGGGATAACTGGTAACCTGGTAACTTCTCTTTTCATTGTTTACGTTTCCATCGGGGTTGTAGTGCAGCTGCTCTAACTTAAGCCGCCACACTTCATGATCTTTCATCACTGTCAATTATTTCGGTTAAATGAAGTCCTAAGCGATTCTATTCAAGATCCTCAATCTAATTGATCCATCTACAGTGGTTCTTACATGATTTCTTAAGTTTCCACAAGACTTATGGTTTGTTTTAAATCCACACATTTTAATTTAAACATTTCAAATTTAAGCATTCAATATTCTCAAAAATCTTTTAGGGCCTGCAGGAAGCCAACCCATCAACAATTTATTTGGTGACCCCGCAGCCATGACCCAAAAACTGATGAATAACCCCAAAACTGCCTCCTATTTCAAAGATCCCAGTTATCTTACAATGCTTTCAAATTTAAGCAGCAATCCCAAAAATCTAGCGACGTGAGTTCGATTTAAAGCTATAGTTGACTTACAATTGTAAGCATACGAGCGTATTTTTTGTTTATTTTAACAAACTTTGCACTGGTAAGGTAGTGATCGTTCGCTCACGACATTACGTCAATTTAACCTGATCCTTAGAAGTGTACTGCATTATGATTCTGAAATATACTTGAAATCTGTTAAGTTTGAACTACACAAGTGCTGCCTCCGCAGTCTGTACCCCTAATATTGCACTTGTAAGACGCACGGAATCCCTAATGTTGAACGGAAAAACAAACTATAGAAGCATCGCCAGTTATATATACTAATGTTGCACTCATACAACATCAGCTTGTAATACACATTTGCTGAAAATGTTATTGTGAGTTTTATTGCAGCAACTTATCAGATCCTCGAATGCGTGATACCCTCAGCGTTTTACTGGGAATGAATATTCAAATGCCTGGAGATGAGGAAATGGAAACTGAGGCACCTCCTCCTCCTAAACCTAAAACTCCTCCTTCCGAACCCAAAAAAGACGTCCCTTCTCATGTTGCAGAAGTAAGGCATTTGAAGTGGTATTTTTTCATTAGTTAGTACATGTTTTAATGAATTTGCTTGAATGTTTTGACGAAGGTAGATAGTTTGGTGGGCGAAACATTGACGTTATTATGAATATTATTTAGCTCGGTTGAGGAAATCGTTTTATACATTCTGAAGAAATAGGCTCTCGTTTTGATGATTTGTAATTTGATGAAATAGCTGAAGACTAAAGAATTTAAATCAATTTGGTGTTAAAAAATGTTTTTGTGAAAAACTTTGCAATGATCGATTTTGATGGTTTTCAATTTTTTCCCTAGTCTTTATCGGAAAAAGAAAAAGGCAATGCTGCTTACAAATCAAGAAACTTCGAAGCCGCGTTACAACATTACGAGAGGGCGGTCGAGCTTGATCCCACTAATGTGACATTTTACAACAACAAAGCTGCTGTGTATTTCGAACAAAAAGCCTACGAAAAGTGCCGAGAAGCTTGTCGAAAAGCTATAGAAGTAGGAAGAGAAAACAGAACTGATTACAAAATAATTGCCAAGTATGAAAATGGTTCTTGTGTTATATTATTTGGTTGTTTTCCGTGATTAACTTGTGTTGTTATCAAAGTTACAACGCTTAGCACGTTCAACTAAACAGGAAAGCACTTCTCTTGATTTTAGTTTGTGTTTTGAACTTTATTTTAAGGCCGTATTTCTAAAGCAAAGTTATGATTTAAAGACATAAATAAATAAGGTTTTCGATTTCATTTGTCGTTTAGGAGCAGCTCTATGCATTGAAACTAAGAAAAATCCTTTTCATAAGAGAGTGGTACCTTTTTTTTAGATCATTTGCACGAATTGGAACGTCGCATATGAAGGAGAATGACTATGCCGCTGCAGTCGAACAATTCAACAAATCGCTGACGGAGCATCGGACGAAAGATGTTTTAGAAAAGCTTCAAAAGTGTCAAAAAGCGATCGCTGAAGCTGCGAGACTAGCTTACATCAATCCTGAACTTGCACTGGAAGAAAAGCAAAAAGGAAATGATCTCTATGTTGCTGGTGCAAAGCTTTTTTTGATTAAGATGCGATATTTATTTCGAAAGACTAAGTTTTTGCTTAAAATTTTGAATGTGACGATAATGTTTACTTTTTTTTTATTGAGTTTTCTGAATGATTAGTTTTAACTTGCTGTAAGATATAGACTAGTATTTGGGGGGGCTAACCGGAAGCCTTGTGAGTGCCAAATTTGGCATAAGGGGTTGTTGTTCACGAAATTTTGGTAGAAAATATGTTTGCCTTGGGCAAATTGGCATAAATGTCGAAATGTTATTTAAGTAACTTCGGCAAGTCTCAAAATTGGAAAATTTAGCGCCTTCCAAATTCTTTCACAAAAATTGAAATTTTTTAACAAATTTGACTCAAATGGTTTTTTTGTTACAATTTTCTAGCAAAATATCTCAAAATTTAACTTCATACCTGTAAACTAAACCTTGTTCATAACGTTCTTAAATTTTAGCTAAATATCCAGAAGCATTGAAGTGTTATTCGGAGGCAATCAAGCGTGACCCTGACAATGCTACTTTATACTCAAACAGAGCTGCTTGTTACATGAAACTCATGGAGTTCAGACTGGCACTGAAAGACACAGAAGAATGCGTTAAGAAAGACCCAAAATTTGGTATGTGTTAGCAAGATTTGCACATAGTGAAGTGACTTTTATCAGGTTGTGCAACAGTTGTTTGTTAACAGGATTTGAATTAGGTTTGGTATGATGCACCACCCAGTTGGTTGAGCGGTAACGCGTTCATCTCTGGAGCGGGAGGATTGAGGTTCAAGTCTTGTGCTGATCTAATAGGTCGCAGTGTTGCCAACGGCTCGCCGCTGCTGCGACATTTCGAAAAGAGCTGTGTTGCTGTAGGCGTAATGACGAGGACATAGGCCCCGTAAACTCGCTACACGCTTCGGCAAAATACAGCGAGTATAGTGAAAGATTTTATTTAAATCAACCGACTTTTAACGTGCAAAAAAGTATAGGTATGTTTAACTTTTTCCTTTTTGAAATATACCTTTTAACTTGCCAACTGTCGATTCAATGAGAAAGCTGATCTCGTAAGTAGTAAATTTAACTACCGATTCAAGTAAAACGCCACCGATTTTCCTGTTCTAATATGCGAATAGTTTGCGTTTCAGCTAAGGCACGTATGTTACTGACATAACATAACCCTCATCACAACGTATCAGTCTATGGTAGTTTGTACTGAATTTTCGTTGGTGCTTTGAAACACAGGACTTTGGAATACGCCTATCTTTTGTTTGATTGTTTGGAGTGAGGCGTAACATTTCTTTATTTATTTAATACTAGAAAGCACAAAAAAATAGTTAAACCTGGTTTGAAAGTTAAGATAATTGGTAGCATTGCATAACTTCGTTACTGATTTTTAGTGAAGGGTCATGTGAGGAAAGGTGGAGCTTTAGAAGCATTAAAAGAATTTTCCAGAGCTGCAGATGCGTATCAAAAAGCATTAGATATTGACCCAAACAACACTGAAGCTTCAGATGGAGTCCGCAGATGCTTGCTGGTAAGTTAATTAAGTTCGTAACTCATTCAAACGACCCCATACCTCTTGAATGCATTGCCGTGTTAATCAATAGTCATGGATTACTTTTTATAGCATAGCGAAGCAGCGATACCAAGACAGCTGCATTTGCCGATTTGATTCGAGGATCTATTGCAGTTTGGATTTGAAATACACTCATTAGTTTTTTGAATAGTGAGTGTGTCAACCTTTTTACATAGGGTTTTGCTGTGGTGTTCATGAAATAAATCATTATTTCGTCGTAACGGATATCACGGTTGTTATGAAGACATTTTTTTGGTAGTAAATTAGTGTTTGTAAAGCAAGTTTTTGTGATGTAAGTAGCCAATACTTATGACGAAATTGTGTTGAAAACTTCATCAACACGATCGCAAAAACTCATGTAAAAAGGTAGAGCGTGGCTTTAATATTTTGCTGCTACGTCGCTGATTCTCATTGGTTGATAATTTGTGCTTTTAGCACGACTACCAGAATCGTAACGACCCTGAAGAAGTTAGGAAGAGAGCCATGGCTGATCCAGAAGTTGGTAGAATCATGAGAGATCCCGCTATGAAGATGATCCTCGACCAAATTCAAAGGGACCCGAAAGCCTTGCAAGAGTAAGAATTTTGATGCTAAATTGTTTGGATTCAATGTTCCTTTTCAATGCATTATAAAATGTGGGATCACGTCTTTTTTGCGCGACCATTTCGGCGCAGACCTTATCTGCGCCACCTATTTTTTGCCGGTCTTTTTCGGCACAGATCGTTTGTCTCCAATTCGGTGCTCTCTGACAGCTCAACTATTTGGGGTTAGTCAAAAAGCAACGAATTGGCGCTGAAATGATCGCGCCGAAAAGTCGTGGACCCATAACATGTCGCGCTTAAAAAGATACTGCTCGAGATCGGGTTTATTGAAGAGTTGAGAACTACTTGAGGTAATAAAGAGGTGCGCTAAACCTTGTTTCAGTATTTCCTTATGCGCGAAAAATATATTTAATCCGTTTGACTCGGTACAATTGGCAACCCTGCGTTCGTGACATCACAAAAGGATAACTTCGCAAAATTTCTAGTGGAATAAGCAACGCGATAATCGATGAAGGAGCATCGCGTGTCTTATTCTGCTAAACCATTCACTAAGTCATGCTTTTCTTATGTTACGAAATTGCAAAACGCAAGGTTGCAAGTCGTACGGAGTCAAACGGATTAAGTATATTTTTGCGGATAAGGGGAATAGCAAAAGGTTGGGTGCGTCTCTTTAGTATCTCAGGTGTTTTAAGTTTCTCTAATAAAACTGATTTCGAGCTGTATCTTGTTAAGTTTGTTGATTGTTGCATCTTAATGCAACTGTCATGAGAAACAGACGGTGGCAGCATCCCTTGGAAGCTTGGATAAGTTTCTGATGGAATAGTGGCTAAGGTCAGGCAAACAACTTGACAGTCATTGCAATTTCATTAAGTATTGCGCTTAGTGTTTCATCACCTGATTTGTTAGGAACAATCGAACGATTTCTGCTGTCATGGCCTTGGTTGTAGTGAACCATGCTGGGTGTACCTGATTGAATGATGACTTGTGTTTCGGTTCAAGGTCACGCCTTCAATATTGCCTTTCCACCCCACGGATTCACTGCTCTGAGAAATAGTTATAATCATGAATTTATTGACAAGCACGGCTGAGTAGCCCCCGTAATCCTAAAAATTACGACAACGATAAACGAAAAACGCAACGTAAGTATCGACAATGAAATAAACACAGAGTCGTTACGAAGCAGCAGTAGATTGGTTAGATTTAACTTACGAAAGTTAGGGAAAGTACGATCCAACTTGAAGGCAGCAAACAGCAATGTAGGTTAGCAACACAATTTAGTCGATCAGAGCCCAAAAATCAGAATTCAGCTCATAAAATTGCTGTGCTTATTCGTGTAGCTGATCACGTAGAAAAAGATCGACAAAGTCAAAGTCGTCGCTTACAAGATACCGGTATCGAAAAAGAAACTGGCAATTATGTAACAATTCAAGTACGCGTTAGATTTCTAGCGCCGCAATTATGAAATCACTCAAGATTCTTGGTTCGATTCTTCGTCAGTTCAAATCAACTTGATCGACTGAGATTTCATGTTTGTATTGATTTTGATGTATGGTTGTTAGCGTTGCGTTTTTTTGCGGGTCTGCAGTTTTTAAAACGCAGCACTGCTGCGTTTCTGCTTTTTAAATATTATGAAACTTACAAGATTGGAATCAGAGCGCTTTGCAGTATCAGTTTTGACTAGTAATTATTTTCAGGTCTAACATACATCTTGAGCAGATCTGCTATTCAGGCCGCTAATTTGCTGATTCAGTATTTTAGTTCACTGACGTTACTTGTTTATTCAGGCATTTGAAGAACCCAGAGGTTGCTCGAAATATACAGAAACTGATTGATGTTGGAATTCTTGCAGTTCGTTAACGTTTGAATGCTTCCAAAGTTTGAAAACATGGACTTGTTCTTGTGTAGACTGTAATTTCTAGTGTTTGTTTTGATGCTATGGGAATCAGTTTAGAAACCTGCCTGTAAAAGTAAATTGAACGCTGCTGTGTTTTATAAGTTTATTGTCCAACTGTCGTGATTATTGAAATAAAGAAATTGTTGATAATACTCTTCCGAGTAATTCCCAACACCATGGTTAGTATCATCTGGATGTTGGAATCCTCTTTACTTTAAGCGCTAACTATTACTGTACTAGTAAATGATTCGATTACTGTTCATTGCGATAAGATCGAGTGCTGGGACGAATTCACATGTGTTTAAGAGTTACCGATGATCAGTGCCTGCGAGAGGGGGGTTCAGGGGGTACATCGTACCCGGGCCTAGGGAAGCCAGAGTTCAAGGGCCCGAAAAAGTTTAGGTTTCGGCGTTAAGTTTTGGAATCGCACCATAACACCGTAATCAAACTTGCCCACAGCAAAAATATCAGTCGGCCTATTCAGTACTGGAATTGGTCGCTATTTTTGCTACACAGCCTTTAGGGCATCCAATGGTGGCCGATTTGATTAAAAAAAGAGGAAAATGTATCAAAAGCCATACACTTGCACCCAGAGCTGGGTACCCGCTTCTTGAAAAGTAGCGGCGCTGCCGCTATTTGGCAAAAAAAGCAGCGGCGCTGCCGCTTATCGCTACTCAAATAAAAAAGTAGCGCCGCTGCCGCTACTCGCATACAAAACAGCGGCCGCTGCCGCTACTTTAAAAAAATAAATAGTACAAAGAACGATGGCATTCAGATACGGTATCTAATGGTGAAATTTCAACTTTATTTACGAAAGTTAATTATTCAAGCCTTTTAGGTATTGGTTCAGGTTACAACCGGTATTAGCAGGCTTAAATGGTAGACAAGTAAGCAAATCACCATTCAATTAGGTGTTGGCATGCTCCTTTCAAAAAAACAAGCATTTCAAAATGCTGATTGGTTAAACCAGCGCTTTAGAAATTACTTGGGAAGTTACCCCTGGAAAGTGCACTAGGAAGTCACTAGGAAGTTAAATTCCTAATCGCATTTTCTGCACAAACAAAAGGCAATAAGAATATCGACTCAAATGAGTTAAGGTTCTGCCATTAAAGCACAATGACAGTCATACAGTAATCAGCTTCTATACAACTCTGTCCCGGCTCATAGCTCTGAAGTAGTCGATCGGTTTATCACACTCTCGGCCCTTTACCACTAAAATAATTCTTCGCGTAGAGATCCGAAAGGAAAATTTATCAATCGACCGAGTTCCAAAACATTTCTTGGAGTTTTGTAG
Organism: Trididemnum nubilum; assembly: GCA_963965965.1. Lineage (NCBI taxonomy): Eukaryota > Metazoa > Chordata > Ascidiacea > Aplousobranchia > Didemnidae > Trididemnum > Trididemnum nubilum. The sequence continues at coordinate 7,419,842 of OZ014489.1, read as the reverse complement.
AAATGGTAGGTGATTCACGTCCTTGCGATGATATCGTTCTACTTTGACATAAAAGTAGATCGAGCGTTTAAGATATTGGTGTTTACGAAGTCGAAGGAGATACGTAGTAATGACGTACATGTTAAGCAAATGATGCTCAATGCGATTCATGTTACACTGAGTATTTTTTCTACGAGTATAACTCCATAACTAAGTTGTCTTTGAAGCTCATTTATTACCTGGTTCTATTTATTTGTTCAATTTTCAGAGCACTATAAATTCAATTCTTAGTTTTATTGTTAACTGTTGTAGCAAAATTTATTTTACTACTTATTGACGTAACTACTCAGGCCCGGCGCTACGGGGCATAGGCATAGCCAGAGGGGGGCCTAGGGGGCCCGGTCCCCCTACAATTGAAGTGCTACCTATGATAAAAATGTGACAAAAAAAAGTATTGTTTCGTCAGTTTTAGTTTCTTTTAGCATTTTTTGCCTACAACGGTAATTAAGAATAATATTGACGACCAGGGGGCCCGGGCCCTCTAAATTCAATTTTTGCCAATCAATTAAAATGTATAGCCCAGCTGAAATTAAGGGTTTTTATCATAAAAGTTGCTACCTTGGGCTCTCATCTAACCTTTTTAAAAAGGTAATGCAATGACAGGGCGGGATTTACCGTATGGCCCAGTGCCAGGAGCTCTGCGCTCAGGTGGTAAGACTTTATTTTTGGTCAACACTTATGTTTGGCAGGAAGATGTTGCGAAAATCTTTAAAGTGCCAGGGGCCCCGCGCAATGTAAATCCGGCCCGGGCAATAACACGGTAATTAAGCGTAACCATATCTATTGTACGGTTTTCAGTAACAATTCACCTCCATCCACCTCGCTAGTTTTTACGCCAAAAAATGCGTTTGAAAAAAAATTATCTATTAGAAATGCTCATTGAACAAATTATTGAATTTAAATTGAGGGGCCTGGGGCCTCTTAACCGTACATGTACTCCTACAACTGGTTATTTTTATGTCAAAATAAAAATCTCTAAGGAAAACCTTCGAGTGGATTATTTACTACTAAAATACTTATAAAAATTTAACCCCAAACTGCAAAATTACAAACGTATTTTCGACCAAATTATAAGTAAAAGGAGAATTGAAACAATTTAATTTTTTTTAATTGGCTTTCAAATGTTAATAATCTTTTTCTTTCAAATGGTTCTGAACACGAGCGAAATGTGATCCAATGGCATTAAAATAGCTTTTTTTTCAAAAAAATTCCAAAAAATCGCCCAGCGACTGGGGGCTTCATCCCCAGATCCCCGTCTGTGATACGTTTGAATAAACTAGTTTACTTACACAAGTCTCCCAATTTAGATATTTTCATTTGTAACTTTTGGTTTAAGCCCTCTCTCTTTAGAAAACTCTCGGTTAAGTGCCAAACCAGGCCACGGCTTCTGATCTTCCATTCTACGATATCTTTGTCCCACAAACATTCCTCTTTCAAAAATTTCTGATGACTTCATTGCATGTGATTTTTGGTTTGCCCCACCCCCCCCCCCCAAACAAAATCCTGGCCACGCCTATGCACGGGGGATGGCATTTCGAGCCGTGTCCCCCCAAATCACTGCTTGAGCTCCGCAAGCGAGAGTAAACTTTTGTAGTAGCACAACTAGCAAACTTTTGCCCAAAAACAGGTAACCACAAACGCTTTTTTCTATGAAACAGCAAAACAGATCAAGTGAACGTAATCAAGTAGCCTAAGATTTTGCGATAAAGACCTTTTTTTATTTTTTTAGTCTTCATCTCCAAATTTAAGGGCAAAATCCATACCAAAGATGGATAACATAGGATTTGGAGCAAAATATTCACCAGATCGCTGCCGCATTCCGAATTCGTCTGGTCTCGGCTGCGTAAGCGTCCCCCCGCCCAAGTTTTTGTGCCCCCATCCCCCAAACACATTAGGTCTGGCTCCGTGCCAGCAGGTACTGTACTGTTCTATTCGTAGTGCACGATGGATGCTGTGAACTGTGACCAGATAGCCAAAAAATCATCTTCATTTGTTGTACTAAATGCTAGCATTTTGAGGAAATATCGCGGAAAACCGTCTTTGCGATCTGCAAGTTTTTAGCAATTTATCGAACTCTAATTATTGCATTTTCGTTAAAGGGATACTGCTCGAAATCGGCTTTATTGAAATCGGTTTTATCAGTTCAAATTGACCAGCTGCTAGACCACCTTTTTGTTCAACTTCGATTGAGAAAAAATCGGACCATGTGCGATAAAACTCGACTATACATGCAGTACAAGAGCAACGACAAAACGTCACAAAGATCTTGTACGTTCTACTAAACTGAAATAACGAGGTAACTAGAGCAGAGTGAAAACAAGCGGAGAGTAAAGACTCCAAACGGTAACGTGTGAAAATGTGAATTGAAAAAGTCTTGGAAGGAGTTTATTAGCCGTAGCGGCAGCGGCAGAAAATTTGCTTAAAAACAGTGCTGAAGCGCTGCCGTTTTTTCGGCTAAAAAAACAGCGGCGCTGCCGCTTGTCGCTGGTGACGAAAAAAAGCAGCGGCGCTGCCGCTTCCGCTACCGAAAAAGTAGCGCCGCTAGTAGCGCCCGCTGGTGAACAGCGCCGCTGTGCCCATCACTGCTTGCACCGAAATTAACGTTTTGTTGCATTTCTCTAACTTGAGAGCCCTAATTCTACTGTATAACAATGTACAAGGGCCCACATTTCCAGAGATCCGAAAGCATTTCAACCTTAGAGAGCGGAGTCAAAGTTGACATAGGCCTACTATACTACTACCTTTAAGTAACTGACTCTATCTGTATGAGTTTAATAGGTATTTGGGTTTGTGAAGTCTATGATTGCAGATGACTTCTTAAAACTTTTATCAGTAAAATATTTGCAGTATTAAAGTCATTATATTGTATGGTATTGTGTCAGTGTCATCATCCCCTCTTCACATACTTTCATGTGTATGACGTTTTCTGCTTGTCAATTCAAGATTTAAACCAATTTTATGTCTAGATGTGTTTTTCATAGGTCCTAACTGAATGCAAATATCGTTATCCCCTCACTTTTAAATGAAGATCTACACCCAGCCGACAAAAAATGATTTAACGGCATGGGGCCCGATAAGGCTTGGGGGGCCCAATAAGATTTGGGGGCCCAGTATCGACCTTCGTACCCCCTGGAAATTTTTCTCTCTGAGGCCCTGCCGATGATCCAATGGTGCTTGTTGGAAGCCACCAAGCCGAGTCAATTATCGTAAAAGATGTTGTTCAAAGAGCACAACAACCAGACCAGGGTACGGGTTGGAAGCGAATATCATGCAATTGGGATCCTTGTAACAACCACGCTTTTCATTTTACTGCCACACATTCAATTACCATAATATTGCACCAAACTGATGACGTGTCGATCGATTAGATATGCATTATGCAACTTAAAAACCAGTATTGAAAATGTTTGGTATTCGCAAAGGCGTTTTAAATGTAATCACTTATTAAATTTTGCAAAGTCTGTTAAATTAGTAAATTAGACTATTACGTCATTAGTTGATTGTAGCGGGAAGGAAGACTGCTTTAGGTTTACAAAAATAATGACATCGAATTGGAGTGAGTTTAGTTTTGGCCTCTGTTTTATATGGCGATTGGAATACTGTTACAGTAAAAGTGTTCGTGTTGGAATTTTTGGCCCATTTACAAGCAGTCAGATCATAAGATTCGTTATTAGTAGACTGAAAACTGACAGTTTTTCTTTCACGGTTCACTTGTTCTTCGAATTTGTCAATTCGCCCAATCAGCGTGACTTTTTTTTTCACGGTTCACTTGATTTACGAATATGTTGAATCAAATCAGTCAAATACGAGTGACCGCAAAGAAACTTTTTTTGTTCAATACTCTTCTCTTTTTGTCTGCGCGTCTGTTTCTAGTCCACCAAATAAAAAATCTATGGTGTGATAGTGGATCAACAGCAACACTCTTGGTTGATAACTGAAAAGTTCAAATACTCCGTGCCACGGATATCTGCGCAATCTACAGTAGCACTTCCAAAAAGCTACGCCAATTAGAATGGATAAGTGACACAAATCAAAATATTAAACAGACGTTATCAATCAAGTATTTTTCTTTATTCCTACGTTTCAACCAGCGCCGTCGCTAGAGCAAACGTAGTGAGGGGCACTAGCTGAAAGTGGAGGGTCACTAAAATAAACTGCACTTCTGCATATAAAAAATGATCTTCAAGCAGATATTGTACGGCTATCAGTATGCGCAATTTTAACAATTCTGTATTTGTGTCTAAAAAAAGAGAGACCTATAAGGCCGGGAGCGCTTCTTAGCTTGTTTCGTCTGCTGCCTACAACCGCCTGAAAAATCTATCTACAGCAGTAAATACTACCAGATACGCAACCAGGATTTTGCTAAGAGAGGTGAACGAAAAGTGAAAGAAAAGTGAAAGAATCACAAAAATTGTCTGATTTAGGCCCCATGCTAAACAAACTGGTGCAACTCAAGCGTGTCACAAACTGGGGGATAGTCATCAAATTTATAGTGACTGTGCTGGAAGGTGGCCTGGGGACGGAGCCCCCTGCCGCTGGGCGATTTTTGTGATTATGCAACAAAATAGCAATTTTTACGTCATTTTAATCGTACTTCGCACGTTTTAAAGCCATACGAATCACTAAATTGTTAAAATTCAAAAGTTATTTTAAAGACGAATTAAATTTATTAGCCCCTTTAGCTCCCCCTTACTTCAGATCAAGTCTAAAATACGTTTAAACGCTCGTATTTTGAGGTTAAATTTCTGAGTGACTTGGCTTAGGGAGCTAAAGCCTCTTTACCCTAGATGCGCCACAGACCGCGACCTCAAAATCTTGAGTGTACTTTAAAAATCAAAACAGCTGGTCTTTGAAAAAAAATGTTTTCACGTATTGTTTCATGTCATGATCACTAACGAAGTACTGGTAACAATTCTGCAGGCTTACTTCTCTCTTCCGCGACACATCCGTAAAGGTATATCATTAAGATTATTACGTCAGATTTATGTGCAGTAGTTGGTTGCCAGCAATTTTGCAAGCAATCAAGAAAACTTCAAAGAGAATTCTGTTTGAACGTAATTACTCCTTGTACCATTATTGTTGTTGTCTTGCAGTTACGTGATGTTCCAATAACAGTAATTTAAGTAAACCAAAATGGGGTGGCACAAGCAGTCATAAGGGGGGGGCACGGCCCCACTGGTCCCCCAGGTTTCCCCTTAGCGACGGCACTGGTTTCAACCAGAGGTGGAGTCGAGGACACAAGGCTCGAGGCCAAGGCCAAGGACACAAAAAAATCCAAGGCCAAGGACAGATTTTCCGAGGGCAGACACTCTCGCGGCCAAGGACAGGAATGCTCGAGGCCAAGGCCAAGGACCAAGGACACAAGCGCAAGTGCTCTCCAAAAAAAAAAAAGGTCATCACAAAAATTTTTCAGGCGATCTCAAAAAAAAAAAGGTCTTCACAAAAATTTTTCACGCGATCTCCACAAAAAAACGTTTTCCAAAAAATTTTTCAAGCGCCCCACAAAATTTTAACAATTCAAAAATTAGTGCTGTCCTCGAGCTGAGGACAGGCCAATTTTCGAGGACTCGAGGCCAAGGCCAAGAACTTGACCTTCGAGGCCAAGGCCAAGGACTTCAAAATGTGTCCTCGAGGACTCCACCTCTGGTTTCAACCTTTGAAAAAGTTCTTTACACTGCGAATGTGATAAGATCGACAGCTAACTTTATCAAAATTTGCGATGAAGCAGGCATCTACCATTATGAATTGATAGGTCGACCTTGAAAATTATTGGTACAGTGATTGATAAACACTACATCATTCCAAAATTATACCTAATTTATTCGTATGAACATTACATTTTTTCAAGTAATTTAAATTTAATTAATTGTAGTATAAGTTGGCATTTGGAGATCAAAGTGGATGCAGTTGACACGGTGAAGCCTTACTCTTTCCCTGAATCCACAGTGTACATTTATTATGGTATATGGTAAGACCTACTTTGTTTAAATTGTGAATAACTTGTGGGCCATTTTATGATTTTACTAGCACACTGAAAAAGAAAAATACTTGACTTGACTTGAGTGTTGACTCACTTAGTTAGTGAGTTTTTTTGTGCTGCGCCAACGCTAAAGTTGCGTTTTCTGCGCCCCTTGGTACTGAGTTTTCAAACTTCTCTGCTTTATTGGGGCTTCGCTTTAGAGATGTCAACAGCACAGCCTACGCGGCCGCCCGCTGTTGTTGGTGCATCTCGCCGAGCAGCGTGGCAACTAAAATCTGCTTCAAGTAACAGCGCAGCGCCGCGCCGCGTACTATAATTTTTACATTTTATTTACAATTATTGCTGGTGAATAATGTCTTATGTCAACAATGGTTAATCATGATGTTACTATAAGTATAAAAATGTGAATTGAAGACAATCACAATGCTAGTACTATATTGTGACGATATATAGAGTTAGGCCACTAAAACAGTAAAAGGTGCCTTCGGTTCAAGTTTGTTTTTTCAGAATTCAAAGCATCCTAAGGCTATTTTAGCTGCAACAAACTTAGCTTTGATCGGCCTAACATGTTTCTTGACACTTACGAAAAAATTTTGGTTTTGGTAGGCTAGACAAGGAAAGGTTTAGGACGTTTGGTGAGAAGATGAAAGAAGTTTGTGGGAAACAATCATCAGAGCAGAGGCACATAGCCTAGCCACATCGTGGTACTGGGTACGCATTCTTGACTCTCTGTCTTTATGCAATAGGCCAATGTCTATGGTATTGGTACAAGCCAACCAGAGCTATGATAAAGAACCTGGGGGTTTGGAAAAGCTATTTTGAGTTGCTAATGCTAAAACATGGCTGAACCTATTCTGCGTATGAATTTAGAAGCAAGTATGGGTGTGATATTTTAATAATGAAATTTAATATACCAATACTACAGTATTACTGTAGAACTTACTGAGTTGGTACTGGTATATTACAAAACAAAATTGTCAGTATATCTCAATATTTACTAACAAAATGTATCTTGAGAATGCCAACTTGTTCTGAAAATATGTGAGCGTAACAGGTAAAGAATTTGTTTTGAGGTAAGAAAAAATAGGCCTAACTCGAATCACTGTCATGCAGTCTGGGGGGCAAAACCTCGTCCACGGAACGATTTGTGTGTTGGAAATCTCAAATAACCGCTAAGAATCCCAAATAACAAACTATTGGATCGCAAAAAACGCTGCATGAAGGATTATTAAGAAATCACAGTCAGCAGTAGGGTAGAGCTGACATAGCTTCCACTGGTGAAGATCATAGACCGAGGCATCCAGTAGGTGCTTCATGCTCACATAGCACTCATTTAACTCGACTGAGTGAGTAACTGGTACTGAAGCAAGTTTATTGCCGATATGTAAGAGTACAGCTTTCATGCATTTAACAGAAGAATCCAAAAGTAACCTCTATTCTGTTGCCAAATATTTTATGTCTACAAAGCCTTCACAAGCTCACCAACATCATTACAATATACAAGAGATCGTTCTTCATCCCATGTAAAATACTGCATAAACTCTTCATCTTGATTGAGGTACCAATAAAATGTTGTTTCTCGATCTAATACATTGTGCTCTCAAAGTCGAGATCGGAGGAGTGATTGCTCTCATCCTCTATGTGTGCAGGGCATGGTATGGAATGGAACGGAAATTTCGGTATGGAATGTGGAAGATGCCAGAATGGAATGGAATGGAAGATTTCAAGAATGAAATGGAAGACAATCTTCCATATTTCCATACCAATTCCATACTAGATTTCGTGCATTGTGTTTACAGAAAAATACATACTGATGTCGGGTAGTGACAATACTATTGTCACAGAAGTATTCAACTTCAATATCTATGCATATTATTTGTCGACAAATTGCAGTACTTTGGTTGTGTACATTGCGCAAGCAGTGTATGCATTGCATCATTATTAGTAAATTGCAATTTAATTGCAGCATTGATGTTACAGTTGACGACCTTGATAGATTTGACTTGTTGTTTTTTTTTACTTTGAGGCTAACGATTCGCCCAGTTGTAAATTTAGTTTTCTTACATCGTCACAAAAACTCGTATTTGCTATTTCATCCCTGTTTCAGCTTAATTTTATGTATATTTTTAGTTTTTAAGCTGACAGTAATTCTTTTTGGTGTTAAAGTTTGGTATTTCTATTACGGTAAATGTTCTAGTTGATGTAAGGGCAAACTTGTACGGTAATCATTAAACCCAAACTATAGGTATAGCCAGAAGGACTGGGCCCTCTAGCTCCCCCCCCCCATTGAAAAGCTACCAATGATAAAAATGATGACACAAAGCCTATTTATTCAGTTTCTTTTAGCATTTTTGGAGTGCAACAGTACATGCCAACAGCAGCAACTAGCAATAACTTATATTGATGGCCATGGGGCCGATGCCCTCTCAATTTAAATTTTTACCAACCAATTTAAATGTACAAGCCGGGAGAAATTCAGTGTTTTTGTTCTAAAAGGTGCAATCTCAGGCACTCATCTAACTTGTTTTTGCAATAATATGTTTTAGGCCCCCAGCTAACTTTTATATTACAATAACATGGTTAGTAACCGATCAGTGGTTGAGTAGATAGAGCGTCTGCAACTGAAGCGGTAGACTCGGGTTCGATTCCCGGTCGGGTCAAACCAAAGACTATAAAAATTGGTATTCACAGGTTTCCTGCTTGACGTTCAACATTAAAAGGGACAGTGTGAAGCCTCCGCCGAGTGCGGTAGACAGGTGTGCAGGTGGCAGCTTGACTCGAAGACCAAAAGGTCCCTTCGCTGTCTCTTGGCCAAGGCAACTTGGTGAATAAAATGTAATTACAATTACATTACAACTGCAATGGGCTACTAAACTGCATTATAGTATAGAATCATAACCAATTATGGCATCTAATGTACCAATTTCATATAACTTTAAATTACCAACTTCAAATAACAATTCACCTCCATCTCCTCAGTTTTCACGCGACAAAATGCTTTTGAAAAAACCTAGTTAGGAGAAATGCTTATCGAACAAATTACTGAATTTCAATCAAGGGTGCCTTGGTCCTTGGTCGTACATATATTCTTAAAACTGGTTATTTTCATGACAAAACAAAAATCTTCTAAGGCAAATCTTCGAGTGCACTATTTAATGCTAAAAATGTTACAGAAAGCAAGGTACCTTGATTTCCCTGAGTTGGGCCAAGTCACAATATTTAACCCCAAAATGCAAGATTTTAAACGTGTTTTGGACTTGACTTAAAGTAAAGGGAGTGATTTTTTCAATTGACTTTCAAACATCAAAAATTTTGTTCTTTTAAATGGCTCTGAAAATGTGCAAAATGTGATCCGAATCGCATTAAAATAGCCATTGTTTTCCAAAAACTTACAAAAAATTGCCCAGCGGCTGGTAGCTCCGCCCCCATGCCCCTTATGTGACATGTTTGAGTTGCACTAATTTGTTCACCACGTCTCTCAATTTTGATAGGATGGAAAAATTTTCAACTTGCGGTTCTAGTCCTTCCTCTATAGCAAATCCAGGTTATGATCCAAATTAGACGCCAGCTTTTGATCTTTCATTTTTTGTCCCATAAAAGTCCCTCTTTTCAAAAACTTCTGATGACATCATTGCATGATTTGCAGTTTAGCCCTCCCCCCAATTCAAAATCCAGGCAATGCCTATGCATTAAACCATGCACAATATGCATACCAGATACCAGACGTGGCATCATAGTATTGTTGGCACACCTTCACAAATGGTTGCTTACAACATTCCAAAGGTGCAAAGCAACAAAATATATGTTGCATTGCTTCCAGTCTAAAATTTCTTTGGTATGGAAGTATGGAATGGAATATGGAAGAAAATTTTAGTATGGAATGGAAGATTTTTGTTATGGAATGGAAATGGAATGGAAGAAAATTGCCAGTATGGATAATGGAAAAATCGTCTTCCCTTCTTTACCATGCCTATATGTGTGGACAATCGAGAATCAAAGTCGGCGAAGTTTTTAGAAGGTTCTGGAACAGGAATTCCTTGTCCATGTGCAACTGGTTTAATGGCAAATAGTACATCCGCATATTCCACAGAATGCTAATTTTAGACGTTGTTGTCATAAATTAGCTGATGCATATTTTTAAGCAACCAGTACATTCAGTCTTACGGTATTTGACTAGATTGTAAATGTTAACGTACCGTACTGTCTATTCACAATCACATTGCGCTGAACAAGCATGTGTAAAAACACAGATAATATCGCTTACATGTAACAAATCAACATGTCAAGTCGAGTGTATTTTACCAAATGCTAAAAGTACGCAGGAAGGAATCAGTGAAAAGACCATGCGGTCATCTAAGTCAACTGCACCTATAGCAATACTTACAGTAACAGGCGTAAACTTAAGCTTGCAATAAATAATAATACAAATAACACAAAGTAGGGTAAGCAGTTAAACAACACAATCTCCCACCCACAGACACATCCAAAGCCACAGACTGAACAACAAAACATATTAAATTTCAGTTAAAGTTAAGAAGACAAGTTTGTGCCCAGAAACCGAGAAAGATAAACTAAGGGTCAACTCTAGACAATGTAATATCAGCAATGCCACACAAAACATGCTGTATTAATATCTTGAAAAAACTGTTCCACTTCAAAAAATAAAAAATGGATTTGCAGAAAAACTAGACCTGATACAGCAAAACTACTTGCATTTTTGAAATCAGCTGCAAAAATTACACCAGAATCAACTAACAGTATAATAACATCAAAAAGTTTGCAGACCAGTGTTATAAGTTAGGTATTGGTATATATGCAATACATGAACATCAAGGCATCAGCAACATTTGAAAACATGTGCCTTTTTCAATATAGATTATAAATAAAAAAATTTTTTTTTAGAGAGATTGTCCCAATACTTTGTCTTACTAAATCGTTCCTGGTCCTGTTATTTTTGATCTGTTTTCTTGCCTATTTGCTTTGATCTATCTTACCAGCACTCCAAAAATGGTGTATGACATGTTTCAAACTGTTACAATGTTTCTTTTAAAAGTCAACACACAAACATCTCTCCACTTTAAGGGATGGGGTAAAATGTCTCCCTGTAGGCATTTTGCCCCAGGTATGGGGTTAAACGCCCTGTTTTTTGTTTTTTTAATCAAAAATTGACTTTTTATTTAAGTGCAAAGTTGTCAAAATCCTAAAAGCGTGTGTTGATTGAGCTTTAGTCGGTGCACACATAGGCTACAGCAAAAAAATTTTTTTTTCTTGCATTAATGCTATTGATTACACTTACAGCACATTTTCCTTAAGGTAGGCTGCTTACCCCCACTTTACCTAGGTGTGAAATTAAATATGACTATAATTGTTCAAATGCCTGGATTACATGATATGTTTTTTACAAGCTTTCACGAAAAATTGGGCATTTTTGTTATTTTTCCGTTTTGACAATTTGTTGACCTCTTGAAGGAGGGCATGTGATAAATGTCTCCAATGCCTGCCTTCTTAGTACAAACCTGCTGGGACTCTCAGGTTTTTTGTGATTAAGTACTATATGTTAAATTTGGCAAATTGTTTTTCGACAGTCGAAACGTTCATGCTCATTCATTGGCAGGCATTAGATGTGAGAAAGACAAAATACTCTGCAATGTAAACAAAAGATTGGCTCAGAATTAGAGTTGAGAAAGTTGTGAGAAAATCAAAGTTTTTCTAACTTAGCATTTACTGTATTTTCTTTTCAAATTGCTTTGAAACTCTAAATGTGTAATCTTCTTTAAAGTCACAAAAATTGGTAATTTTTTTTCCAAAAAAATCACTAAAATTATTTAACGGGGGCATGGAGATATTGCCCTCTCCCCAGAACCCCATATTTTTTCAATGCCAAAATATTTTGAGCTTACAAATACCCTTTACGGAACCTTAATTCATTTTAAAACATAAGTTCACAGTATTTCACAATATTTTTAGACAATAATTTTTAAAAAAATCTTGTTGAAAGAAATGATTTAACCAAGCAATATGGTTTGCATTTAGGAAACTACTAGAATAATAAGTCTCCAAATTGCAGTAAATAAACATAGCCATAAAATATTGGTCAATAGTAAACCTATGTTCAAAAACCAAAATTTTGTTTCATCAGTATCGGTTTTTATCAGTCAAATGTTTGACACTCTTTATTGGTTTTTGGTCGCTAAAATGATGCCCTGGCATCCCAATAAATTGGTTTGCACTGAGTTTTTATCTGTACTCAATTTGTCCCAAACTCCAGCTTTCCATGTCAAGCTTTTTTTTGATTTGTCACCTAGAAAACCAAAAATACAAGCGTTTTAGGCATATTTTGGACTTCACCTGTAAGTTGAGGGAGGCTGAAGAGGTAGGGCAATATAATTCTTGCAAATAAGTTTCGATTTTTGCAATATAGTTCTTTCAAATGGCTGTAAAAAAGAGTGAATAGCATTAAAATGAATGTTAAAAAAAAAAAAAAAATCATGAGTTGCCCAGCTGCTCGGAGCTTTATCCACAGACCCCATGGTCTCAGGTGACTAAAGGTTCCGCTTTTAGACATCTTTTGTGGTACGCGTAGTTATACCGATTTGCCTGTCACTCCACTTAAATAAGTCATTTTTCAAACAAACAAATTTCAACTTTGTGGAGCCAACCCCCCTCCCTTCTCCTTCTAGCAAAATCTTGGTTGTGTGCCTGTAAGTAAATCAATAAATTTGCGGAATAGAATTGACCATTTTCTCCTAGTTTTTAGTTTCCTGAATTATGATCATTTGACCTAAGACTACCCAAATTGGCATACATACTGTGTTTGTTTTGATTTCGATGCTTATTTACCAAAATGGTAGAGCAAAACAAAAATTATTCAATGGAGGCGCATGTCTCAAAGTAAGATTTAACCAGGTTGCTGGGATAAGAATCATTTTCATTAACAAATGTCATGGAAAAAGTTAGTGAAAGGTCATGGAATTTGGTTTTGAAAATTGTGTGGGAACCCTGCCTTTAGACCTTTTTTAATCTTTAACCCGCTTTTGATTTATTTCATGTAGGCTTCCTTTGTTAATATTGCTAACTCATTACCTTAATACCAGTATATATTAATCTATTATCCATTTCGCACAACCTAGTAATTTATCAGACGTGAATCTGATCAATTGATGGCTTCTGCAAATTGGATAAAAACCTTAAAGTTTTACAATGGAACGGAGTGCCCAATGCTAGGGTTAGGCACCTGGAGAGGATATGGAAATGAAGTATATGAAGCTGTAAAACAGGCCCTTTCAAATGGATATAGACACATTGATACTGCTGCTTATTACAATAATGAGACTGAAGTTGGTAAAGCTATTGGAGAAGCTTTAAAAGAAAATCCAGATATTTCAAGAAAAGATTTATTCATTGTCACTAAATTGCCAAGTGTATGTAATCGACCTAACTTGGTAGTTTCAGCATTGAAAAATAGCTTAAAAAAATTGGATTTAAAATATGTTGACTTGTATCTTATTCACACTCCTGTTTCAAAAGTCCCTTTACATGATGATGTTGCCTCTACAGATGGCAGACCTGGGGCTGATGGCCAAGATATGCTTGATACTGTGCATCCTGTTGATACTTGGAAAGAAATGGAAAAATGTGTTGAATTAGGCCTGGCAAAATCTATCGGAGTTTCAAATTTTAACAGTGTCCAAATTCAAGCTATTTTGGACACATGCAAAATTAAACCAGTCACTAACCAAATTGAATGTCATCCTTTCTTACCACAGAAAAAGATGAAAAAATTTTGTGAGAAAAATGGAGTTCTTTTGACAGCATTCAGACCTCTTGGTGGTCAAAAACAAAAACCCACTGACCCTAACATTTTGGAAAATGAAACTGTCCTGAAAGTAGCAAAAAGGTTGGGGAAACCACCATCACAAGTTTTACTGCGTTGGCATGTGCAACAAGAGCAGATTGTCTTAGCAAAGTCTACGAAATTAGAGCACATACTGTCAAATGCAAATATTTTTGACTTTTCCTTAAGTGAGGATGATATGCAGCGATTGGATAAACTTGAATCTGGTCATAGATACTGTCCTTATTTAGATGTAATTTCAAGTGACCAATATCCATTTCACATTGAATTCTAATGTGTTATTGGTATTTATTTGCACCCAATAATCGAACTTACTTCTTGAAATGAGGTGCCAGTCTGAGTTTGTTTTATCCCTAAGACCATTTGGTCATTTTTGTAATTACCAGTAAAAATTTTAAGGCTTATATGCAAAAGTTGCTTTCATCAAATCTTAAGGCTAAAAACATAAACAGATAAATCTGGGTACCAGTATTTGTAGTTTTACATGTGATATTGATGGTAACAAAACAATGTATACTTAGAATAGTTTATCATAAATTTATATCAGTAACTCATTTTATTGAACTATGAACTTTTGAAAACATTTTATGGTTATAAGAAAGTAGGATATCCTTGTCTAAAGGCTGATTGAATCTTTCATTTTTACCTTTCGTTTACAAGACACCAATGATTATGCTTGTCTTGATAAACTGTCATGTATTTTAATGGCGTCAACTCTCCAAAGCTGGACTTTTTGTTGTTTATCACCTAAAAAACATTGTGCTTGCCATTTTGAAGGTAATATTTACGCTCAGTGTTCCCTCTAACTTTATGGAAATCAGCGAGTGCCCAAATTTTCTTAAAACAATCATGCCCAAAGCTCTAAAAAAACGTTTATGTGCCCTAAATTTTGTACCAAGCTGATATTAAAGTATACCAAATGTCCCATTTTCACAAATTTCTAAAATTTTCTGAAGCTATCTTTACCATATTGCCAAAAAATTATTTGGCTTTGTTCCAACAAGTCACTGATTCACTGAAAAAAGTCGGCTTAGTGGGAACACTGTTTACACTTTGATCTCAAGGTGCAGCAAACTCACTAAAATAGAATTAATTAGATTTTCTGTTATAATGTGGTTTGAAGTTCATTAGTAAGTTTGTGTTGGGCTATTTTCGTTTTAATATTTTTTGTTTCAGGTCAAATAACTGAGTTAGATAAACCCACATTGTTAGTGATTCAGGAAAAATTGGATCGGTTAGCAAAGCTGGAAATTTCAGTGCATTCTTAGCACCACTGTCCTAAATTTTAATGAAACGTTGTGTAGTCATCTCAAAGGTTCGTTTTGAAAGGCATGCAGGAAACTGCAATGATTTACCTAGTTATTCTCATCAAAATGAGATTATTTGTAGCATAAATGCTAAGGAAAATGCAGGCTATGAGGTAAACTGGAGAACGCCCCACAAAATGTCATTAATTTGGTAAAAAAACTTGGAATAAATGTATGTTTAAAATCTGTATAAATTTTGTGCTTTAGTATATGCTAGAGAAAGGGGCTCTAAATATGAAACATTCTCTATACAATGTGAGTAAACACAATTAGCCAAATTCAGTTATTTCAGTGGTGGCGCAATTTTGAAATATAATGCTAGATATAACACATCCATCAGAATAATTATGTGTGTGCTTATGATCAAATTCATCAGTGAGGGGCATGGTAATCAAAAGGGGAAGTTTGCCGCAATTTTAATTAAAAAATGGGTGTTTCAATGGTGATACTGATGGCTTTTTGGTGGCTTACTTGTTTTTTATTGATGGTTTTTGAGTTGTAATCAGGTGAATCATTTTGTATTGCATTCGATAGTACATGTTGTCAATTTTTTTAACAATGAAAACTTTGACCACTGATCATTGAGACTGCCCCAGATACTGTGTACAGTATTTGAAAAAATTGATATGCTGACCATAACCGATCAGTGGTCAAGTGGATAGAGTGTCTGCTACTGAAGCAGTAGGCTAGGGTTCGATTCCCAGTCGATTCAAACCAAAAACTATAAAAATTGGTATTCACAGCTTCCCTGCTTGACGTTCAGCAATTAAAGGGACAGTGTGAAGCTTCCACCGTGTGTGGTAGACAGGTGGGCAGGTGGCAGCTTGATTCAAAGACTGTAAGGTTCCTTTGCTGTCTCCTGGTCAAGGCAACTTGGTCAATGAAAACTAATTACAGTTACATTGTAGTTTCATTGAATCTTAAAACATAGAATATCATTTGGAATGAATTAGTAGTACTCATGAATGAGCAATGCACCTTGATCAACGGTATCATATTAGTTCCATTTAAATGATGGGTATTATGAGCATTAATAGATAAGAATAATTTCCATTGGTTGTAGGATGATATATAGTACATATTATATTTTAATAACTAATTTATCGCAAAATCACTATGAAATTTAGTTAAGAAACTACAACAGCACCTATTTGGTGAACTAGGCTCTGTTGTTGAGTTCTTTGTCGAATCCATCCTTTTCAAATAATTTGTTGTTGCTAATATTGTGAATATACCAAATTTTAGCAAAGTGTTACGATGACTTGCTAAAACTTACTCTGTCATGTTTCTTTTTCAGATATGGGTTTGCTAGTTCCGTCGCGTAATTTTTTGACCAGTTTTAATGTGTGTGCTCCAAGGGTTTTGAGGGCAAGTTATTGTATCCATCGTGGTCAATTTAATAGACAATTCTTATTGGCACCAACAGGAACTTCTAATTGCATTACTCAACAAAATAACATTTTGAAAAAACCGAGTCTTTGGTTTTCAACAAGTAATAACTTATTTGCGAAAGATGCTATTGATACAGGAAGCAAAGAACACATCAAGAATTTAGTGAATAAGCGTAAAGTCGTTCTCTTTATGAAAGGAATTCCTGAGGAGCCAAGATGTGGGTTTAGCAATGCGGTGGTTCAAATATTACGCATGCATGATGTAAAATATGACTCCTACGATGTTCTCGAAGATGACAAGCTGCGTTCCGGAATTAAAGAATATTCAGACTGGCCTACAATCCCACAAATTTATTTCGATGGCGAATTCGTTGGTGGTTGTGACATTTTATTGCAAATGCACCAGAGCGGGGATTTAATTGATGAATTGAAAAAAATCGGAATTCGGTCTGCTCTTTTGGACAAAAAATGAAAATTGTTTTATTTAACGGCTTGCGTTTTCTATTAAATTCTTTGTGTTTCTATTATTTTTAAGACTCTGCGTCGTGTGTTTTTGGCTGGAATTAATAGGGTTATGATTTTCAATTTTCAGATACCCAACAAATCTGTCCCAAATCGGCAATGCACTGTTGAAATTCATAAAAATTCTTCAGAAAAGGTTTTGCTTTGGCTGGCTACAAAAGCAGTTTTGCCTTGTCTATTAATCTTCTAAAAGTAAGCTACAGAAAGGCATAGCCATGCCCAATTGCCCATGTCAAAAAAAGCTCTTATTTGTTATCGCTCTCGAATATGCTACAACAGTTTGTATATCGAAATAAATGTAACATTATTTGACTATTTAATACGTGGAACATGATTCAATTTGTATATCATTTTTGCCTTCTCATCAAAGAATTTCTTGGTTGTCTCAATCTGCATCAAGAGAAAATAAGATTGCATCAAATTGCAGCACAGTTTTAAAACTTAAAAGAAATTTTGCAATTTATGAATGTGAAATTACAGTAAGAAGAATCGATTTTGTTCTACACAAGCATTGTTTAATGTTCATTTAGCGATGGAAATTTTTTTTAAGCAAGTTAATAAGCGTCGCTGCTTTCATAGCTTAGAATTTGAAAGTTGGAATTTAGATATCATGAAAATGAAACTGCTATAATGAAATTGTTTGTATAAACCAGGCACTCTGCGTCTGTCTTACCTCAACAACGTTAAGTATCTTTAGAAGGTTTTGTTTACTAGTTTTTCATAGAACTGGGCCACCACAACGCTTACACTGCATGGCTCCAATGGGAGATAGGCGTTAAGTGTTTCCCCCAAGGACACAACGATGCATTGCCAGTTCGGGAATCGAAACAGGGGTCAGCAACTTTTCGATCACTAACTCGACGCTCTACCACCTGAGCTGTCGCCACCTGTCATAAAATGTGACAGTTCAATAACTTTAACTTTTGAAAATCAAACCGGTACGGTTTCAATTTAAAATGGAAAATTTGTTTGTTACTGACTCGGTTGTACTCAGTGGTTGGTGTTTGCTCTAATTTTCACATTCTGAACGTGAGCTACAAAAGTTGTTTGATCTCTTTGACAGTGATGTAGTACTTTAAAGAGTTACCTATATTTTCTAGCTGTATTAGGGTATGTTTGGCGTTTATGTTTGTTGCTTTTCCTCTGTACTTTATGTATGAAAATCATCTGGGTTGGTACAGAAATTCTCAATAATTTTTGATTCTAAATCAAATCTTGCATTAGACTCGCTGTATTACGCCGAAACGTGTAACGAGTTTGTGGGGCTCATCTTCGCGTTATTAGTCCCGGGCAACACAGCTCCTTTCGTAGAAATGTTGCTGCGGTGGTGAACCGTTGGCAGCACTGTGTCCGATTTAACCGGCCCGAGATTTGAAGCTCATACCTCCCTCTCCAGAAACAAACGCGTTACTGCTCGACCAACTGGTCAATTCTTTGACAAAAGAATTTTAAGTTGTGGGTTTAGTAGACATAACGAGCTTCATAAAATAAAGGCTGCACCTGCTTCTGCAATTCTTTCTTGTGCATTTTTATTAATCGTTTATTTTTGGTGTTACCCTAATATCGGTAATGAATTAAAAAGACCGCAAACCGTTGAAAAATGCTGAATTTATTCTAGAATTACATGTCGATAATGATTCAGAAGAGATCTTGTTTTTGACAGATATGTTTGTGTCATTTTTGTAGGGCTGTTTTCAAAGTTTCTACACTAAAAGTGACGAAAATTTTTTCCAGGAGGGCCAGATTAGATTAGGCGAAAGTCTTTAATGGCACCACTTGGTGTTCTTTATCTATCCGGTTGGTACCCAGATTCTTCAAAACAATTGTGTCCAAAGCTGTAAAAAAGACGTTGTATATATGCCCTAAATTTCGCACTAATCCGGTATTAGAGAATGCTAAAAGTAATATCCACTAATTTGCTGACTTTGTAAAAGCTATGCTCATATTTGCCTGTTATCCAACAAATGCTGATTTCCTAACAAAAATTGGATAAGTAAGAACACTACCACTTTGCGTGCCACTAATTTAGACCGAAAAAGATCTTAAACATTTTTACTAGAAGGTTTGCTAGATATTAGATATGCGATGAGGTTGGCGGAAAAGCAACTTAAGATTTATATTGTTGAATTAATTGTTTTTCGGTTCACTTAGCTTAGAGCTTACCAGCATTTTTACTGTTAAAAATGCCGCATTCCATAAAACTGGCTGTGGTGGGAGATGCGACTGTAGGAAAAACCGCTTTGCGGTATGCGTTAGGAAAGAATGAATTTTATACTGAAAACATTCCTACAGTTTATGAGAATTACTATTTTTCTCTTGATGTTGATGGGAATGAATATAACGTGCACATACCAGATATCGGTGGTGATGCATCCTTTTTTGATAAGATGAGATCGATAGAAACCTACCCAGATGCCGATGCCGTCATTATTGTATATTCAGTTGTTCAGCCGGATTCTTATACCAATATTATTCAAAAGTGGTTTCCAGAAGTGGCATATCACTGCTCAAGTGTTGCAATTATACTTGTAGGAAATAAAACTGATTTGAGGAAAATCAGTAAACCCGATAATGACATTTATACGATGTCACTTGTTCGGGGTGATGGCTGTAGTTACAGAATAGGACCGATGTCTACAGAAATGGGCCAAGAGCTTGCAAAAAGAATCGGCGCCGTTAAGCACTTGGAATGCTCTTGCCATTTTCTGACCGGAATAAATGAAGTGTTACACGAAGCTAATAGTATTGCAAAGAAGAAACCAATTTTAAAATCGCTAAAGTTAAAAAAGAAAAGTTTGTTAAAAATTGCTGTGCTTGGCGATGCAAACGTGGGAAAAACGTGCATAATACACACATTTACACGCAATGGGCAATTTGACGTTTTTGGTGATCGTTTAGGAAGGTGCTCAGATCCCTTTCACAGCTTTCTGTCTTGCGTAGAATTAGACGGTGAAATATTTAGATTATTTTTTTGGAATGTATCCTCACCTACGGAGGTAACTACTTGTGTTGAAAGTCGAACTGTAATGTTTCCATACGACAAAGGTATCGATATAAGCATGATAGTGTTTTCTGTTTCTGATCCCAGTTCATTCTCTTCTGTTGAAAACAAATGGATTCCTGAGTTGAAGCATGACCACCCAAAAGTTCCAATTGTCCTTGTGGGAAATAAAATTGATCTGAGGGAGGATGCAAAGCATTTCATTACGACTGAGATGGGTAAGCAGCTTGCAAGCAGAATAAATGCATCATGTTACATAGAATGTTCCAGTTTTGATGATATGAAAGTTGAAAACTTGTTTGAAGAAACTGTTTGGGCTTCTCTTCGTCACGCCGAAAAGAGACGGAGAAAGAAATCTTGGTTGTTTCGATTTTTCAATGGAAAGTTGAAACAGGACAGATTGTTTCCTAAAAACAGAGGAGTCGATCCATTTAACGTGTTTTGAGTCCGTAGAAGAGCATTAAGTGCTTTTGTTAGATGTAAAATAACATTGTTGTAATGAAGCACGTCAGGAATTTTAGACCGCTTTTAAAATTTGATGCGTTTGCACTAGTGATGCCACTGCCAGCAAGGGCTCTTCAAGACATCAGATTTTTTAGAGAAAAAAACCTTAGAAAACATTAAAACCACAAATCCGGGCTTGTAGCAAATTTTCAACAGAAACATCCTTGGGTAGAGGTGGAATTGGGCTGAAGACTTTTTGGTTTTGGAGATGACCTCTTCTAAAGCTGTTTGTCAAATGGACTGGGTAGATTTAGTTCTCTAGTCTTTTTTGTTTTTCAAAATCAAATTTTACCAAATACATCAGATTTACTCCTGAGAGCAAATCTCATCAGATTTCAAGTGAAAAACGAATCTGATGAGAAAATAACAAACCTGATGTCACTGGTTTACACAGGACGCGAAGCAGCCGAAATGTGATTGACAAGTTGCAAAAGGGTTCAACCGGTCGCGAACTTGACGAACGGTTGCTTGACTTCACTTAGACAAAACTGTTGATCAGGGCCTACGGGAGGGGGGCAGGGGGGGACAATGACCCCGGGGCCCATGAGGGGGGCCATCCAAATGACATTGAGAAGTGAAAGGCCGGAGAAGCCTTTTTTTTTTGGAGATCACTTGATTTCAGCCGGAAAAACCGTTGAAATTTCGGAGAAGACCTTTTTTTTGGAGATCACATCATTTTTCGGGCCAAACAGCAGGATTTTCTCCGTCTATTTTGGACTTTACAAAACCACAATTCCGTCACATTTGAGCTGGTCCCGGGCCCACGTTCGGCTCCCGGCGCCCCTGCTGTTGATGAATGGTTAGCCTATTTTGAGTACGTGATATGAGCGATCACTCGCAAACGTTAATAACCTTCGCGTTGAAACGCGTTTTTAGGCCCCCAAAATTTGTGTAAACCCCAGAAAATCCTGAGCATAATGTTGGTTTATTTCAAACAGAAATTCCGTACCGACTCACCAACTTTCTAGCCAAGGTTGATAATAACATACTAAGAACAGCTCACAATTTTACGCACGATGGAGACCCGCCTTAACTGTTTGAAATTTCTCTTTAGGCACAACAATTTGCATGTCCCTTTGTGTGTGCTCTGAGTGGTATGACACGATAAAGGCAGAAAAACATTTTTGTTCCGAAGCGTGTTGGCAATAATTGCTTAGTGTTGCGCAGAGTGAGATCTTTGTAGTTTAGCGTTGATTGCAATTGAAAAGAGTTAGCAGCAAGCCATCGTCATTTTGCATGAATAATAGATATTTTGCTTTGTTAGAAATGTAAGATTTATACTAATGTTCCGAATACATCTTTCAGATCACATTTGCTTTCATGTGTGCTGGAGGAAGAATCTCCAGCGTTTACTGACTATGTCAATTTAACAATTATCGTAGACAAAAACTGGTACTGGCATGATTTGCAGGTACTATAAGTGTGAAATGAAATTAACTTTAGATGTAATATGCGATTTATTACCGTTAATTAAAAAGCCATTGGCCGACAAACCCAATGTGTTTTGTGCTTGTCTTATTTTTTTTATGTTTTTGTGCTATTTGCTGCTGAATAGTATTTAATTTAAACTGCTTCGAGTTCCTAAAAAGTACTTAATAACAATGTAGTATTTAAAGTGGATGTAAAATACTTATACACTTAGTGTGCGCTCTAGCAGGGACTCAAACTACGGTTACCTCGAATTTGTGGTAGTGTGTTTAACTTCGAGCAGTTTTCTTTTTTTCACGAGTGCTTTTTCACATGATTGCCCGGTTTCTTGTGATTTGTGACGTATGAATTTGAATCCTTTGCAAAGAGAAGTTAGTTTTGCGGTCCACTTTAGCTGGTTTTTATTTTGGAACTTTGTTACTTTGAACCGGGAAGTTGTAGCTTGGATTTTGTTGCTGCTCTGCGTCCGACTTTTTGTGCAGAAGGTAAGAACATAAGCATTCGTTTTTCATTGCACTTAGGAATGAAGTTAAAATGCTTTTGCCATACTCATGAAGTTGGTAAGGCACTTGTTACGGTAGAGTAAGTAATTGACACGAAGTTGCACATTAGTCTTTCAGTATGAAGTCAATTGCATAAAAACAGATTTGTTATATTTTGCACATTATATTTTCGCGTGGTCTTGTTGAGATTTGGCAGACGCGTACGAAACCATCACGACAACTTTACACTTCGCCGTTTATTAGTCGGAGGGCTCGCTTTTGGTAGGTTTGTGTGCTTCTAATTCTTCGTACAATTGACTAAAATAACGTTATTAATTTTTATGCATAGTCTTATTGCTGTTGTATTGATTTAAACGTGTTTTAAATTTTGTTAGGTTTAATCTAATTGGCTAGGAGTGATTTGTATTTTATGCAGAAAAAAACGCTTATCTTCGCTTCGTGTATGATCGTTGCCATTAAAAATAAACGGATTTACCGTAGAAAAAAGAAGCGCGTTTGAGAGAAAGAAGCCCAAATTCCCTCTGTAACCTTTGTCAGCTATCAGTAAAATTATGAATTTAGTAGGCTACACCACGGAAGAAGTGTGTGCCGATGGCGTCGTGGGATTGGATTGGACAAAGTATATTGATTGCGAGACAACTTCCTTTGCAGTAAGAACAACTGGCGGCTGTGATTCCTTTTTTGCTTTATTTTCGAGGTGTTATTTTTTTATTTTATGCGATTTTTATCCTCTCGTGGGCTTGCTCAATGCACTTGAACTATGATTGTGTATTAGATTTTTTTAGTGATTATTAAACTGCAAAAAGAAAATTTTGTTGTATAATATCTGTAACAGTGCATATTGTCCAAGCTAATGCTTTCAACACTCAGCAAGGTGGAAAATTTTCATAAAATGTTGTTTACTCTATTTGACTAAGTTTCTCGGAAAAGTGACAAGGAGAATTGAGGTTTCTGTTAAACCAAAAACTTGGTCGACATTAAAAAAGCATGTTTTTCGCAGCCAAATTTTACTATTTGGCAACTTTTTTTAATTGCAATTTGCAAACAATGAAGACGGTAAAAACAGCAATGAGGTAGAAAGGAAGTTGACAGCTCGTCTCGAAATTGCCAAATCTGCATTGTCGCTCATTGGCTAAGAAACAGGTAGGTCTTGAGGGGCAATTGCTTCCACGCAGAAGAAGCCATTGCGCACGAAATACAATCTCACGCAAAAGTGCGACGGAGTTCAGGTTAATGGGCAGCAAATGCAAAAAGGTACGTTTTCGCTGTCTACCGTGAATATGCGATCTGTCTTACTCCAAGTAGAGTCTTAGCCAGGCGGGGCAAATATTTGAGCCCCACCATATAAAAAATTAAATCGGTTTTACAACAGCTTTAAATTAGCAATTGATGCGGATTATTATGCTACCCTGCTTAACAATATTGGTCGGTGGTCTAGAGTAGTTGTGGATAGAGCGTTTACAACTGAAACCAGGCGTGTAGCCAGAAATTTGCAGTGGAGTGCTACAGTATTTTGGCACCGAAGGTGCCGGTGGCCATTGAAGGTCTAGGCCTAGGGTCGCCAACCTTTTAACTAGCGGGCCACATGTAGCCTGTTTACATGTGCACTTTTGGGAACCAGTTCTTAGATCTAGTGCCTGAATTTTGCTGAGTCACACACAAAAAGGTTCTGAATTACGTCACAGAACCTTTTTTGTGTGTGATTCAGCAAAATTTAGGCACTAGAACTAAGAACTGGTTCCCAAAAGTGCACGTATGTGAACAGGCTAATACAGTCCTCACAAGGTTCCAGCGGGCCGCCACCATTCCAGCGGGCCAAAAGAGAAAGGTCTTCGCCAGATATTCAGGCCTTTTTACGGCCGCATTGATGGTGAAGACCTCAAAAAAAAGGTTTTCGCCAGGAAATGAGAATCATTTTGGCGGTTTGTTGCTGCATATCTTTCATTGAAAAATGAAAAAAGGTCTCGGCCCGAATGACAATAACAGGTCGCGGGCCAGGTAAAGTGCCTTGGCGGGCCGCATCCGCCCAGCGAGCCGTAGGTTGCCGACCCCTGGTCTAGGCAATGTTCCCAACCGCCGGAGGCAAGAGCACTCAGCGCTGAGAGATTTTGCAATTTTTTGCAAAAATATCTGAATTTTGGGTCTATAATACTTTGGAAATGATTATTCCTTTTAAAACGTGGAATAGAAATTACCAGAATAAAACCATGATTAAACTGACGGTGTAATTGGCTATGAGGGCGATGGTTAATGGCAAAATTTCAGCCTTTTTACAAGCCGGTAAATCAGAGATGGAACCGGTCAGGATTTTCTCGACCAGACCGGTAAATTTCAAAATCTCAGCCGGTTGACCGGCCGGTCGACCGGTTTCTGACCGGCCCGGTCGACCGGCTTTTATGAAAAATTTTAAAAAAAGGGGGGGCATGGGTGAGGAGTTAAAATTTATGACTTTGGACAGGGGTTTCAGAAAAAAAACGCAAAAAATTTTTGGCGTTTTTTGAAAAAATGACTCAATTTTAAGACTTTTTTAGGTTAAATTTCGGTTTAAAAGACCTGTTTAGAGCAGCTCTACACGTGCACAAAATAAGCATAAAAAGAACTGCAGGGCACAAGCTAAATTATTAGACGTTCTTACTACTGATATTATGCGAAAGGCCAAGAAAAAAAGTTAAATTTTTTTAGCTATTGGTGACAGATTATTTGCAATTTGCCGAGCAGCAAGCACTAAACTGTGATGACATTGGCTAGAAAGTATTGAAAATATAATGTGCCCCAGTAGTTTGTAGAAATGCTGCTACTTCAGAACAAGCCATGGCTAGTGAGACATAAAAAAATATGAGGTATGTCTTTCTTGCCAAGTGTAGAGTGTGGCAAATTTAAAATGAAAAAAGCTTTTCAAAGCGGAAAGATTTTAGCATGTACCAAAAAATCTGAAATATGCGCCACTTCTACTCTTAAGCTGATTAAAATGATGTTAAAATGCGAGGTAGCGCAAGTCTCTTCCACATGCATGCTTCATTATAATCTGATTACGCGATTTTAACGAATAGTTTACAGTTTTTTGCTTCGTGCCGTGGCCCAAAAGGGGGGCATGGCACAATGCCTCCTCCCCTAAATACGCCCCTGGATGTGCATGTCTTAATGGTCACAGCACATTAGTCACAGCTTGAAACCATTCAACAAGTGTTTTCAAAAGGTGTGATTTCTTAATAATGCTTTTTATGAAAAGTTTTATTTATGATAAAATATATAATTATTTTTCGGTTGGTGCTTAGATGTCTTTTAGTTGCAAGAAAGGATAATTTGACCGGTGTTTCAACCCGCTTGACCGGTCGGTCGAAGAATCTCGACCAGACCGAATTCCATCTCTGCGGTAAATCATAAAATATAAAACTCACAAGTTTTAACGTATAATTCGTCCGCATTTAAAGAAAGACAGTTTCGGGGAAAGGGCTAATGGAACGAGATTTGAAAGAAGTGACAGATAATTTGCTACATTAAACACCAAAGAGCCCCCTTCTATTCCACACAACGTTTTTAAAGCCTACGTTAAGCATGTTTGTATCAAGCTATCAAATATGATTGCTTATGTTTAGCCATTTCTAGAAGTTATTAGTGATTTGTAAGCTTTATTTTTTACAAATAGTACTATTACTCCCTATGATTACTAAACACTTCGAAAGTGGCTTTAAATCACGTTAGAGTCCATGTCACTGCAAAAGACTGCCTCAGAATTTCGAAAATTGTGGTATTTTCCTTATTGTGCATTTTGGTGAACAGGTCAATGGGGTGGGGGGGGGCAATGACCATAAAAATTGTATTCACGGTTTCCCTGTTTAAAGTTCAGTATTACTAAGGAGTTGGGTTTGAAGCTTTCATCGTGTGTGGTAGAAAGGGGGGATCTTGAAACAAAAGACCGCAAAAATCCTTAATTTCATTATCTCCTGGGTTACGCAACTTGAAAAATAAAAATATAATGTTACAAGTAGATGTATTTGTTTGAGCTCGCCTAAACATTGCGAAAATGTAGTTCATGATCGTTTCTAATTAAATTATGTTAACCACACAAACCATTTTGAAAAACAGAAACATACAGGTTGGTCGAGCGGTAACGCGTTCGTCTGTGGAGGCGGGGGTCTGAGGTTCAAATCTACGGCCGGTCATATCGGACACTCTGCAGACCTGGCGCCAGGATAGCGTGACAGGGAGGGGCATAAACAAATTTTGCGGGGGCACAAAAACTTTAATACTTCGAATTCGAGAGTGTGGACCAAAAGACGAAGGTCTTCATCGCGAAATTCCACGAATTCTTGGGTAAAGACCTCAAAAAAAAAAAAGGTCTTCAACTCAAACAATGCGCGAATTTTTACGAATTCTGGGTTGAAGACCAAAAAAAAAAGGTCTCCGTCTCAAAACAAGCGTAAATTTCCACGAACTCTGGGGTAAAAACCCAAATAAAAAAAGTCTTCAATTCAAAAAATGTGCGAATTTTCATGAATTCTGGGGTAAAGACCACAAACAAAAGGGTCTTTATTGCAAAATCTCCGCCAAAAGCAGGTCTTGCTCACGAATTCTGGAGTGATAACCAGTATTTTGGGAGTCTCAGGCCTCGAACTGCACTCCAGGAGCACCAAGCCTCTTACTTTCTTAGGGGCACAATCCTCGCTTGGGAAGGCACAATTCTTGTTTGGAGGGCACAGCAGTCATTTGGGGGGGCACGGCCCCGGAATGCTCCCCGTGGCGCGGGACCTGACTCACTGTTGCCAACGGCTCGCTACCGCTGCAACATTTCTTCGAAAGAAGCTGTTTTACCCGGGCGCAATGATGCAGAAAAGACCCCTCCAACTCGTTACACGCTTAGGCATATTACAGCGAGTACAATGCAAAAAAGATTGGCGTTTTGCCGGTAATTTACAAACTACCAGAGGCGTAAATATTTTGAACTGCTGTCAAAGTCTAATTTTGCGCCCTTGTACTTTGAAACGTATGTTAGGTTAGTGAAAGGAATCCTATAAAAAGGTTTCCAAAAGTCTTAAAATAGCTGCGAATAATAATAAAAACATGAAATGTGATATTAAGTTTTGAAGGACCTGTTTAAGAGCACGATTCTCAAAGATACCCTTTGTGAAACAGATGACCTGTCAAAAAAGGCCAACTTTTTAATAAAGCTAATATTGGGGGTGGATGATATTGTTTTGTATGAAATCATAAACAAAAACATATTAATCAACTACTTATTATTAGTATTGTGACATAATTTCCGCCTTAAATAAAAGCTTTCGCTGATGTCAATTCGTTCAATTGTAACGAGATACGGTTGAAATTCATCACACAACAAACGAGAAAAAAGAAATGACGTCATCAAACAACATTAAATCTTTCATTGCCATTTAAAATGAAGCAAGAATGTAAAAGCGAAGCTTGTCTTTGCTATAACTTGAATATAAAGTTGAGACCAACTAGCATGAAAAAAGTCTTGTTTTTATTAAACTTTTAACAAAAATACGTTTTATGCTTTTAATAAAATGCAAGTTGAAAGGTAGAAAACAATCGAGTGTATATGATTCAGAAAAGATTGATGCACGTTAGCCATCTAAGTCTCTAACAGAGATAGAATGATGCTGACAGCACGATGTTCTGAAAAAATCAGCCGTTTTAAACTTGATTTAATCCCGTTTGAGATCTTTGCCATGACAAAGGCACTCAAACCAATAGAAAGTGTAAGAAGTTTCCTTGTATTGCGTGATTACTTTTTGCTGGTCCGGATCCGGTACTCCAATAATTGCGTTTGTTTTCTTGTTTGGACATTAAAAAATTAAAAAAAAAACGACTAACGGTAGTATAAAGTGAACATTTGAATATGCAATCGCTAATTTCCTATACATGCCTTTTTTTATGAGTTTTCCTGCAAAAATTATTTTTGCAAAATGATTGTGTTAAAAAATATTTAGCATATGAATTTAATTTGTTTTCAGCGCTGACGCAAAAAAATTTTTTTGGCTCTTTTTTCATAATTTTGTCAAATCATCATTTGATCTAATGCTCTTAGCGATCTGCCAACTGCTGACCTCATAATTACACGATTGAGGTATCGCACACAATAGCGCTCAATATTTGTATTATCACCAAAATCTTTTGACGCGCGATTGAGCGAAAGTTTGCATTGTTAGAGCACTATAGAAACCGGGTCATAACATTAACGCCAGTCTAACAACAAAAGTGCGACAAGCGAAGTAAGCAGAGTTTTTGCTGAAGATCAAATTAAATTTTACTGTATTCCATTCAAAACGGCTGAAAGATGCAACAATTCAGCATGACTTTTTGTGTAATCAGACTCATTTACTGCAGTTCGTTATGTTCAAGCGAGAATTAAACAGCAAAATGGTAGTTTGATTCAGTTAATACTAGGCGTAAAAAAATTAGGTGTTTGATTTTTTTTATTTTTGATAGCTAAAAAAATTTTAATCTCGAAAATTTTTTTATTTATGATCCTACTTGCTGTATTTTTGTTGATTTTTTGAAAGTTGCGATTTAAAGAAAAGCTAAAAAAAGTTTCTCAAAAATTTTAAACACTGGTAAAATTTTTGAGAATTTTGACGTTTGTCATTTTGCACATGGGTCTTCGAAATTCATGGCTTCTGTTTGACTGCAGACATAACTTTGTTACTGAACTGAGAAAATGTATCTGGAAAGCTTCAGTCTCTAGGGTTTTTATCAATTCAACAGTCAGAAAATAAAGTTTTATAGTCGCTTTACAGAAAACTCAGCCGTAATAAATTTAGTATGCAACGGGCCAGTTTAAAACACCGCTATTGTTTGCTCTCTGTAGCGCGGTTAATAAATCAATTGCAATTTTCAACGAAATTAATATTTACCCCAATAAAACTTAAGTTGTGTTTACTCAAAAAATTATGAAATAGAACCGCATTCTGCTTTAGGGCTAACTTACATGATGATGATGATGTAGCGCAAATTTATCCTCCTGTCACCGAACAGCGTCAGACGCTAAATATCGGACAATCCGGGCATTTTTCATTGCAATAACTCCTTCGCGGTCGGAAGAATCCGCACCTTGCTTAGAAGTTTCTAGTGATCCAAAGTTTCTATGAATTTCTTCGAATTCTTTTCCACTGAATTTGCTGCTTGTTCGAAGCCACCAAGCAGAGATAATCATCGTAAAGCATCTTATCCAAGAACGCAACAACGTGACCAGGGTGCGGGTTGAACCCGAATCATACGATCACAGTTGTGGTAAAAACAACGCCTAAAAAAGCAAAACAAAAAAAACGTGAAACAACGATAAAAAAAAAGACGGCAACGATTAAAAAAAACGATAAGGCAAAACCTTATAAAACAATAAACTACATATTTTTTACAGTACGTACTGTATTAGCGTAATAATTTTTAAGCAATTTGAAATTAATTTATAAGATGCCATTAAGACAACCAAGTGCTCGGCCTCATTTTGACTATGCTACCATCCAGCGGCGTCGAAATTTGAAGACACCTTCCGGAAGAAAAAAAGAAGCAGATCGAATTCTGCGTCAAGTACTGAAACGAACCGGAGGCAAAGTCACTAGCTTTGATGACGGTAAAAATTTCGGCCTTGATTTTTCCTCTCTTGGACTTGAAACTCTACCGAATGAGCTTTTTGAAGATGAGTTTTTGCACGAAAATTGTGAGAAATATCTTGTTGAACTTAACGTCTCCGAAAACAATTTAAAATCTTTGGACTCTGAAATTAGTGATTTTATTCATTTGAAAACGCTGGATTGCTCAAGAAACAAGTAAGAATCACTGCGCGTTCACTTTATTGATATTTATTGGTTTCTATTTTGTTATACTTTACTTTCGTGGTATTTTTTTTCAATTATTATTATTTTTTTTATTTTCTGTTAACGTATTCTATAAATGTTTCCTGCAAAAGTTTATTCTATTGATATTTCGAGTAAATATCTTACAGAATTCGTTTACTGCCGCCCAGCATATGCGATCTGACGTCATTGGAGGAGTTGATCATGACGTATAATCAAGTAATCCTCCTACCACGTAATATCCATCACTGCTCCGCCTTGATGAGGATCCGCACTGCTCACAACAAGATCCGGGCTCTTCCGCCGAATATCGGAGCGATTCCGTCTTTGTTGATGCTCGACCTTGGCCATAACGTAATCAAGTACGTCATACCTCTGGCAACCTCAATTTTGGCCAACTTGATTAGAAAAAGCAGCACTTCATCTTTGTCAATATTAAAAATTGCTAAATGGTTTCAAAA
The DNA here is from genome assembly GCA_963965965.1 of Trididemnum nubilum. Classification (NCBI taxonomy): domain Eukaryota; kingdom Metazoa; phylum Chordata; class Ascidiacea; order Aplousobranchia; family Didemnidae; genus Trididemnum; species Trididemnum nubilum. Next base: position 7,389,037 of record OZ014489.1, on the reverse strand, counting down.
AACCTCAAACTTGTATTTGCCCATTTTATAGGATCGAGCTCTATAGGCTAACTTCAATCGCAGTTCAACAAAGAATAAAAAAGACTATTAAGGAGCTGAAATTTATCTGAATACAAGAAGAAATTTGGTCTCAACGAAATCCAACAGAAAGCTCTCGCTATAACAATTAAGCAAGGCAAATTCTGTAATAGAGAATCGGACCTAAATTCGCGAAGGCGAAGTTTCGTTTCCCAGTTGTTACAAATTCCTGTTTTTATTAAATTGTCTGGTGCTTTAAAGAATTTATGTTTGTCATGTTTTTTTAACAAACAAAAAAATTAAAAAAATAATAGTTGCAATGTACAGCAACCATACGATCTGGTGCATTTTTAGGCTTGTTACTATTTACAATTAAAAGAAAATTACTAAGCGAACGTTTTCGGCACTACAATTGGCCCTGTTCACGTATATTTGAGAGAGCAATCATAAGTTACTATATATTGCTACCGTTTGGTACAAGAAGACGACATCTTTGCCGAAATTAAAAAAAAACATTTTGTATCACAATGGGTCCTATTTCAAATTAGTCTTGGTCAAGAACGTTACAAATTGTAACGATCTTTTACATCAAAATTATTTTTGATTTAGGTCTCTTCCTAAATCGGTTTATCAAATCAAAAAGATACTGAATGTGACTGGGAATCAAATCCGGAGCCTCCCAGAGCCCGATGCAAAGAAACCTCTTCAAATCACCTCCATTGAAGCTTCCTACAATAATATTGAGCATATTTCATCAAAGATATCGAGATTATCGAGGTAAGGTCACCAAAGGGAATTTTTCGTCACCGTTAATTTGATTACTCTGTACGTACAAATTAGAAGCAACAATTTTTTCCAAATTAGAACAACTTTTTGGCGCTGCGCTATTAAATCTTTTGATAAAGGCCATTTATTATTTATCCTTTTTATTCTAATCTTGAGACCTTTCTGGAAAGAAAGAAAAAAAAAGAACTTCAATTAAAAAAGTGCCAAAAAAATGAAAAAGTAATTGTGCATGCTGTCGAAAAAAATTGTTTCAGCATTAGTGTACGAAATAAGCCTTCAGTAAAGCATCAAGTTTAACATCAGTTTTTTTCGATTTTAGACTCCAAACTTTAAATCTTTCCAACAACAATATCTCTGAGTTGCCCGACACTATAGGCGACTTTAAGGAGTTGATTTGCTTTGATTTATGTCAAAACAAACTGGAAAATATTCCTGAAAATATAGGCGATGTGGAAAAATTAAGGTTGCTGGATCTGAGAAATAATAAACTAAAGACTTTGCCTGAAAGTTTGGTGAACTTACGTGACCTCGTCACGCTTGACTGCTCAGGAAATGCAATTGAAAATATCCCGGAAAAATTGCAAGACATTAAAAGTCTTCAGGTTCGAAAATTGTTTTTGTTTCTTTTTGTAGTGTAGCTTTTTTTATCCATGATTACGGAAAGAAACTTAAATCATAAGCGAATATTTCTAAATCTTTCCAAGTCTTCATGTATAATTGTATATACTAGGGTAACTGCCAAACTGAATTAAAAATCTATAATTTAATTGTTTTTAAAATACTAAGCGGGTTTTTTGTTTGTGTCAAAAAAAAGGAAAAAAGAAAAAGGAATAGAATTCATATAAAATTATCCGACCGAAAATTTATCCAAACAAAGTCAATTTCATCATTACCCAGCAAATCCGCGGTGAATGCTTACGAGCATCTATAAAATGATGAATTTTTTAGAGTCTTGACCTTTCGGCAAATCAACTTCGAACCGTTTCAAACCTGTCAGAAATGCCAAAATTGGTCACGATTGACCTATCTCAGAATTGCTTAGTGGACATCAAATCCATTGAAGGAATGCCATCCCTAGCACATCTCAACCTCTCACACAACCAACTTCAAACCCTGCCCCACTCCATTGGCAGCCTGACTGCTTTGAAACAAATTGAGGCTTCAAACAACAACTTAGAATCGATTCCAGAATCAGTTGGAAATCTAAGGTAAGTAAATTGAAAATAGACAGAGACCGGAACACAATAGTATAATATATTGTTGTTGTAGAGCATATTTATCCTCCTGTCACCGGACAGCGTCAGACGCTAGCATATTGGACAATCCCCACGCTTTTTATTGCAATGACTACTTCGTGATTTGAGGAATCCGCACCTACGTAGGAGATTCCATGACCCAAAGTTTTTGTGAATTTCTTCGAATTTTTGTCCACTGAATTTGCTGCTTGTTAGAAGCCACAAAGCAGAGATAATCATCTCAAAGCGTCTTATCCAAGGACGTAACAACGTGACCAGGGTGCGGGTCGAACCCAGATCATGCGATCAAGACTGTCGTAGAAACGACGCCTTTACCCTTCGGCCACGCTACCGGCAAATGTTTCAAAGACATCTACGAGTTATCTTTAATACAAGGGCCTCTTTCCAGTGTGACCGTGGAAATCAAAAGGAAAAGAAAAAAGCTTGACGTTTATCGTGATAGACCCTGGGATGGCATAAAAACTTCCACTGGCAGTCAGCGGCGTCGGGGACCAAAAGTGGGCCCGGGGCCAGTTCAAATATGACGGATTTCTGGTTTTGTGAAGTCTAAATCAGACGGAGAAAATGCTTTACTTTGGTCCGAAAAATGAAGTGATCTCAAAAAAATAAAAGGTCTTCACCGGAATTTTTACGGTTTTTCCGGTCAAAATTACGTGATCTCAAAAAAAAAAAGGTCTTAAGGCTTCACATGCTGATTTATCAGTATCATTCCAATGAGCCCGCTGAAGCTTTCGGCCTTCCTGCAGCACATGGGCTCCCTAAACTCCATGGGCCCTGGGATCATTGCCTTCCCTTGCCCCCCCTCTCGGCGCCCCTGCATGCAGTTTGGAGGCTACCACCAAATCTGCAACACGAAATAGTTAAGTGCATGCAATACGGTGTTTCGACCTTTAGCTCTTATCAGCAGTCCTCATCACACCTAAACCAAGGGTTGGACATATCGATAGCAATCGATAATCGATACTACGTTCTTTGCTTTTCTGCTATCGATTATCGCAGATGCTTTGCTTTCAATTTTTTCTATCGATTATCGCCTTTTCTATGCTTTTTGCTTACACGTTATCGATTGATAGAATCTTTATACTTACTTTTGTTCTCGTTGAGTCTACCTAAGCTTACATCGTTTCGTTTCTCTTATTCTATATTGCTCTTTATTATCCTAAAAGTGTATTTTTTATATTCTTTATAATACGGTAATGATAGTTTTTCCTCTCACAAGTTTCAATTAATGGTCAATACAGCAAATATTTTCGTGCATTTTAATTAAAAATAAAATGAAAATTTTTGTTCGCATTTCGGCATCGATTACTTATGTTTGCTTTTGGTTTCTTTAGTCTTTGCTTTTTGTTTGCGATATCACTATCGACTATTCTTTGCTTTTAAACAGCATCAACTTCCAACCTGCATAAACCATAGGTAATGCTCCATTCCTCACATTTTTTTGGGTGTTTGGATATGTGTAAAGTTTGGAGACGGTAGGGTGTTTGTGGAAGTAATATTGAGAGCTGAGGACACTTTTTTAAGCATCCACAGCTGCTCTGTGTTGAGATTACTGCACCAGCTAACTCAGCACAAAGAACACGTTGCCGCGTCCTGGATGCTTTGAGCGCCAGTGGTTTTTGGCTCTGCAAACACCTACGAAGCATTTGCAGTAGCTCTGATAAATTTATCGCCGCGAGAGAAGCTCCAACTACTGCAGGTAGCCGAACTAGATCTCCTGCGAACCTTTCCAGAAATTAATACAAAAAAACCGCGATAGTAGCGGATCCCAAGCATTAATCATGAAAAAAGAGATCACTAAATCTTTGCTCTTCACATATTTCTTGGCTTAGTAGGTGAACTCCCGATCGGACAATCTGAACAGAGGTAGAGCCTTTGCATCAAATAAACAATTTTTTACTCGTGGCACGAGTAAAAAGTGGTCGTTTACAATTTGAAATACCGTTATCCAGTTCTGTACATCATTGATTCGAGCAGCTTGCGGTTGCAGAATGCAGAGTTGGTGGTTGATACCATAAAGCCACCATACTGCCTTTGGGGGTCGTCATATGACATCCCAGAAGTCTTACACGATTACTCTAAGATTTTTAGTACATTTTGATTTCTTGCAATCTACTCCTTTTTCTATCCGTAAAAAATTGAAACTTCACTATAATGTTGACGAAACGTACTTTTCTCGCTACAAGCGGCATTGATTTATTTTGACTCAACTACCGTAAGGAAGATTTGGCACTAGAGGGCTACTGGTACTCTGATTGGTTTATTTTTTTAGATCTGTTACTACGGTGGATGTGAGAAATAATCAACTCACAACCCTTACAACCTCGCTCAGAAAAATGGGCACTTTGAAGTCATTAAAGGCAGGAAATAACCGTTTGACGTCACTTCCACAACCTTTCGGATTTTTGCGGTCTTTGAAGGAAGTTGATCTATCAAACAACGAACTCGAAGATTTAATTGTTCTTGGGCCTCTTCCAAGAAGAATGAAATCGTTAAAAGCAAATGGAAACACTTTCAAAAGTAAGCAAAATTTTTTTGTTTTGTAGAAATTATGTAAGCTTATTTTTAAAAATTTCTCGAATCTATCCGTATGATTTCGTTCGTGTTGTGTTGATTTCTATTTTCTTTAGTTTTTATCAAAATATTTTAACTCGTATAGCATGAAGCTTAATTTGTTAAACTTATTGCAATTTTTTTTTTTTAGAAGGGATATCGAATCGCATTTTTAAAGAACTCCGTCTTCTAACTGTTCTGGATTTATCCTCCTCGGATTTAACGTCGGTTCCAGAGGCCTTAGGAAAACTGAAGTTACTCAAAGAATTGAATTTGCAAAACAACAAACTCAAAAGTCTCCCAAAATCGTCGGAAAACCTTTACTCTCTAACCCAACTAAATATCTCTCAAAACAAGATGGAGTGTTTGCCTCGGGATGTCTCGAAGTGGCGCCGCCTTGCAGTTTTAACGGCTTCTTACAATATGTGAGCTCTTGGAGCGTTTAATTAATTTATTAATGCTGTATTTTGATGAATTTGTTAGATATTTTGTAGTTTTAGCAACGTTATGTTTTCAGAAATATATTTATTGATTTATATGTATAATTTTTTTTTATAAGGATTAAGATTCCTCGGTCATTTTTATACTTTATCTGTAATTTATTTTTAGTTCTTAAATTTATTTTCCGTACAAGTCAAATGAGTCCGCTACTTCATAAAGCTGCGCTGCAAACAAACTCTAGTTAAAGAAATAGAGACCAGAATAAAGCATCAAGGCAGGCTGCTGAACTGATCTTGGCCCCTCTATAATCTATCACAAACCAAATTTCTTTTTTAAATAATACTTTTTATATTTTCTAGGATTGAAAAGCTTCCAACAAACATCGATCAGCTTCCAGAGTTATCAAAGTTGGATGTGTCGCACAACGTGCTGGTGGGAGTGGATGGGAACGTTTTTGGGATGGCAAAATTGGAAGTAAGTTGCAATATTAACCAATAACTTTAACTTTAACAATTCAAATCTTGTGTTTTGCTCTATGTAAGATTTTGTTAATGAGATTTTACTAATTGGTACAAGAGCAGCAGGGCAATGTACTTGGCAGGGCCACGTAGATTACCAACAAACTTCAAATTTAATTTTTCCTGATGTCAGGAACGTTTATTTTATCCTCGTAGTGTATAATATCGAGGTCCTATTTTCTCGCATATACAAGCCTTCGATACTAAACGTCTGTAATTAATTGGTCGAGGTATGGATTTGAATTTCACTCGAAAACATTTTTGACAACCGTTTTGGCCCATGAATGTATTGAATTATTGTTTTATAAATCTTTCAAAGTTCATCTCCAACTACAATTAAATATTTTTGGTATAGGTGTTGCTTTTAAACGACAATCGCATACGGAGTTTATCGAATCCGGATACGGATATAAACGGAGTTCTAAGAGAAGTGAATCTGTCCAATAATGAGCTGGAATATTTGCTGGAAGAAATGAATTGTCTTGCCGCGGTAAAACGGTTCAAATGTTGGATTAATAATAAAAAATTTGAATAGACCCACCACATTTTGACCATTTTATGTTCTATTTTAACTAGCACGTTGCATATCTAGATTAACTCACTCCGTAACAAATGTTAATTTTATAATGCAGTTTGTTCATTTTAGCTCTGCATTTCCACTATCTACAGTAGAACCGATTGTCTGGAAGAAGATTGCTTCTACCGTAAATCGGCTTGATCTCCATAGATCAGAATCTATTAGATCACTGGCGATTTTTCGTAGTTGAACCACAGTTTGAATGCTATTAGCAACTGTTATATGTCTGCAGTACTGTAAATCCAACCAACGGTATATAGCTATACGACTTTTTGGGAGCTTTTTTGAAACTATAACTTTTCATATTTCTTGTTGTTTAGCTCTAAAACACTATGAGTAAATACTATATCGCCCTAAGATCAGCAAAAAATGTGCGAAAAGTTAACGAAACAATCAAGCTTATTATGCAGGTGTGGATTTGTTTTCTTATAGTTTGTAATATTCTTTTTCACAGGTGCAGTCTTTGAACCTTGCTGAAAACAATGTGGAGACAATTCCGAACGATATCATCAAACTACGACGTATTACGTATCTCAACTTTGCCGGAAACAAAGTAATCAACAAAAATGTGGTTTAATATATAATATTTATAAAATAAAAAAGAGAAGTTAGGTTTTTTTGCCTCTGTTAACTACAGGTTTTGCAACTTTTGTGGCAATTTTCTGGGTGTTTTTTCGATTTTTTTTATTCAAAAAATAATTCTACATAGTGTTAGTTGATAACAAAAACACATTATAAAAATAGGCGATATACGTGAAAATTACTATTAGTGACCCAGATTGTTATGAATAACTCAAAGCAACTTGGGGTCAAACCGAGAATTATTTTGCAGTTGGATAAATTACCCAAGAAGATTGATCGAATGAAATCTTTGCAAGAGTTCAACTTATCTCGAAATAACATCAACCAAATTCCACAGAATATGAAACGTCTAAAGAACTTGACAAAACTGGATATAACCGGTAAGTATCCGTCTTGCTTTGCTAAATGCTTTAGCACATCCAAGTCTTGCGCTAATCAAATAATATCCATGATAACAAACGAAGGCTATTGCCATAAAAGTTGTACGAATCATAATGCAGCACCCTCGCTGTGGTGAAAAGTATTTAAGTCCCACAAACTTGAAAACTTTTAACAAACTACGTGAAACTGCGCTTTTTCAAACAACCCAATGCGGAAAACTCGCTCTTAAACATTGTATGTCCAGTTCAGGCAAGAGTCGGCCAAGAGCCTTGTTCAGATGGGGAATACCTTTAATAAAGAATAAAACATAATTAACATTGAAACAATTGTGACATGTTGTGTTCTGTTCGTTTCTCGTAATTTTGTAATAAAAAAAACACAGTTCGGGCAAGAGTCTTGTCCAGCTGGGGAATACGTTCATCATCAGAGCAGCTGTGGATGCTTGAAAAATGGTCTGGAGATCTCAATACTACTTCCATTACCATCCCACAAACTCCACACATATCCCAAAACCCCCTCCATCCTACTTTGACCAACGCTGAGATAATCTTTCGGGTGAAGGAAAAGTGCATGGAAATAATATTGATTTTGTCAATTAGGGTAACAGAGTGGCTCGTTTAATATTCAGGTTTCGTTTTTCAGGTAACGAAATAAAGGACTTTCCACAAGGATTTTTTAAAATGAAGAGACTAAAAGAGGTTATTGCTGAAGGAAATCCACTTTCCAAACCTATTCCACAAAAATTCCGTCCGGTCCAGGAAGAAAAAAGACCACCTACTCCGCCAGAAAAAGATCCGTTTTCATTTCTTCAAGACATTGGCAGCAAAAAGGTACTTTTTTTGCGCTGTTTCAAAGCTTGGACTCAGAGTGTCTCCAATTGTTCGCCAGCGGCATTTCTTCGTAAGGAGTTGCTCTACCGCAAAGATGGATTTCACAAACTTATTACACATTTCTGTGTAATCTACCTAGTATGACAAAGATCTAATTCAAGTTTTTGTTCAGTTTTTACAAATTTCGGTTTGATCAAGCTTTTACGTGTTTAGAATTCCCAGCCTTCAGCTACAGAGGGCAAGAAGGTGGCTCCTGTAGACGCTCCTCCAGCATCAGTCACAAACCCTGAAAAACAAAGAAAACACAGCGAAGACGAAGCCAAGAGAGAAGTTCGCTTTGAAATACCAACATCGACTCCGAAATTAGTGGAAAAGGTTAAAAAAGTTAAACTAAAATCCCTTTTGCTGCATTGTATTGAATACTTTTGGTCATAAAAGCATCGCTTAGGCACGGTTTGCCCTGGGCATAAAACGGTGATTTGTGAACGTGCGAGCGTATTTTCAGTTTATATTAAATGAAGCATACCATCTTACCAGCGTTCAACTTGCCATTTGTTGAATTAAAGTAAAAATACTCTCGTACGCTCGCGATTTTAGGCAGTGTAGCTGGTGCTTTAAGGGGCTTCACCGATCACGCGTATTTACCAAGTATTTACTCGCAGATATACGGCTGATATTTTTTTCAATAAAAAAGCAGAAAAGCAAAATGCATATAATCAAACAACAACGCGTATTCCGCGCGATAAAACGGCACTTAACGATAAGCTGAATCAAAGCTTGGACCAACAGATCAGAGTTGGAAACCGGTCGGGTCAACCGGCACCGGTCGGGTCGACCGGCCGGTCAAGTGGAGATTCTTCGACCGACCGGTCAAACCGGTTGAAACACCGGTCAAATTATCCTTTCTTGCTACTAAAAAACATCTAAGCACCAACCGAAATATACATATATATTTTATTATACATAAAATTTTTTTTATAAAAAACAGTATTAACAAACCACACCTTTTGAAAACACTTGTTGAATAATTTCAAGCTTTGACTAATATGCTGTGACCATTAAGACATGCACATTCGGGGGCGTATTTAGGGAGGGCGGAACATTGTGCCATGCCCCGCTCCTTTGGGCTACGGGACAAAGCAAAACAATGCAAAATATACGTTAAAATTGCGTAATCAGATTTTAATAAAGCATGCATGAGGAAGAAGCTTACGCTACCTAGCATTTTAGCATCATTTTAATCAGCTTGAGAGTAGAAGAGGTGCAGATTTCAGATTTTTTATACATGCTAACATCTTGCCGCTTTGAAAAGCTTTTTTCAACGTAAATTTACCAAACTCTACAATGGGCAAGAAAGACATCTCTAATTTTTCGTATCTAACTAGCCATGGCTTGTTCTGAAGTAGCACTATTTCTACAAACTGCTGGGGCACATTGTATTTTCAATGTTTTCTAGTCAATGTCATAACACTTTAGTGTTTGCTGCTCGGCAAATTGCAAATAATCTGCCACCAATAGCAAAAAAATTTTAACTTCTTTTTTTGGCCAACGCAAAATATCATTTGCAAGAACGACTGATAATTTAGCTATTTCCCTCCAGTTTTTCTTAAGCTTATTTTCTGCACGTTTTTCGCTGCTCAAAACCGGTCTTTCAAACCGAAATTTAATCTAAAAAGGTCTTAAAATTGAGCTATTTTTGCAAAAAAACGCAAACATTTTTTTGCGTTTTTTTTGAGACCTCCATCTAGAGTCACAAATTTTAACTCCTCACCCATGCCCCCCCTTTTTGAAATTTTTTTATTAGATGCATTGAACAGTGAACAAAAATCCTCTGTAAAAAACCGGTCAACCGGGCCGGTCAGAAACCGGTCAACCGGGCCGGTCAGAAACCGGTTGACCGGCCGGTCGACCGGCGTAGATTTTGAAATTTACCGGTCTGGTCGGGTCGAGAAAATCCTCACCGGTTCCATTTCTGCAACAGATGCCCTCAAATACCTTCATTATACTGCATATATTTATAGTTGTTTTTATGATTAAACTGTTTAATCAAAATAATTTTTTGGAAGTCCGAATCGCGTTATGACTGTTTTAATCTTGTATATTTTTGGTATTTTTAGCAAAATTATTAAATTAATGTTTGTACAGTACTTCGATTTGTGCTGTATAGTTACGATTCATCCATTTAGAGGTCTCACCGCTACCTCCACCCATGACCAATTATTTTTTATTAATTTTTAGCAACCAAAAGAAGAACCCAACAAAGAGGAAGCGAAAGCCAGACCAAAGACAAAAGCGAGAAAGAAAAAAGTAACAGTTGACGCCTCCACAAAGGCAGAACAATTGCTTCTCAAAATTTCAACAAAAACAACCGATCTTCAAGATGTTCCTGTGGGGCAGAGCAAGCAAATTTCGAGCCCCCCTGTCATTAACTTTGAAAACACAGCTATGGACTCCAACAAAGTCTTAACTAAACAAAGTCTGAGCAAGAATCAGACAAAACAATCCGTAGCAGCATTAGAAAAATGCAAAGCCAAGAGAAGGATTAACGAAAATAAACATAAAAACAAATTCTCTCTCACGCGCACAAGTCTTCAACAACCTATACAAACAAACGGTTGAAGCAAACCGTAGTAGCCTATTATTATTGTACAGTTCACGATTGTACTGTAAATCTGCAATCGCATTAACAGGGTATGCGATGGTGTAAATCCTTTCATTTTTACTAACTATCTGTCTGATGTATTTTAGGAAGAGATTACTTAAATTAGGTAAAACTTTACAGTGGCAATCATTCACAATCATTCAAACGGAATAAAATCCGGTTAATTTAGCTGGACTCCAAACTGTACCGCCATGCTTTGGTTTAGCTAAATAAGGTCACAATAAAATACATCTATTTGCTTGTCGGCTTTTTGACAACGTAACAGTAAAAGACCAAGAAAATTCTGCTTATTAGTTACAAATACGTTGTGCTAACCAATAATCCTAATTAGTTTTTCACGCTGAACCTGGCATTGTTCTTAAATTTTGAGCAAAAATGGGCCTCGTGTGCTTGCAAAATTACTCTTGTAAAATTACTTATAAAAAAAGTGTATCTCTGCTTGCTTTTTACATTCTTATTTCAAAGGCATTGTCTTTTTTCCAATAAATTGCAATTTCTAATAAATTGCAATATGTATGTATTTGGGTGCATTTTATTGCGATGTGATAAATTTCTTTTTTTTCAATACGGAACAGTATGTATAACTATTTTAATTTTGCAACGTGCATTTTTAAAACTTCGATTCGTCCTCGAATATAATTTGATTAGTTTTACAGCAAACTTGTAAATGCAAATCTACTGATCATCATTATTTGCAGTTTGTGTCACACCACACTGTCTTGTTTTTGCAATGCATTATCAACAATAGCATTTGCTTTTTGTATCCTTTCACTGTATAAGTATAAAGCTATTTTGCTGGCATTTTTGTTGTTTTTACTCGCTGTTTTGAAAATGCGCCAGAGATACAGTACCTTACTCATTCTTAACGAATTTCACATTGCGTGAAAAAATTAAGAATACAATAATTTTTGTGCACAGAGCTGGACAGCGCTGTTTCGAGCTTTTAGCTCTCACGTCAAACTTTTTGGTTATAATTTTTGTGGTTTATATTTGAGCTGAAGGTGTTGAGTTTGTCCCACGCAGAAACCGTAAATACTAAAGCTTGACATCTATCGTGGTAGACTCCTGTAATGTCATAACGTTTTCCACGGGCAAGGAGGTAGTTCTAACAACTACCAATCATTCAGCCGCAAGCAGCTTGAGCCCAATATGCACACAGCTGGGTAACGCAGTTTCGGCTCTTAGATATCTTCGTCAAACTTCGATTATCTCATCAAATCTTTCTTTATGCCAAAGCCTTTAACGAGTTTGCGGGGCCCATCTCCGTGTCATTGCGCTCGCGCAACACAGCTCCTTTTGAAGAAATGTCGTGTCAGTTGGCAACGCCGTGGCCAATCTGACCGACCCGAGATCAGATCTTTCAATATCCCGCTCCAGAAATGAACGCCTTACCGCTTTTTTTGTGGATTTTTTTGGTTTTTGAATATGTGTCGAGTGTGAAGATTGTGGTAGTACGTATTGTGAGCTGCAGGCACTTTTTCAAGCATCCACAGCTGCTCTGAATGAAGATTGTTGTACTAAGCGACTCAGTACAAAGAACGCGTTACCGCGTCCTGGGCACTTTGAGCGCCAGTGGTATTTAGGCGCTGCAAACACCTATAAGGCATTTGCGGTGGCTCTGTTAAATCTACCGTGGCGAGTAAAGCTCAAACCAGGGTGTCGAACCGACCTGAACCCGAACCGTAAACCCGAATGAACCGTTTCATTTTGGTGAACCCGAACCGAACCTGAACCAGTAAAATTTTACTTCAGTGAATCTGAACCAAACCTGAACCCTCAAAATTGTGCTCAAGTGAACCCAAACCGAACCTGAACCCCTAGCAAAAGTAAGAATATATTTTTCCATATCCGGATGCCGCTGTGGCTGGTACACGCACAATAAGAGCACTGGTGTTCATCAACATGATCAGCAATTTCTCCTTTTTTTTTTCTGGACGAAACGAGTAACGACAGTTAAATTTTAAGTCAATGAACCCGAACCGAACCTGAACCAGTAATATTTTACTTGAGTGAACCTGAACCAAACCTGAACCTCGAAAATGGTGCTCAAGTGAATCCGAACCAAACCTGAACCGCTAAAATATTTTGAGCAGGAGCTAAACCTGAACCCGAACCGTTATTTGAAACGGTTCGACACCCTGGCTCAAACTATTAAGGATAGCCGAACTAATTCTCTTACGAATTTTTCGAAAATTAGTACAAGTGATCCGTGATGAAAGCGGATCCCAATCAGAAATCGTGAAAAAATGATCACTTGGATCGTAGCTCCTGAGAGCCTAGACCAACTTTTTTTTTAAATACAGGGTGTTCCAAAATGGTTGACCCCATTCTAAATACCCATATCTCGGAAACTACTTGATGGGTCATAATGAAACTTAATACACTTTATGTTGAAGGTTATAAGTTTTATTGGCTAAATTAACAAAGAAAAGTACAAATATTTGTTGGTTCTATTACAGATTTTCATAAATGTTCAATATGAGCGCCGCTTGTGACTCTGCACACGTTGAGTCGGTTTTCGAGCTCGTGCCAACCTCGCTGTAGCATGTCTTCGGTAACAGTTTCCAGTGCAGCTGTAATTCTCTCTTTCATTTTTTCGATGTTAGCTGGAAGAGGAAGTACAAAGACTAGTCCTTTCACATAACCCCAACGGAAAAAATCACACACGGAGAAAGGTCAGGTGATCGTGGTGGCCATTTTACCGCGATCACCCGACCTTTCTCCGTGTGATTTTTTGTTGTTTTTTTTTTCTGTGTGATTTTGAAGCTCCAGCTGCTGGGCGATTTTTTTGGAAAAATAGTTATTTTAATGCCATTTGGATCACATTTCGCACGTTTTCATAACCATTTGAAAAAATTAAATTGTTTACTCTTTCCTATACTTACAGATCAAGTCCAAAACACATTTTAAATGTTGCATTTTTGTGTTAAATTTTGTTAGTGACTTGGCCCAGGTGGGTGGAAGCAAGAAGATACATTGCCTTGTGCAATGTTTCTAGCATTAATTAATGATTCACTTGATGATTTGACTTGGAGATTTTTGTTTTGTCATGGAAATAACCAGTTTTAAGAGTAGGCCTACATGTACGACCAGCAGGTTTGGGCCTCTTCAATTCAAATTAGTCAATTTGTTTAATAAGCACTTCCCCTAGCTAATTTTTTTCAAAAGCATTTTGTTGGATAAAAACTGGCGAGGTGGATTGTCATTTACAGTTTGTACGATAAATAGTGACTAATCATGTTATTGCATTACGATCCATGTTGTTGGGATCCTGAGGTTGCAACTTTAAAGACAAAAATCCGGAATTTCTCCCGGGTTATACATTTGAATGGGTTGGCAAAAGTTTGGATTGAGGGACCCGGGTCCTTCTGATCGGGGGCGTATTTAGGGGGGGAAAGTTTTGATCTTGATTTTAACCATTTTGACCCTTTGCACGTTGGGCAGAAGCTTTGATCACACAAAGGGTATGTTTTATACGTTTGTTTTAGGCGTGCACCCAACTTTGGGCAAATAATGGGACTAAATTTGAGCGAAGACCTTTTTTTTTGCTCTTCACCTAATTTTGGGCAAAAAATCGGACTGATTTTGGGTGGAACAATTTCTCATTATGATCTTTGTTCTTCTCAATTTTTCTGAAGTTCCTGGCCTCCCCCCCTTTTTTCAAAATCCTGCGTAGGCTACAGCTTCTGATCGTAAATATTATTGTTATAGTCCATAACTGCTGTACGCAAAAATGCTAAAAGAAACTGAAGAAACAATACGGAATGTTGTTATTATTTTTATCGTTGGTGACATTTCAATTGAGGGGGCCTCCTGGCTGCGCCCATCCCGGCCCCCCCCCAATCAAAATACCACTAACGACAAAAAGTTATGACAACATAGCCTGGCGATGTTTAGTTGCACTTTTTTTTCAGTAATTACGCACATAACAGTAATTACCAATAATATTATTGACAACAAGTGAGTCCCGGGGCTCCCAACTAACAACCAGGGGGCCCTTACTAACAACTAGGGGGCCCTGAAATCCTTAACCGACAACCAGGGGGTCTGGGACCCCTAACTGAAAACCAGGGGGCCCATAACTGACGACCAGGGGCCCCAGGGCCCCTAACTAACAACCAAGGGACCCTAACCAACAACCAGGGGGCCCCTTCACTGACAACCAGGGGGCCCAGGCCCCTAACCGACAACCAGGGGGCCCCTAAACGACAACCAGGGGGCCCCAGGGCTCCTAACCAACAACCAGGGGGTCCCGGAGTGCCTAACTGATGACCAGGGGGCCCCGGGACCCCTAACTTACAACCAGGGAGCCCCAGGGCCCTAACTAACAACCAGGAGGCCCCTAACCAACAACCAGGGGGCCAGGAGCCCCCTAACCGACAACGAGGGGCCCTCGATCCTAATTGACGACCAGGGGGCCCCAGGGCCCGTGACCAACAACCAAGGGGTCCTGGAGTCCCTAACTGACGACCAGGGGGCCCAGGAGCCCCTAACTCACGACCAGGGAGCCCCAGGGCCCTAACTAACAACCAGGGGGCCTGGGCTCCTAACCGACAAGCAAGGGGCTACGGGGCCTCTAACTGGCAACCAGGGAGCCCAAGGGCCGCTGACTGACCACCAAGGTTCCCGGGCCAGGCGCCCCTTAATGCAAATTTTTAACAATTTATATGCAAAACCTGTGAGAAATCTAAGAGTTTTGACCTAAAAGTTGCCACCCCAGGCCCTCGTTTAACGTTGTTATAAACTTAATTATTTACTGCTAAAGTATTGCAGGAGGCAATGTTCGTTACTTCCCCTTATAGACCAAATCACTAACAATTAAAATTTTACACCATAATGCAAGATTCTAAGCGTGTTTTGGGATTTAATTGCAAAAAGAGAATTGAACAACTAAATTTTTTCGATTGGCTTTGAAATGTTAAAAATCTAGTTCTTTGAAATGGCTCTGAACTCGTGCGAAATGTGATCCAATGGGATTTAAATAGTTTTTTTTTCCAAAAACTTACAAAAATCGCCCAGCAGCTGGGGGCTTTGCCCCCAGACCCCCATAGCCATCGGCGGCTGGGGGCTCTGCCCCCAGACCCCCGTCTCTGATACGTTTGAGTACACTAGCTTACTCAACACGTCTTCCAAGTTACACTTTTAAACTTTTTAACAATTAGTTTTCGCCCTCTCCCTTTACCAAACTCCTGGCAAAGTGCCATCAGGCTACGGCTTCAGATCTTCCATTCTACGATATCTTTGCCCCACAAAAAATTACTTTTTCGAAAATTTCTGATGACGTCATTGCGTGTGATTTGTGGTTTGACCCCCCCAATCAAAAATCCTGGCTACGCCTATGGCTGCGCCTACGGTTGATGAAAGCTAGCAGATCGAAACGGTATTGTCCAAGTGTTCCCAACATATGTGTAATTACATCAGATCTGATGTTTTTATTGAAAATCTTATGTAAATAACCGAAATGAAAGGAAAAGTCCAAAAAGAGGCTGAAAAGTTTCTTTTGAAGATTACCACATCCACAAAGTCACCAAACTTAATTAAAGCATTCATTAATTTGATGCAACAGCCATCAGTGGTCGAGTGTACAGACATGGGCGTCGGCAAGAGGGGGTAGAGGAGGGCCATGGCCCCCCGGATTTTAATACACTCTCTCTTAAACCTTTAAAAGTTCACAAATTCTTCCATTTTTAGTAGTTAATACTGGCTTTATTCTTATTGCCCCCTCCCTTGAAAAATTTTCTGCCGACGCCCTTGTGTACAGAGTGTATTCTACAGAAACGTTAGACGCAGGTTCGATTCCTGATTGGGTAAAACCAAAGACCATAAAACTTGGTAGGCTACTCCCAGCTTTCCTGCTAAACGTTCGGCTACAAAATGATCATTACAAAGCATTCAGCACCTTGTGCGGTAGCATATAGTCACTAATTTCAAGACTGTGGTTGCAGAGAAGTAGCAGCCTGACTCGAAGACTAAAAGCTCTTTTCGTTGTCTCCTGGCTGAGAAAAATTAATCAATAAACGATTGCTATTACAACTACGATTGACCCTATTAAAATTTGTTTTCCTGTATATCGATTAATGATTTACTTTCAATAGCCTATAAAAAGACATTTTTCAGAGAAATTCATTTGATTTTGATAGTCGATTTGACAATTTATGCGTAAAAATGCTTGAAAAGAAAAGGGTGTTCTAAGAAAACGACCGACACTTATGAATGTGAATCAAAAACTTCTCAACAACTTTAATTTTTAACGTGAAGTAAATCGTCAAGCTACTTTTTTAATATTTTGATATATGGTAATTATTATTATTTATGCTCTAATTCTGAATGAAGTTTTCCAAATACAGCAGAACTTTGACCATAAAGAGTAATTTGTACTGTACAAGTGTACACTACAGCACATGCTACTAACGATTTCTACCAGTGCCAAAAAAAAATTGCTAACATTTGTTGTGATCATTGGCGCAACCAGGGGGGCTAAGGGGGCTTCAGCTCCCCTTAGCCGAGTCATCTAGAAAATTTAACCAAAAATACAAGCGTTTTAAACGTATTTTGGACTTCACTAATTGGTAAGGGGGGCTGGGCAAATTTAATTTTTTCAAATTACTTACGATTTTTGCAATTTACTTTTTTCAAAGGGTTCTAAAACAAGCAAATAGGGTAAAAATGATTACTTTTTCCCCTTAAATCATAAAAATCGCCCAGCTCTGAGGGCCCCGCCCTCAGACCCCCGTTTGTGACACAAGTAGTTGTACCGCTTTGCCACCACGCCACTTAAATCAGTCATTTGCGAACAAATTTTTATTTTTGTGGTCAAACCCCCTCCCTTTAGCAAAATTGTGGTTGCGCGTCTGATTGTGATTCATGAACTACAGTATCGTGTTGATTGCAGAACTACTACCGGTAAGCAGTGGTGTAAAAAGTACTCGAAAATTGTACTCAAGTAAAAGTTTCGTTACCGACAAAAAAAATACTTGAAGTAAAGTACAAAGTACTGACCAAAAAAAGTACTTGAGTAAAAGTAAAAAAGTAGTCATTTTAAAACTACTCAAGTAGAAGTATTTCTGAAAGTATTCACGCAAAATAAGCAAACTATTCAATTGACATATGACAACTGGTTGCCTACTTTACATCACTGCCACAAGCGCTTGATTTTCTAACCCCTCACTATCTTAAAAAGTCATAAAATATTAATTGTGCAGGTTTTTTGTTACTATATTCAAGGAATCAATTCATGAAATATTTGCTCAAATACTCATTCACTGCCAGGCGCGTAGCCAGGATTTGGAAAAGGGGGGGGGGGGGGGGGCTATTTTGAAAGAGTGAGAATTGTGCAAACGACCTTGACTCGAATTTTCATTGAACTTGAATCAGTTTCCGACGGTTTGTCCGAAAATTAAGACGAAATTTCTCGGAAAGCTCGGAAATTCAAAGGTTTTTTCCGCCCAAAATCAGGTGTTCTCCAAAAAAAAAAAAAGGTCTTCACTGAAATTGAGAGTGATTTTACGGCCGAAGTCCGAAATTCAAAGGTTTTTACCGCCCAAAATCAGGTGTTCTCCAAAAAAATAAAAAATAAAAAGGTCTTCACTGAAATTGAGAGTGATTTTTCGGCCGAAATCAGAAATTCAAAGGTTTTTTCCGCCCAAAATCAGGTGTTCTCCAAAAAAAAAGCTCTTCACCGAAATTGAGACTGATTTTTCGTCCAATTTAGCAAGTTCAGACGTTTGAGGGGGGGCTGTTTTCGTATGGGGTGGCTATTTTCAATTTTTCACAAAAAATCGGCCTCAAAGCACAAAAAACATGCGATTTTGCATACTTCACGAGCCAGTGGGGGGGCTCGAGCCCCCCCTGGTTACGCTACTGTTCACTGCCATTGTTTGTTAAATTTATATGCTAAAAACCAACAACACCGTGGAAGTGGCTTATTAGAGTGTCGGCAGCGTGGCCAAGAGAGTAAAGGCGTCGTTTTTTTGACGACCCTGATCGCATGATCATGGGTTCAACCCGCATCCTGGTCACGTTGTTGCGTCCTTGAATAAGACGTTTTACGATGATTACCTCTGCTTGGTGGCTTTGAACAAGCAGCAAATTTATGTGGGAAGAAGTCATCGGTCAACCGGAAAACTTGGAAAATGGTCAACTCCTAAGCGAGTGCGGATTCATCCAAAGGATAGCACCATCGTCGCTTTCTCGTGAAAGGAGGATAAAGATATATCAATCAATCAAGCCTACTGTGTCCACAGGGTCCGCCAAAAGTCACGTACCACAGCCAAAATTATAGTCTGCGATAAACTTTTTTTGGATTAAAGAAGAAAAAATTGTCGTAAATTTTTTTTTAATGATTTAATTTCACGACATGTGAAGGCAGATAGAAACCGGTAGAAACATAACTGAAACTGTGAGTGAAGCACAGTCATTCATTGATTGATACCAGTGTCCTGTGACAGCAATAGTAGGTTAGACTGCAGCTTAATTTAATTCCAATTCAATTTACTTGCTGCACTTTAGAAAACCTGCTGCCTGCCTAGACAAAGTTTATCATGCAATTCCTGAATTCCACCATGTTTGTTTTCAGTTTTACTGATTTATTCACCGTGTTGCCATGACCACGAAACCGCAAAGTGATATTAGGGTCGTTGAGGCAAGCTGCCACCTCTCTACCATACAAAGGTGTAAGCACTGAGCAGCACATTATCACCTTCAATGCAAATTGTCAAGCAGGAAGATGTGAATACAGTTTGCTGTAGGCTACATATTTTTAAGTCTTTGGCTTTACTGGACCAAATTTGAACCCAAATATTCAGCTCGATATACAGATGCTCTAACCACTAGGCTATACCATCTTGTCGGCATATTTATCAGTTCAACCCCAGGCTCTCGAATTGCAAGACACTGTTCTCAAAAACAAAGAAACATTTCATCAGTTTATTACTCATTGATGAAGTTTTACTGCTACAGTGCTACTCAGCAGAGGTGGAGTCCTTGAGGACGTCATTGGTCTCGAGGAAACATTTTGAAGTCCTTGGCTTTGAAGCCTCAAGTCCTCAAATAATGCCTGTCCTCGGCTCGAGGACAGGAGTATTTTTTGAATTGTTAAAATTTTGTAGTTCGCCAGAAAAAAAATTTGAAGACGTTTTTTTTGGAGATCGCCTAAATTTGGACTGTAAAACCGACTCAATCTGCGTGAAAACCGATCAAAATCTGGGATAAGATCGTTTGATGTTGTTTCCAGCCTCTGAATTAGCCCCCTATTGCAAATTCCTGGCTATGCGCCTGCCAGGATCTCATATCTCCACTTATCAATAAATTTCTGCAATTGCCTAATCCTCCAGTCCTACAAAACAGCAAAACGCGAATGGACCTTTCACAGCTCGATTGTAAATGCACCCTAACCTACTAACTCTACTCATGACTTCAGGAAAACTGACGATTCGTTTGCATTTTATTGGTGTTAAAATGGTTCTAGGTTGACCTATGATGTTGCAGGCTAATTATTCAAAACAGCTTTGGTTCCTAGTCCTGATTAAGAAGTTGATGTTTGCCGGACTGCGGGTGCTTGATTACTTGATTAGAAAAAATGCAATCGTTTTCAAAAGCTCATAAACGCAGTCAAGCGTGGAATTTAAAAAAAGAAAAAACCAAGGGAGAATAACCTGACTGCGCGTTTACAAATGATTGACTGCAGATGCCCTCAGTTAAAGTGCAGTCAACACTGCGGCTCAAATTTTAAAACTACTTTGTACTTTTATCAAATAATAAGTACTTAAGTAGCGTTACTTCAGACTAAAACTACTTAAGTAAAAGTAAAAGTAGTTAAAAAAAAACTACTCAAAAAAGTACTCGTTACCGAAAAAAACTACTTAAGTAATCTACTCAAGTAAAAGTATTTCGTTACTTTACACCACTGCCGGTAAGGTATGCCTAGGAATTGAACCATTAGCTTTTGATCTCAAGCTTTTAAGATACAAAAACAATGGAACTAGAAGACATAAAATAAAAACGACACCGTCGCTTCCTTATGAGTAGAAAATAAATATGGATCAACCAATCAATATGCGGAATACGCAAACGTGGTCAGTGGTTGACTTTAGGCATTACTAACAAAAGACATATGATTTTAAACAGTGGTGCCGATTTATGTTGAACATTGGGGGGGATAATTTGCAATTTTACCCGAATTTTGCCCTATTTTCAACATTGGGGGGGATGAAGCTCGACCACGATTTTTTCACGTCAGTAAAGTAAACAAAAAAAAAACAAAATGAAGACCAAAAAATATCTTCACCGAAACTTGAACAGTTTTGGTCCCCGGATTGAAGTAAAAACAAAAAAAAAGTCTACGCCGATTGAAGAGTTTTTGTCCCCAAAATCACGTGAAGACCAAAAAAAGGTCCAACTATCATCCAGCGCTCAGATGCAGACCATAGTCGAATTATTGGGGAGGATATATCCCCGGCCCCCGGGTTTCGGCACCCCTGATTTTAAACAGAGAACACTTTAACAACCTAGCTCCAAATCATCTATGCGACGATTATGTTGTCACTGAATTATAATTTGTGGTTGCTAAGAGTTCAAGAACAAAAAAATCTAATCCAACACAAGACTTGATTTTAAAGAAAATTAGAGACTCGAATCAATCATTGATAAAATAGTCATTACTTATTGTATTATTGTATTACAAAAAATTTAAATCACACTTTTAAAACATACCAAAACTACGCAATATTTACCCTACAAAAGTCAAAAACGTAGTAATAAGTGACTTAGTACAATACAAACATGCACCATTTTCATCACAAAGCATTTACGAGTATATAACGTGCATAAAGTTTAAACTCTTCTGCATTCAGATAAATCCATTCCAAATTGTCCAAAACTATGCGTAAAATTTGATGTCCCGAAATGGATTATTGAAATAGCTCCGTTTCACAAGAGTGTAAATGCACAAAAAACCAGAGCACGCTGATTTATTAATTATTAGAATGCTTAACGCTTGCAAAAGTATACGAGAAATGGGTAATGAAAGAGATTATCAACTTCTGAAAAGAAGTTCCGCGTGTAACACTATAAAAGTCATGCAAAAAATCCCAAAAATGAAGACTTGAAGAGCAATAAATTATGCAATTTACCAATTTCGTTAACATTTTAATAGTCAAGTTGTATGTGGGTTTTAACCAGGGGTTGGTGGTCAAAACTCCAACGCGGTGTTATTTGACTTTTTCTGGAGGTCGCTCTAACAAATTTTGAAATCAAAACAATAAATTTAGCCAGATTTTGCCCGAATTAATTTAGAATTATGCATTTGTGGCTAAACTCGGACAACTGGGTAAAAACTTGTACTACTCTTATTCGACTTAACCAAACTTCCAAGAGAAGTTCTCACATAATGTATCAATAAAACAAAGCCTGAAGTTTTTCGTGGTTTGTCCTTTAAACATGGTAAAGTCGCGGAACAATTTACTTTTGCTTGTCAAATAGCGTATAACAAACAAAAGTAGGGAGCCTATTGTTGAACATTTGATACTATTCGTTTATTACAAGGATAAACGGCTCACAGAACTACTAAATTCTACGATAATTTGTACTGAACTACATTTAATAGGTCGCTAAGGTCAAACGAGTTAAGGTATCATCTTACCACATCGTGAAAAAATTGCTGCAATTGGTACAAATTATCCAGCACTTATTGACGGAAAGCTTACAAAATTTCAACCAAATTAAAATGATCAAATGTTAGAAACGTATGATAAAAACTTTACCACGATATACTCCAATACATGAGATAGTTGACAATAGCTTTTTTGATATGAAAGCAGTTTATGAATTCTGCTTGTCTCGAGCAACACCTTTCCAAAATACAATCAGCGCCAATACATAATTGTAGAGTAATCAGCACTGTCAAGGCCTCCAACTGGGACGATCACTTGATGATCTAGCTGAATGCGGACGCTGGGCAGACCGCGACCTCACTCTAAAAACAAAACAGAAAATCGCAACATAAAAATACAAGTATTCTTGAAAGTTTGCAAAGCTAATTATATCGTTAGCTCGGGTGGTATAGCATTAGGTTAGTGAATGAAAAAACGCTGGCTCCCGGTTCCATTCTCGAAGTGACAATGCGTCGTTGGAAATGATACGTAACACATATTTCTACATTGAAACCAAACAGTCTACCCATTGTGGTAGCCTAGCCTGACGAAAGACTTGCAAACAGAACCCTAAAAAGTGCTCTACGTTGGTGAAGTTAGATAGACGCAGAGTTCCTACTCATAAATGAACCGTGTTTAGTTAGATTGCAACATTCAGCTAAACTTCAACCAAATCTGTTATTGTGTTGGTAAATTCTAGAGTTAGCGGGACCTGTTTTCGTGGAGCAATTAACTGTTTAAAATGTATTCATCAAAGAAAACGCCTTAAATGCCTGGATATTAACCTTGCGGAAGAAGGGCAACTTCCAGTGTCACTACCACGTGCTGAAAGAGGCACTCGCACTCCTGTCGCTGAAAGATTGTCGACGAAATCGCTCAAACGTGGACTTTTCCCGCTCGTTGGTAATCTAGGACTGCTCCCTAAAGCAAAAAAAATTGAAATAAAATTGGTATGAAAAGGTACACTAACCAACAGACTTTATAAGCTCATGCAGTATGCAGACGATTACAAACTAAAGTTAGAAATTTTTGTCCGCAAACCAGCGCAACTTCATAAAATTTAAGCTACACAGAAACTAACTTTTTCAGCAAAAGTCTTTAAACTAAAAACAACTTACTAGCTGAACTAGGGCGGGTCCATACTTGTCTTGAGTGAGGACTTTTCGTTTTGATTGCAGCCTCTTGCGCATGGCGAGCGAGACGTAAAGCCCGTTCAATGAGCTGGTCTTTTTCAAGTTGATTCTCTAAAAAAAACAAAGTCAGTAGCAAAATTGCTAGAACATGAGATAAGATATACTATAGTGTACAAATATGACACTAAAGTTTATGCAATAGCAAAAAAAGCAATCTAATTGTGATGTTTTGACGTTTGCAGGCCAGAGTTTTAATGTTTAATCATTTAGCCTTTAGGCCAGACAGCACCTAAAACGATTAAACATTAAAACTCTGGTTTCACAATTAAATTATTACCAACATCATAATAAAAGCAAGTCGCTGGTCACTGGGTTTAAAATTAAATAGCCAAAATTAATCATGCGAGGAGACATCCTGTCTAGCTCATGTGGTAGAGCAGTGGACCGTTAATCCAAAGGCTGCAAGTTCAATTCCTGAGGGAGGATAACTTTTTCGCATTACTTGTTATAAGTAGTCGCCGTTCTGGTGCCTCTTTCCTAGGCTTACGCGCTGATAGCCTTTAGGTCAGACAGCACGCCAAACAAGTAAGAAAAAAGCAAGTTGGAATGCTTTTATATTAAAAAACGAGACATCTCCGATTGGGTGGACAGAATCGTTTGAAAGCGTAAAAAATTCTTTAGCATTTCCGAGATAAAAAAAAAATTCGAAGTTATGAAAACAAATTTTAAAAACTTCCATAGAAATTCGATTACCCTGCAATTAGTTCTTTTGAAAAATCGACAAATTATTTTCTTCACAAAGCACACTATGCTTTAACTTTTCGTATGTACTTACGTTCATCAAAATTCAGTTTTAATTTTACTCGATCTGTATCATCATTGGTATGCGACGCAAAGTTGCAAGAAGGAGTTTTAATGTTGGAACCACTTCTATGCTTAATAACTGGAGTGGTTAAGGAATTGTTGCTTGTTCCATCTCTTGGAGTCGGAGGTATGTAAGGGTCATGGTATTCGCCCTGAAAAAAAGCTGCTTTTATTGCATGCAATGCTAGAAGGTTTGCAGGGACAATAGCTCAAGTTTTAGCACTCATCAAGGCATTTACTACAACAGATATTACGCAACTTCAAGAACCTGCTCTTTAAAAGCAAACGCACAAATAGATAGATAATTTACAAAGGCCTATAAATTACTATCAATAATCACTTTACCAGTCTTGAGCCTGGACGATCATCAAACGAAATATCAGATCTTGGTGAGTCTACGTGGTTGGCGGTAGGAGACCAAATTAAGTGTTTTATGCCACCAGCAGTCTCGTTATCTTCCCATGGTGCTTTGAATGATGGCTCGATTGGCCTGGGTCCAAACAGCGTTTCATCAACATAAGAAGGAGTTTGACTTTTCATTCTAAAAAACAAGTATTATGTAGCTAAAACTCAGACAATAATTTTTTTGTCTTTCTTTTGTTCTTTCAATTCTCAGTTAACCTAAGCAAATACAATCAAAATTGTTCATTGCATAAAAACATAATTCAAAAGGTTCATATATTTCACTTTTTTTAAAAAAGCAATGTGAACAATGCAGTGTAATGCTAAACCATGCTTTAAAAAAAACAAAGGTTTATTAAAATCTGTTCAAATTAAAAAAAGAACTAAAGCAAACTTCAAAATATCACAATTAAATTAATAAAGAATATTTTTCTACAAAATATATATTTAAGTAATATTGATAATAAAGTACAATGGTTTTCACAGAAACCAACAAATAGTGCTTGATGCCAAAGCAGAGCTAATATCTAGGTGAAACTATTTAATACAAGCGTTTGAACATTGACTTCATGCTAATACAATCATCAGTCACATTGTATATACATGAGTTATATTGATATATACTATCTACTTGTATCTAAAACTTAATTGCAAGATTAAAACTCTTGAAAAGAAAGGTTACTAGCTATACTGGATGAGGAATAAAAGACAAAAGTCGATTTCATTGTGCCTTTAAGATTTTGGATACTGTCTAAGTTTACTGGTATGTTACCGGTATTTATTGGAAAGCCTTGCTGAACGTGGTGTAGAAGGTTTTGATCGAGTACGCTGAGGAGTACCATCAGACGTAGGTGCAATACTTCCTGCAATGTATGGCAATATTAATTAATTATGAAGTAAAAGTTTTGTTAAACCTTAATCATTATATCAGATATTATGTACTATTTACAGTTTAATGCTTTTGCAATAATAACAAAGCAAACTTTTGATTCTCCAATAAATTTCGATTTTTAAAGCAAGACAAAAAAGCAATAATGCAATATATATAATCACTAAAAAATAAAAAAAACACACCAATGCTTGTTTTAACAAATAATTATCCTTAGATAAAAGAGGTCCTGACAATTTTAAAATCACTTAACAAAAAAACCAAAAGTATAAAAACTTAAATTTCAAAATTAATCTTAAAGCTTAAATAGAGCTTTTAAATTTCTTGTGTACTCCAAATGTAGAAAAAAAAAAACTCTTTGAAAGTCTATACAAAAGTATTGCACTGCTGCAGAGTTAAGAGAACTGTAATTACATTTCTATTTACCATTAGAGTTGTCTGAGCAGATACAAAATGACCTTATGGCCTTTGAGTCAAACTGTAACCTGTTTATCACACTGAGAACACATTGGAAGGCATATACACACTGGACATCTCTTTCAATGCTGAATGTCAAGCAGGGAAGTTAAGAATGCTAAATTTTATAAAGTCAGAAGTCTTCAAAAATTAATTTACTTATTTACTGGTATCAATTTAAACTTTTATACTACATTAAAACTTCCAAAAGGAAAAATATGACAGGTATAAAATCTATTTTCTTCTTTAAACATTTACAACAAAACTAACCTTCAAAATCTTGGGTAGAAAATGGAGTCCATAGTAGAGGAGCACCCTTTTTTGTAGGACTTGTTACCCATGGTGGATCCCATTCTTTTTCATTAGATAATCTTTTAGTATCCACCTGTTGCGTAAAGCGAGATGGTGTTCCGAACAAAGTTTCATCAACCTCGGACACATATGCCTTTGTTCTATAAGCTTTTTGTTTATGAGGTGGGGTTGTTAATTGCTTTCCAATTAGTGTCATAGGTTTATTAACAGATGTCATGTCAAAAGTTTGCCTTGCACGACAATTAACGATTAAGCTTGCTAATTATCAGTGTAAGATGGTAAAAAGTCTGATAGCGTAAATTATGAGTTTAACAGTGGTCTTTGTATCTTGAATTCTAGAATTAACGAAGACTTTCAGCTTCTTGTTTTGTCTTGGCAATTTCCATATCACCTTGAGCTTTCTCTTGCATTTGTTCCAGTTTTTCTAATGTAATTGATTTTAGAGGCAGAATTTTTGGCTTGCACAAAACTAAAGTAGGAACGTCACTGTGGTAAATCTCTCCAGACTTTGGAAGTACTTCATTAAACATACACTTGTTGCTGTTAGAGGACATTGAACATTTATTTGTATTGGTAGTCTAATCTCTGATAATATATTGCTGTAATTGTAATGGTATATATATACACTTTTAAGATTTTATACTATCCTACTAATGCTATTGGTACTATCAGACTATAGATATATACCAAACATTAAATCTGAAATGAGTAGCTTAGCCTAGTTTAAACATGATCAACCAAAGTTATAATTAACAATTCAAAACAAAGTTATAATCAGCAATTCAAAACAAAGTTACAATCTAGCACCGCTGACAATGCAAGATTGGATGTTTAAGCAAGAGGGGTTTGGGCTCCGTTTGATCCACCTTTATTGATATTAAGGTTACCCACCCAAATTGCAGATCAAACGGAGACAAAACACTTAAGCAAATCTATGAAGAACACGAAACCGAGAAAAGAAAATATAATGAAGTTTTGAATGTAGAAAGAGGTAATTTTACACATCTTGTTTTTTTAACGACTGGTGGAATGTCTCCAGAATGCGTACGATTTTTAAATAGATTGGCTGAATTGCAAGTTATAAAGAAGACCCATTATCAAGATGTGGTAGGGCATTTACGCACTAGGATCAGGTTTGCTCTGCTGAGATCATCCCTAGTTGCATTTAGAGGCTACAGAGGCAAAGCCTGCAAAGACATTTCCATCCCAGATGTGTATTTTGGCCTCATCCCAGCACCTCCCCCCCCCAAGAAACTGGCTCACTTCAAAATACAACTAAAATTTACGCAGAGATTTATGTTATTTTATCGACATATGAAATAGGCAGCAGGGTTCTGTTTTGTTTCCAGTTAGCCAATTGATATTACAAGAATTGTACAAGGAAAATGTTATTATTTGTGTGTTTTACAGATGTGCTGTGTGCAATCTGTTTGCATAATGCTCTTCAGTTTTTTTCAATACAGTTATTTAAATTAGTTCGCTTGATGAGAATTTCTTTGTATTGTATAATGCTTATTTTTGGTTTAAAATCACACTGTACTACATTATCCTATTTTATGGTTAGTTGATATAGGATAATTAGTTTTTTGCTTACCCTGTACCAATGCACCTGTAAGATAACTGTCATTTAGTAACTTGTAGATTTGAAGGAAATGGTATTATTTGTGTGCTCTCTATATGTGCCATGCGTTTGTTTATTATTCTTTGCTCTTTCGATACATTTTTGTGCAAATTACCCTGCATTTAAGTGTATATTTTACTGATATTAATCTAACTATTAGTTTTCACTATTGCTGAGCAAATATATTCCAACATAATTATTCTTAATAATTTAGCTGTGATGTTTTGACGTTTGCTGGCAAGAGCTTTTAATATTTTAAAACCGTTGCATTGTACCATTCCAAATAAAAAACTTTGAACTATCTGGCCTAAAGGCTACCTAGGCTTCTGCGCTGGTAGCCTTTAGGCCAGATAGCTCGCAAACGATTAAATATAATTATTTTTGTTTTTCATGTTTGCATAACCATTAATACTGTCTGGGTATTTAAACGTACGTGATAATTCATTTAATTCTGAATGTTTTTTTTAATGTACATTTCAACCAACATTTTTGAATTTTGATTGGATTGGGTCTTACTCTTGTTTCAACCTGCTGACAATCTTAATCAACATTGATTAATTGGAAATGGTATTGGTAATTTTTCATTAACTGCTTACTGTTTTTATAATTTTTGTTTACTTATAATATGACTTATTTCTTAATTTTCATTTTTTATCAGTATCTTATCGACCTATTTTCTGTCAAAAAATTGGCTTATACTTATTACTTTCACAATTTATATTCTTTTTTTTTACACTTGTTATTGATATGGTTTTTACTTGTCACTTTTGCCATTTCTATACATCACTCAGTCAATATCTGACATTTTGAGTTTGGCTTGGATTAACAATTAAGAATTCTTGTACGTGATACGAGCATATCAGACATTAGATACCGCCAGTACAACATTTACAATGCAGAAAGTAGGCCAAGCGTAACTAAGCAAGTCTCTTCTCATGCTTCTTGATTTGTACTTGTAGTTTTAGGCCTAGTGTATTTTGTATAGGACTAGCCTATTCAGTACTTCTGACTTAAAGTTACCACATTTGCAAAAGCAAAATTCCGAACAGTGCATGGCTTCTTTTTATGAGACTAAATATATGCGCTACCACATTTTGTCACATCGAAATTTGACCTGCCAGTATAAAATTGGTAATGCAACACACAAGAAGTTTCTACCAGTGCCACTACATAGGTACCAGTGAAATTGCTTACCCAGGAAATATAACCATAGACCGTCACTGAAAAAAACTAAACTTCAAATTGAAAAATAATAATGAAAATTAGGTTGTGCAGAGAAAGGAAAGATTAAAGAACAGCAATTATATGCTTAAAACAAATAAAAGACATGCCTTCCTTTTCCTGCCTTTTCTAAAAGACATGCCTACTTTTTTTGCCTTTTCTATAGGAAGTGTCTGCTGCACCGGTCCGGTTTTGGACACCAAATCGCTGCTGCGCCGGCAACCTGTTTTATTGCTTTTTTCTCATTGCTTCGATTTAAATATGACACTTTGACACATGAAATGCAAAGCCCAGACAGTGTAGTGGCAAGCGCACATGTCTGCCAAGTCGAGGGTTCGGGTATTGATTCGCGCCGGACGCACTTAACAGAAATAGCACTAGAGAGCTAATTCACAACACAGTTCTTTTTTTTTTCTCTAAAATCTTACGATTAGAGTTAGGGTGCGGGCAGCAATGCCAGCTTGAGAGATAGTAAATTGAACAGCGAAATGAAATGACTGGCGCCGCCGGTGCAGCAGCAATTAGATGTCGGAAACCAGGCCGGTGCAGCAGCGATTAGATGTCAGAAATCGGGCCAGTGCAGCAGACACTGCCTTATAACATGGATGTTTTTCTTGAATCTCGATTAACAATAAATGCAACCCAACTAAAAAGCATCATCTAAACCGGCAGCCTTGAAACTAACAAAGTAATTTATGACCAGACTAACTGAACCAATCACTAGCCTAATTACGGTAGTAGACTACGGTAACTTACCTATTAATTAAGTACCGTACAAAGATTAGTTGTAGTAAATATTAGTGACAATCCGCATGATTGATAAATAATGAAGATGCTATGTCACAAGGTCCTACTAGAATTCAGTAGGCCTACTGCAAAGCGTGTAGCCTAAATGCACTAACATTGAAAGATCCACGATGCATTCTAATCCAGGAGCAAAATTATTGTAGCCAAAAAGCAGCTTACTCGACTCTACAAATTAATGATACAAATAGTATGGTTATTGGTCAAATTGGTAGGTATATTTGTGTGATTGGTTTGTTCTGCATGCTTTGCTGTGTTTGCACTTAAATTTCTCTCTCTCTTATACTTATACTAGACTACCGTACCAACCACTATCACTACCAGACTACAGCACTCCAAATGAATTTCCCGTCTTTGGAAGAGATGTACAATGTTTAAAGTTAAACAAAATTTACTGGATTATAAAATTCCGGACATTTGGGCATTTTTTAAAATTCCTCCCGGACGCAAAATTTAACCCTAAATACCGGACATGTCCGGGATTTTCCGGACCGTAGCCTATGGCAACTCTAAGATTCTGACTTCATAATGAATTGAAAAATGTCGGTCTATTAATTATCGTGGTAGCGTCTTACGGTAACATTGGTAATCTATCATCTACTTTAGAAACTAACTTACTTTGTTTAATGCCTAAATCTATAAACCCTGCTGCTTTCCCTTATTTGTCTAGACTATAGGCCTAATTGACTACCGTACCTGGCTGAATCGAACAGCCCTATCAACGGCAATAGAATCTGTAAACAATATTACAACGCATGAATGATCTATGAGCAATATTGTTTGATTTTTAATGACTTAATTTTTGATGACTTAATTTGATTTATTTTTTGATTTTTAATGCTTAGGGATATTCGTTACAGATGACGATTTGACAACACGTTGATAGACTAAGTAAAACGTATTTAATGGTAAAAGATTACAAAACATCAATTAGTAATAATAACATAAATTCTAGAATGATGAAATATGGCACAATAATATACATAATTTCAGAACAATGAGATGTGCACAATAGATATGGCACAACAATAATTGGTGTACCACATTAATATTGCTATGATACTGGGCCAACCAATCAGTCAATTTAATACTATTGTTTGCGTTTTTCTTAAATTTTGACTAGTATTTGTTATTTTTTTTTAATGCTTTTCTATGTGTCTTTTTTTTCAAGCATTATGCAAGGTATGCATGTGAACTAAGATTATTCTTCTGCTAGCGTGTATCATCTTACTCCTTAATATCATAGGTAGGCACAAGTCCGTTAATTGTTTATCCGTTAATAACGAAGCTAACTTTTTCATTAACTCGTTAATCCGTTAAAAAGTTTTTTCATGTTAACGGACTAAATTAACTTCCGTTAAGTTCTGTTAACTTCCGTTGAGGTTTTTATGGTTAATATATTGCACCATTCATTCATCGTACCGGTACAAACCAGTTTGCACTGGTAACACTTGTTGCGTATTAGCACGAGTTTTATTGAAGAAAGCAGAGAAAGGAGGTCTTTTTTGTGGCAAATACTAAGCTGCAGCCTTACAGGTTTATTAATTATCGCTGTTCGCAATTTCCAAAGATATTCCGATCGCAGCTTCGTCAGTGTATTTGAACTTGTTTTTATGTAGAAATTAGATTAGACTGTAAAATGTAACTTTCCAAACACAAAAAGACCACCATAGTAATAAATATTTCCATACAATCAGCTAAACAGCGTCAATACGCGTTCTGGAAGCGAGTGAATAAAAAGAAATGTGAATTACACGCAAAATATTAAAGGCGGTGAATCATCCAGCCAATTCCAGTGGTTTGCAAAAGCTAAAATTGAACTATAATTTTTGATATTTTTTGTTTTGATTTTGGGACTGCGGTTGCATAGATATTCAACAAATACAAAAAGATGTCCCCCGAAAAAAGTGTTTGGAAACTCTGAGTTTTGTTCTTCCCGCCAAAACCACAGTAGGCCTAATGGTTTAGGGAGCTGTGGTAGGCCTAATAGTTTAGAGATAGTTTATTTCTGAATAGTTTAGGTTTAATTAGGCCTAACTATCTCTAAACTATTAGGACTAATAGTTTAGAGATAGTTAGGCCTAATAGTTTAATAAGATTACAGTAGGTCTAATAGTTTAGAGAACTGTGGTTTTGGCGGGAAGATCAAAACTCAGAGTTTCCAAAAACTTTTTTCGGGGGGACATCTTTTTGTATTTGTTGAATATCTTTGCAAACGCAGTCCCAAAATCAAAACAAAAAATATCAAAAATTATAGTTCAATTTTAGCTATTGTAAATCACCGGAATTGGCTGGATGATTCACCGCCTTTAACGGACTTTATTTACTTCCGTTAATTAAATCTGAAAATAACGGATTAACTTTAATGGAGGTGTGAAGTTTGTTAGCGGACAAGTGGTTAACGAAGCTAACGTTTTGCATTAACTTGCCCATCTATGCTTAATATATTATTAACATAACTATTGTCGGATGTATCGGTGATCTCTTGAAGTACTCTGAATTGTACATAACAGAGGTGGAGTCCTCGAGGACGTCCTTGGCCTCCTGAACGTCCTCGAGGACACATTTTGAAGTCCTTGGCTTTGGCCTCGAAGCCTCAAGTCCTTGGCCTTGTCCTTCGCCACGAAGCCTTAGGTCTTCGAAAATTGCCCTGTCCTCGGCTCGAAGACAGCACTATTTTTTGAACCGTTGAAATTTTGTTGGAAAACGCCAGAAACCTCGCGGGAAATTTGCAAATACCTTTTTTGTTTTCCGCAATTGGAGCATAGGCTTAGCCAAGCGGGCTTCCCCCTCCAATTGAAATTTCACCAATGACAAAAATGTGGCAAAAAAGCCTATTGTTTCTTCAGTTTCAGTTTCTTTTTAGCATTTTTCGCTTACGCCAGTAGCGAACAACAATATTGAACACCAGGGGTACCGGACCCCCTCAAATCAATTTTTGCCAGCCAATTTAAACGTAAATCTGGAAGAAATGGATAGTTTTTGTCCTAAAAGTTGCTATCTCAGGATCACAACAAGCCTTTTTACGAACGTAATGCATTTAACCAAGGCCGGATTTACCACAATATGGCGCAATACCAACTAATGGCCCTGCGCTAAAACCTTAACTTTTTATGGTCTTCACCATAGGTGGGCAAGTTAATGCAAAACGTTAGCTTCGTTAACCACTTGTCCGTTAACAAACTTCACACCTCCGTTAACGTTAATCCGTTATTTTCAAATTTAATTAACGGAAGCTAATAAAGTCCGTTAATTCGTTAACATTTTGCGTGTAATTAACATTTCGTTTTATTCACTCGCTTCTAGAACACGTATTGACGTTGTTGAGCTGATTGTATGGAAATATTTATTGCTATGGTGGTCTTATTGTGTTTTGGAAGTTACATTTGACAGTCTAATCTAATTTCAAGATAAAAACAAGTTCAAATGCACTGACGAAGCTGCGAACGGAAAATCTTTGGAAATTGTGAACAGCGATAATCAGTAGACCTATGAGGCTGCAGCTTAGTATTTGCCACAAAAAAGACCTCCTTTCTTCGCTTTCTTCGATAAAACTCGTGCTAATGCGCAACAAGTGTTACCAGTGAAAACTGGTTTGTGCCGGTACGATAAATGAATGGTGCAATATATTAACGATAAAAACCTCAACGGAAGTTAACAGACCTTAACGAAGTTAATTTAGTCCGTAACAGACCTTCAGGGAAGTTAATTTAGTCCGTTAACATGAAAAAACTTTTTAACGGATTAACGGGTTAATGAAAAAGTTAGCTTCGTTATTAACGGATTAACGATTAACGGACTTGTGCCCAACTATGGTTTTCACCTACATTTGGCAGAAAGATGTTGCAAAAAGCTCCAAAGTGCCAGGGGCCCAGCGCGATGTAAATCCGGCCCGGCAATTACATGGTTAGTAAGCGTAACCATCTATTGTACTATTTTTCAATAGCAATTCATTAATTCACCTCCACCTCGCCAGTTTTTACGCACAAAATACTTTTAAAAAAAATGGCCATGGAAAATGCTGATTGAATAAATTGTTGAACTTCGGTTGAGGGGGCCTGGGTCCCATGGCCTAACATGCACTTCTATAACTGGTTATTTTCATGACAAAACAAAAATCTCCGAGAAAAATATTCGAGTGGGTTTTCATTTACTGCTAAAATGTTGCACGAGACAATGCACCTTACTTCCCCCAACCTGGATCAAATCACGTACAATTAAACTTTAACACCAAAATGCAAGATGTTGAACGTGTTTTGGACATAAATTGCTACTAGAAGGAGGATTAAACAATTTGATTTTTTTAAATTGGCTTTCAAACGTCAAAAATCTAGTGCTTTCAAATGGTTCTAAACATATGCGAAATGTGATTCAATGGCATTAAAATAGCTTTTTTTTCCAAAAAATTACAAAAAATCGCCTAACGGCTGGAGGCTTCGCCCCCAGACCCCCAAAGTTTCCGGCTGCTGGGGGCCCTCCCCCAGACCCCCCGTCTGTGAAACGTTCGAGTTACACTGGCTTTCTCAAAACGTCTCCAAAGCTACGTGCTTGCACTTTTGAATTATATTAGTTTAAGCCCTCTTCCTTTGCCAAATCCTGGTTAAGTGCCACCAGGTAAATTTTTGATGACGTCATTGCATGTGATTTGTGGTTTAGGCCTCCCCAATCAAAAATTCTGGCTACGCCTATAAATTGGAGATTGCTTGACTTTTTTGAAGACCTTTTTTTTTGGAGAACACTTGCGGCTGTGTCCTTGGTCCTTGGCATTGGCCTCGAGCATTCCTGTCCTTGGCCTCGAGAGGGTCTGTCCTCGGAAAGGCTGTCCTTGGCCTCGGATTTTTTTGTGTCCTTGGCCTTGGCCTCGAGCCTTGTGTCCTCGACTCCACCTCTGGTACATAAGCACTTTTTTTTGGATCTTTTTTATGCGTTTTTTTGTTTTGTTTAATGTGTATTTGAGTCCCAATCAATGTATGTGCATACGGTCAAGCAGCCATGCAGACATCCTGCATGCTTTAACGTTTATCGTTTTGCTGCTTCCACCTTTTTCTTGACCCATGTTTTTATATGTGATGCTTTCAATGGACCCAAAATCATGAAATAAAACAACTGAACTGAAAAATCATGATAAAAAAACAATGATGAGATAAATTCTGCGAAGAAGGTGAATCCGCATGCTACCGTTAAGTAGAAGCTACTCATGCACACGTCACGTAGCGAGCCGCATTTAAGCGTGACTCTCTATTGTCTTTTTCTTATACATTTGGTTTAAATGCGACATTTTGTCATTGCGTTGTTGCAAGCAGCACGGAGCAGTGGTTATCATGCTCAGCTTCCAACCATTGTACTCGGGTTCGATTCGCACTGGGGTTTGATTGCGTGGAATGGAACAATACGGAGTTAAAGGATGGGTGGGAAAATAAACACGAGCAATCTTTTTTTTGCTTCTTATAGCTAGGGTTGGGGCAGCAATGCCAGCCTGAGGGGATAGCAATTACGTAGCAGCAACTTTTTAGTTTACGAAAGCGACGTACCGTTACGCTTGAGTGTGACTCCCTGCGTAAGTTTTGCACGACTAGCTCCTCATCTACCGTTACCTCGGAATGGACTTACTGGGTGTGCCTGAATACCTGAAAAAGCATTGAAGTGAACACAGTTCACGAAAAAAAGTCACAACCAGAGCAGTAAAATTGCCATCAAGAACAGGCTAAGCTACAAGAAATAGTTAGCCTCAGGCTACCATTTGATGTTCAAATGCCAAACCCAAATTATAAAAATGAACCACCCCAATGCTACTGAAGCTGAAGCACAGTATAGAAATACTGTGTTCAACTTTAGCATGCTGTTTCTGGTTTAGTGCTTGAATTCAGAATTAGGTTAGCGTATGGGTTAGCAGGTTAGGGCAAGCTTTGGGGTTAGTTTTAGAGTAAGGAAGTAATCAAAGTGTAAAACGGTACAGTAAATGAATTTTGGTTTAAAGTTTGGTGTTCTTAATAATAATAATAATTCGAAGCCTATCCATTGCAAAAGCAGAAAGTACCGTACTACAGCAAAACACACACACACACCACAAAATGTCCATCAGATTAGTAAAAATGAATTGAAGACACAAGCTGACAAGGACACAGTTGTCAAGTGTAAGATGGAGCCGCCAGGCAGAGCAAACAAGTATTCCACAAAAAGAGTAGCCTAAAGCTATCAGATTACCATAATTTAAAATGGTTGCAAGTATCATCCATTATTCTACGGTAAACAGTACCAGTAAATAAATTCAGATTCAAAGATTTTCGGTATAGGGAATGTAAGAATACAATAACACAGATTACAGTAACATGTAAAAACAAACAAAAAAAAAAGTTAGAGAGCCTATAGCCTATTGAAAGATAAAGTATACAAGGCAGAAGAAACTAAAAAGCACTTACGGTAGCTATTACCAGAGGTGGGCAGTAACTAGTTACTAGGTAGTAACTAGTTACGGTACTTTTTAAGTAACTGTAACTGCAACTTAGTTACCTACTTTTCCAAAGAAGTAACAAAAGGGGGAACTAGTTTCTATTTGGAGACATTAAAAAGTTACCTAGCCTACTAGTTACAGTTAGGCTACTTATAGTCTTGGTCCTGTTAAAAAAGATTCTTTAATTGTTAGATTTTGGTTAAATAAAACACTTCTATGTAATCCCTGTTGGCGCTAAGGATTACAAATTTTTGATTGTGCACTAACAGCTAACCTGGCAACCCTAACCATGCTGTCAGAAAATATTAAATAGAACATGTAAAAATTAAAGACCTTCTTTTAACGATCTAGTAAGAGACAGTATATCAAGTAGTAATAAGGATAGAAGGGTTTCTATCATCAGTACCAGCGAAAAAGATAGATGATAATTCCTTTGCTGATGCAGCACTAAAGAAACTGTTCGTCCAGTACTGCCCTCGAGCGCTGCAGCTAAAAGGCTTTTCAGCATGGGCAAAGACATTTTGAAACCCTAATGTTCTGGTCTCAGCAATGAACATTTTGAGATGCTTCTTGCTTTCTCGGAAGGCAATTAAATAAAGGCATCAATGTGTTACGTTGTGTATTTTTGTTGTAACAACAGCAACAATAGCCATAAGCAGCTTGTGCAGAGGCACTACATGAAAATTAGAAAATGAATTGAGAAAGAAATCTGTTAATACCTGTGCCAAAGTACAAAATCAACATTTTCGATACTTAATTCATACCCGTAACTAGATGGGAGCTTGCTGAGAAGCAATCTCAGTGAACGCATGTTGAACAAACGAACAGACAACTGCATGTTGAACAAACGCATGTTGAACAATGAGATTCTCAAAACAAAAAAAACTTTCGTTAATTAGAAACATTTTCTGGGAAAAGAGGATATGGAATTTCAAACATTGTCAATGTATATTTAGTTGACAACCTGGTGACTGATCATGTTAAAAAAAAACATCGATTCAAGCCTAAGCCGTTGGAACTATGTCAAAATATTTGTCTCTTAAACAATTGCTTATACTGTATCAAAAAACTAATGCCCTAGCTTGAGCCTTTTAAAAAATTGATTTTTGGGGGTAGCATTTGGGGTATCGTAGAGGTGGCCTACCTACAAACTATGTCAAAATATTTGTCTGTTAAATATTTACTGATATCAAGAAAACTGGTACCCAAGATTAAGCCGTTCAAAAAATTGATTTTTTTTGGGTCCATATGGGAAGTCCCGAGGGGTGGGGGGCAGCCACAAATTAAGTCAAAATATTTCTTTGTAAAATATCTTTTGTTATCAAAACACACTGGCACCCAAAGTTAAGCCGTTCAAAAAATTGATTTTTGGGGGTCCATTTACAGGGAGGTTCCTAGTGGAGTCGCCCAAAAACATTATTGGAGACAAAATTGAGTTTGCAGCTCAACAACTTTACACAAACATAAGATTTCAATGTTTTGTGGTTTAGGAGAAGAAGAGCGTACAAGATTTAAGAAGAAAGAAAAGAAAAAAAAAACAGAAAAATAAGAAAAAAAAACCTCATCAAGGCCAAAACTGGGTTGGTTGGGATAAAAGGGTATCTTTAGACATATAACCATGTGAAATATTTTTTGCCATACTTTACCTTTTTTTGAATGAGTTCGCTTTTTACGTCAAGCTTGTGAGGCAGTTTCTGGTTCTAAAACCAAAGTTACATGATCTTTTGCCTCGAAACTTGGTACAAGTGTGCAATTCATTAATATCAAACTGCTGTTAAAATTTTGTGCAGCTAGACTTTTCCGTTCTTGAGTTATAAGCAAAAATCTAAAACTTTGTCCTTGATAGTAGGAAAATGGCCAAGTAAAAACAAAAAAACACGCGACACGGGCGTCGATTGTTCCAATTAAGTATAATAAAAGTAACTGTAACTAGTTACTTTTTTAAAGTGGTAACTTAGTTACTTTTTTGCCATGTAACTGTAACTCAGTTACTTTTACAAAGTAACCTGCCCACCACTGGCTATCACCCAGTACAACCCGGTATCATAGTGGGTTAAAGTTTTCTGATAAATATTGATTCAGCAAAATAAAAATTAGGAAATAAAAAAATCCCTTGTATAAAAGGTCTACAGAACATATTCTAAACAGTTTTGAATGCTAGGTCACAGTCATTTCATCATAAATTAGCAATATTAAATATACTGATATAGCAATAGGATATAAGATACTGCATTTAGCAATATTAGATATACAGATATGGCAATTTTAGGTATACTGATTTAGCGAAGTAGCAGTATTAGATTTACGGATTTAGCAATACTCGATATACTGATATATAGCAACACTGATATAAATCACAGGACTTCAAGTTAACACTGTTGGTCACAAAACTATAATTTCACTACCACTGAGAGTAAAAGTCAACTAAATAATACAATATCACTAATAACTAAATTAAACTAATACAAAAATGTCACTAATAGAAAAACTAAAGGCACAGCTTTACAAGGATTATGTAAAAAGATTTAGTTTCATTGGAGTTAAGTTTAACTTTCATTGAAGAATGATTTGACACATATTTATTCTTGCTTAGTTAAAAGTTGTAGATTTTGATCATAATTGTTAAATATTTTTACATAGTGTCCAGATAAATCAATAACGCAGTATACTGTAGAATCAATCAAATAATCAACTTTTATTCATAGCTCCATACCATGCATTACAAAAGTACAGTAGAATCAATCAAACAATCAACTTTTAAACATAGCTCATGCTTTTTATTCATTCTTTTTTATTCTTGACCACCACAACAATAGCAAATGCATGGTAACACAATAATAACACTTAGAGTCAGGAAAAGGAAGTAGCGACACAACATCAGACGTTAAGACATGCAGAGGATACTGAAGACAAAAAAGCAATTTTTATTTGCATGGTTGCTACACCTGTCACACCAGCCTAAGTACATTGTAGGCCTAATCAATCACACTCATCAACATACACGCAGGCACACAAGATGGAAGTAAAACTAATGGCTGGAGTAGTTGTTCGAATGATTGATAAAAAGAAAGGGACAGTGACCAGTGCAAGGCCAGGCATGGTTATGTAGGTGGTCAATGGGTGGCGCAACCGGCCCAAACTATGTTTAACTTAACGGAGCAAGGTGAGGAAAGAAAAACCACCCTGAAAATGAAACCTCACTGGGTCCGGAAACCTTTTCAAGTAGCAGCTGGCCATAGCATCAAGACAATTACAATTTTGCAATTGATACATATGCATCAAAATAATTATACACAACATATAGCAACATGAGTCACACCATCCACATTATGTCTAAATAAATAGCTTGTACAAAGTACCAAAACTTGTGATCTCTCCGATATCTAAGTCAGAACGAAGGTTTACCCATGAGAGGAACTAAATTTGTGTCTATGCAATGTTGATGATGTGTATCTCACACCAGTTAAGGTAGAGTCCAGTGATACTCAACTTAAATGGCAATGGCTTTAGTTACCATTGCTGTGCGATGAACTGGAATTTACCGGCAAGCAGTTAATTGCCTATATTTATCATGAAAGCAGTTTTAAGTTCTAGTAAATCATTACCAAGTCATCAGGTTTTGTACTAAGTTTTAGCACCCCAGGACTCTACCAAAGCATTCAAGCAGTAGTCAGAAATAGTAACGTAATAACAAAAAACAAAAAAAACAAAAAAACACAGCCAAAAAAAAGTAAGTTACAACAAAAGACAGATAACGAAAACAAATAAGGACAATAGCTGCTATTTTTATAGGGGGAGCAATAAGATTATGGTTAGAAATAAATCAGTGACAATCATTTCATAAAGTATTACTGAACATGCCCTGGCAAAATGTTATGTATGTGATGGTATTTTGATTTGATGTCAAATAGATCTGAACCAAGAATTGATAGACATAGATAGTATCTTGACATTGAGATCAATGACCAGCATAAGAGAATTGCACGTATTTAAAGTTCAAGTTGATAATTAACTACCCTACTTCAGTTTTTGCTGCCTAGCCCAGTCAAACGTACACCATGCGTAGCCGCCATCATCCAATCCTGCTTACTGCTGGGATTGTAGACTCGAAGAGAAACCTGAAAGAAAGAAAACAAAGCAGGAGAAAAAACAAAAATAATTAAAGAAAGAAAAAATGCAGATTTTCGAGGACATAGGAATGGGATTTGAAGATTAGTGATGACAACACAATATATTTCGACCAGTTTATTCTGACCCAAAAGCCAAGAAAAACATTCTGAGTTTTCTAGAAGTTTCATTATAACCACCAAGCAGAGTTACTTTTCCAGACTAATCCTGACCAAAAGTGTAACAAGATTAGCAAAACAGCACTATAACATTACACATAAACCGCAAACAATGCCCTAGAAATCAGACTTGTATTAAGTCTTTACTTAACACTTTTCGCATTTTTGAATTAAAGGATGCTATCGTGAGATCCTGGGACTCGAAAGAAGTTGTACTTTACTCCAGAGGGATGGGCCACAGTGAGAGATAGATTGTTGGCACATATTGGTTGAACAGAACTTTGGAGTTATTTTAGAATTGTTTCTAGTATTATATTGCGAATGATTAGTGGCAAAGATTTTGTTGAATAGTGAAGGATTTTTATTTTTGCTCTGCTTAAACATAAATCTAGCAATGTCTTTAAACAAAAGTTGATCAATTGTTAGTATTTCATATTTTTGTCTGATGTCTGTAATGTCACTGTTGCGGTTTCGACCACATGCTAGCCTAATAAATTTGTCACACATTTTCTGTAACATGCTCCATACCATACATTACAAAAGTACAGTTAATACTGTAATGTTCAAAAAGTTTTGTTGTGTACCCTACACCTATGCAGTTATGTGAGCTCGAGTCTAGACAACCATACTCTGCTATGTGACCACTAAGGTGATTTAAATCTGGGTTGTTGTTGGTTACAAGTTGATTTATTTTCTATTGTTTGTTGTACTAAAATCATTTATTTTTCAGATGCTAGTAAACCCAACATACTCAAAGAACAGCAAAGAAATGTTGCTTGAAGGACTGAAGGTCTCTGATATCTCTTGGCCAAGACAAAGCGCTATAACAGATAACTTTAGTTCATGTCTGCCGGGAAAAATTTTTGAAGTTTTTCAGTTTCTTAAATTGATGAGTGGTACCGTATGATGTATTTGTAGGTTCACACTAAGTTACATTATGTAGTAAATAGCTTGTTGCCTTAGTGGTAATTATTACTAGTGTTGGTTGGTTATTAAAATATTGTTGTTTGTTGCATCTTCAATGTGGAATAATGGGAAATTTGTTTGCTACAAAGAAGAAATCTGCCAGCAGAGTGACTGAGCAAGATCGTGCCATTTTAGAGCTTAAGAAGCAAAGAGACCAATTACAAATTTACCAGCGCAAGATTGAAGGTGAGCAAACTAAGCTTAAACAATTAGCTAAACAATGCCTTCAAAATGGTGCAAAAGATAAAGCTAAATTGATTTTAAAAAAGAAGCGTCGACAAGAAACACTTCTTCAGCAAACTGATCAACAAATAGAAAACCTAGAATGCATGGTAAATGATATTGAATTTGCCCAGCTAGAAGGAAATGTTATTGAAGGTTTGAAAGTTGGTAATGAATCTCTCAAGAACATGCACAAACTAATGTCTTACGAGGACGTAGAAAAGATTATGGAGGAAACAAGGGAAGGAATTGAATATCAGCAAGAACTTGATGACCTTCTAGCGGGATCTTTAACTGTGGAAGATGAATCATCAGTTTTAGCAGAATTAGATGAACTTCTTGGCACACAAGAAAATGTGAAGCTTAATCTTCCAGATGTACCCACAGAAGTTCCAAAGGAAAAGAAAGAAGAGAAACCAACACAAGAACGTGTTCTTATTGCGGCATCATAGTGCTGCATAGAATGCCACAAGATATACCGTAACAACCAGACATCTTCAATTTAAACTTGTCTTCATTTTATTACCTTGAACAGTAGTACAGAACGACATAACTAGCTAAAAGCCTGAAACCTAACTTTTGGATAATTAAAACTTTGATTTACTGTATGAATGTTTTTTGTAATTAAGAATTATGTTACAAAGTTTTAAAAATTGCCCAATTTCATCGTTGAAATAGTTTATCGCGTTCAATTTTCTTTGTCGAATTTAATGTAGCTTCGAAAAATTATTGATGGTTTCAGGTAGTTATCAGTATGACAAGTTATAAAATTAATTTCAAGTTGTTACGAATACCCTGCACAGTGTGCTTTAAACATCTTTGAAAGTTACCCTCATGAGTCCACGACAACTGACCGCGACAAACTGACCGCGAACCAACTGACCGATAGCAAACTGACCGCGAACAACGCCGATTGGGCGATCCTAAATATATTTTTGCTATCCCCAGAGCCATCTTGCCCAAACCCTCACTTTGTGACGAAATCACTGCGACAAAATCAGTGACGAAATCACTGTAACGAAATCGTTGCTTCGCAGTCAGTTTGTTCTCGGTCAGTTTGTCGTGGTCAGTTGACTTAGCTCGTACCCTCATTGCCTCATATTCAATATCGCTTTATTAAGTGAAGCGGTAATTTATAGTTTTGCAAATGGCAAATTTCATGTATATGATTTACTACTTCATCAATTAAACCAATACAAATCAACAATAATTATGAATGGTTATTGCTGATCGTCAGTTCATGACTAAGCAATTGTAAACAGCGACAACACAATTTCAATGTTTGTATCGTGCTTATTTCAATTGCTTTAACGTTTTCTTAAATCCAGTTATGTACGTTTTAGTTCTTTTGTTAAAAACTGTGCATCTTATTTGTCTATAAAAGTGTTTATAGAAAATTATATTGCTTAAATTGCTTGCTCCAGTTGAGCAATTATTTCTAAGAGATTGGGTTTTGAATGAGTTTGTACTGACAGCCTTGCAAATATGGCAGTATTGTGCTAACTTGTTTGTCAGCTATCTAGTATATCTGCTTGTTTTTAGGTTGGATCTTGCTTTGAATGATTCAACAAGAGCCTCGTCAAAAAGCTATTGGCTGGCTACTTGCACGTGCACGTTTTTCTAATGTTCCGCATAAAGTGTACAACCATAGAATAATAAATATTCCTTTAAAGTTTAGCTCTGCTTGCTTTCAAAAATCAGTGATTTTGTAATTGTAAACGTTTCAAAAAGAAAAATGAGTCAACGTGCGTCCAATAGAAACGCTGATTAAAAGGGGATGGTTACAGTGGCGTAGGGTGAAGATTTTATAGGGTGTTCAATATTGTTCATTCATCAGCATCAGCTATTTTCAGCCCTTCGTAACAATAAGTAAATAACTCAAATGCACTTAGTTAAGTCAGCTATATTTTTATTACTCAAAAACTACCACTGTAAAATACGAGTGGGTGAAATAGAATT
This sequence comes from Trididemnum nubilum, assembly GCA_963965965.1. NCBI lineage: Eukaryota > Metazoa > Chordata > Ascidiacea > Aplousobranchia > Didemnidae > Trididemnum > Trididemnum nubilum. The sequence continues at coordinate 7,345,199 of OZ014489.1, read as the reverse complement.
CCGATTTATGAAAACAATCGAAAGCTTTTATTTCACCAAAAATGATTTAATTGAAATCTAAATTTTCAATGAAAACTAAACTCGAATCATAATCATTTTAGCTTTACTCAAATGGAATCTATGCCCAAATGTTTTTGTGCCTTTGTCGTGCTTAAGTATGAGTGTGTGTTCAAAGTGTCTGAACTATACCGCATGCCACGGCATTTTCGCCAAAATTCAATTTGACGCTAGATCGCAGCAAATTGCTCCAGAGAAAAAAAATTCCAGCTCAAACTTCTACACGGCCAAGACCAGGGACCACGCCTGACCAAATTTTGCGAAACCAAAATTTCCATCAAACCAACAAAAAGTAGTTTGTAAACCAGCGTCAACTCAAAACTGAAGCATAAACTTAAAAGTTATTCCCCAATATGGCAATAAATAATAATTCGAATAAACTGAGACATTTCGAAAGTAATTATAGCACTATTAACTCAAAAATAAAAATTTTTATGGTCAAAGTTGCTGTATTTTGTATTGTAAAGAGTATAAAATGTTTAGAAAATTAACGAAAATGGCGTGAAAACTGCAATTTTATGAAAAACAGCAAACGAGTTATAATGACGTAAATTATCTTGCGATTTTGTTATCTGAATGTAGTAAATAACAAACATGTTATAAAACGGTTAAAGCCGCATACGAAACGATCCGAATAGCGACTGCTAAAAGCGGGACTTCCTAGGTTAATGTCAAAGTTAGCCTAGTTAGGGTAAGTATAGAATTAAGATTGGAGTTGCAGAATTAGCTAATCCAACAAAGTCGCAGTAGTTTAAAAGTAGCTGTTTTGACAGTCGCTTTTCGGAATGCGAAGCAATAAAACGAACAACACTGAAAGGTCAATAAAAACACAGTACGTTGAGGTCAAAAGCAAAAAAGTAACTTTAGTTCTAAAAATAAACATTTTAAAGTCTAAGCAATACATCAGAAAACAATCACAACTTTGATCATCCCCGCGTGCAATGGCTCGGATTCTATTCTCTGCCGTAGCAAATTCTGCAAGTGCTTGTAAAAACTTAAAACCTGCGTTAAAGAATTTGCCCTACGTTCTTTTTAAATTTATGTTTGTAATGTTTTGAACAAAAAATCAAAAAAATGCAAAACTCAACACAAGACGCGAGTTGTGTTCAAATAACAGTGCATTTCTCATATTTAATTTTTATTGTGCTACCGTGAAGTTTAGGTTAGTGCTATGCCTTCAAAAGGATTCTTAATGCGTGCTCATCTTCAAAATTGTAGCAATTATTAAAACGCAACTTGCACTCTTAAGCTGTAAGTTGCAAAAAAGAACAAACAATTCATCTGTAGCACAGTTCAATTCTTCGTTTTTGAGCGATGAACTTTTCAGTAACAGCATCATAAAAAAACTGCTATTGTAGCAGTTGGAGCAAAAGTCTATTTTCAATTGAAAGCAACGACATAACGAATTTATTTAAAAAATTGCGAGGCTGTTGGTGCTTCGTCCTAGGTGTCTCACTTTGCTCAAGTAAAAATTTATACTTTACAGCCGATGCGATTAAAACATTACTATCCCGACTCCTGGGCCCTTGAAAATTCATCCCTAGACTCCAATGAAAAATTGCATTTTTTTAAAAATTTTCCAATAAATGGTCGGAAAAATTATAGTACTACCTAAGCACTATGACAATGTATTTGTACGTTTCACTTTTGGGCCGCTCCCAACCCGAATCTCTGGCTAAGCCTATATGCTTATTGCTCAGACCCTTGCAATGTCAACCTATTACATATTTTGCGTCATATTATGATAGAATTAAACGTTTAATTCTGACATGATGATAGAATTAAAGAGATGATGATAGAATTAAACGTTTAATTTTGACATATCTGAAAAAAGCTTTGTCAAAAATTTTCAAGATAAACAATTTAGAGCGAAAATTATGTCAAGTATTTGAAGCGTAAGTGATCTAGCTGGAAGCGGAAGCGATTCAAAAATTGCCGCTTTCACATCCCTGATTTAAGTTTTGGTTCGTCAATTTTCGGGTTTGGTGTTTCGTTGATTTGCAGTTTGTGCATTTGCATTGAAGCATGTTTGTTTTAATCCAAAAACTCGAGTAACAGATTTCCATTTTATTTGCACGAATTTATTACAATGTAACAAAAATAAAAAACAATACTGCGAATTTGCGATCAATATACAGTATTGTGTATTGACGAAAAGCTGGTAAGGGCTTCTAAGCGTTCTTCCAGTCAAACAAAATGATATTTCGGTAAGTTAATTGATTTAGTTAACTTTCTGAGATCAATCAAGGCATAATCTTTTGATTTTTAAGACAATTTTATTTAGATTTTGAATTAATAAATTTTGTACTAACAATAACCTTGCTGCGTGACAGCTGGATTTGCTTTTAAATGTTTTGAGCTGTAAGGGTGTTCAACATGCTAGTGTGAACACCTTGGTCGCATCTTTTACATGCGATTCTCAGCGCACTCCTATCTTTTTCATTTTAGTCTCTTTATTTCAACAATGGTGTTCAAATTCAACATTGAACACCTTCGCGATACGAAAAAGGCAAACAGGCAGTTTACGATAAGTAAAAAGTCACTCAACCGAAACTGCACAGCGAATCAATTTATGTATTTTAAAAGAGCGAGGAAAATAAAACAGAGACAATGTGCCAAATAAAAATATTAATAAACGTAGAACAAAACCCATATTGGTCAATAATTACATCGATGCTTTGCAGCGAGTGCTGGGTGTTCACTGAACACCTTGAACACCCAGAGAATACGCCCATGGATGGTTACATAGATTTGGACTAAATTAAAGTCCACAGTAGATATAACATAAAGGTTAATGACTATCCCTGTTTTGAGCCTATTCGGCATGTCTGATTTTTGTCAAGTTCCTGCTGCTTAATGTCAACAAGAGTCGCAAGCTTGATAAATCAGATCGACTTTTTGGCCATTCTGATTTTTGATGTTGAATTCTGCGAGTTGAGTTGTTCAATATTTGCACAGCGATATTCACATACTGCAGTAATTGCGTAATAAACTTCAAATCTAATCTTTCATTATACTCGCTGTAATACGCCCAAGCGTGTAACGAGTTGGCGGGGCCATCTCCGCGTCATTGCGCCCGGGCAACACAGCTCCTTTCGAAGAAATGTCGCAGCAGTGGCGAGCCATTGGCAACACTGTGTCCGATTTGACCGGTCCGAGATTTGAACCTCAGACCTCCCGCTCCAGAGACGAACGCGTTACCGCTCGACTAACTGGCCGGTGTAATTAGCTTGATGGCTATTATTAAATCTCAGTCATTTTATATGGTTCATTTTGTGAGTCTTTCAAATTCAAGCATAAAAAGACCAGTTCCGTGATCCTCTGATCTGTTGCCAATTTAACACATCGTATGACGAATTGACGTGAGCGACCATGATCATCGTCTTGGAAATGCCTTCGACGTCCTGCTTTTTCCATTGAATCGCGAACGCTTACTTTTGCACCATATCAAGAATAAAGAAGTTTCGAATTTTAGCGTCTATTAATCAAAACCCCTACTTCTGTGGGAGCAGTATCAAACAAGCTTAGCAGCGGAAAATATTCTCAAATTCATGGCATTTACCGCTCGTAGTCAAGAGATGATAGTTGGGCCAACATTCTTTTGTCTATATTTGCTAGCAGCTCAGGTTGAGTGCGCCCTGTTTCTTAATGACGGTCATTTTAGAAGTTCGTGCATAGCTAGCAGCAGCTTTTTGCCAATTTTAATGATTTTTTGTTTTTAGATGAAGCTGAAGTAAAGCTGAGACAATATTGAGTTAATTCAGATCAGTATTTTACCGTCAGTGATATAAAATTGTATGCATTTGAGGACACAGTACGTTAGTACCATACTGTGTATACAGATCTATTATGAAAATGAGGATTGTGGCTCTGCTTCCCCGCCAACTTGAAATTGAGTGCAACTGAGTAAGCTTATAACTCTACTCTAAATAAATCAGCATTGAATGCAATTGTGAACTAGCAGTGTTGACTGTTGGTTCCAATCCTACTGTAACTTTTCGAGAATTGAGCTTTTGAATTTTGAAAAGTATTTCACAAACAGTACGGATGTCTGTTATAAGAGATGTACTGTAGCAATATTTTATATCCAGTTGGTGAGTCTAGAAAAGGTAGATCTAAAATGTGTTGTCTGATTTTCGATAGTGTGATTCTTGGTTGGATACCATTTTTCAGTGAACTATTTGAACCTTAATTTCCAATCATTTGTTAAGAATCCGGTGATGTCCTGAAATTGCGATTACATTTTATTTACCAAGATGCCTTGGCCAGCAGGCAGCGAAGGGACCTTTCGGTCTTCCAAGTCAAGCTGCCACCTGTCTACCAGTGCTACCACACACGGTTGAGGCTTCACACCGTCTCTGTAATTGCTGAACGTCAAGCAGGGAAACTGTGAATACCAATTTTTATAGTTTTGAGTTTGACCCGTCCGGGAATCGAATCCAAGTCTATCGTTTGATATGTAGACGCTCTGTCCACTCGACCACTGATCGGTTAGACTAATATTTACTTCTGGACGCATTGCTGCCATTTACTAGCTAGAACTAAACACAACCTGGTCTTTATAGTTGTGAACGTATATGGTGATATATGTATATATATATTATACATGTGATGCAAATTCTTTCTCTGAAGTCGTCGATTCAATTATTGCCATCATTACGAAATATTTTTATAACTTATCGTATCAATTTAGTTGTCAAATGCATTGCTTTTGTTGTGTATTGCAACAATCTGAACAAGCATTGCGTTAAGACTAAAAAGTTGCTACTTGCTGATATGTCTACTTGGCTAAAAAACGAAAAAAAAACAAAAAAAACACTACCCATGTGGTTTTCATGTAAATGATGTTTCGCAAAACTTCCAAATCATGTTTCGCAAAACTTCTAAATCATATTGTTTTCAGCTATAGATGCTATCATTATTACTTTCTTTTCGTCTTGCTATCGCCGGTATTTGTTGCCATTTGTCGCATTGCCTGTATGTCTCACAAAGGTTCAGTAGACTTGGTGACCATTTTGGCCTTTCGCTGTTCCTACCTGAGCCTACTGTTGCGTTTTTGGTGAATAAACTACAGATACTCCATGGAGGTCAAAGCAAGATAAATTAACATAATGTAATTTTCCGTTAGATAGCGTTATCGAGTCATCTAACGTTGCAAACCGCAAATCGAAATTTTTTGTAAGTAGCTAAGTTTAAGTTAAAATATACCGGTAGTCTTATTTTTAGTGCAATGTAATTTCACCTTAGGCTACTCAGTTTTTTGAAATTATTTCCGACTCTTCATAGTGCTACTGTATTTACTAATTTCTGCCATTTATTTATCATGCAAATGATTCAAGTTTTCAGCCTAATCATCCGCCAACATCAAAAGCTCGTTTTGTTATTCTGTTTGCGTGTCGTTGGTCAGGCTGGGCCCCCTCTACGGGTAGACTGCTCGTCCCAATGTGAAATACACTGCGATTGTTTTGCCTAAGCGGTCGAGCTCGCAACTGTAAATAAGCAGTTCGGAAATCTAACAACTACGGCAACTTTTTAATTATTGGCTTTGCAACGAACGAGCAATGCCGTTTGCCTCTCACTTAAGTAGAGTAATTTGTTCTTACAACTTGCTGTAAGCTCGTCTTCCTCTAGTTTTTTTCCGTTAAGTACATGCAGTACTTAAACTGTAAAATTTTGCATGGGGGACGCTTACGCAGCCGTGACTAAGCATTCAGAATGCGAATGAAATTCAGTGGAAATTATGCTGATCAAATTCTGTCCCCGAATTCGATTGAAAACCCAAAAAAAAAATAAATGAAAAAAAGGCCTCCCCCGAAAATTGGAGAGTTTTTGTGTCCGAAATCGAGTGAAGACCAAAGAAGAAAGAAGAAAAAAAACGGTCTTCACAGCAATTTGGTACCATATTCTGCCGGAATTTGGGTTTTATTCGTGCTGACAGCCACTTTTTCGTCTGATCATCCAGGCGCTTACTCTAAATGGAGAGAGCGCTGAAATCTCATTAGGAGGGACGCTGAAATCTCGATGGGGGGACGCTAAATCTTGATTGAGGGACGCTAACTCTCGATGGGAGAACGCGTTTCCCCTACAATTTAAGTACTGTGTTCATGGTTGTCGATATTATTATGCTCTTCGGAAGTGGTTTTTCGGTCCGGTCCCATATGATGTATAAAATCATTTCCCGAACTTACAAAGAGCCGGTATGCTAGTAATGCAGAAACCAAATCAATCGATTTAAATCATTCATTGTACTCGCTGTATTATATGCCGAAGCGTGTAACGAGTTTACGGGGCCCATCTCCTCGTCATTGCGCCTGCTGGCAACACAGCTCCTTTCGAAGAAATGTCACAGAGGTGGCGAGCTGTAGGTAACGCTATGTCCGATTTCACCGGCCCAAAACTTAAACCTCAGACCTCCCGCTCCAGAGACGAACGCAACGATGTGAAATATAATGCATGAAGTTTTTAATGAGAAGGGATTGAAATTTGAATTCAACTGATTCGAGAAAGTGTTCGACAGCAAAGGCGAAAGCGGATATCGTAAGTTTTAGTCTGTTTTTGTGAGTAACTGATTAGAGCGGTGTTTTTTGAGTCCGTTAATGATTAATTTAAGTTACACTATTAATTAATGGCGTAAATTTTACGACCTAACCGGATTCTTAAAACTCCTTTCTTTTGGAAACAACACTGGCGTCGATTGCTGGGTACAAAATTCAATTCAAATTACTAAAAACTAACGCAAAACTCCATTAGTTGAAAGATGTAATTTTTTATTTCAGAATAAAAAACATGTACGACTACCAGTGGTTGCGGTTGGAGGGTCTCATTACTTGGCGGTGGTGTTGAGCAAAGTACTGGTATTTTACAGCTAACTTGTTTAGCTCTTTCCTTTCTACATTGATAGTAAGCGATCAGAGAGCTTTTTTGTAGTGATGTTATTAATCGCTTCCAGTATACCGCAGTTTACGTGAGTGTAATTTACGTCACACGCGTTACGACTTACGACAGTCGAATTCCGATCTGCCATTTTAAAAGCATTGAAACAGTGGGACCTGCGCATATCGCCGTTGAGGTACGTCGTGAATACTGGTTAAGTAGCTTCCTTTTTTCGTTCATTCTTCAGCAAGCTAGCACCGCGCGCGCCTAATAGGGAGCAAGTGTTTACTTAGTTCAGTCAGTCTATGGTCAATGGTGGCGATTTAGAATTGTTCAAGTGAAATGTAATCAATCTTCTACTACTGTAGCTTACATGGAAAGTGTGACCTCAATGTTTTCGTTTTAGACATGTTTACCATTTTCACTCGCAGTTTGAGTTTCTCAAACTTGATTTGAGAAATACTTGATTTGGCTTACCGTTGAAAAGCGGCGTGGTAGCTATTGGTCTGTTTTCTGTAGTTACTGAGTTATTGCACCAATTCTATGTGGCAGCTAGGGACAGTATATTTAGTAGTTTGTAAGAGTATTTCGAAACCAAGCCTTACAGAATACTTGCTATACTGTATTTCACCAAAGCTTTTAACGAGTTAACCTTAATGCGGCCCATGTCCAAGTGATTGTGCCTGGGCATCACAGCTTCTTTCGAAGAATTGTCGCAGCATTGGCAACTAGCGAGTCGTCTCGAAACACTGAGTCCGATTTGATTGGCCCGAGAATTATACCACTGCCGTTGAGAGAAATTCCTCGCCTGGGGACAGATTCACAAGAAATAAGGGTACTTCTCCACCAACTTGATTTAAATTTGACCTTTTTTCTCTCGAATTCTGGGTGTGATGATGAGTTCCTCAAAATTTCACAATACAGTAGGACGCCGATTATCCGAAACGCCTGTTATCAGAACACGACTTCAACCAAAGTCATTAAATCAATTACTATGCTTACGACTTCTGCAAATTTAAAACAAAAAAATGAGTGATTACTATACAGCCAGCACTAATAACATACAATAAATCACAATGTCTATGTACTGTAAATAATGTATTTTTGTAATTCGTAATATACAGTATAGCATGTTGCTGTAGCCTAAACGATGAATTTTCCTAATATTGCATGTTGTTTAATTATCCGAACTAATCACTTATCCGAACCACCCCTGATTGCAATTATTTCGGATAATCGGCGTTCTACTGTATTTGGATCAGATCAAACCTCAACCACCGCGAGCCCCGGAGCCTGGGTACGACGTTCCCCTTACCTTCCTCTCAACGGCCCTGATTTAAACCGAAAAGTCTGAAATAAAAACGTAGTCAATTGATCGCGCGGTAAGGCATTCGTCTCTGTAACAGCAATTTTTAAGTTTTTTACAGTTGGGTTTTAGATATTCTACTTCATTTTTTTCTTTCGTTGCATCACTTTTGACTTAGGCATGTTGCTTCAACTTTCGTGTCTCTGCAGAGTTGGCTTGTCATGAACGTGATCTCGTAAACCCAACGCTAGCGTATACCCCTGGTCCGCATGTACCTGACAGTTTTGGTTTTATTGGAAATTATAAAATTGGTTATTTTGGGCAGCAATTCAAAGTCAAACCAAAGAGTTTTGTTTGGTAGTACTAATAGCCTCGAGAAGAATCATGATGTTGGGGTATTAGAAGTATAAGTTAGTGTGTATTTCGTTTTGTTGCCTACTATGAACTGCAACCTACAAGAGTTTATTAAAACTGCTGCGCTCGATATAAAATCAATCTTGTTGTTTGCATTGTTCGAAGATATTTGCGGAGCCCGTACACTTCAACCAATAGTAGTGTGGCTGGCAATAAAGCAGTAATTTTGCCTTTAACTTGCGTCGGTAATGTTTACACTTATTGTAACTACTAGTTTGTTTATGGCGAGCTGTGGTAAAAATATTCGAACGTGACTTGGCTTTTTATTTGCCTTACTGGCAGCCGAAAATTTAGAAAGACTTACGTTAAAACCTCCCGTTCATTTTTGCGTGGGCATTTCTGAGTAGTTTGATTATTCGCGGTATGTATCCGACATGCATATTAGGCATGCAAAAAGAACACAGAGTTTCATGAGCTACACATATATACTCATTTTGAAGCCAGGAAAGCACCGGTTTTGTTCTATCAAGACTGTCTTTCCCTTCAAAGTTGCTTGTACTGTTATGTCCTTGGAAAGACACTCAACTCAACCCGATTGTTTTTGGGGCCAAGCAGCATACTCGTAATGGTGACCCAGTTCTAACGAAAGATTTGCCAGCATAACCCAAAAAAGCTGCTTTGTGGTGGTGTGGTAAGACGGGCAGATTGCCTGATTTATACGTATAAAGGGTGTTTTCTCCGCGCTTTAGCCTCATTGTAAGAGGAAGGTCAGTCGATGGTATTATTTTAGTATTAGGTGAGACCCAAATGGGAATCGAACCATGTATTACCAGCTTCTAAGATCAAAGGCGTCGGCAGAAAATTTTTCAGGAGGAGGCCAATAAGACTAGAGCCAGCATTAACTTCTAAAAATGGAAGAATTTTTGAAATTAGGAAGGTTTAAGACAGAGTGTATGAAAATCCAGTGGGGGGCATAGCCCCCTCTGCCCCCCTTGCCGACGCCCATGTCTAAGATACACGTTTTGACATTTTCGCTGTTAAAAGAAGGTTTGCAAGTTACTTTTGTTGCGATGGATATTTTTTTAAGTCAAGTCAATTTCTTAATCAAGTCAGGTATGTTTGTTGACTCAGGTTTTTCTTCAAGTCAAGCAAATTAGGCATAGTTGTTATTTTGAAGTGCTGCGGCACTTTCAATTTGAACCTCATTTACTTGATGCAATTAGGCTCGAATTGCAACTGAAACAGCTGCAAGACTGCTTTATGAACTGCGTTGCTCTGCTGCAAATTAAGTATGTTTGATGTGGTATTGTCGCAGCATATTGCAAATTAGGTTTAAAGCTGTTTTTTTTCAGTCACGCTGTGGACTGGAAATGAAATCAAACAACTCGAAATACAGTACTCTGACACTATTTGTTCAGTACTGATGTCATAGGCTGTTCTTGTTGTGATGGCTTGGTGCAACAATAATTGTTGCTCTTGCCATAATTTGACTTGTATGTGTGATCAAGGCTTTGTTTAGCTTTTCCGGTTTTTTAATTGTTCATTTGACAGTAGATTGGATTTTGCTGTGCGTCGTAATCACTCACAATCTGGTTTCTTTAGTGTTAAATTATTCAAAGTGAAAACGAATCCATTTTCATGATCAAACAAGTGAAAAATATTTTGTAGTTGCGAAAACAGCACTGGTGTCCTAAATGAATATTAGAATGCTTCTTATGCACTAAATGACACGTCTTTCCTTAACGTTAACGATGATTTGAATAATATCTGCTTTCTTGCGATGGCTATCATGATGTGCGTTTTAGAGCTCCTTACAATTACGCTCCTGATGGAGGATAATTGTAATTACATGATTATTTACCTAGTTGCCTAGGCCAGAAGACAGCGAAGAGACCACACACAATGGAAGCTTCACACTTTCCCTTTTTATTGCTGAACGCCAAGCAGGAAAACTGTGAATACCAATTTTCATGTTTTTTGTTTGACCCTACCTGGAATCTTTCCCGAGTCTACCGTTTCAGTAGCAGACGCTTTATCCGCTCGACCACTGATCAGTATGCTATTGGTACTCTGAGAGTATACTATTGCATGTTGCTGCTGATTGGCTTCGCTATTAGCTCATCTTGTTTGTTGTTAGCGTTACCGGAAGTTTCGCTTCGTTAAAAGCTTGTAGTGATTTGTGATTTACATCCGTTTGACAGATTATTTCTGTTACCGGTAATCACTACGTAGATGTGGAGAGTGCTCTATACACTTTTTTAGAGAACAATTTGAAAGAATACGAGGTTGTTTTTTGCTGAAAATTCAGGAACACATTTAGAACAATTCCAGCCTCAGCGAAGTAATTAAGAACACTGGCCAGTACAACACATTTGCAAAGTAATGAGTAGAATTTTCTTAGCCTATTTGTACTGCCATTGTTGATTTGTTTACCAGTAGCCATGATTTGTAGCAAAAGAAAACTTTAAACCAAGCAGTAGCGTACGCAGGAATTTGAAAAGGGGGGGGGGCCGGAAACTTCAGAAAGTTTGAGAGAAACATAATAGATCAGAATTTGAAATTGTCATACTCAAATTTCGTCCCATTTTTCGCCCAAAATCAGGTGATTTCGAGCCCAAAGCCTGATGCCCAACTTGCAAAGGGGGGGGGGGGAGGGGGCATGCCTCAATTTTGCTCACTTTTCTATGCAATTTTGCAATCCTGGCGACCCATGCCCCCCCCCCCTAAATACGCTCCCGAAACCAAGCAAGAATGGATTTGTGGCGCTTTATTCTCCGATGAAGTTAAAAACAGATCAAAAACACAAGACGCAGGGAATTTGTAAAAATTGGAAGATAAGCCAGCCCCAACCCAAAATTTACTGGTTTCTTATTAAAAAAATGTTAGTCAAAACCTAATTTTTAAGGAAACGACTAACTAGCAGATCTTACCGCTTGCACTTTAACTCATCCATACTCGTCTTCATTTATTTTAGCCCCTTTCCAACTGTAATTATTTTACGGTAGTTAATAGTTATTGACCGACGGTATATACTCTTTTTAAGAGAAAAAGTGCGATTATTGTTTGAGGACTCTTCCAATCAGGGAATTTCCAATCATGGCCCACGGTAGCAGGCACAGAACGCATACTATTGATAAGCAACGTTTATCTTTCAATAAGGAATGCTGTTACCTCAGTGGGTTTGAAAAAGAAGTTGATTATTTGGTATTGTTTAGGGATTTTAGCTCTTTCAGTAGCGTGTTTGCAAATAAGATTTTAGCTCTAGAAGCCCGATGTGTTCTATTTAATCAGCTTAGCACTATAACGTAAATTTTCAGATTGCTTTTATAGAAATAAAAGGTGCTGTTTCAGCTCTTTAGCCTTTAGTATGTGCCGAGATTTATTTTGATTTTTATCACCTGAAAGAAGAAAAGAAAGCATTTCAATTATTTTGCAAGTAAGGTCAATGCACGATCATTGCATCATGGCGTGTAGAAGCAATCGAGCAGTAGTCAATGCAAATGACAAGGTGTTAACTATCTTGTCCAGATAATGATGGTTTAGAACCACAGACCAGTTCATAGTGTAATGTAGATCAGTCTAGTTCATTGGTTAGATACCAAGCAGATAAAAAAGCTGGCTCTAAGTATCTCGAGGATTTACCATTTGAAATGTGAATTTGGTATTAAAACAGTTAGCCAATGATAGATACAGAAAAGGGTGGGAAATTTCAAATTGTTACTTTCATTACTGCTGAAAGCTGCTTATGAGTTAGATAGTCACTGATGTCATCGGTATTAACGTGTTCAAGTATCCGTGAAATTGTTTGTAAATATTTATGCATCGTTTAGAAAATAGCTGGTTTTAGGTTGATGGAATGCATAAATTGATGCCTTCACCTTTATAGTTGCAGCCTTCAGTTTATTTCACTTTCAGGAAAACCTTTAAATTCGATTGGTTGTGAAGATTCTTGTTACTGTCTAGTTATCAGAGTTTTGGTGTCCGGACAGCTGATATGTCCCATGTTGCCTCGTACATTACTGATAAGTTTTGAGAAACTTATCAAGATAGCTTCAAACAATCAAAATTGGGAGTACAGCAACTGCAAAGTGGCGCTCATTGTTGAAGTATATTCAGAAATTTTACCTTGAAACTCGAGTTTGTATACGTATTCTTGAATTTTCTTCTCGGTGCTCAATGGATTAGTTGATGATACATCGCAAGAAGACAATATTCGTAATTGCATCAAAACCGGGTTTTGATTTTTCGAGCAAGGGTGGTTAGAATTCGATCACCGCACGTGGTTGTTTCAAAATCATTCTGGATCTAAATACTTAAGCATGTAGAGAAGATCTCATGGGAAAATTCGAAGAGCCGCGGCATTTCATAATGTTACCGTTCAAACGCTTACGTACATCCTTTATGTTGATGCAATGATATGAAGGAAAAATATGACGTCATAAATTGGATTCATTGCGGCAGTATGATTGAATTAGTGGCAATATTGCCGTTGTAGTTCTTGATTGAGGAGTTGTATTACTAGCAGCTACGTTGATATTGCGTGAGTAAATGCTGCAACTTGGCATAGCGTGAGAGATCTTGAGTTGCGAATGCTAAAGTATCATGTGCCGTTGTCAGCATCCAGTCATATTTATACGGTAGGTTGGAAATGGAAATATAGCTCGAGCATTTGCTTTTTTATAAAGCGATGAATCGAAAATTGTTATTATTTTGGTAAATAATGTAGTATTCCGAACATAGCTTTTTTGTGTGCAATCGTATTTTTGAAAGTGAAATTCCATTTATAATGGAAAATTTTTGGCCAAATATGAATAAAATGTTTTTTTTATTGTTGGAAGTGAACTGGGGTTAACTTTGATACTGCACTGTACATCAAAAGCAATATTTAGACGAGTTTATTGTACGAGAAAACAAGATCACCTACAATTTGTATTTCCTAATTATCAGTATGTGACAGTTGATCAAATTGTCTCCTTATCATTTCGAAAGCTATCACTGAAATGTACTTATTTTTTTCGGAGCTCCATTCCGAGTTTTTATTTAAATCATCATTTTTGAACATCTGGTCTTCTTTTTAAGTTCATCTGTAAGTGGCTATCGCTTGATTTGAAACTATTCAATTATTCATAGCGCAAAGCTCTATATTAAATGAATTTATTACAATTTTTTTGAGCTTGACTGCAAGATGCAAACATCTGTGTAAAACTGTTACTATACCGACTGTATCAAAGTTTTGTTACTCTACTGCTCCCAAAAAACTCAATCTAACCCCCCTCCTGAATTTTTATGTTTTTTTTACAGGGGGGAGTAAATTGGATTATCGGCATCAATCATGATATCGCTTGTAGCAGCCCAATGAATATTGTCATGTTTCTGAAAAGTGAGTTCTAATGGTGTAAACTGTACCACTAAATACCCTTCAAATCCATAAACGCTGCTATTTTAGTGAAGAAAATGGTGCCAATATAAAAAAATTGCTAAAACAACATAAAACTTAAACATCAGAAAATAAAATTTGACGTTTTATAAAAATGTTTTTGACGTTACCAAAAAACTGCATTTGACAATATGAGAAGCATTTTTATGAAACCTCAAGTTTTGTGACGAGTTGATTTACTTTTGTGTTTCATTTTAAATTTTTCGATTTTCCGAACATTTTTTGTCGTGTATTCCAACAACAGCGACGCGATCTGTATTCCAACCTTAAACCACCACAATGTTTAAACCCTACATTCACCAATTCTAAACTCTTTACAAAACTGCTGATCATATCCTCCAGGATGTAGAAGCGCTGAGGGCTTGAACCATCCCACTTTCTACGAGACCACAAATTTGACCAATAAGTTACCAGCGTGAGCAGTCGCGCGAAAAAAATCTTGTTGAAACGCTCGTTTGATGGATACCATTTTCCGACTTTCAGCACAAAGGAAAATTGACACGCTGGTGAAAGTGAGCGTGAAAGAGAACATTTGCAGTAACTGGATCACCACTTGTGCTGGATATGAATTATCCATGAAGGCAACTGGAGCGTACAAAATTGCAAGGCTGCAACGTGCACAGTATGCGTACATGACAGATGTGATGACGTTAAGACGTTAAATCTACATTGCGGTAGCGATCGGATTGGTGATCAAAAGGTTGCTGACTCCTGGTTCGATTCCCGATCAGGCAGTATTGGATTTTAGCAGTCTACCTGACGTGGTGGCCTAGCCTGACGCAACTTGCGAAAAGAACCAAAAAATGGTGCTTATGGTTGGTGCGGTTCGGCAAATGCAGAATGCTTGGTTAATAACTTCATACATATAATTGAAAAACCTGTTCTGTAGCTCGTAAAGGTTTTATTTTACCGGAAAATCTTCATGCGGTAATTTCTTTCAATTCTAACCCCAATTATAATCAAGTCATAGTTAGTGTTGATAGGATGATTACTAAAGATTTTGTAGATTTTGTACCCTTTACCAGTTTTTGATTTAGTGATGAACTGATGATATAGGTTAGATCGTGTAGAAATTTGTCTGAGTTAGACGAAGAAAGTGGTAACAGACTGTAGTTACTGCTTTTGTTATCTTTACAAAACAGGAACACAAAAAGCAATTGTCTTTTTTCTCTACTTGTGTTAAAATATTCTAAAGAATAGACACTTTGAACCCCCCCCCCCCCCCCCCGATTAGTCAGATTTCAACATGCGCCTCAAACTGCTCCTGTCTGCCTTGCTTGGTTTTGCAGCGTGAGATAATATGAATAGTAAAAAATTAAAATCCGTAACAATACAGGTAAAATAGTGTCCCCAACTGACTCTTGCGCCATTAAGACCTTCGGGAATCTTATTCGAATACATTGCTTTTGAATATTCAAATACAATAGTTTTTAATTACAATGTATTAATTTTAAACGAGATTTACTGTCATCTTCCGCAACAGCCTAGCCGCGAAACGGTCCTGTTTAGGACATTATTTATCGGTTGTTTCAGCTTTTAATGATTATAATTTTTTAACTTGCTTAAAAGATTACCAAGTATCAACGAGCTCTTTATTTGGTTCGTTGCAAAACACTTGGTTTATTTTGAATATTATGCAAATATTTTGTACTATTGTCTTTTATTGTTACTGGAGAAAAGTTGCTTTTGAACATAGACGCTGTATCAATATAATTATATACCATCAATATTAAAGCTGAAGCTAATCAGAATAGGCTTATTTGGTTTTATCACGTACGTAGGCTGGATAGAAAATCAGTAAGGTCAAGTTGCTAAATAAGTCGTACTAAGTTTTAATTTGCAATTTCTTTTCCAGGTTTTTAACTGTTTTATCTAAATAGCGTAGCTGCTTACCTTGCTATGTAATCTGTGATTTTACTCTTTATTTGGCGCTGCTACTACTATGGAAAACTGATTGCGAAAGAGTCAAAGCATTCTGCCTCCTTAAAATAGCACACTGTTATGATATTCTGATGCAATGGTATTTGATCAGCAAGATATTACGTCATCATCACGTCATAATAATGATGAAGTGACGTCATTTCGACGTCATTCAGGTGTCACTGTGCTTGTACGATCGAGATGCAACCGACCTCATGCAGAGAAAGCAGAAAACTTCTACTCGTCGTGTACTTCCCTAGCCATTAAAACTGCTTACCCGTTGAACTACAAACGCTGTAGAAACGCTCTTTTAGAGCCTGCGAATTCTTCACAAGTACCAGAAAATTCCTCTGCAACTAAATGTGTATCGCCGTGTGATTCTAAACAAAAATGTTTATCTTACGCCGGAACGGTTATGACACCATCAAATAAACAACTGTCTTCAACATGTGATTTGAGCTTAAATGACATAATTCAGTTATTAACGCATCGGCGTAGTTTTACAAGGCAAATCTCAAACTTTCTTTGCTTGGTTTTATTGCTTCAAATCGCTGCTGCTGCTGCTGCTGCTACACTTTCAAAAGTTCCTATCATTCGCACTGATGGTAAGTAGTGTGCGTGTTAGTGCGTGTGATGAACTTTTACAGCGTGATATATGCTCGATAGATCATCGTCAATTTGTAAGAGTTTCCCTGAAAACTCGGGTAATTTTTTAAATGGTCACCATATTACTACCACAATTGTTTGATATTCCACCATACTCCAGTTTTTACTTTCAGACGCTGTGTTGGCAAAGGCTGGCCAATACTGCGACATTTCTTCTGTAAGAGCATATTTATTTGATTTTTGGGAATGTGACTTTTTATCCAAATTGCAATTGGATTGCCACACTGCAGAACTAAATGCCCAAAGTCTGGTGATGCTATAAGTAATTAATCTAACTTCATATTAATATACTTTGCTATTATTTATTACTACACTAATGTACTATGAACGAATTATATTTTATGTTTATACTACTACGTATGTATGTGGTATTTAATTTCAAGCTCAAAGATGAAGTTTTTGATGTTTAACATGATTATTTTAGCCACTACGCAGGAATTTTATCACGTTTTTGGCGATGAAGAGGGATCTGGGGAAAATGATGAATTGCATTTCCAACTTTTCAAGTATCTAAAAGAATGGGAGAGAACATCCAACGTATTGCTAGTCGGGGGCCGGTAAGTATAGTATATTTTGAACATTACATAGTGCAGTAATACTTCGTACGATTTACTATATGAACAATTTTGCATCAACCTCTTGCGTGTGACTTGCGTCTTGATAATGAACAATTACTTGATAATGGACAACTTTTTGAATTGAGTATTTCACTAAGCATTCGGGAATGTTTGGAAATAGAGACTGTTAATTCAGGAAATCGTACATTTGGAGAAAATGGTCTTTAGAAAGCCAAATTGGAATTCTGTATTCGGAAAAATACATTCTAAAAAATGACCAGTTTGAGAATGATTGAACCGTGTACGACATACTGTAGGTTGCACTAGAAATCCCCAAAGAGCAATTTTGATCGATCCGCATTTACGAATTTGAAGTTTCGAAAGATTGCCAGTAAATGAAACGTCTGCTTTATGGATATCGAGTAATCTAGGCTCTTGAATAGTTGGATGGAGTGGCTGTAAAAGCCTAACTGATGCGGCTTATAAAAGCACTTTGAGGTTATGTTCTTTGTATGGCACTTGTCATATATATAAGGTTGTTATTTACCGCAATAGTGTTCGGCCTTTTGCTAAATAATATTCGATAAATTTTAGTTTAGCGACAGAGGTTAGAAGTTGTACCGTTTGTGTTCTATCGATTTTGTCACCGCGAAATAGCTTTTCTAATTTGAGCCCATTTTTAGCCATGTTGTAGTTATTGCAAAATGGGCGATCACTGCGTCAAAAATCAATTTTACACAACAGGATTCTCTCTCTATCCATAATCCCAATCTATTGACTAGGTTTCAACAACAGGCCTAAAAATTATGAGCGTAAGAGATTGTCCTTTGATTATATTAATCAAGAATAATGGTGGTATTGTCACGCCAGCATACCAGATTAAAATTTGTTAAAATAAACAGAGAATACGCTCCTGCGCTTAAAATTGTACGCTGAGCGTAAAATCGTGAGCGTATGAGCTTATCCTTTGTTTTTAACCTACTGGCAGCTTGTACGTTGGTATGCTGGCACACCGTGGAAGAAACTTCTATTTAATATAATCTCAATATGCACTAGTGCGCCCACAGTTTTACGGCAAGTGTAGACGGAGTCTAAGCTTTAAAATATGATTATGCATTTATAATGGTCGAGTGTACTTTTCTATTTGCGTTATTAGTAAGAAAAGTAGGCCTTTTTAATTGATTTGTCGGTAAAAGTTTCTTTTAGAACAAAAACTAGACTTAAAGTTTTTTATGAAGTTCCTTTTTAGCTATTTTCTCCTCGTAATTATGTTGGTTAAGTGTTAACTTATATGATAAAGCGATTTGAGTGGGTGAATAATGGATGTTTTGTTTAAATAGGTTAAGAAATCCCCTTACCTTTTGTTGTCTCACCAAAAGGCCGTGTAATGCAAACGATATGCCTGGAGTATGAGGAACTAGAGTTGTGCCAGCAAATGTAAATTGAAATGGATATATGTGGGTTGACCAAGTTTCAGTTCCTGTCTAGATAAAAGAGAAAAGCGGCCAGATTGTTTTTAATTAAGCTCTTTTGGTTTGCTAAACTTGCGTTTTATGCTGTGCGATTGGTATTTAGGGTGTTTTATTAAAGAGAATTTTCCATCAAACAGTCCTAGTATTCTGCGTTGCTTAGTAGTACAATTATTCTCAAATGCTGTGAACAAGACACACTTCTCAAATGCTATTAGTATACCACCATTAAAGAATGAACAGACTGTAAAAAAGCATATAGCAGTTAAAAAATGACATAATCGAAACACATAGTCATAGATGTACTGCAATACACGATAAATGCTTAGGTGTTTTTGGTGTTTGACTATTTTTCGCTATCCAAACCTTCTTTAAAAGAGCATTCAGGTCGAACATTTTTAGCTCGTTTTTTCTCAAAAGAATTTGACAAATATAAAGACTAACTTCTCCGAATTTGTGCTTTCTACGCTTCTGTTCTCAAGATATGACAATTTAGATTTCCCCTTAGAAAGGCCTTTTCCCCTCAGAAATGTTACCAGGGTTGCCAACAACAAACAAAATTTCAAAAAGTTATTGTATTTCTGTAACTCTGAGTCAGTGTTTTCGGCAGTGTTGTTGTCAAAACAAAGTAAAGGTTCAGAGTTGTAAATCAGCTGGTTTTCAAGTAAATTCAAGCCAGCTTTCGAAAAGCGTATGTATCTTCTGTCACAATACTGAAAAAATGGCAACTATGAAGTTAGAGGAAAATTGTTAGCTTTGATTTGTAATATCTTGAAAACGGCAAGTTCTAATTAGATGGGTTCAAATTTGGTGAGAATGCATTTTAAGCTTTTCCCAACATTTTGGTCTACAGTGAAAAACTTGACTTGACTGCGCTTTTAATGTTGGAGTACCGTAGATTTTTAATCGTTAAGTGAAGGAGCAAATGTGTGTGAGGTTGTATATGGTCTTGTCATCCAGGCGCTTTTAGCAAATTTGTTTTACTTTCAAGAAGCTACTTACTGGGAGGATTTTGAAGGTGTTGCCATCGTCAACTCAATCTCCATTTACCCTCTTCACGCCTTACTCCTGCAAAATATTCCAAAGTTTATCTTGAGAAACTCGGTCATATGCTTTTTCAAGATCGACAAAGCATGCAAAGAGATCTTTGCCATGCTCCCAAGATTTCTCGAAGATTTGCTTCAAAGTGAAGAATTGAAGATCTGGTCCGTGGAGCTACGAACCGGACGAAAACCGCATTGGCCATCCTTCAGTTTTGATTCCACTATTTCTCGGCATTTCCTTTCGAGGCATTTGGCGTATATTTTTCCTGGCAAACTAAGGAGTGATACCCCTCTGCAGTTCATACATTGCTTGCAATCTTCTTTCTTGAATATTGGAATAATCACACCTGTTTGCCAATTTCTGGGAGTTTTGCCAAACTTCCACGCAGCTTGACACGCTTGGAATCCAATTAACGACCAAACTCTTCCTATGACTTCTTGGATTTTTTTACAGCCGAAGTTGCCGCTTTTCGCGGGTCAATGTACCCGGATTGCAAATCAGATGACGATCTGTCCTGTAGCAAGGCTTTCAACGCATCTTTTTTTGCTCGAATAGCTTCTTTAACCTCTTGGTTCCACCAAGTGTTCTTTTCTCACCATCGCCCGCCACTCTAAGCCGTTTCCGCCCACAACATTCAGCAGCTGATGAAATGATCGCTGATCTGAACAGCAGCCGTTCCTTCTCGATGTCCTCGGATGCATCAGGAAGTTGTCTGAACTTAGATGATAGATATACTGGATGAAAGCTGTTTCCTTGCTTCTTTGTCTCTGTCTTCTCTTTCCTTAAGTCATTTCCGTATAATTTTTATTTTGTGTGTGTGTGCTTATCAATTTTGTCATTGTGTTCTTGATTGTTCCTAGTGTGAGTGGATATTATAATAAACTGTCCGTTTGTGTTTTAATCTGCGACTTTCCTTTGCTACCAGTTGATAACGCCGAATTCCTACAAACTACACAGTTATCAATTGTTCCACTCAATAGAATATCGTGAGAAAGCCTTCTATTGTTTGAGCGTAGTTGCGTGACCTTTACTTGATAAGGTTACAATTTCAAAGCTGCAAGATGAAGTGTATCGCAATGCATAAATAGCAACATGTTAAAACTCTCAAGGATATTGCATGACGAAAGAAAAGTGCAGGTGACGTTTTTAACTTTTACTTTAAAGTAATTTTCATTTTGCAACGTGCAAATCAATCCAATTACAGTGCATCCTCGTTTATCCGGTCAAGTTGGGGAACCTTTTCCAAAATCTTGGCCGGATAAGCATTTGGCCGGAGAAGTATCTATCATAGGGTACCCACCGTCCACCATCTACATCACACTTAAAGAACGAAATAAACGAAACTAGTATGAGAACAGGCTTTGCCACAAAACAATTTAAATACAAAATAAGAAACGAGCTTCTTGAGAACATTGTTTGTTGGCTTTCTAGTTTTTTTTCCCACTCACTGTAAAAAATTTTCGAGTCATTTTACTGACAAAAGAGCAGGCAGCATTTTGACTCTCGATTTTAGTATATTAATTACTTGCTGGTGGTTTGTAACCAAAATAATGCTCACACGCATGTAATAGAAATTACTATAAATTTTATACTAAAGTATCGTAAATCAACTTACTTTGCTACCGTAGTAATTTTCTACTGACTGTCAATAGTAAAATTACTATTTAAAAGTAATTTAGCATACGTATAATGATTGTTTTCTTTTTACTAGTAATGTAATAGTTATTAATTTACTACTAGATAGTAGTAATTTTTACTCCTTTAATAAAGTAAAATTTACTTATCAATGAGGAGGCAGCATTTTAACTTTTCGGAATAGTATTTTACATTACATTTACTATTCTGAAAAAGGGAAAATTTTGATCTTCCAAAATAAGGATGTACATTGTACAACCAGTCTAAATATCTGATGCAAATACAACGTCGGTTAATTGGTTTTTCTTCGCAAAGCCATCAAACAATTTAAATTAGACTATGGCAGCTTATAGCTAATTCGAAAAACTCACAATTAAAGTGAATTTTTTGAATTAGCTATAGTCTTAATTTAAATCGTTTGATGGCTTTGCACGAAGAACCAAATTGACTGACGTTGTATTAGCATTAGATATACATATTGGTAGTACAACATCCTAATTCTGGAAATTAAAATTTTCCCTTCAACGATGCTTCATTTGTAACTTAAAATAACGCAATTTTGCTATAGTGACACCATAAAATTAATGCTTAGAGATTAAAATGTTGGGGATTTGCAAACAAAATTTAACGTTTAAAAAATAGCAGGTAATTCGCTTTTATTGAGAGTTAAAGAGAGGCATCGCACCAAAAAGAAAACAACAAAAAAACAGCACTGCATCAGAAATGTTAATGCAAAGCGTATAAACAGCATGAAAATAAAACCATCAGCAGCATAAAAACCACAGGAAGAAATTTTTACAGTAAGGTTATGGAACAATTTTACGAATTTTACAGCAAAATAAGGTTACACCATTGGTCGTGATATCAAAGTCAAGATATTTAATTTTCTAACAGCATAAGAAGCGGTTAAATGGTTACAGTCTCCGTTTACGTTCGCATCCATTGGCATATGCGGGCAGTATGATCAGGAAATTTAATCAAACTTATCAAAGTCTTTAAACGCTTTCAAGTTTGCTGTATTTTCTTTATTATTTATAATCGTTTTGTCAAAGTGCGTTCGCTTTAAATAATTAAAACTCTTTAGAGAAGAAAAACGCAGCTCGCCAGAAGTTTAAAAACAGTTAAAAATATTAATGGATAACGGTAATTGAGTTTAAAATTGTTTGGTATAATCAGTAACTAAAATTACTTGAGGCTTTGAACTTCGAAAATAAGAACACAAAAAGCTCAGTGCTAAGCAATCAAACAAAACAAAAAAAAACACAAACTTAAGGTCAGGAGCGAACACTTTTAATTTTTTAAAATGTTGAGACACACGAGCACGGTTTTTGTTAGTTCCAACTCTTTCATTTGTTGCGAAGTTAAGTAGGGCGTTTCTGTGAAAACAAGTCGCTTTCCAAATAACTGGTTCTTAACTTGGAGCGTGCGCCCAATAAGCAGTAGAGGCATCACAAAATTTTTGTGGGAATACAAAATAAACGTAAACTAGTTACCATTTTCCAAAAAAACTGATTTGGTACATCTATCAAACTGATATACTTACCTAACCTATTCATAGTCATGCCTCACAACTTATTGTGTGAAACAGCAAACATGCCGAAATTAAATTTTTATACTATATGCGTACGAAATGTCCGGGTAATGAAACTAGAAACATTTTTTGCATACAAAAGTAGGGCCTTCTTTCCAAAAAGATTTAAGAAATTAGAATGACACTATTCTAAAAAAAGATTCCTCAAGCACGAGAGGACACAGTAAAGCACAACGAGTTTTTTTAAAGCTACAATTTGTGCATCTTTTCGAACAATAATAATAGATAAATTGCGCTTTTTGAGAAAATACACAAATTTTATAGCTCGCAAAAACACTCACATAATTTCATACTACGGTATCCTTTTGTATACTACTAACCTTAGGTGGGCACAAGTCCGTTAATCCGTTAACAACGAAGCTAACTTTTTCATTAACTCGTTAATCCGTTAAAAAGTTTTTTCATGTTAACGGACTAAATTAACTTCCGTTAAGTGCTGTTAACGGACTAAAGTAATTTCCGTTAAGTTCTGTTAACTTCCGTTAAGGTTTTTATCGTTAATATCTTGCAGCTTCGTTGTGCATTTGAACTTGTTTTTATCTTGAAATTAGATTAGACTGTAAAATGTAACTTTCAAAACACAAAAAGACCACCATAGCAATAAATATTTCCTTACAATCAGCTCAACAGCGTCAATACGTGTTCTAGAAGCGAGTGAATAAAAAGAAATGTAAATTACAAGCAAAATGTTAACGGATTAACGGACTTTATTAACTTCCGTTAATTAAAGCTGAAAATAACGGATTAACGTTAACGGAGGTGTGAAGTTTGTTAACGGACTAGTGGCTAACGAAGCTAACGTTTTGCATTAACTTGCCCATCTATGCTACTAATTTCAAATTTGTGTAAGCTAAATCTCCAAGGGACACAAGAAGATCAAGATGAAAGACAGCAACTTGTACAGTACATTATTGCCTAAAAAGGATTCAGTAAATTTGAATTTGCTAGAACGAATCCAAAAGTAATGTTTTCTCAGAAACGGCTCAAATTCGAGAGCTGAAACCAACGAAAATCGAAAAGTTTTTCCTATTTTGTTTAAACCAAACTGTTGATCTCTTTGAACGATCGAAGCACTAAGTAAGAAATTGTGCTGAAATAGTGCCATTAGTTTTCAACTAAGTTTGTGTCTACATTGATTGACCAAGCTTTGTATAGCAGATGTTTAGTTCATACTTAAGAGTTCATCTTGACAACGATAGATTTTTTTATTGAGTTGCACAAACGCCAAGCCTTTGGATGCACAAAGGAGGTTTTCTTTTTTGAGGCTTGTTTTGGTGAACCAACTCCACGCAAAAACCTGCAATTAAACGTGCAGTTAAGTTTTACAAAACACAAGTTATTTGATATAATGGTATCAGCAAGAAAAGTATTATAAAAAGACTAAGCGTATTTAAGCAAGACATATCATTAGGTTTTATTTATTTTATTTGCTAAGTTGTCTTGGCCAAGAGAAAACAAAAGGATCTCATGTTCTTTAAGTCCAGCTGCCGCTACTTAACCACACAACGACGACGAACTCCGTAAGTGTCTTTTCCAATGACAAAACCAAAAACTTGCCAACTTATTCTATAATTTGGCTCTTCAATGTTGAGTGACAAACGGAGAAGCTGTGAATGCCAATATTTGAGTCATGGTTGGTATGACCAGACCTGGAACTGAAACCATTCAAAATTGTAGATAAAGCATAGTCATTAAATTATAGTCATACCGCATTATGTAGCCGGTTCCACGAAAAAAAAGAGATTCATTCCGAAATTTTAAAAATTAAACGTGGCATCACTAATCTCGAAATTCACGAGATAATGATTGTACGATGTGTGACTATCTAGTTCACACACTAAACTAACAGATTGAATTGACACATTACACTCC
Organism: Trididemnum nubilum; assembly: GCA_963965965.1. Classification (NCBI taxonomy): domain Eukaryota; kingdom Metazoa; phylum Chordata; class Ascidiacea; order Aplousobranchia; family Didemnidae; genus Trididemnum; species Trididemnum nubilum. Next base: position 7,320,418 of record OZ014489.1, on the reverse strand, counting down.
TAAACCCGGTATGAAATTTTGCGGTTCGGAAGAATAACAATTAATTCGCCGAAACAATGAAATCATAACAAAGGAAAACGATTTCTATAAAAAAAAACTTAGAACTTGAAATTGCCTTAACAAAACTGCTACGTCATAATTTGACTGGAAAATATGGCAGTGAGTTATTGAGCATCAAGTTATCAACCCACTAAAGCCCATTAACACTACAGGCGTATCTCATCGTAACTTTAATTTCTTTCATTGCATGGAAATTGTGCTGGCACAATTTCAGCAAGCCCAATTGCTATAATTTTAAATAATTTCGCGTACGCTTACTATGCGATTTTTTAAAAATTAATTCGAAGTAGTTACTGGCAAGTCAGCTCAAGTCCACACCAAGCTAGCTTGGGTCCTACCATGATACGGTGGACCAAGAATAATTTTAAAGTTCTGACGCTTTCCTCAAGTTCTATAAACAAATTAGCAAAAAAGTTCTTGTGGGATTATCTCCGCTATTTCGCGAAGATAGATCAAATATAGTTTTAAAGATGAGGAGTCCAGCTATTAGTTATGAGAATTTAAAAAATTAAATCGAATAAACTAAGAACTATTCATTATTGTTTGACCCGCAGTCTTTGCAGGTCACGTTCCGTGGTCGCCTGCCTTCGATATATTTGATAAAATATTCTGACGTACCTTGACATTATCTTTGCAAATGGTTCAGAATAAGAATATCCTCTTTTGACATAACCGTACCGCACGGAAAACGCTCCATTCGTCTCGTTTGGAGAATAAGCTTGCAAAACTGACTTCCGTAGCAAAAAAGGCATGCATAATATCATCCGAACAAATACCATAGGTTTTGCATTTAAATTCGTGTTTTATCGACTAAGCCTTTTGAAAAATCTTGACTTATGTAAGAGTTTTTGAATTTGTAAGTGATACAATATTTTGAAATCGAAATCAAAATTAACAAACTGGCACGGTATAGTATACAGTACGGTAAGCACCGGCATATTCAAAAACTTAACTGGTACGCCTGTGCTGTACCATAAACACGGTCGGCAAGGTTTCAGACAGTCAGAGACAATTAGATTTGGCTTTTATTTTCTACAGTACTGTAAACTAAAAAATGTAATCCGTATTCTAAAAATTTTGGCTTAACTGTAAACTCAACTCAAGCTTTCGTCTTTGCCCATCCATAAAACTTAACTATTAATCACGGAAATGAAAAATGAAAGGTAAAAATAATTACTGCATGAATTAACACAGAAAATTATCAAATAATAAATGCTATCAACCTAGTCCTCACCGTCAACCAAAGCGTCTGATTTGGTCTAACTTAGATTCGTTGTCTCGCTGTAGTTTAGATAACAGCTATAAAAAATAGTCCATTTACAACCGCGTTGACGTGTGAAGGAGGGAGTCAAAACGGCATAGAGAAAAGGCTTCCATAAAAACATCGAGTCAGCAATAAATTCTCAGATAAGAAAGACGAAAAGAAACCATATTGTTTACATAAGCTCTAAAATTCTACCGAATTATCGTGGTGATGAAAGTTGTCTCTGATCGTCTTTTGGTGGAAAAGCGGTACATTCAACAAAATTGATGGAAAAAAGTAAATTCCACCGAATACTTTGGCAAGAAATGTGTGAAATCCACCAATTTCGTTAACATTGTACTGGTATAGTATTTCATTTTGTGACCCAGAAAACGATTGCGCTATTGCAAACTGAACTTGGCTGACTTAGCAGCAGACTTCAATAGGTCTTTTGCTGCATCCTCCTGCACTATTATTTAGGCTTCGAAATACGATGTTGAGTTGAGTTGGTAGTCTCACGAACGCGTATGATTTTAGGTTGACGAGAGATATAAGCCTATGTTCACCTGTACGTACGTTAACTTTGCCCTTATTATTGACGCCTAAAATAAGTACGTCCCAAAAGTACAGCTTACAAAGAAAATAAGGCGTTGAGAAATCCATCTTCAATTCTTTAAAGCACTGACAGTTACATTGAAAACAACGTTAAAGGCTGTTGATAAGACTTTAGCGGGCGGAACTCAGTTCTGTCCAGCAGCTCTTTACGGTTTTCTAAATTTTACTGAAATGTCTAGTATTTTTACTGACAATAAGTCAGTCAAATGCAATAAAGTTTGCATGTCACCTCCATAACGATAGTAAAGTAAATAACTGCTTTAAATATGTCAAAACTTTAATGAAGTAAACTAGTAAAAATACTAAGCATTGTACGTAAAAAGAATTAAAAAGATAGGAGTAATTTTTTAACTTTGATATTTTGAGTAAATTTAACAAGAGTTTTTATTATACTAGCATTTAGTTAGTAAAATATGTTACCAAATTTGATTAGTAAAATATTACTTAAAATAAACGAGTAAAATTACAAAAATTTTTTACAGTGCTGTAAAACATGTAAATTTTAGACTAAATAATTGAATTTACCTACCTGTTGAATTGAACCCGGCCGGTTAATCAAGGGGCCGGATAATCGAGGATGCACTGTACATTGCTTGGTTAGATAGTTTGGGAATTGTTTTGGTAGATTATTTTCATCTACTATTAGACTACTGTCAGTGCTGCCGTCCTGAGTCCACGACAAATGACCGCCACAAATTGACCGCGAACAAACTGACCGCCAACTAACCCTAACTCTAATGCTGGCGGTCAGTTTGTTCGCGGTCATTTGACTTGGTTCAGCCGCCCGAGACAAATAGTTAGTTAGGCTCCGCAAGTGTCGTTATAGGTACGGTAGGCTCCATCATTTTTTGGGTGGGTTCAGAAAGTCCCATTTTTTAGCCGAATTAAAAATAAAGATCAAAAAAATCACCAAGATTTCATCCAATATCCGGCCGGATTTTGATTTGAAGCAAATAATCAGTGACAAATATTCCGTCAATTGCGTGGCTAAGGAAAATAAGTAGGTGGGTCCAACCTAACCTCAACGGCAGCACTGGCTACTGTGTCGTTGTTTGTCAAGAGTGCGCATTGTAAGTTACATAGTTGCTGCGTGTTTAATAGAAGAGATATAAACAACTATCGTCAGAAACTCTCAGTTACCAGCTCTTTGAAAAAAATTGCGATAACTTAAAAACATAGTATATGGGGTGGAGTGGAGCTGTTTGATTTTGGCACACCTGGGTAATGTGACTAAACTTCTAGCGTAACAGCTTTTCCTAATATGCCTTTCTTGAAAGGAATGTTACCTTTTTGAGTTGATTGAATTTCCGTTTTGTGTATATGGTGCCCATTACTTGTAGGCATGGGTCAATTGCTTTAACTCATACGGGTGGTCTTTGTTAATTTAGCGCATGGCCGCTTTGTTGCAATGCTGGTCACATTTGATATTTGAAGCAAATCTTTGTTGTACGATACAAGTTAACGTTAAGTTGGTCTATTGGATTGAGAATCTTTGTTTTTGAAGCGGTAGACTCTGGGTTCGATTTCACGTCAGGTTAAACCAAAAACTTTGGAATTGGTGCGGTATGTTTCTAGACACGTACTCAGCACCAAAAAAGAACAGTGTGATGCCTTTACTTTGTGTTTGAAACGAACTGCCAATTGACTATTTGCAGCCCTATTCCGACGTTGGCAAGTCCTTTCACTTTCTCTTGGAAAAGACAACTAATTAATGCATAATGTGATGTAATCTTTTCAAAATTAACCCCTACATCAGATTCGCTCATTTTCCACGCAACAAATTTTATTTGCGCAATATTGATCTCGTAAATACTAATTTGAAAACTCGTCTCGCTTTGTTTTGTTCCGGTTTAGGTCACGTTTCTGTCAAAAACTCAAAACATGTTGATATGCACTCCATTTTCTATCAGGTGAACATTGACACGGTTGCCAACTTTTGCTGTTTTCTGTTGCTAAAAAAGTGTTTTCTTTCATAAAAATCTCTTTGAAACAGTGGATGAGCAAGAACCAGAAAAAACGAAAGTTATTTGAAACTTGGAAAAACTACAAAAGCAATCATCAGGAAAATTGTTGCGGTTCAAATTCAATAATAGCCTCCATACTTCTTAAATTTAGAGTTTCTGACGGACATCCTGAACACATTTAAATTTAATCAACCTTTTTGACCTAGCATTCGATGGAAATTATCAGGGTAATAAAACTTGGAGTCTATTTCATAAAGACAAATTTTGTCCAAAAAAGGTGACCTATGAGCTTTATCACTTAATTTTTTCTTAAGAGTGCCATGATGACAGGCTTCTCTTATGATTATACAGTACACAAATAACCTTTACTATCTCCGTAATCCTGCCCAGGGCAGCAGTTACGCGGAGATCGAAGCGAGATAAATCTTTATACTTTGTTGATATAATCATGTGTAAATCCGGTTTATAATACATTGCATGATCACTCGCATAGCTGTTTTACGCAGTATTTGAATTACTTCAAGTGTAGTTTTTTCACTAATTGGTTTAGTTGAAAATTAAAAAAATGGGCTGTCGCTAACAATTTGATCCTAGCTGATATATAGTAAGTGCATTGTGCTTAATTTTAGCTTAAAGCGACCATCTGAAAGTCAGGATGATATAGTTTTCGTGTTTTAACTAAAAATGTGGTATGAAGATTGGTGAAAAATTGCAAAATTAAGCTGTAAAGTTGGCTGTTGTTGATGTTGTTAGTACCTGGCTCTTTCATGTGGATGAGAGTATGTCGCAGCGGAAGTGGCACACTGTTGAAGCACAGCTGGACTGGAGGATCCGGGAGAGAAAAGTGAACATTCCCATACTACTTAAAGAGTGGGAATCCCATTACCTTAATGGCCACCTTTGATGGGTACCCATTGGTCGCTTTTTGACGGCCTACTGAGTGGGCGTTTTTGCTGTTTTGTTTTAGATAAAGCACGGGTAAGCAGCAAAGTTTCGCAGCCAAGAACAGCATTTTTGCTATCTGATTTCCGAAAAAATGCGGCTTCAGAGTCAGAAGCATGACCGTGCAAAAGCGGAGCTTAAGTTTGTTTGAAGTTTTGATTTTCAATGAAGTTGCTCACTTAAGGGCTTAAACTCTTCACTTTCTTTCAAGTTTCCGCCAGTCCAAGTTTAAGTGTACTTGCATTCTTCAATGAGTTTTCATGTTAGCTTAGTAGAGATTTTGTTAATGCGCTCTTGTGAAACGTTTTCGTTGTCATAAAATACGCAATAAAAAAACCAACATATTATAAGCTGAGAAACTGGTCGTGATTGCAGCCGCAAAAGGCCGCCGCGTCACTTTGCAAAACGTATTAGTGTATCAAAACGCCCGCGTTTAAAAGTCACTGGCCGTACTTCTTAAATCGCGAATTAAGTGATGCTAAGGTCCATTATAGGAAGGGTAGAAGGGAAGAATATAGAACAATGAGAATTTTATTCTTCCTTAGTTCGCTTTTAAAGTTGCTATGCAAAGATTCCAGTTCCACGTTAAGTTTCCAAGATGTTTTCAAATCCCCTCTTCAAAGGTTTGTGCTTCTTTAAATTTGCTTTTTACGTCAGTACAAACAGAATGAAACCCAAATCTTTGTTCAAATCACCAGTTTTTGACTGCGCCGTTTGCTTTTTCGCTCCCAACCATTAGTGTTTGAATGTCAACACTTCCTATCAAGTTCTGCGAAACATGACTCCCGTTATATGTCAAGTTACATCACTAAAAGCCAGTTCAGGTACTGGTAATAGTAATGGCTGCGACTGTAAGTGTGTTTTGGTTTCATCGTTTATTTTCAAACACTCGTAGCAATGTTCTCTACCAATAGTTTTGAGTTCGTGTAAAAGACATGGGTTTCAAAAAAAAAAAAAAAATCAGTCGCACTGTACACATTTCTGAACAATCGGTACAACCGTACAAGTTGTATTTTTCGTCAGTTGCTCCTCGTTTTTGCCCCACCGTTAGCCCTGGATTGAAGAAAAGTTTCCATCATCCTGCAGCATTGATGACCAATTTTTTTCGTAATGTTTGTTCCGCTTAAGTACTTAACACTTTTCGAACCAAGAATATTATTTTGTGCATTTCATTAACATCTTGCAACATAACGAATGGAGTATGCAGCTGTGTCTTGGTAAATTTATCTGAAAAAAAAAAAAAAAAAAAAGGACACATTCTTCTAAAATCTAAATCACGAGCCTCCGTGACTCGAATAACTTTGAAGAGACAGACCCCTTCTCAACTTCATCTTTTATTGAAACCGAATGTTGTGGATTTCTAGAGTGCGATCATTAGTGTATGTGGTATTTTATTGAAAAAAGCGTTCTGATTTGTTTGTTGTGCTTCTTTCTACCACTATAGCTTTCTCTCATTCAGTATCCCATATTTTTTTGCCTTGTTGAAAAAGAGCTATGAAGTCTTTTTTTTTTTGATTTAATATGATCAACATTACGGGTTGAAGTTCTTCAGTTTAAAAACGTCAAGAAGATTGGTTCTTTGTGAAATGGTTAATTCCATTGTTCTGAATTCTCGCAGGACTGGGGTAATGATAGCACGACCGCGATATTTTAAAAGCCTATAAAACAATTTTCATCTTTGAGTCGTACAAACGCTCTGAAAGCACCGTTAAAAGTAATGCATGTTAACCATTTATAGGTAATTGTAAAAGTCAAAACGAAACTTGCGACGGCCGTTTGGACTGACAAGCAAACCGAGACTTTCAAAACCAATTTTTAGTACAAGCGTGTTATTTACTGTTGCAAATTGTTTTTCTATTTAAGTCTTTGACCTGAGTTCTGTAACCTAAGTGCGCCTTTTTTAAAAGAAAAATGGCTAGAGTTAATTTTGTAAGGTGAATGGTGTTCCTTTACGCATTGCTTTGTCCAGTTTCCTCGACACACTTAACCTTTTTCCAATCTTTAATCACATTTATTTTGTTCACACTCGAACAAAAGAAGGCCTATATTTAGTAGTTACATCATTTTCAATTTAAAGACAGCGTTATTAATCCAGTTTTAGCTGCACACTACTCCTTGGATGCGTTGAGATGTACGAACACACTGCTCTACCGGTATTACCTTCTGGTTAATCAAACGTGAAGCCTAAACTATCAAGGACAGGCTAGTTCCGTGGTAGCCTGGTTGGTGTATTGGTATTGATTGGGAGGGAGGCGCAATCACTTTTTCTATAATTTGGAAGGAGTAGAATGCTGTATTCAGCGCTACAGCGTAGTAGGTTGATGTAGCAAAGCGTTATTGAACCCTTTTCCACTTGGCAAGTTGTAGTCTCTCTTTCGCAAACTGGACAGGGAAGTTTAGGCGCCGACGAAATGTGTGGGACATTTTCGCTTCAGAGCCTTTTTTTGGTATATATTTTTTACAATTTACATCTGTCAATTACAAGTTGTTTTAATCTATTCTCAGCGTATAAACGTCCCTGGTGCGTAAATGTACTCTGCGTATAAACGTATCCTGTGCGACTATGCGTAAACGTCTTGCGCATGAACGACCGCGCACGAACGTCCTAGATCGTTCACAAGCATGTTTACTCACTTTTGATGGCTACTTATTTGAAAGATATTATGATGTGCGGTTTGGTTTGCTAGTCGATCAACAGGAAGGAAACATTCTTGAGATTACTTCATGTATAGTAACTGCGCATCACTTCTAAATAAGGCAAGACACAGAGGCGTCGCTAAGAATGGTGGCACCCGGGGCAGGATTTCGTGGTGGCAACCCTTTATCAGCCGAAAAATAGGTGAAGACCAAAAAAAAAAAGGTCTTCGCTGCAAAACGAGTTAGTTTTCAGTCCGAAAGTATGTGATGACCAAAAAAAAGGTCTTTGCCTATAAATCAGTGGGTTTTCGGTCTCAAAAGAAAACAAAAACAAATGGTGTCACCCCAAAATGGTTACACCCGAAGCGGGCCACCCCCCGCCCCCCTAGCAACGCCACTGGCCAGACAAGTTTATTTAGTTGCCAAATAACAGTGATAATTCTAAGCAATAACTAGCAAAAAAAGAAAATGATGGTAAAATAATAATGCTGTTTAAACTCTAAATATGACGAAGTATTGGAGGAGAGTGGTGTGATAAAATTTGATTAAGTTGTTGTGCAAATTTAAGAAAACCCGCTTTCGGAGGCGTGGAGCTAAAACTGACTTTAAAAAAGAAAAAATCGTTGCATTTGGCTCGATTACTCTTGTGCTTGACAAAGTTTCAAACTATGCTTAAAATTTAAATGATGTAATTTTTCGCAAACTGAAAACGCTGGGTGCAAAAAGTTTTTGTAAAAATTTGCGGTGACCACATAGTGTAAATAATGCTTCATTGACTCAAAAGACTAACGTTACCATTGATTTAAAAGCATGCGTAGTCAGCGGTATCTGAATAGTTTGTCAGTTACTGACCCTACAATTTCATAGACAGCAATTTAAGCTATCTTTTCAAAGTTTACCTATGTAAAAGTTCTTGCATACCAATTCAAAATGAAAGAATAAATCGAAAAACTAGAGCAGTCATTGGGCACCTGACCAGCCAATTGGTTTCACCTTGCAAGATTGCTTTTTTGTGTTTGCACTGGTTTTAAGTTCTCTGCGTGCGATTAACAGGCGTTAGTCTATGTGGTGCATTGACGCCAATCAAATGTTGCGAACTCGATCTGGTTAAAATATGTTTGCATTTTAGACAAAGTTATCAGAAATTTATGTAAAAAAATATTCTTCCATCCCAAAATTTGGGAAGACAATTAGAAAAAATTATCCAATGAATACACTATTTTTCCGCAAACTTGAATTGTACTCTTCGCCACGCCCATTGATTGTATGTTGATCACATCCTTTTCCGATTACGTGGATGGTCTCGCAGACACTTCCACAAAAGTGAACAATGAAAGCTGCTATAGAGCCAATAAAATTAGGCAGTGCAATTGTTCGTTCCGCCATTTGGCCCAAGCTTAGGTTAGGATAATTTAGATAACAGGAAGAAATTGCTTAGTGGTATTTAACCAGTTTTGGACGCGGGTTTTCTACTACGAGTCGCTTCCTGCGGTTATTTTGCATTGTCGTTTAAGATAGCAGAACATACCAAAGCTCATTGTACCTTCCGTTTTGAATTTGCGTCGAATCATTTTCACACTATCAGGAAGCATTTTTATATAGTGTACCCTTATAATTACAATCTATTTCTTGTTTCTCGATATCTCGGTTTCTGAAATATGCTGCAAAAAAAGAGTTTTTTAAGAGATATATTGGTAGACTGGGAAGTTGGAAAGCTCAGGAATTTTTGTGGAACAATAAATAATAGCAAATTATTCGCAACTTTAGCACTTTGATGTACAATATCCTTCATGCTGAAAAAGCACAACAGCATGTGATATGCGTGATTTGTGACGATGTTTTTTGTGTATTGTGACTTCATCATGAGGTGCAATGTTGGGATTTTAGCATCCCGTTTGAGATTGTTCCGTGGTATTTACGGGGAAGAAGAACTCTGGTTGTAGTTTATTCCATTGTCCAGGCAACGAAACTGATCTAACCGAACTAATACAATAAAGTTACCTCATTTTTAGCAACCTGGAAAACACGCTACGTTATTTCGAAAGGTTATTTTTATGTTTTGCAATTTTGGTTCGCTTGTTAAATTCTCATTTAATGCGTTTTTTGGAAGCATTGCAGCCAATTATCTAAGAGTGATAGGATGTTGAAGAGAAGTATTCCAGAGAATTTTCATTTTTTTGCTGACTTTTATGACGAGAAGTGACGTTCTTTCTTCCTATTTCTTGCCTTGAATGCAGGCGTTTTTACTCACAATATGCAAATGATATTGATAATAGTTACAGTTATACATCAACATCATCAAATTTTAGTTATCACGTATCGCATTAAATAATTTGGTGACCATGTCAGATGAAAAATGTTTAAATCTGTGTTAAGTCTTGTTTTAATACTGGTTTATAAGCTTGCACATTGTAAATTTAGCGCATGCTGAATCTTTTCAGACTTTTATGGCATCATCGCAATCTTTAATGGTTGAAATTTTAGCTTTTATTGACCGTCAAATTTTGTTTTGGCGGGATATTTTCAAAAATTACTAGCGAGTGTTAAAAGTTATTTCTAGTCAATCAACAATAGCCGCAGAAGTTAGAATTCTATTTAAAATCATAGCCATGACGACGTAGAAATGAAAATGTATGCAAGCTTGAGACAATCTTGCGTAGAGATTGCCTAAGCGAGGTGTAAGTTTTGAGAATAGATCAATTTTGAAGTAAGTGTACACAATTTTAGAATAGGTTATCTTCGGTTGTATTATTTAATTTCATTAACAGTGTTGCCATTTTTTTCAGCAATTACATCTACATGTTTGATCCACTAAGCTCTGCAAATAATGGAAAGTTTTCGTATTTGGAGCGACTGCAATGGGTTGCCACGGACAGTCAAAAGACCACTTGCAAACAACAACTGAGATCAGAAGTAGGCCTTATTTTGTTACGAAGTCGTTCTTACCAATTAGAGTAAATTCATGATTGGTCTCGCTGCGTAGCGTCGAAGACTCGAAGTAGTAGCGGTTGACAACTGTGCTGCCGTCGTAAAAGAGTAAGTGGGTAGGGCGTAGGCTATACCCATTGTAATCCCAAGTTCTGCATTTTTCCGTCCGGAAAAAAGGTCTTCACCTGCGATTTGTGGTGAAAAAAGATTATGACCAAAATTTTGATTCAGAAATAACAAGGCACATGCGGTATATTATGAGCATACTTGAGCCCACTTTAGTAAAAAGTTGGTAGACTGAGCTTATCCCAGGGCAGCAGCACTGGTTAACAAGTTTATCTTCATTTTACCCCTTGAGTACTAAATACCGTGGCAATTTTTCGTGAAAAATGTGCTGCTGAGATTGCAATTAGTTTGTGATAACGACTCTTTGCTGTCACTTAGCGACAACTCTCTTACCATGCATTAATAAGCTAGGTCGTGCTTGCTAGTAGGAAGTAATAAATGCTTCTGTCATGCAAGTGGCGTAAAAGTTTAGGGCTCAATTCTCTGCTGTACAAATTTCGATAGTACATCTCATTCGCACAAAAAAGCGTGTATGAATTGTTGCAAAGTGAGCGTTTAACGGAGTAACCGATTGACTTGGCTTATATTTGGTCTTTTAGCGGAGTAACCAATTTCAAATTGTTTTCTTTGCGTTACGAGAAAAAATTTAATTTTAAAAGCTACTGGTAATTTTTAGGAATCGGGTTTTTTAATTACAGTATCTACATGTTTGTTCAGTATGAATGTCAAAATTATATCCGAGTTGTGGAATTAAAAGAAGATAAAACTCTACACGTTTGCGGGACAAATGCATTCCTTCCCAGATGCAGAACCTACGCTGTGAGTTTTCGTAAAGTGGTTATTTTGTTTCCATTGAAAGCTTTCGATCAAGCGTTTGTTACATTCGCGGTTACATAACGAAATGCGTGACAAGATGGCGCTGCTCAGCTTCGAGATCCATTTACAACCAATACAGGTGCTTCGTATGAAGAGATACATTGCGTTGGCTTGCCGTAGGCAACAATGTCTCAGTTGACTAGCTAAGGAATTTAAACTCGAACTTATCGTTCCAAATGCGAGTAAATTAGCTACTCCAACTGCACTGTTTTAATTGACGAGCTATTTATAAATTTTTACATTTTAATTGGTGGTCTAATGGATAAGAGTGTCTGTCACTGAAAGTGTGAACTCTGGCTCAATTTTAAGTTGGATCAAGTCGAAAACTAATTAATCAACCATATTTTAGTTTGTCAAAATTTGCGCAAACTTAAAAAACGATATTTTAAATGAGTGAGTTAGTAAATGCATAGAGTTGGCACCCGGCCAAAACTGGTATTCACAGCTTTCTACTTGACATTAGCTCTAATAAAAAAACAAAAACAATGTTAAACCTCCACCGTGAGTAATACACAGGTGGCAGCTTGACTCGACGACTACAAGACCGTTTTGCTGTCTCCTGGTCGAAGTAATTTGGTTACTAATAGAAATCTTTGTGTCTTTCCAGAGGAGCAATTTTGCGTCATCGAGTAACAACGACTCCCTCTACACGAGCGAAGACTCCTGCGCGCAAGCCTGCGAAGTCCCAAAAACTCCATCCGCATCCAACGTCTTCCTTTACGCCAATACATGTAATTCAATTGAATTTTAGTTGAATACGAACTTGGCTGGAGCAAAATGCTCTAATGAAAGTTTATGCAACACTTTTTGTGACTTCAAGGTTTCATAGAATCAACGTAATGACCTAGGGTTTAAACATGAAAACTTTTAATCACATATTAAGTTTTCTTGAAGTCAGACAGCTCGGAAACGGTTTCATAATAAGGCCAATAGTTACTCTTTTGTCGATGTTTCAATCAAGTGTTTTTTCTTACACACGAGAAATTTCTTTAAGATACGTTTTGATTACTCAGTTTATTTTCAAATATGAAAGAGATTTACTGTTTTTGGCAAATTTGGGTCGATAAAATAATAATTTAAATTGGACAATAGTTTCCATTAGCATGACTAAGACAGCTGTTTCGCCTAATTTCAAAGCTTGTCAGTTAGGCTAGCAGGGCGAAATGACAACTAATCAAACTTTACTTCTTACTTAAAGCTCGTGGATATCGAGGAATCGCTGCTTTAAACGAAGGATTTCTCGGTCAAGAATCAATCTTGATAGCCAAAGGCTTGCTTGCTCCCACGCTGATCACATCTATGGCCGACTGGTTTCGGAGTAAGTCAATTATTAAGGTTCGGATTACATGATCAAGATTTTTGCTGAAATTTTGAATCAATTTTTTTTACGTGCATGTTTGCAAAATTTTTTACACGAAGAAAAAAGTTGATTTATTTTCTGCAAATTTTGCTTATAAGAAATATTATTTTGCAAGAGTTCTTGCCGAGAAAAATTTTAATTGTCGGCAATAGGTCTTGCAGAAATATTGCCGACAATTGTTTTCAAAGCTTTTTAAACGAAAGAAAGTAAATGTAAGATTTCAGCAAGAGTTCTTGTCGAAAAAAAAATAAATAAAACACACGAAATGATTGTGTTATTACTCGGCAATAAGTCTTGCAGAAATTTTGCTTTAATTTTTTTTCTACGTGTTTGCAAAGCTTTTGGCACGTAGGAAAATGTAAGTTGAATGTTTTTTCAGAAGTTTTTACAGAGAAAAATTGTGATCGCGTAAATTTGACCTTGTTTCCTTTTGATGGCGAGTTGTTTAGCACTATTAGGACCATAGCCTGGACTGATCATCAAACAGGGCACTGCAGTCTGTAGCAGTGATCGCGAATAACAGTTGGAAAGTGGGTCAAAACTAACGTAAAGAAATAAGAAGGGTGCACGGAAGGCGAACTGTGGCCGAAAACAGCCTGTCGTCTTTCGTACGATTATCCACAAAGAAAGTCCATGTAGGGATCTTCGTGAAGATCTGTAGAGTTGGATAAGGTCTTTTTTATCTGGGGGAGGATTTTGTAAACAAAAACAGGTAAAGGCTAAAAAAAAGATCTTTGGTTCCAGTTAAGAGTGATTTTGAACCGAACACAGGTGAAGACTGTTACAAGACAATGTTTTCAATGCCGTCGAATCGGCTTCGTGGCCGAAACGAAATTTCTATCTGAGCTTAACAGTGTGGTCTACACAAGTGCGCGCCTGTCAGGCGGGGTGCTCTTGCATTTCTATACCTGGCCTACCTCTGGTTAGGGTTTTGAATGCTGTATCTGATTAGGCTCGTCAGGATATCTTCTTCAGACTTTTTTCTGTTTTAAAAGCAAGAGCGATTCCTCCTAAACAGCGATATTTTTAGGTGCGCGGTACATCAAAATTTTTCGGTACAAGAACGGGAAAACCTACTTGTTTTATCGAGACCAGGCCACTGAGGCCGAGACGCAATCAACCTCGGTAAGCAGTTCAAAGAAGAATGGAAATAATTAGCATTTTTTAATTCCACTTTTCAGGTTCGGTTCTTGGTGACGGCACCCGATGATTGCTGAGTTATGCCAAAAAAAGCGCCGAATTGCGAAAGAATTGTGAAAATCAAAGAGTTTATATGTCACCAAAAGCATCGCTAACGTTTTTTTTGATTTGCACCGTTTTTTCTAATTCAGCACTTTTTTGGGCGGAACTCAGCTATGACAAGGCATCGGAACTAAAAACCAGTCTCAAAAGAGGGCAAGTTAAAAGGTCGAAAGTGACATTGCGTTGCTTAGACCACGTATAGATGGGAGCGACAAGAAATGTTATTGCAGAGAAAGTGTTTTGTATATTTTTGTTTCTGTTATAAAATTTTTATAAATTTCTGTATTGTAATAAAATTTCTGTTACATTGTCAAAAAATGTCAAAAAAATGTATGTTTAGACAACTGTTAGCCGAATCGCTCAGATATGTCCTGATGATGTAGGTGGCGAAAGCATTCTACAGAATAAGTGGACTTCTTTTCTTTCCGCTCGACTCAAATGTTCGTATTCTGGTGACGCATCTCAAACTGAGGAGTTCCGATTCGACAATCTCACATCTGTTTCTGATGTCGTTCAAATGGATATTAATGGAGAAATGGTGGATGTTATCTTTGCCACTTTCACGACGCCAGAGTAAGTTATAGTGCTCGACTAAACGTTAATTTAAAAACTTAAAAGCTTATAGTATTCTCCCCAACAATTCGTTCCATTTTAGGTTAATAACAAATTCACTGAAAGTATGATTTCGAGAGATAATAAGAATGCCATTCACTCAATTTTTGCTTCCAATACTTTGGTTTGGATTATGTTTTTGTTTTTTTTTGGTTTTAGGATTAGGTTTAGTTATTTTGATGGAGTTAAAAATCAGCAAAAAGGTTTTAATTTTCCGGTGGAGTTGGGGTTGGATAGTTTATATTTTTTATATCTTTCACATTTCTATTATATTTTTGCAGAAGTTGGAAGCCTATTTCGATATCGGCAGTTTGCGTTTACACCATGGAGGATATTATTAATGTGTTCGACAATGGACAGTTGGCGCAAGTTGTCAATTTCGATTCAGCAAAGTTGTGAGTACTTTAATTGTGCAGTTTAAAGTTTCGTGACTGTAATGAGTCAGAATCTGACGCCTAGTTTTGGGGTTTAAGTCTCTCTTTCGTTGCTGATCTAGAAGCTCATGATATAATGTTGTTCCAAAATGCTTTTGCGTTGCGATCAAAAAGTTTGTGTGTTTTGAAAACAAAAAATGAAGCATTTTAGGTTTTAATACATTTAAGCTTGAATTAGACAATAGACAGGTTTCAGCAAGCGTTATCTCTTCGCCTTTCTTGTGTGTATCCCAGATAACCTACAATTTTTCTTACTGGAATACGTCGTGTATCTCTTTTGTAGGTCTGGTTACACTTTTTCGTCTTCACGTTGCCTTCACTAAGGAAATAGGCCCCATGCTTGCTAGGATTAAAGAGCTAAGAAGATATGCGTTGAGTTCCTCTTCGCACGAAAAGCTGATAATAATGAATCGGAAATGAGATTGGTTGCTTGTTTTAGCTGTAAGGATAGTAAGTCGGAACGGAACAATGTCGGAACACGAGATTTTTTTGAAAAAAACTACCTATTTGCATACTTGACAGAACCAACCAACCACTGACCGATGTTCAACGCCGTCTAGCTTTAGTAACTGTTAGACGTATGCTTATTGCCAACCAAGGTCGCTACTGGCTGCACAGCCAAGTCTAAGATAAAATGTTTTGTTTTTCCAGAGTATGCTATGATCCTTCATTATCATAATACTGTAACTATATTTGCTGCTTGTGCACGCTTATTTTAATTCATAGCTATTTTTCTTCTGAATTTGCTCACTTCGCGTTGCTGACATTTTAACTCCTCTCAAATTGGGTGGTGAGGGTGCTGGAAAGTCGCAGAGAATTTTCAGTTGTTTAAAATGTAAAATTGCTAAAGGGTATCAATTCTCAAATTTAGGAGTTTTTGCTCATTCTAGACCAAGGGTCGGAACAAACCAAAGACTATAAAAATTGGTATTCACACCTTCTCCGCTTGACGTTCAGCAATCCTAGGAACAGTCTGAAGCATCCACAGTGAGTGGCAGACAGATGGGCAGGTTGCAGCTTGACTCGAAGACCGAAAGATCCCTTCGCTGTCTTCCGGCCAAGGCAACTTGGTGAATAAAATGTAATTACAATTACCTACAATCCAAACCAACCTCAGGCCTCTTTCTAACATGCCTTTGGATTAGCCTAATCCCACGTACGGCCGTTGGTTGAGAAGTCTACTGGTTGTGTTGGGATGAATATAATGCCAAGTTTCTGCCACTTTTTTTATTGGTTTCAATAATTGTTTTTTCGGGTTAGAAAGAATTGCATGGTTGGCCATTGAGTAAAAGGAGGCTTTCATTATTATTTTAAATTTTTGTTTTGCTCATTTACGTGTTGCATTATACTGCATGTTTTTAATTTAATTATTTTTGGCAGGTTTTAGTATTTTTCATCAAAGTTCAAGAAGTTTTTTTTAAATGCTCTTAAATTTTGCGCTTTTATTTATACATTTCTAGCAATACTTTCGCAAGTCATAATTGCTTCAATCCTGAAAAATCGGATTATTACTGCATTTAACTTACAATTTTGTCACATTCTTGGAAACGTTCCTAGTACAGTTCAAAGGTCATGGATTAGCGTGTTTGAGAAGGGTTCATGTTGGTGAAGTAGCCTACCACTATGTTAGAGAAGGAGGGAAGAACCAAATAAATTTTTTGAAAAGTGGTGATGTTTTTAATTTAATTTTATTTATACATTTAATGAGAAAACTTTAATATTTACCAGTGATGAGAAAACTTTAATATTTACCAGGCTAAGATTAACTGGAAGTTTTCGTTCGTTTTCGCAAGTCCAATGCTGCGTAATTCCGCATCGTCGTTATTTCACAAAAAAAAAAAAAATTACCTCAAAACAAAGTAAAAACCAAAGAATTTTTGAAGTTTATCTTCACAGATTTTCTTTTTGACGATCATCAATGCAAGGGTTTATTTATTTTAAAGCTTTTACCTTTAGTTAGATCGATTGAAACAGACTTAAACGCCTAAAGGACTCTTTGGCAAGTAATTACGTTACAAAACTAGAGCAAGTTTTTATTCTCACACAATTTGTTATGCTTATGTTTATTATTTATTTATTTTATCACAGACCCGACGGTGGTGGTGCAGTTCGCAGATCGCAAGTGGTTCCAGTACAACTTATTCCAGAAAGGAGACCTGGACAGTAAGTTAAATGCAATTACGCTATATTGTTGCTATATTCTCGATTAATTCCATATTATTATATTATCTCCTGTAACAAGAAATAACGGTGGTGTAGGGGCCGTTAAGAGGGGGGACAAGGGAGTGCGGATTACGGAATACCTAGGCCAGGATTTTTGAGAGAGCCCACGCTGATTTTGGGTGCCCGTATGAGTTGAAGCTTGATCTTAAGCAAATAGCGTGCCATGTCGAAAAACGCAATCGGGCGTATAAGCAACTTCTGGGCAAATAGGAGTAGGGACTTTTTTGGTCTACATCTTAAATTTGTCCTTTTTTATCCCAAGTCTAAGCATATTTTTTCTACTTTATGTGGAGCCTCTCAATGATCAATTGAAAAAATGTTAAACCTTATAATGAAAAAATAAAACTTAAAAAACCTTTAAAGAATGTAAGTGCAAGAAAAACAAAATGGTTATTGTTTTGGTTTGCATTTTTGCGGTTTAAGCCGGAGTCTTCGTACTATAAACTTCACTACTTTAGATGCCTTCTACCCAACCAAACACTGACCAATCAGGATTTTAACTTCATAAGCAGCCACCCTTCAATGTATACGCCAGTCACGCCCCACTTTTCTCAACCGATTTACGTCAGCGACTTTGGGTGAGAAAGATTTTATGTTGATATTTCGTCTCGGTGTCGTGATTGTTTTCACAAAAACAAGGAAAATGTTTCAGTTTACAATACTTTTTCCTGCGTTGGAGAGTAAAAATTAGCTTATAAGAAATATTTTGTCAAGTTTTATTATTTATTGTCAATCTGATGAAACAAGTTTGGCTCTTAGAAGTACGTTCAGTAACAAAAATTATCCAAAAAAAATTTCTCAAGTACATTTGATAGAAGATATTGTCTAAAGTCTGAATGCATTTTCTAGTATCAGAATGACAGCACTCATTGTTGACGTACAAGCAGGAGGAGGTAACAGCCACGCTGTACTTTATATCGGAACTGAAGCGGGAAAGTTAATGAGGCTCAGACCCGATTTGAACGAGGTGAGTTGAGTTTGAAATCGGATTATTTTGGTGGCCCAGAAAACTTTTTTTCTCGAGTCAGCGGTCGAGTGGATAGAGCGTGTGCTACTGAAACAGTTCAATTCTCGGGTTTAAACCAAAGATTAAGAAAAATGGCATCTACATTCAGCTTCCACTGTGTGTAGTAAACAGGAGGCAGCTTCGCTTGAAGATCGCGGAGACGCTTTGCCTTCCGGCTAAGACATCTTGGTGAATAAAGATGCATATAATTACAATTGCAGGCTGCTGTTGTGGCATCAACTGCACTCATTTTACATTAACGACCAGAAATTTTGACCCTGTATGAAGCTGTTAGCCCTGAAGAAATACTGCTGGTTTCAAGTTACCTGACTCTTTGCTGAGGTTCAGAGCATGGTGGAGCGCAAATGGTGCATCACGAAATCCCAGCCAAGCTGTAGAACTCGGCAGAAAAAAATTGGCAATTTTCTGACCACACAAAGAGTGCCATCCTATTACTAGTTACTACACAGGTGGCCACCATTGATGAGTGCCCATTGGTCGTCTTTTATAACCTACACGGTGGGCGGCATTCTGCCCCGAATGAAGCACAAGAGCAGAAGAAATATTGCAGAGATTGATCAACTCCTTTTATATCTTAAATGCGACACCAATTATCATGAAAATTTGATTATATTATTATTTTTTACCAAATGTTTCCTTCATAAAATAGGCTATTCAGCTGACGCTAGATACCTAGCGCACCTTACAATAGCACACTCTTGAAGATAACCTTGCAGTTGCTTCACACGTAACTGGCATCATTAAAGGTTCTTGTAGAAATAGCTAGTTGATTTTAGTTGAACAATAATGTCTCTTTAGGTTGGACTTGCAATGTTTTTGGAAGATCGGGAAATTTCGAAAGATACAGAATGCCAGAAGGGCGAGAAGCCATGCAGCATCTATGCTTTTTCCTTGTCCAGACCTAGCTCAGGCAATGGAATGGGCCCAGTAATTATAGCTGCGTTCAGTCAAAAGCTTGTCCGCGTTCCTCTAAGTTTTTGCGACCAGTATGTCCACGAAGAGTAAGTAATCGCTTTTACTCGGATCTCTAGTTGTATGGGGCTGTTTGAAGCTTGTTTTCGTTTCAATGCGTGGCATGGTTTTAACTTTATTGGTTTTGATTTATTATTAACCTGGTACTCTACCTTGTCTAACTATACTACGCAGAGCACTGTTTTGCTTTTTTAAAGGGTGGAGGGGTGCGGGGGGTTTAATTGAAAGTCTTTTGCTTAGCTGGGCCATTATAACGGGTACACTGGTTCTCCCTGATAGGAAATAAGCGTTCAGTGATATCCATGGGCACAATGACGCACAACCAGTTCGAGAATTAAACCTGTAGTCGGTACCTTCCAATAACCTGATGCTCTATCAACTGAGATTTACTGTTGAGTCCTTTTTTCGCTGGACTGATTTTCTCCAATCGTCGGAAATTATTATGTTGTTGAACCAATTAGTGATGATGTTCCTTTAAACAACAGCTCTTGTGGGCTACTTTTTTGTTCATGGGTTACCGATAAAAAAATGTGGTGTAACTCATGGTATGATTCATTTATTTTTTGACATCTTTGTCAAGAAATTTAGGCATCTCTTACTAATAGCTGGGTTGAAGTGCCTGTCTGTCTCGGAATTTTTTAGTTCATTCGATTGGAAAACGATGGGCATTTTTTATTTGATTTTTCGTTTTTAAAAGTAGAAATCAGGCAGCATCACCTTAAGACGAAAAAATTTACCACTGTAGTGGGTAGTAGTGGGTTTTACATGAATAATGTTTTGAGATCATTACAGGTTGATATTTAGTGCTAAATTTCCGTTTTGATAACATTTCACCGCGCCATATGTGCAATTGTCTGTTGACTAAGCTTGCTTAAGATTCTTTAAATAACGGAAAAGCTTGCATTAAAAGCATTCAATTCTTTATTGGGAACAATAGAACTGTGTGTCAAAGGTTATGCATTCACGTACTAAAGCATACGAAGTATTGCATAGGTTATTGGTGTATACTTATCTATTGTTTCTCACAGATGCTGCAACCTGGACCCAGAATGTGGTTGGGCCGAAGGTGAATGCGTCGCTAGATGGAGCAACAGGTAAACTTCATCTCATTCATTTGCGTTTTTTCTGAGTACATGTGTGTGTTCTAGTTATTTTTGTGCACCAATAAAGAAGAACTTACGCACTTTAAACTCAAACTCAAAAGTAACCTTTTTTTGGTTCTGTTTGCAAGTCTTTCGTCAGGTTGGATAGTGGGCCCCCAGGACAAGTTTGCTGCCTGGCCCAATCGGAAATAAGCAATAAGTGTCTTTTCCAAAGGCTTAATGACGCATCGAGGGCACAATGATGCATCGAGGACACAATGGCACATCGAGGGCACAATGGCACATCGAGGACACAGTTTCTCGAGGGCACAATGATGCATTACTAGCTCGGGAATCGAACTCGGAGTCAGCCACTGTTTGATCGCTAACCTACCGTACTATGGTACCAACTGATCTCTATTCTGTGTCGGTGGGGACGTCCATTCTTAAATTGCTACATATTTAATCTCTTAAGTTTAAGTGCCACATTTCCTAGCATTTTGCATTGCTTTCAATTTGACCACACTGATCGTGGTGGTATCAATTTGATGGTGGTGTGTTTTTTTCTGGTACCACTTACTTAAACCAACAGCTGATAAGACACAAAAGACGAAAAGCGATTGTTTTTTGCATTAAACACTAGTTTAGAGACCCTGCTACTGAAGCAGTTGACTCTGGTTTGATTCCCAATCGGGTTAAATCAAAGCTTTTAAAATTAGCATCCCCAGGTTTCCTGCTTGATTGTCGGAATTAAAAGCATGAAGTCTTCACCGTAAGTGGTAGACAAGTATTCGGGTTGCAACTTGACTCGAAGACATAAAAATTTCTTCGCTGTCTCCTGGCCAAGGCAATGTGGTAGTGCGATGTAATTATGATGTATTATGTTATTATGATGTAATTATGATTACCACGACAATATTTTATTGTTTTATTAGCTCGTTGAAAATTAGTTGCTTCTTTCATAGTTTAAATGCCGAAAACTTGATTTGAATTTCGTAATTGCAGTAACCTCCCCCCGACATTAGGAACTACCAAAGACCTGCCGGAATATTGTTCCGCGGATTACATGGGTAAGTTTGAAAAGCTTTTGCTTTGCCATGTAACAACAGCGCTTACCGTGGTTCCCAAATGCTTGCTGCAGCCTATTTTGGTGATGTAACAATGATTTTGGTTAAAATGTTGATGCTATACATTATAGAATTTTCACCTATGCAATGCATGGTATAATTAGTGCACTTTTGCTTATTGTTTTGAAACGATAACGCTGAAAAAACGTGACCTCACAATACACAGCATGCGGTGAAAAGTTATATTTATTTTGCACTTTGTGATAGTGTATACTAGGTGCAGAGATGCAGCTGATGTATCATGTATTTGTATTACTTCAAGCACCATTACATAATTGCCCGATTGGGCCTGTTGCATGTGTGAATAATCGATGAAATTTGAATCAAACACAAGATACCATTTTGATCTCTGGTTGCTTTTTCAACGGATTCCCAAATGCCTGAAAATCAGGTGCAACACATGACACAAGAATTCAGCCAATCAGGCTAAGCACTTTATGTCGTTTTACACTAACATTGTGGTGCAGGTCGTAGACATCCTTTCGATCCATTATCAGACAGTTTTTACGACCTGCACCACAATGCTAGTGCATATCTGCATAAAGCGCATAGCCTGCAGACTGGCTGAATTCTTGTGACTGCACCCGACTTTCAAACATTTAGGAAGCATCAAAACAATACCTTGTGCTTGGTACAATTTTGTCGGTTAATCACGTAAGAATGTCGCATTTTCTGACGGCGTTTTGTACGTTTAACATTCTCGACCGTGCCAGTATGCCCCGACCACTTTAGATGCTTTAAATTTCCGCAAACATTCTTAAAAGTTTCTTGAAGAAATCACTGAAGTCTCTAATTTGGACGAAAAGTTGACAGAGCAAGTTACCTCCGAGAAGATAATATTGTAGTTTCAAGTTTCACCAAGGTTACTTGGCCATGAGACATCAAATGGCAGCCCTCTAGTCTAGTTACCTCTAGTGCATCTGTCTACTACACACAGTGGAGGCTTCGCGTTGTCTGTTTTGCTGATTGCCAAGTAGGAACGCGGTGAATATCAGTTATGGTATTACTGGTTTGACCCGTGTGGGAGTTGAAGTCTAGTCTATGGATTAAGTAGTAAGCCCAAACAAAAACATTGTAACTGAATAAAATTTTGTCTAATTGACTGTAAATTAAAAAGAGGATAAAATATTTCCGTCCAGTCCTAAACCACCAATAAGAACAATCAATTTGGTTTGAATTTCAATACAATTTTAATGAAAAATCAGATAAATTTGAATATTTTGAATAATGTAATTAACTGCTAATCTATTCGAAGGAGAAATTTTTCCATCAAGTTCTGAATCACCAAGTGAGAACTATTCTTTTAAACTCTAATCGATTTTAATGATTTATTTACAACACAATCAGTTAAACTGGAAAAAAAAGTGTTTGATTGACTTTAAATCACTTACGAGAAGTAATGTTTCCATTAAGTTCTGAACCACCGAGAAAAAACTATATCTATTTAGTTTGATTTTCTATAAATTTTAATGATTTTCAAAACATATCTAGTAAACAAACCTTGTAACCTTTTTTTCAAAATAATGTTAAGATTGTTATTTTTTAAAATAATGATTAATTGACTAAATGGATTAGGAAGTGAAACTTTTCCATCAAGTCCTGAACCACCAAGTGAGAACTATTAATTTTGTTTGAATTTTGATAAATTTAATGATTTAGAGCAAAATCAGCTAAATTGTATTTTCTTTTTTGGTGATGCTTAATTGACTGTACTGTAAATCAATTAGAAAGTGAAATTTTTCCATCAAGTCCTGAACCATCAAGTGAGAACTATTAATTTTGTTTGAGTTTCAATTAACTTTAATGATTTCGAAAATAATCGGTTAAACTTGGAGGCTTTGAAAAGTGAAATTGACTGCAAATTACAATTAGGAGATGATTTTTTTCCATCAAGTCCTAAAACACCAATTGAAGACCATCACTTTTGTTTGAATGTCAATAGATTTAACTAAATTTTGATCAAAATGAGTTAAAGTTGAAAAAAGTTTCTAAAGTACAACTAATCTGAAAACTAATTCGGGATGAAATTTCATCATCAAGTTTTGAAATAGCTAGTGAGAACTATGAATTTCGATAAATTTAATGATTTAGAACAAAATCAGCTACGATTGTATTTTTTTAAATTATGCTTAATTGACTGTAAATCAATTAGGAAGTGAAATTTCTCCATCAAGTTCTGTACCACCAAGTGAGAACTATTAATTTTGTTTGAGTTTCAATAAACTTTAATGATTTCGAAAATAATCGGTTAAGCTTGGAGGCTTTGAAAAATGTAATTGACTGCAAATTACAATTAGGAGATGATTTTTTTCCATCAAGTCCTAAAACACCAATTGAAGACTATCACTTTTGTTTGATTATCAATAAATTTAAATAAATTTCGATCAAAATGAGTTGAAGTTGAAAAAAGTTTCTAAAGTACAACTAATCTGAAAACTAATTCGGGATGAAATTTCATCATCAAGTTTTGAAATAGCAAGTGAGAACTATGAATTTCGATAAATTTAATGATTTAGAACAAAATCAGCTACGATTGTATTTTTTTAAATTATGCTTAATTGACTGTAAATCAATTAGGAAGTGAAATTTCTCCATCAAGTTCTGAACCACCAAGTGAGAACTATTAATTTTGTTTGAGTTTCAATTAACTTTAATGATTTCGAAAATAATCGGTTAAGCTTGGAGGCTTTGAAAAGTGAAATTGACTGCAAATTACAATTAGGAGATGATTTTTTTCCATCAAGTCCTAAAACACCAATTGAAGACCATCACTTTTGTTTGATTATCAATAAATTTAAATAAATTTTGATCAAAATGTGTTAAAGTTGAAAAAAGTTTCTAAAGTACAACTAATCTGAAAACTAATTCGGGATGAAATTTCATCATCAAGTTTTGAAATAGCTAGTGAGAACTATGAATTTCGATAAATTTAATGATTTAGAACAAAATCAGCTACGATTGTATTTTTTTAAATTATGCTTAATTGACTGTAAATCAATTAGGAAGTGAAATTTCTCCATCAAGTCCTGAACCGCCAAGTGAGAACTATTAATTTTGTTTGAGTTTCAGTAAACTTTACTAATTTTGAAGATAATTGGTTAAACTTGGAAGTTGTGAAAAATGTAATTGACTGCAAATTACAATTAGGAGATGGTTTTTTCCTTCAAGTTCTGAACCACCAATTGAAGACTATCACTTTTGTTTGATTATCAATAAATTTAAATAAATTTCGATCAAAATGTGTTAAAGTTGAAAAAAATTATAGATAAAGCATTAACTAACTAAAAACTAATTTGAGACGTAATTTTTTCATCAAGTTTTGAACCATGAAGTGAGAACATTTTTTTGAATAATTTTTATGATTTAGAAAAAAATCAGATAAACTTGAAAAAAATTTTTGATTATGTGTAATTGACTGTAAATCACTAAGAAAGTAAATAAATGTTTTCAGTAGGTTCTGAGCCACAGTTTAGGCTATATCTGCTTAGTTTGAGTTTTAATAAATTTTAATATTTAGAACAAAATAAATTTAAAATGTGACCTTGTTTCAAAATAAAGTTGAAATTTTTTTTTGTTTCTTAAATAATGCTTAATTTGACTGTAAATCAATTAGAGAGTGAAATTTTTCCATCAAGCTCTGAACCTCCAAGTGAGAACCATTTATTTTGTTTGAGTTTCAATAAACTTTGATATTTTTTAAGATAAATCAGTAAAGCTTGGAAGTAGTGAAAAATGTAATTGACTGAAAATTAGAATTAGGGGATGATTTTTTTCCATTAGATCCTTAACCAACAACTGTAGACTATCAATTTTCTTCGAATATCAATAAATTTTAATGAATTTTGAACAAAATCAGTTAAACTTGAAGCCATTTTAAATAAAGTGTAGTTCACTGTAAGTTATTAACGTGATGGGATTTTTCCCACAGGTTTTGAATCACCAAGCTATCACTTTCTGTTTTGCTTAATTTTTGATAAATTTAATAATTTAGACCAAAATCAGGTAGAATTGAAACGTTTTTGCACTAATGTGTTATTAACTGTAAATCAATTAGGGGATGAAATCCTCCCATCAAGTTCACAGTCAGCAAGTGAGAACTATCAATTTTGCTTGATTACAACAATTATTACAACAACAAAATTATGGATAAATTATTTCAAATTGCAACTCGGTTAAAATTGAAAATTTTTTCTACCAAAATATTTAAAATAAAAATTTTTTGAAATTTGACATTTTTAAGCTTAGTCTTGTAAATCATGCAAGAGGGTTTTTCAATATTTTTGTAGCTGCTTTTTTTCCGAAGCCGCTAAGAGAGCAGCCATTGGTACTGATTAGTTAAAACATTGAATGATGATCGCGTTTTATTGCATTTTATTAACTCGGCTTGTCCAATATTTTAAATTTTTTTGTCATGTTTTGTTCTTGTGCATGTGCCATAATTCTGCAACAGCATGTTGTTGCTTTCATTTTCGAGTCACTTTTGAATCTTATAAGATGAGGAAAAAAGTAAGTCAGTGATGGATTTAGTTTGATTTGGATGTTGCGAATTAGCGTTGATCCATCGACGCTGTGGGGAATGAACCCAATCAAGTTTTAAGTTGGGCTCTTATTTGTAAAAATTGATGATATAAGTGGTTACTTTATAGGCTACAGTAACTCTTCAAATAGCTTTAAGAGTGCTCAGAAAAATGGTTTTGTCTTAATAATGTTTTTGAATACCCTCAAACTCGACTGAAATCTACTGCCATTACTCAGATACTCCATCAATAAGTCCTGTTGAGTCTAATTCTGTTCCATTTATGTAAGTCCAACTTTTCCATTTGTCGATTTGCTCGAATTGTATTTGCAGTTGAAGGAAGTATTTTTTTCAATAATTGCTTTATTTTTTTTCAAATTTGAAACTTGATTATAACGAACATTAATTTAGCTTAATTTAGCCCCAAACCTGAGTTTTGGAATTTTTTTCCTTGCAGCTACACTGTACATTGTATATACACTTGGAACAGTAAGTTTTCATGGTAGTAGGAGCCAATTTTTCTGGCTAACGATGCTTCAGAGCATCCTTGCTTATTCATTGTGCTTTAAAGTGCCGTAGCCTTCAGAGTCGCTTAGTTGTTGAGTACAATTGCACCACATATGAAAGCGAAGACATTTTAGCGTAAATAGGGATATTTTAAAGCAGCCAGCCTAGCCTCTTATTTTGACCAGAAGGCAGTTAAATGTTTAGGCTAGTAGTGTTTTCAAGTTTTAAGCTTTGAGAGATGCTTCTTGCCATGTTATAATGCATGCTGCATGCTTTAACTATATGCTGCGCCGGATAATGACTGTGAACTCCGCTTCGTAATGTTGTTTAGGGATGCATAGTATCCAGAATATTCTTTTTGTCTCTAAGTTTTGCTTTTTCTTGATCAAAGTACGGTAAGAGGGACTGTTCTAGTTTCTCTCTCAGCGCCCTCGTTTTGAAAAGCAACGTTATATGTTTAGAAGAAATCTCATATTGCAGCGGTTTAATGCAGTTTAGGCCTAATTCAGTCCTACTAAAAAAGAATTAATTCATTAGGCTAGGATATGGGTGGCCCCATCATTAGAATTTCTTAATTTTGCAAACTATTTTTCTCCTTATCTGGTTTTGAAAATAATCAGTATATTGCTAAATATTGGAAAATTTTGTTATTTGTAAATTATGTCTTGCTTGAAAGTTCTGTAGACAAGTTAATGTTGTATCAACATATAAACGTTACAAAGACATTTTTTTACACCGTAGTATGATTTTTGGAGAAATATTTTTGTACTTCTTGGCCAGTGGTTAAGAGGAGTTTTATAGACATTTTGTGATGTTATTTTGTATTAATGATGACTATTACTATTCAAGATAAATAACACACTATAAGGCTTGAGACAAGAATCTACGGAGAGGAATGAGTGGGAAAAATTAAGGTTTAGGTAAAAAGTTTGTTTAGCAATAAAGCTTAGTAATAATGGAATAACTTAGCTTTTTCATATCTAAAAAATTATCCAGAATTTTTAAGTAACTTGAAGAAGGTAGTTTTTGCACCGCACAATAAGCTGTAAATTCTTGCATTGGCGCAATCCTCAAGTTTGGGTAATTGTAGGATTTTTAGACTAGAAGCTGCTAGAGATCCAACCACTGTTTGGTATGCTATCTCCGAAAGGTGCGAACGTCTAACCAAGCATCAGGTATGCCATTAACATTTTTTACTAACGATGTTGAACTAATGCAATAGTAATAGATTTAACACTTTTCGAAAAAACAAAACCGTTATTTTTGTTGTCACTATTTTTGTTTGAATTTCTGAGCTCTTTTGTAATCATTTGTTTTTAGAGAATATCTTGTAATGGCAAACGTAATGTTTGGAAAAAATATCTTCATGTTTAACCCTTAGTTGTTTTTGGGCATTTTTAACGTTTTTCAATCTCAAACCTAGTATCATGTTTTTCATTACAAAAAAAAAAAAAAAATTCTAAACGCTTTTTGCTGTTTGTTCACTAACAAGTTCAAATTCAAAACAAGTTGTTAGTAACAAAATTTGCTTTTATTGCGTAAAAACGTCATATTTTCATCTTTTACCTGCATGCGTTATATCGTAATACTAGTCTTGCTTTAATATTAATTTGAAGTTCACAAATAAATTAATTTCGTCATGCACGTAGTTGTTTCTAGTTAGTCGTTGCTTTGTTGAGAAAATTGTATCACTCAAAGTTTTTAAATTTTTAGGTAAAAGCGTCGATTAAGTCTACCTTTAGCTATAACTTTAGTATCAATAATGCACACTTCTATTTTGCACTATGAACTGTTGTAGGACCTCTCTCCCTGTTCTCCCATAAGGGAAATAAAACTTAGCCGACCTTTCTTGGTTCGCAATTCTTGAGAAACGTGAAGCAAAACACTTTGTGGTTGGTTTAACGGAATGAATGTAGGAAATGTTAGTTTAGGGTCTTTAGGGATGAATTGATTATTTCCGCCTTTCAGCGGCGGTATTATTGTATTTTCTTTAAGTTCTCAATACGCTGGGCATCATTGATGCAATTTCGTAATTATTTCAATTCAAGCTGTTTGCTTGCTTAGATATGACGTCATGAAAGGTTGGAAGCATGTCATAAAGTTTGGCAGCTCGTTTTGCTAATTTGAATCAAACACAGCAAAATCATTTCTATTAAGCTTTACTAACCGCATTTCATCTTCTGGGCCTGGAAATTAGCCCCAGCCTTCGTTTCTACTAAAGCTGGCGTAGTTATGTTAAACTTCAGTTTTTCAGAAACAAAATCAGAGCATAGGAGAGCATTGGCGAATCAATACTTGGCTAAATATTGGGTTTCAAAACCTATTGCTTACGTGATTGTTTTTGATAGAATATCAAACCCAATTGCCAAAACACGCGCATTATAAATGGCATGTGCCATATGCTCGCCGAAAACATACAATCAATAAAAGCCGCCTTAAACTAGCACCACAAGAAAATCATTGCATTCAGAGGCTCTGTTAAAGGTTTCCAATGTTTTAATGAAGAGTTGTTCGAATTTGGCAACTAACATTGGTTTTATAGCTAGGGGATTAAAGGTTTCATATCAAACCTCTAACTAGAAATGATTAGGTCATTAGGCTAGGATTGAATTGAAATTTAACCTGCAATTCAGTTCAATCCAAGAACTTGGAATTTGATTTCCGTTTTTTTTTTAATGATGGAAAGCAGATGTACGTAGTCTATGACATAATGTTTTCTGCCTTTTTTGTGCTGTATTTGTGAGGTATACTTATAAAGACAGATAGGATTGTAAAGCTTTTCTTGTTCTTTCTTGCAGATCAGCCGTATCATGCCTTATTGAAGGAGATAAGAAGGCGTAGAAAGTCAAACGAATTTAACGAATCTTGCGATGCCGCTATTTTCGAGATGTTCACCCGTGACGTGTTTCCTGAAATAGCCGTAGACTACAAAAAAACAGCTTCTACTTTGCGAACACGAAAGCAACAACATGACCTACAACACCAGCTACGCGAAACGCTAATCAAAGCTACGAAATTGGTGCTTCGAAATAATCGAAAAGAACAGTGCCTTAGTTCCCCGACTATTAACAGCCTCAACCACGTTTACCCGCTTCTACTCCGGGAGATTTTGAAATGGCACGAATTGGGCATAAAACACATGAAACCGAAAAAACTGGATTCATTTTGCTGGAGTCAGAATGCGCTTGAAGGCTGCACTGCCAAAGTTAGCTTCAAATCATCTCTTTCTCCAGCTCTTTGGCTTCCTTTAAGTCGTTTTCTGAAGGATAATGGAGCCGTGTGTAAAGAGAATGCAGATTCGAAAAAGGAAGAGCCTAGTGTAAGCTTGTGTCCAGAAGCAAGTAGCAACTGGTCAAATTCCCCTGATCAGTGCAAATTTTTCAGTTCCTATAACGTAACGTCATTATTTCTTCATGCTAACATGACGCAAAACTTTTTGACTTTTGAAGAGAAGCCTTTGAGGAAAAAAGTGGAACATAATTCGAGAGTTAGTGTAGTTCGAGGCTACTTGAATCTTTATGTATCGAGCCACGATCCATTTGTGATTTCCTACAATTCGACCTCAGAGGCTGTAAAAATTACGTTTCATTATCTACCAGTCAAGACTTGTACTGTTAAGTCTCTCTGCCAAAGTTGCGAAGAATGCAGCCAGTCTATGGCGGGGACCCTTCAGTGGTGGTTTGATTCAATTCGCTCTTATCCGGATTTAATAGACACTTGTTCAGTTACGAAAAGGTTTGATTTTGGCCGACAACCCCATAGGAGAGCGCCGGCACTCTGCCTCCCAGTTCATATACGAACTTGCCAGCCGTCTGCGGTTGTATGGGATCAAATGAAGACACTAGGAGAGGAAGCAAGAGCGGTTTTGAAGGGCACTCCTGGATCTAGAGAATACATAATGTTCGATCACGAATTTGACATGTTTTTTCACTCGGATTTTTGCTCGGACAGCAAAGTTCTTCAAATTACAGAACCCTGGCACCACAATGCCACCGGACGCCAAATCAGCATCGCAGTCTCACCCTATCAAAAATTTTTTATTATTAGAAATTCCGCCAAACGCTACGCAAAAATCAAAGCTCATTTTGTTGAAAGTTGAGTGACGGACTTCTTATTACTGCTATGAAGAAGTTCGTGTTTGGATCCAGAGGTGGCAGCAGAACCGTTGAGAGAAATTCAGTGTCCAGTTACAACACGAAGAGCGAAAAGCAAATAAAAAGGTCTTCGTCAGATGTGAATTGATATTTTCTCGAATTGAAACGTGAAGTCCATTAAAATCTACATTCGTAATTAATTTTGATTTTAACCGCGGCTCTTCTCCACATTACGCTTCTTGGTATTTTTTTGGATTCTGTATTCAAATCCCAAATATCCCAACCGGGTTACTTTTATACCCTTTACCCCCTCTCAACGGCCCTGAAGGCAGTTTCTATCGTTAAAGTTTTTTTTTTTTTTTTACTTTAATTCTTCAGTCGATAGATGCTATCGAAACGTTCCCATTGTATCAGACAATCTTATTAATGACCATCCAGAAAACTGAACACTTTTTGATCTCCGTTGCCACACTGTAGCTCGATAATAGGGAAGCCGCCTAACCAACCTTCGGCTTTAAAAGCCATTGGATGGGTACCCATTGGCGGTAGCCGTCTGTGTGGTAATAAAG
Source organism: Trididemnum nubilum (assembly GCA_963965965.1). Taxonomy (NCBI): domain Eukaryota; kingdom Metazoa; phylum Chordata; class Ascidiacea; order Aplousobranchia; family Didemnidae; genus Trididemnum; species Trididemnum nubilum. The sequence goes on along the minus strand of OZ014489.1, from coordinate 7,289,322 downwards.
TTCCTACTTTTTCAATGGTAATAAATTTCCTACTTTTCCTACCTACTCACCTCCCCTGGTTTTACAGGACATTGCTGATCCCTTATTTTGTCACATTTTGTTCCAAGATGTTCTCATCCACAGAAAACAGCCGGCATTTTCAACCAAATGTGATCGCGCGTCAGTTTCACACTTGATTAGTTGGTTGGACTTGCCCTAAATGTTCTGCCGTGTTAGTAAAATCGTATTACTTTAACGTCATGAGTCGATATGCAATGTGTCCAGGGCCGGATTTACATTGCGCGGAGCTCCTGGCGCTCTTGGGATTGTCCCTGCATTTTGCTGTCAAATAAAAATAAAGACAAAAAACAAGTTTCGTCAGGTTTTAGCTGCAATCCCCATCCAAGCGCGGAGCCCCTGGTACTGTGCCATATGGTAAATCTGGCCCTGAATGTGTCATGTATGTCAGCTGAGCTATTTGGTGTAAACTACATTCAAGGCATTGTATGTTCTTAATGTTGCGAAATCTGCCTCGGTTTAAGGAAAGGCCCAAAAGAATTAAGGTAAAAGTTTCCATAATTAAGAGAAGCTAATATCCTGGCTGGATCCAGAATATCTCTGACAAAACATAATCGTTTCATTTTGGTATTTTTGTGTTGTTTGATCATTGAAATATTTTTGGTTTTGTGTTTTACATAATTTATTGCCTTTTGCGCTTAATGTCAACTCTCAATTGCTTCTTCCTGCCTTTTCTTTAAGGTGAAATTTTTTACCAAGTTTGTAATTTAAGTCATTCTAAAGGTGTCTGGTTTGTTGTTTTTCAGCATTCATGTTACTACCAAGACTACACAAAGTCTTAGTCAATTGAAAATTTTAGAAAATAGACGTTCACCGTTACTGATTTTACTGAACTCAGTCAACCAGAGGTTGATCTATTTTGACCTAGAAGCGAGTTGTATAGGTTTTCATCGCCAGTCTAGCTGAACAAAGTTGTCGTTTTCGTATTCTGGTGTTTCGCAATGGTAATTTTTTCCAAAAAAAGACAAAAAAAAAGCAAAGAAAACCCAAAAAGTGCCTAGGCGATGTAAAAACAGTAAGTCTTACAACCGCTGCAACATCTTTCTGTAAGAAATGTGTATAGTCCATGTCCACACCTACTCGTTACCCACTTGGATGCAGCTCAGTGAGAAGAACAGTTTCTAATTTGACTTAAACTCATGAAAAAAGGTGTGGCTAATTCGACTACAATTTTTAATATTTTAGCGGATAATATGTTGATTACTTTTTTTCAGCATTTAAATTTCCATCGTTTTTGGTAATATATAATGTTGCTTGACAAGTTGTTGCATTATTGGTAAAGCTGTTTTTTTTATGTAATTTTACGTTACTACGTTTGAAAGTTTCTGTTTTGGTGTTGATCTTCATCCTGTTAACTAAGTAGTACGTTATGTTCTCATTAAAGTACGTTTTTGAATAAAACACTGTTTATAAGATATCTTAGCAGCTGCCGTGCTGAAGGGTTTACCTCATTGAACTTTCCATTTTTAGGTGCGCTTAGAACGGACGCAAACAACGCTTAATTAGCACCTTGCACGTTAAGTGGCTTTTGCGTGTGATCCGTAAGGCTCAATCTATTCTAAGCGTAAAATCGTGAGCGTACTAATGTGTATATAGTTTAGTTGAAAAAGAAGTTTGGTACGCCTGGTTTACTGTCTTATGAGCGTACAAGCTTTCTGTTGGTTAAGACAAATTCAGGATACGCTTGTACGCTGACAATTTTGCGCAGAATGTAGACGGACCTAAAACGTTTCTCACACGCACCTTCGCTAGTGATAACTTGCGTCGCTTGCGATAGAGCAAGTTTCACGATTCTCTGCCCGTTTCAAACGCTTTTTTTGTAACTGTATGACCAGGTTCAATTCTAAGCGAAAACACTTCTGGTAGTCATCAAAAAAGGCATCCTATTGAAGTCTAGTGGCGATATGCGTTAAAAACATTATATGCTGCCTAAGTATGATTTTGATTCAGAAAAGTACTAAGTACTGTAATTTTAAATTTGAACCACAAATTCGTCAGTATGGTCGACTTTTCTAGCGGCAATTGTTCAGTTCAGCTAAGTTAGTTGTCTTTTTCTCCTTTTACACCTACTGTTAGCAGTATCCAATAACCATTCAACTATCAGTATTCAGCGATTATATGGATATGGGAAAATCGCTGTTGAAATCAGCTGAAAAAGAAGAGTTTGATGTAACGCTAAAAAAGAATGTTTTGATGTTAATTGCCTAAAAGCGCTATTATCGTTTTGTTTGTAGCATTGACTACGGTTACATATTTGAGTTAATCAGCCAGGATCGAAAGTCTGAGCTCTTGAAAAAGTTGTATTAACAAAATCATGCAAATTTTGATTTTGAAAGTTATTTATGACTTTTAAATAACTGAAGTTTCAAATGGTTTCACAATGTGCTTTGCTGTGTTTTTTTTGCAAAGATCAAGGTTTCATTTCCAGTTTAGAAACCTTTGTGCGTGAGTGAATTCATCACATTTTGGCTGTGTGATTACGTTCACAAATGCTTGCTTGGATTCAGTTCATTGTAGTGTTTTTGAAGCATGGCTAATTTTAGTTCGCATTGCTTTTTTGTTGCTATCTAGCTCCGAAAAGACCGACTGTCAAAAATATTCGTACTGCAACTGCTACCAGTGTTTTTGTGGGTCTCCCTGAACAGCGCGGCAAAAACGACGAGGGTAAGACATGCTATGATGTTGCTGTAATGCCGCTAATCGCTTGCGCGTAAATGGAATTAACAAGTTTCTTTCCATCTCTTTTACTTTTCGATGACTATAAACGGTGCTAGAAAGTCTGTCAGATGAAATGGATTGTTTCATTGACGACAAACTCAAAGCGAATTGGTAGTTTCAGAGATTTTTTTCAGAGGGAATAGAACATCGCTTTTTTGGTGGCTGTTGTCTATCTATGTGGTTTAGCTAAAGTTTTCATCCCAAATTTGTGTTGCGTTTTATTACACAGTAATAAGGCCCTTTGCATGGTTTTCAAATTGCAATCTCCTAATTTAGTTGGTGGTACGGTATGTTGCTTTTTTTATGTGGTTTAGCATGTTGCTTGCTACTTAGAGGTTGGTTTTGTACATTTCTCTCTTTTTCAAGCTCTGCTAAATTTGACTTCAAAATTTTATTCAAAATTTCGAAGTGATTTACGTAGATTTAAAAAAAATGAAAGGTTTTTCTTAAAATGATAAAATACTACTTAATCTTTATTGGTCTATCGAAAGCATTTGATACTGTAATCACATAAAGTTAATCGTTCTTTATAATGCCAGTAATGACATTCAAACAAGTAATCCTACAATTCGCAGAAGTTTACGTCTTTTTTGACATGAAACTTAAGGCTTAGATTAATAATTCTACTTGCACAACTGATATATTCTTGCTTTTATCTCAGAAATTCACTCTCCTGATTGATTTTATTTTGAGTTCTTGTTAAAATCAGAAAAGCTAACTATAACTTGCATGACTGTCATAATTCTGTGACTTTTAAAAGTATATTATGGTGTCTATAATTATAATAATTGTTGTGACTGTGTGCTAAACAAGTCAAGAGATTTTGGTTGTTTGGAAATCCCAACTAAAGTTAATTACAAAACGCAGTAACACCAATGCAATATGACAAATTTAGCCAGAAAAATGCCAAACGAACCTCAAAACAAGACGCGCAGCTGTGAAATAGGTTCGGACAAAATGGGATCTAAACAACAGCTTTAAAAGTTGCAAATTATGTGATAAGTGAAACTCCCTGATCTTTTTTGCGGTATATTTTTTCTCAATTTAACCGAAAGAAACTTAATCATGGTAGGGTTGATACCGTAATCGTAGTGTTGATGCATTCGACACGAAGGGAATCTTCCGCATAGTATTTTACGCATCTTGCTGAGATTTTTTCATGCGTTGGCGGGTCGCTTTCGATTTTTTTAAACTCTGTGGATCTGGAAATGCCACATCTGGGGATTGCAGCAATTGGCAAATGTTTTTTTTGTTTTTTGATGACAGGGAGGGATAATGCGCATGATTTTGCATCTAGCGATGGGGGAATTAGCACGACGTACTTCTGGGTTGGAGGCAATTGACAAACCATCGTAACGTTAAGAGTTTCTGCAGCAGGCGCAAAACAAAAACTATGTGTTGAGGCAATGAAAACTTTAATTTTTTTGTTTTTATCATACAGCCAAAAAGTTTTCAGGGTCTCCTCTGTCGTAGTGCTTTGGATGAGTAAAAATTGTGAATTAGTTCTTTTCTTTCCACAGAGGCTGTTGCACTGAGTGGTTCAGGTGTCGGCGGTTATGTTGTTGCGGTACTAGTTGGCGCGCTTATTGCTGAAGCTATTACACTGGCTGTTATCTTCGTATATCGACGACGCAGGAAAGCTAAGCGGAGACTTGCGTACGCAACCCCCTCTGTGGAATTGAGCACTCGTCAAATGGACGAAGATGGCAGTGAAGTGTATGTTTCTTAAACAATTTTGTTGTTTCAACAGCGAACGTGTTGACCTAGTGGCTATATTGAGTCTGCGACTGAATTTGGTTTGAATCAAATTTGTGCGGATTTGGTTGGTAGTTGCGTTAAATCTAAAAGATAGAGGGGCTATTACTTCAAAACTGCCATTTGCCACATATCTGCTTGATATTCTGCATCTAAAAGCCGGTTTGGAAACTGCACAATGTTGTGATAGACAAGTGGACACTGGGCATGTGTTGGCTTGACTTGGAGATCTTTTCGTTGTCTCCTAGCTTAGAAAAGTTAACGAGCTAAAACGGCAGCGTAACTTCTTTCTCTAAAGAGTTATGATGATGGTCCTTAACACATTCCGTGACAGTTTGTCGAATGTCTATGTACTTCTGCTAGAACATCCATCCAGTCTCCGATAGAAACGGTTGTTGCAAACCGTGATCAAGTAAAACGTTTAAATACCCTTATGTTTGCGTGCTTATGTAAACTTTTGAGCTGTGGTACTAACGCCTAGCCAGAAGAAACGACTTGTTGCAACTACAAAACCCAATGTATCATATGTTGTTGTGCATATTTATCCTCCTATCACAAGACAGCGCCAGACGCTATCTGTTGGACGATCCGCACACTTTTCATTGCAGTAACTATTTCGTGTTTGGTGAGTCCGCATCTGCCTAGGAGTTTTCAGTGATCCAATGTACCTGTGGATTTCTTCGAATTTTGGTACCTTTAATTTGCTATTTGTTAATAGTCACCGAGCAGAGATTAATCGTGTAAAGCGTCTAAACAAAAACGCAACAACGTGACCAGGGTGTGAGTCGAACCCAGATCATGCAATGTCTCAGATTGGTTTCGAATCCCCCTCATTTTTCGCCGATCAGAGGCTGATGTAGCTTATGCGGTAATGGCTTTTATTTTATAACAGTAAAAAGCATGCCTGTAATTTTTTGCCAGGTTTGTTAGCCAAACGAAAAGTAGGAATCCGAGTAAGAACACTAATCAGAGTGGAAACCAGCACGTGAAAAATGGACCTGACAAAGTGTGTATTTTTATGCTTTGATATTTTTGGTTATATTCCAACCTATAATAGTCTAAGGGACAGATTGTCTGCAACTCGAACATTAACTTTTACAATTTCCTTGCTTGGAGTTCAGCATTAAAAAAGGGAAGAATGGAGCCTTCATCGTTGATCGCAGAGAGGTGGACGGTTGATAACCCTTGCGGTTTCAAGGCATTTTGCTCCTCTCGGCCGAGGCAGCTGGGTAAACAAAGGTGCTGTTACAATAGGGTTAATAACTTAAACACTACGAAAGCAATTTCGAATCAAATGAATGTTCAATGTTTGGCAAGTGGGTTAATATGGACATTCGGTAATAATTTTACATCCTGAGCAGGAATAGCTATGTTGGAAAAACACACAATTGTTTTGATGCCATTTCAAACACAAGTGGATTTTGCTTTTGTGTGAAAGAAAATTGATTTGGTATTTTACTATGACGTCAATTTTCTGGAAGCGTCGCATAAAAAGATCTCTAATTTCAAACCTTACGCATTCTTTTCACTCTTTGTGGTATTGTATCTTTGGTAAATTTTTCAGTTTTGGTTTCAGGGCCAGATAGAAGAAATGTCAGCTGAAATTCGAAGAAGATCAAAACCGAATGAAGTTGGATATTCAGACTCTCCACTCCCATATTCTGGCAACGGTACAGCTAAATTTAGCAACCCTTGTCTAAACTTATTGCTGCTCGAAATGAAGTCAATAGTCGCCAGTGCCTTAATTTATGCTTTGGCCGTAAACAGGTCGGTAGGGGTGGGCTGTACTGTTAGAATTTCGAGTAATCCGCTCTTAAGCCCTTAGGGAAGACGGTGCTTATTTTCCACTGGAGGCCTATCTGTCTAGTGTCTACCCGTTGTGGTAGCCCATCCTAACGAACAACTTGCTAATAGTAGTATCAAAAAAGATGTTCAGTGTTAGTGTGGTTAGACAGACGCATAGTAAAGCGAGATATCCGTTTCTGTTTGCTATCACATAGCTGGTTAATTCTAAACTTCATGTTTTGTGTTTTTTCATTCTGTTCAAAAAGATATGTTACGTCTTGATCGTTATTTTGTATGTTACAATTTTTTTGTACGTTTGTACGTTGCGTGTGAATAAGCCTAAAGATCTAGCACCGTTTGCATATTATAACAGCTTCGTTGTTCAGAATAGAAAATAATAGAGTCAAATTCTCAAAATTTCTGTAGATGTTTCCCTACCAATGAATGAGTAAGCATAACGCTGGCTTGTTTTACAGAAAAAATTTTCTTATCAGAAGAAGTTGAGCGAAAACATACCACAGGCGCTGAGTGGTAAGTATGCGTTTCGCAAAATGATTGTGAAACACTAACGATTGTGGGAGTAAAGATTGAAACATTAAGGATTAACTCGTACCATCATTAAGGATTAACGCGGTGGTCGATTCTCTAACATCGCGTTGCATATTCTGCAACAAATTTCGCAAAGTCATCCTTTTCTGATGTCACGAAATTTTGAAACGCAGAGTTGCCAATGGTATGGAGTCACTCGGATTAAACCTGTTTTCGCCTTTAAGGGAATAGTGAAACAAGGTTTGGGGCACCTCTTTACTACCTCAAGTAGTTCTCATTTCTTCAACAAAACCGATCTCGAGCTGTATCTCTTTAAAAATGCTAATCTTAAACTCAAGAAAAATTGATTTAATCTTTTTAGGATTCCCCTGGTGAAAGCGGATTCACTTGATTTCCCAACTCCGCCCATCGATTTATCTCCGAACTTCGCTACAGCTGACACTTTGCCTCTTCCGAATCCTAGTAAGAAAGATATTTGACTGTAGCTTTTTTTGAGAAACTGTTTCGAACCCCACTTTGATCACGTTGTTGTACTCTTGAATAGCGCTTCACGAAAATTACCTTTGTTTTATGACTTCGAACAAGCTGCAAATACAATAAGTAAAATCAACCGTAAAACTGCGAACAGCTAACTTCTAAGCGAGTGTCCAAAAAATAGCTCCACCGTCGTTCAAACATGACAGAACGATAGAGATGCAACTGTGACAAACATTCATGTGAAAGGTGAGAGGATATAATTACATATGATATATAGGAAAAGGCAAAACTGGAAGGTTAGTGATTTTGCTCAATTTTTTTCTACAAGCAATTGCAAAGATTGCGTTTTATATACGGTTTTTTGTTGGTGTGTTTCTTTTTTTTCACAGAAGTTATTGGATTTTTTCTGGAAAAATCCTTAGCAAATCCAGCAAGGGAGAGTTTGTAAAAGCCTTTGTTGAAAGTTCTATGCGAGCTTTAACTTCCTTTTTTTGTACTTGCAAATTCGATCTATGACATAAGGGCGCAGGGACATAAGTGTGCAAGGACATTCTGCGCAGATACATAAGATCGCAGAGACGTAAATCTGCAATCTGCGCTAACATTTTCGTGCTTCGAAAAATATTATGTAACCTAAAAAACGAACTTGACTAATGAGTATTTTTTTGAATTTTGAAAGTCAAATTTTGAAAGAATTTGTTTGAATTCGGTTCCTTTTTCCAGTTCTCAATTATCGCACATAGCACTACCCTTAAACTGTTTTTCAGTCGCCTTGCACTAATCTTGAACAAACCTTTAAAAAGAAATGTTTATTTTTAATGAGTTTGTTTGCTTTACGTAATCACATCAGCGGTTGTTTTCAAATGCAGTCATATAACGTTTGTACTTTATCCGCTAAGCAAACAATTATAATTAGTCTTTTGTCCCCGTGCGAAACCAAATCAAATTAAATCACTCATTTTCTCGCTTTATTCCGCCTACTTCGTGTAAGGAGTTTGCGGAGCCCATAAGGCAGAAAGCGCATTCAAAAGACTTCTTTTTAAACTTGGCTCTCAGAGATTAAAAAAAATACTCATTAGTCAAGTTCGTTTCTTTGATTACATAATTATTTTCCGAAGCACGAAAATGTTAGCGCAGATTGCAGATTTACGTCTCTGCACCCTTATGTCTCTGTGCTCGTATGTCCTTGCGCCCTTATGTCCCTGAGCCCTTATGTCGTCCGCCCTTTTGTCTGCGCCCTCATCTCGAGTTTTGTTGCAAATTACAGTTTAAATCAAATAACAACTTGTTGGTTTTCGGCTTTCTAATACTGTAGCCGTTTTCAGGTGACAATATTGTACCTCCTAAACTTCCCCCTAAACAAGGCAGTTTCACCAAAGCTCCTGCTATGGAACCACAAGCCACAAAGCCATTTTCCGAAGCCAACAGCAATAACAATAACAATGCGAAAACAGTGACAACACAAAGACCTTCCGCTTTAAGCTCGCTCCTGTTCCCTCCTCCTCCTCCTTCATACTCCGATAAAGAGGAGGATAAGTCGGAGGTCAACAGCTTAATATCCACCCCTAGGTCATTAACCCCCACTTTCAAGCCCCCACCCCCACCAGTCCTGAAAGCAAGGGTCCAGAAACATGAGACTTTTTCTGGCCCTGCGGATCAAAAGAAAAGGCCTCCCGTTCCGCCTAAATCCGCAGCTGTAGTTCGATCCGCGTCTATGAGGACTGGTCCTCCGATTCGGGGAAGTTCTGGTGGATTTGGACACTCATTTTCATTGGACGATCAAGAAATACTAAAAGCGAGGAAGAAACACCTAGAAATGAGCTCCGCGGCCAGTTTGCATCCAAATCGTCACGTTAGAGCACTTCCCCCTTAAACAATAATGATTTTTGTTTTGTTCTTTACTGCGGATTTGATGTAAAGTGCTTAGAAATGTTTTTATATTTCATTTTTAGAAAGGGAAAAAATAGAACGAAAAATATTACACAAGCGCAGACAACTGAAAATGGGATAACCACCAGTCTAGTTGGGAGTCGTATAGGCTCTACACTCTACAGTCTACTCCATTGCTACGATTCGCATACGCAATTTGCGTTTTAGCATCAGCTCGAATTTCACTGCCTGTTTTTACTGCATGTTCTATTAATCAAGTTAAAATAACGCTTTGAATCTTGACGTGTTTGACTTATGGTGTGGACCACATGGTCTTTGCAAAGCAATGCTCTTTTAGAAACGATGCGTTTTAGTATTGGACACTCATTTTCAATGACAATCAAGAAATACTAAAAGTGAAGAAAAAACAGTTAAAATGTTTCTTGCATCTGTTTTTTGGTTCTTTTTCAAAATAAAAACGAAGCAGAAAAAATGGGACAAACAAACGCTAAACAGTGACTGCATTTTTTGTTTGAAAAACTTTTATGTGAAATATGTATCGTTCAATGTAAACGAAATATTTCAATATTTGCTTGTTTATATGGATAAATGTTTATAGCTTAGATATTTAATTTCCTGCTCTCTGGAAAATAAGATGAATAATTGATTCACTACAAAGGTTGTTTTTGAATTTAGTGTGGGCGTTCTGTATAAAACGCTTTACATTTTCTTACGTTTGTTGTTAAATTTGCGATGCTTTTTGACATATGATAACTAGTTAACTACCCTACTGCCCAATGTTTTGTCATGTTTTAATCAGAGATGGACTCAGTTGAGTCAATTCTTTCTCTACGAGGCGGTTTTTGACAATCGTTGCCACTACCGAAATTCTTTTTGTTGCCTTTGTCTTGCCATTTTTGCTTCTTGTATTGTACGCCTGTTGATTTTTTTTCAAATTTGTTACACTTTTTATGCATTCTTTTAGCTTGACCAGTGAACTGTATGTTGACTCACCAGCAAGAAAAATCACAGAGAATTGGAAAATAATGTTCACTCTCATCTATAACAGCAGAAGTTGAAAAAAATTGTGTTTGTAGTATTCCAGCTGGTTCCTTCGATGTTCGTATCAGGATTGGATCTACACTACCGACTCATTGATCTAATCATGCAGCTATATTTAAGTTTTCATTGTTTTTTGCTGAGTGCACTCGAATGTTTTACATGGTTTATTGGGTTTATTTTCCTAGTTTTTTGTGCCGATTGTTGTAGTTCTTCGAGTGTTCTTGCTATTATTCATTATTTTTGCTTTTGTATCAGCCTATTATTAACCATTGCTAATTCGGAATAGAACAATATTGAAAAGAAACGCGGTGTTTTTGTCTCCATTAATAAAAATCAGATCTCTTTATTGCGCCAAAGTGTGTACTGAGTGTGAGTCATCTCCGTGTGATTGCAGTTTAACAAAACAACTTAATTCTTACGAAAACTGTCATAGCGGGGGCGGCTGGAGAGTCATTAACAATATTTTTGATTCGAACGGTCTGTGAACTATCTCCAGACTACTAACACTAGTGGCGCAACCAGGACGGGGGGCTGAAGGGGCTACAGTCCCTCTTAGCCAAATCACTTAGCAAATTTAACCCCAAAATACAAGCGTTTAAACGTGCAAGGACTTGATCTGTAAGTAAAGGAGAGGGGGGGGACTGGACAATTAAAAATTTTTGGACAGGCTCCCACATTTGGCAATTTAATGTTTAGAAATGGTCCTGATAACGTTTGAAATGTGATGCAAATGGCGTTAAAATGGCTACTTGTTCCCGAAAAATTATAGAAATTGCCCCCTGAGACCTATGGCTTCCGGCAACCCCTGCTTCATACTTACGTTTGTGAAACGAATGAGTTGTACCAGTTACCTGCCAGGTGTCAACAGTAATTCTCAGAACTGTTAGTTGACATTATGTTTTTTTTGTTTTGGTGGGGGGGGGGCGGATTTCTTATTTGTTATGATTTTCCGAAAAGTTGGAGTTAGGAAGTGGTCGTGGGAGTGTATTGAGAGCTGTGTACGCCTTTTCTGTTGTTTTTTTTAATACATGATTACGAAAACAAACAGAGCACAACAACATGTCACAATTATTTTCAAATCATATCAAATTTCATATCTACATCGAAAGTATTACTTTGTTTTCTATTGCTACAAAATTACAAAAACGAAACAAAACACATGTCAAAAGTATTATCTAATCAAATTTATTTAATGTATGAGAGCATTACATAAGAGTTTCAAAATTTAAATGTGCTTTTTATTTTAATCGATAGTTTTCAATTCGGCGTCGAGAAAATAACGTTTTTAATTTCTTTAATAATGCAGTCTGAATCAAAATTTACTTAGTTACGAACTATACTATTTCAATGTGTCCAAATACAATATTTTGTCGCACCAAGCAAGAAAACAATTCCATTTATGATTAACTGCGAACGAGAATGTTGGGCCGTCAGGAAACTACTGCAAAATCGAAAAATATACATAAATGCAAAGACACTGAGAGCAAAAAATACCCAGTTAATTTAAACATCAAAAACATGAAGAAGTTCCACATACTTTGTGACTTAATAAGGCCTACACGAAAAAAACAAATGGGAATCAGTTTCATCTTGGTGATTACAGAAAGAACACAAACTTGTACCATAATATGTAGCAATATACGGTTAAGATTTTCCTGGCATTAAGTTCCACATTATTTTATAATTAAAGGTTTTCAAAAAGTTAGATAATATATCATTATGGATCTGTTTTCACATATTTGGTAAGGAAAAAGGAACACAAGGGATCAACATCTGACTCCTTCTTTTTTCAATGATCTGGTAGTAGATTTGTTTAGTGTTCATCGTTTCAATTTCATTTTTACCAAAGCAATGTAAATCAAGCACTCAGAGAAACCGTCGATAAAATTCAGATGGTGTAAACGCATGTGGAATCAAGATACGAGGGGACAGTTTTAAGTTTTTTATTTAGCACTCTGCTAGCGCTGTACTCCATTAAAGACAAACAAGGTTAACATTCACCTTGATCAGTTGTATACAAGTAATAGCTATATTCATTCACTTGAAGACACCGTTATCACCATGCTATGAGACTGTTGCATTGGAGTGCTTGTCTAGTGCAAGAGTCCAGCGAATTTTACTTATGGGTAAGAAACCACAAAGATAAAATTCAAGGTGGTGCATAAAGTTTGATTAGAGATTGGCGCAGTTGGTTATGAGCTGTTTTTACCGCTAATGCTGATCAGATCATCTTATATATCAGTTCAACTTATGAAAGTTATTGATGAAGACGAACAACAATCACTGTAAACGTAGAAAATTCTTTAATTTCAGTTCAATTCCTTGTAGCACGCCTGCTGGGTCGCACGGTGTTGGTTCAAACACTGCCAGCTCCTGCCCATAGTCGTCAATGCAAGCAAACCTTTCATTATACTCGCTATATTACGCCGAAGTATGTAACGAGTTGGTAGAGCTCAACTCCGTATCATTGCAAACTGGCAACATAGCTCTTTTTGAAATGTCGCATCGGTGGCGAGCTGTTGGCAACGCTGTATCTGACTTGGCCGGACCTGAGATTTGAACCTCAGATCTCCCGTCCCAGAGTCGAACGTTTGTTGTGACACGCAGCACTCGACCAACTGGCCAGTTATCAATGCACGAAGTCCTTAAAAAAAACCTTAGCACCTTTCAAATTTTTTACAACTATTTTAAATTTGTCAAATACAGTTAGCCCTATCACTTTGCTTACGTTAGACGTGGGCTGCAAAAGCTACGGATCAAAAATACTAACAGCTCGTAATTCCATTGGTCTATTGTTTCTTGAAAAGTTTCATAGATTTTGAATTGTTATTACACTTAAAAACAAAAATAATTAATGCAACAATGGTTTGGAATTAAAACTGTAGATATATGAAGCGATGAAAGACGTAACACTACATAACTATAAATTTTAGAAAACGTTTTTTACAAAAAAGAGTAAACTGGTGACTCGAAAAAGCCATGCAAAGCTAGAAACTGAAAGTTAATTGTATAAGTGTAACGAGCTTACAAAAGCACCAAAAAAAAAAGTAATATAATATAGTACATTAGGCATTTCATAGAAGAAATTTCTAAAGTGCATCTGGTGTTCTAGGCTAGCTTTGAGAAATCACACAGGTGCTACTCAGAAGAATAACTTTCAAGTTAGTCGTCTGAGTTGCACCTGAGTGATTTCTCAAAGCTAGCCTAGAACACCAGAACTTTAGAAATTTCTTAAAAGCAAAAAACTTGATTTCTAATATTTTGCTCCACAAATTTGAAAACTTGCTCATCAATCGAAGGCTTCTTTACTTCATGGAATCTTGAGGCTGTACGTGTTGCTCGTTGTTTTTGCATTATGAAGTTTCTATGGGCCCTGTAACTTTTTTGCTAAAATTTGCCCGCACGGAGTAAGTATTGTCAAAATTTTAAAATTAACGCAAAATTGACTGTATTTTGAAATTTTTTGCCAAACTTTGAATATTTGCCCATGGTTAATCTTGTCAAAATTTTAAAAATTGTCAAAAAAAAAACAATTTAACTGGATTTTGAATTTATTGCCAAAATTTCAAAAATTGACTGAACTCGATTTTGATTTTCTTGCCAAAATTTACCTGGCCTGGTTAACTTTGCCAAAATTTCAAGAATTGGAAATCGATTTAAAATTTTTGCCTAAATTTACTGTAAATTAGTTTATAACTAAAAGCCAAGTTTTAAAAATTGACAAAAATTTGACTTAATTCCATACAGGTTGTCTTGCAGAAATTTGAAAATTGCCAAATGATTTAAATCAAGTTAATTATCAAAATATAGAATTACTTAGCTTTTGAATTTTTAGCAAAAATTTGCCGAGGGTTTTTCGCTGAAATTTCAGAAATCCACCGTTTTGCTCAGTTTTGATTTTTTGCCAAAATTAAAAAAGTTTCTCCGATAAACCTTGCAAAATCTTAAACTTTGCTGCGGTTAAATCTTGCCAAAATTTCAAAAATCGCAAAACTTCATATTAACTTGATTTCGGATATTTTTGCCGAAATTTAAAAAATTGAATATAATGGATTTTGAATTTTTTGTCAAAATTTCCGATGGTTAACCAGGGGGTTAATCTTGCCAAAATTTAAAAGATTGGCTTCACGTGATTTTGACTTTTGGGTCAAAGTTTGAAAATTTGCGTATAATTTAAAGCTTGCCAAAGGTTCAAAAATCGACTTAACTCCAATTTGAAGTTTCTGCCAAAATTTGAAAATTGGTTTTCTGGTAAACCTCGACAAAGTTTCAAAATCTCGCAAAAAATGGCTAAAGTCAATTTTAATTTTTGCTGAAATTTGGTCATGAGTAAGTTTGCCAAAGTTTGAAAAACTGGCAAAAGATCGGCTTAATTTGTTTTTAAATTCTTTGCGAAAATTGGTTTATGATTAACTTGACGAGATAGAGAAGAGCGCTCAAAGTTGACGGGCGAGAAAATAGTTTTGACCAAGCATGGATTTGCAAAGCGTCTTACAAAAAATGTCCAAAAAGCCTAAGTAAAGTTTAATGGCAATATTTTGAATTTAAAGTACTTATAAAAATTTATACCAACAAAAATTCATAATAAAATGCAAAAAACATGGATTTAAACTGACTCTATAATTTGGAGTGACGCTAAAAACATATTACGCCAAGCGTGATCATAACACTTTTTGTATAGACAAAAAAACCAGAGCCAAGATAAAATGAAACATTCTATTTACGAGACGTTTCGACTTAAACTAAAGTCATTAGCAATCTATAAAAACTCATGACCTTAGAATTATTGTTGAAAGATCATCAATATAGATCAAAACAACAAACCAAAGGTAGTAGTTAATAACCGCGTCAGGGGTAAAATCTAAAAGAATCAAAATCTAAAACTAAACCAAAATAAAAAGGAATAGAAAAACAGTATAATAATTTGCCAACGATAACTCAAATTTAATGAATTTTGGCTAAACTAAAACCCTCTAACCACGATGATTAAAAAAATAACTACAGAACTTACCTCGGGTATTAGAATTCCAAGTGATGACCTGGTTATTGACTATCTCTCTTTTTAAATCTGTACTCTACTGTCAAGAAATTTGACGCTAAAACGAAAGATCTACGGGTCAAACTGGCAACTTACTTACAGTTGAGAGACAGGACTAATAACTGAACTAATCAAGTACACTTACGGAACAGAAAAATTTTCAAGAACTAAAAAATTCAACAAATCAGAGCTCTAAAATTTCTATCAGAAATTAAGGGTGCTTACTTAACTTTACATTTTTCTTGTAAATCATAAAGGTAGTAAAGCGATACCGGTATGCAAAAATATTCAGTAATATTGATAATATGACATCGTAAAGAGACAAGGTCAAGAAAAAAAAAGACATTAATTCCAAAAAACATATATAAATTCCAAAAGAGGAGGGTAAAAAAACCAAATAACTACGAATTGAAGGGTAAAAAAATAACAGTATTTACAATACTCGTATATTTAAGTCACATTAGCTGTTGAACACATATAGTGGAAATAAAGATTCATCTACATTAATATCTGGTTGATATTGCTGAATTAATAATGTCTCTTTCATTTATAACTCTTTGGTTTTGTATGCTGAACATAAAAATTCTGGATGATTAAAATCAATAATATGGTTCGCATTTTCAAGGAGATGCTTGGTGACATCTGATTGATGGTTGGATTAGTTGCAGGATTATGCTCGTGTAAATGGGATTGCAAATTACGTCGGGTCAGACCATTGTAGACACTCCCACCAGAACAAGTTAGTTTGTATACAGCATTATGACGATAAAGTTTAGGTTGCAGTTCTCTATGCTTAAACATATCACCAATTTAATAGCAATCATGCACAACATTTAAATTCAATTTTCTTCACAATTAACGTCGAAAACACGATTTTTATTCTTTTTCTAAATGAAGCGATGCATTGCCAATGAAAGGTAATCGTAAGATTAAACGAGTAGCTTGTTTATATATCTTCTTTGACATGTTGCGATTGGAATGCTTATTCTTTAAAAAACGACACATTTGATTTTGAATGATGGATAGTGGATAGCCATTTCTAAGTAATATGTCCGTAATTGTTTCTAATTTAATATGCATTGCCTCATACGAATTGCAAATACAATAAGCACGATGGAATAAGCATGACAGTAAAATACGTTTATTTAACTGGACATAAATAAACTCGACCACTTTATGGACAAACCGGCGTTGGTTTTCTTTCCAAAGACTGTTGTTTCAAACTTAACATCAGCTCTCGTAATTACAACATCAAACTAGGGTAGTTGAATATTTTTGTTCCAATTCTTCGGTGAACTGAATATTTGCATAAATAGTGTTCATTTTGGCAAAAAACATTTCAAGATCACGTTCACAATTAAAAGCACAAAACAAATCATCCACATAACGTAAAATGATGTAAGGTTTTGAGTTAAATGAAGAAACTTCGTTCAACGCCCAGTTCAGGCAAACGTTCGCTCTTAATGAAGCGAAAGAACTGCCCAAAGCGATTCCTTTTGTTTGTTCGTAAACGTTTCCCCAAACTGAAATACTGTCCCTTTGCATGTTCAGGTTAGAAGTTTTTTCATTTGTTGCCGGTTTAACTCATTAAAATCCCTTACTCCATTATTGAAAATATTGTTCAAAATCAAATCAATTGTAAAATTTGCAGGTACATTGGTAAATAAACTTTTAACGTCCAAACTTGCCATTACTTTATTATCGGGACTTAGGTTTTGGATTTCGTCCTAAACGTCAAATGTATCTTCAAGTGAGGAAGGATGATGACGGAGAGAGGAACGCTCCGATGAAAATTTCTGTTCCGTAAGTGTACTTGATTAGTTCAGTTATTAGTCCTATCTCTCAACTGTAAGTAAGTTGCCAGTTTGACCCGTAGATCTTTCGTTTTAGCGTCAAATTTCTTGACAGTAGAGTACAGATTTAAAAAGAGAGATAGTTAATAACCAGGTCATCACTTGGAATTCTAATACCCGAGGTAAGTTCTGTAGTTATTTTTTTAATCATCGTGGTTAGAGGGTTTTAGTTTAGCCAAAATTCATTAAATTTGAGTTATCGTTGGCAAATTATTATACTATTTTTTTATTCCTTTTTATTTTGGTTTAGTTTTAGATTTTACCTCTGACCCGGTCAATAACTACCACCTCCGGTTTATCTATCGTTTTGGTTTATATTGATGATCTTTCATAATTTTTGTAGATTGGTAATGAATTTAGTTTAAATCGAAACGTCTCGTAAATAGAATGTTTCATTTTATCTTGGCTATGTTTTTTTTTTTTGTACAATCTCTTCACATCGTCCCACTTTTTGTATAATTTCCATACTGATGGGGTTAACTGTGTCAAATGATGGTACTGTTGATAGTACAAACTGCATTATCAAACTAAGTGTAGTAGTCTAGCCATTACCCATCAAGCTCTACGCTCTTGAATGGTCATTGGCACTACGGTCACCTGACAGAAGGGGTTCCGAAACCCGGGGGGAATATATGTCCCCCAATAATTTGACTATGGTCTGCATATGAGCGCTGAATGATCTTTAAACTTCGCTTGATTTTGGGGACAAAAACTCGTCTATTTTCGGTGAACACCTTTTTTGTTTTTGACCTTCACTTGATTTGCTTGTGTGAAAAACATGGTGGACGAGCTGCATCCTTCTAATGTTGAAAATAGGGCACAATTGGGGTAAAATTGCAAATTATCCTCCCAATGCTGAACATAAATCGGCGCCACTGTCTGTCAGACACTCCCATCTCCTTTGAGCATTAAAGTCGCAAGTGCTGGAGCATCACAACCACTTGGGATTTATCTAGACTATTAGGAATTTTATCTTTGTGGTTGTGTTTTTGAGTTAAAAAAATAATAAACATACCGGAAACAAATACTCAAAACCACAGATCGTTTTTCAATGAGCATGACTTCGCAAAGTATCTTACAACTCGGTAAGTTAAACAAGAAACGGTTTATGCGGATATTTTAATTTCATTTATAAAATATGGAGTAAAACTAGCCGTATAATTCGGAAAAAGGTTATCACATTATAACAACGGTAGGCAACCTATGGCCCGCCAAGAAATTTCATCCGGCCCGCGACCTTTTTTATGATTGAAATTCAGCAACAACCCCGCCGCAATGTTTCCTTTGGTCACCGCCATTGAATCGGCTGCAAAATGCCTAATTTTTAGGAGACCTAGGTCCGCTGGAACCTTGCTGAGTCTGGCCGACAGGACGAAAAGGTTGCCAATCCATGCATTCTAAGAAAGCTAAGCGGATCAATGACACTGTTCGTCCAATAACAGCACGCACATTTCCAAAGTGTACTCTTTCTTTTATTACATCGTTAAATAGTCAAAAAGTAATATTAACATAGCAAAAAGTTTCTTCGAAATCGGAAATAACAAACCGAATTTCTCGAAATTCTTCAAAATCGAAAATAACATTATTTAAGAAGCGCTCTAACGTGACAGTTTGGAGGCAAACTGACCGCGGAGATCATTTCTAACTGTTTTTTCCTCACTTTTAGAACTTCACTTGTAGTTTAGTCGTCCAAGAAAAATGAGTGTCCAAATCTACCTGAATTTCCCCGAATTAAAGGGCCAGTCCTCGTAAACGCGGATCGAACCACGGCGGCGGATTTGAGCGGCACGGGAGGATTTTTCTTTTGATCCACCTGGCCCGAAAGTCTCATGTGTTTCAGGATCCTTGCTTTAAAGGGGCTTGAAGTTGGTGGCTGAAGACATAGCGCTATTAGCTTCGGAAAATGGCTTTGTGGTTCTATTTGAGAAGCGTTGCTGAAACTGCCTTGTTTAGGGAGGAGTTTCGGCGGTGCAATGTCGTCAACTGAAAAATGGTTACAGTATAAGAAAGGCAAAACAACCAAAGCTGAAAATAGTGTTTTGTAAAGCCAGCAAGTCAAATTTGAAACAAAAACTTACCGCTCAACTTCACATGCATGTTGTTCCGCTTCTTACAATAAGAAAAATTTTGCTGTAAAATAAACGAATGCTAGCTTTACGAATGGATAAATTGATTTGTTGGAAGTACAAAATTTACAGCTAGAAACTCCATCTAATACAACACATCGATTGGCCTATTGGGAAGCCACAACTTAGCTCCTCGTTGTGGTTTGAAGGTCAATCAGCCTCGCACTCTGCCGCTGAATAACGAGCTATACTGCTGACAGTTACGTCTGCAGTTCCCAAAGCTGTTTGGGACTGTTTAAACCTCATCCACAAGTCTCACAACCATTGGCTAAGGAGGTAACAGACTCAGTATTCCGAGCACTTTTTACAAACCATCACGAATTTAATTTTTGTGGTTTTTGCCTCAGATAACTTACCTGTAATCTTGAACTAGAAAAGTCACTCTAACGACTTGAACAACAATCAACTCACTTGAATACACTGTTGTCACAGCGCTGTTGCATTCGAATGACTTTTCTAATACAAGAGACACAGGCCCGGCGCCACGGGGGCATTCCGGGGCCGTGCCCCCCCAAGCGAGGACTGTGCCCCGAAGAAATTAACAGGCTCGGGGCTACTGGAGTGCAAATCGAGGCCTAAGACTCCCAAATTGGTGTTTACCGCCCGTATTTTCGTACTTTTTGTGGACTCACACCGGATTTCATATAACTTTTGGAACGAAGACCTATTTTATTTTGGTCTTCACTCAAGAATTCGTGGAAAATCGCAAGAATCTTGAGACGATAACCAGAATTTATGGAAATTTTTGAACTGAAGACCTTTTTTTTTTTTATTTTGATCTTCACCTTGATCGTTTGATCCACACTGGAATAAATTTCTCGTGGACCCGTGCCCCTCTCGAATTCTAATAAATAAACTTCTGGTGCCCCCCAGTCACGCTATGCTGGCGCGGGCCTGAAGAGACAGCGAAATAATTGTACTCACGGGTGGCGTGGCGTTAAAGAATTGGACCCCGACTGGAGAAGGCGAAGTTTTGATTCCCTGCCGCAGCAAATTCGCAAGTGCGTGTAAACAACTGTGTTGAAAATTGTCTTGTGTTCTTTCAGAATTTACGCACGTTCGGAATAAAAAATATACAAAAAAATCCAGGGAAGTTTATCTGAGGGTTAAGAAACCACAAAGATAAAATTCAAGATAGTTCATAAACCCCAACTGATTTAGAATATTCCGTTGCCAACATAGGTTCCAATCCCAGCACTAATAGTCCTTTCCCTGTAACATCCAAATTTCTAATCGAGCCAGCGGACTTATCAAGGTACGTCCTTCTTCTCATGTTGCTACATGGTATTACAGTAGCTCAGTATTCATTCAAATGAACACAGTAACTGAACTAGCTAATCCGAATTAATAGTAATTACAGTTTATTTACCAAGTTGCTTTTTTAGCCAGCAGACAGCGAAAGAGCATACCGGTTTAGGAATAAAGCTACCCAGTGCCCACCTGTCTACCGCAAACGGTGGAGGTTCACACTATTGCTTTTTATTGCTGAAGGTCAAGTAGGGAAGCTGTGCTGAATACCAATTTTTATAGCTATGGCTTGACTCGGCCGCGAATCGAGTCCGAGTCTACCGTTTCAGTAGCAGCTGCTCAATTTATTCAACAACGGATCGTGATAGGTCAAAAACAAGTCTAGGCTTCAATTCATTAAAGTTTTTATGACTTATTAAGCAGGGGTCGAAATTAACTTTTTTAACAACTTGCCCGTGGGGCAAGTGATATCAAATGTCTATTTACCCAAGACAATTTCAACCTGCCCGAAAAAAGAAAGTTGTTTTACTTTGAAAAAAGCACTGAATTTGCAAAATACACGTAGTTTTGAAAATCAAGTTTTTGTGTGCGATTCTTGTGATAGCGTGATGCAATAAGTAACTTTTTCCGATTATGTATAAGCAAAAATTGATTTTTTGATTGTAAATATTTCATTTAATACGTAACAATCACATTGATTAATGCTGTTGTTTGTTGCAAATGCAATTTTGATCGCGAATATTTAGGAAACTACACCAGCTAGAAAGCCGAAAAAGTTATAAAGCTAATAGATCTTCAAAATAATCATTAAAAAATTGCTTAATTCTTGACACTTTCTTCATGCAACGCAGAGTAGTACTTGTGGTATCTGAAACAGCTGTTTATGCGGCAAGCGTGGGAAAATTTTTCTGAAAAAAAACGTAACGTTTTGTGCCAAAAGTTGCTAAACGCGTCAAACTTTGAAAAATCTGTGTGCGATTAAGAAGTGTTAATTGCGATTAATACTGTGCTTATAACTAGACAATGCATTATTTGTGATAACTACAAAGTGCTAAATAAAATAAAGCAAGCAACAGCTTTCTCTACGTACATATAATATTCTACTTCGTTGCAACAAAAGCGGGCCTAAATTGCGTCCCTAATAATCTTGTTTGAAGTTGTTTAATACGCTATATTTGGTTAACTTGTCCATCGGATAAGTTAAGCCGAAAAATAACTTGCCAGAGGCGATTTGAGCATGCCTCGGGCAAACGGTCAGGCGTTAATTTCCAACCCTGCTTATGAAAAGTAGGATATACCGATACCAGAAGATGGAAGCGGAGCGTCTGTATATTCAGAAGTCGAATATGTATTTCCAATTGCCTCTTTTCTCTGGTTATGTAACGAAAGCTACAAAGTAACAAGAAGAATGATGCAAAAAGTGAAAACAACCGGTAGTTTTCAAGTTTCATTCTATTTTCAAGCTATTAAGTTTAAAATTTCAATGGTTTACAGGATTTCTGCCAATAGTCTACCAGCGCGGAAGCCTTAAAAGAAAAAGCTATCACAACAGTGACTGCTCGAAACCAAAAAAGTTGTCTTTACACAACAATCGAACCTACAGCCCAACAGCGTAGCCAGGAGAGGAGAGGTTATCTATAGTGCACCATTAGCATGTTAACCAAAATACAAAAAAAAACTCGTTTTTACCTTCCTGACCCAGTTTTTTCTTTTTTGCACTGACAGAAGGGCCAAAAGAATTTAAAGGCATTTTTGACACGCTTATTTGGGATGGGCAGAAATTTTTAAAATTATTTGGGAAAGGCTGAAATTTTCAAAACTTCGCAAAAACATAACAAATTGAATCGCTTAAGAAAAAAATGCTGAAGGCAGGCTTCATCCAAGTAGTGTGTGTATGTGGGGCGATCCTTCAGTATTTGGTTAATTATAAATTACTCCTCTCAAATTTCACTCCATTAGTGTCCCTCCAATTGCCTCTCTTTATAAAACGCAGACGAATTATTAGGGTAAAAGCAGTGAGAATTTCTGAATTGCAGATTTTTATCAATAATTTATCGATTACCGGTACCAAAATGACTTGAATTTTACAACTGGTATTGGCCACAGACCCATTACTTTATTTACGCAGCCAATTTAAACATGCTGTTTTTGCAGTGCTACCATGCGCGTTTTTGTAAGCATAATAATTCTACCCAAAAGGTCAAAAATAAGTTTTTAGCATGGCTTATTTTAAGTAGTCACAGTTCTGGTGGCTCTTCTATAGGCTTTTGCGCTGGTAACCTTCAAGCCAGAAATCAAACGAACAATTCACTTACCAAGTTCCCTCAGGAAAACATCAAAGGGATCATGCGATTTTCAACTCAAGCTGTATCGGATTAGCTGCCTGATTAAACGAGGGAAACTACAAACCGCTCATATCGGGGTCTTCATTCAATAATGTTGTAGTCTACTATCGTGTTGTTGTTGCGGTGCATTTCTATTCCCCTGTCACCGTCAGACGCTAATCATTGGAGGATCCGCACACTTTCTATTGCGATAAGCAAACATATAGCCAAGGGGGCAACTGCCCCCTCCCAAAATGATTTAAGTTGAACATCATTTTTAACAAAATTTTATGCATTCTTGTGTAATTACGTTACTGTGCCCCCTCCCCCCCCCCGAAATTCCGTTCTGGCTACGTGCCTGGCGATAAGTACGAATCCCCACTTGTTAAGCAGTTTCAAGCGATCCAATGTTTCCGTGAATTTCTTTGAATTCCAGTCGACTAATTTTGCTGCTTGTTTGAAACCACCAAGCAGAGATAATCATGGTAAAGCATCTCTTCCAAGAACGCAACAACGTGACCAGGGTTTTATCTAAGATTGGACCCAGATAATGCAATCAAGGTTGTCGTAAAGCGACGCCTTTGCCATCTCGGCCATGCCGCAGACCACTTTACCCTAGAGTACAGACCGGTAACTTTCATAAAATGTACAAAATATTCAGAGGTGGGAAGTCCCGCAGTACAAAAGTACCGCGTACTGTAACGAGGTACTTTTTTAGTACTGTTATCGGTATCGTCGGTACTTTCTCGGTACCGACGTTACTTTTTTAGCACGTTTAACGCGGTACTCGGTACTTTTGTGCAAAATGGAATTAAAATCATTCAAAAGGATTTGAAATTAAGAAGCACTTTGAAGTTTTGCCCACGTAATAAGGAGTGGTTACTGGATGATTGTGGATGACTAACAGTTTATCGGCGCTGCACTCAGTTGCTTTACAGAACAAATCATAAAAGTTAGCTATACCGCGTAATATCCTTTGCTCTTTTGTCTGTCCTGAAAAGTTAAGACCCAAGTCATTTTAAAGTGATATTCTTGTCCAAAGAACATGTTTTGCAGTATATAATTTCATAAAGGGCTGTCCATAAAAGACGTCCGCAAAAAAATGGCCACCTCCCCCTTGTCCGTAAAGTGTCCTCACTGCGTCAACCCTTGTTTGCGCGGACACAATAGAAAACTTACGAAAGGTAGAAATGGCCTCTCAATTTCATTGCAGGATTATCAAGTCACCAAAAACATGTTTTAAGACCATGGGCGTAGCCAGCGGGCCCGCCCTACCCCTAACTGAAATGCCACCAATGATAAAAATATGACAAAAAACCTATTGTCTATTCAGTTTCAGTTTCTTTTAGCATATTTCGCATACAGCGGTAATAAAGAATATTGACAACCAGTGGGCTCGGGCCTATTCGATTCAATTTTGCAAACCAGTTTAAATCTATAACCCGGGTGAAATCAAAGGTTTTTGTCCTAAAAGTTGCTACCTCAGACCCTCATCTAATCTTTTTATGAACGTAATGCAATAACTATGGCACACTTACCATATGACACAGTACCAGGGTCCCGTGCTTAGATGGCAAGACTTTTTTGGTCTTCACCTTTATTTGCAGGAAGATGTAACGAAAATCTCCAAAGTGCGAAGGGCTTACACAATACTATTGAAAAAGAATACCCAGAAGAATTGGTCATTGAACAAATTATTAAATTTGAATTGAGGGGGCTTGGGCCCCTTAGCCGCGTGTGTGCTCTACAACTGATTAATTTCCATGAAAAAGCAAATATCTGAAACAAAAATCTTCGAGTGGATCATTACTTACTGCTAAAATATTGCAGGAGGCAATGCACCTCACTCCCCAACCTGGGCCAAATCACTGACAAAATTTGACCCGAAAATGCAAGGTTTTAAACGTGTTTTGGACTTAAATTGTACGTAAAAGGAGGATTGAAGAGTTTACTGTACTTTTTTCAATTGGCTTTTAAATGTTAAAAATCTAGATCTTTCAAATGGCTGTTAACTGTGAACGCGTGCGAAAATGGCTCTGAACAAGTGCGAAACGTGATCCAATGGCATTAAAATAGCTTTTTTTCCGAAGTATTACAAAAAATCGTCTAGCGACTGGGGGCCACGTTTCTAGAACCCCGTCCGTGATAAGTTTCAGTTACACTAGTTTACTCAAAGTATTTCCAATTCAGACATTTTCGCTTTATAGTTTGGTTTAAGCCTTCTCCTTTTAGCGAAATCTAGTTTTAAGTGCGTAACGCAGGCCACGGCTAGTGATCTTTTATTCTACGGTATCTATGTACCTCAAAAATCCTGTTTCAAAAATTTCTACCAACGTCATTGCATCCGATTTGTGGTTTGCCCCCAATCGAAAATCCTAGCTACGCCTATGTCGAGACCCTTCTAACATTCATTTTTATTGGCAACACAACTGGTTACTAAGTCCTGGTTACCAGCATATACATAAAAACTGCACTTTGTTTGGTATTAAAACGCTTAAAAAACACCTTTTTGGTATGTTTAGGTATAATAGGTCATAAACTAAGCGAAAGGTTTGATATAAATTAACTAAAAACGTGTTAAAAAGCAACGGAATCGAAATTTCAGAGCAATAAAAGCGCCTAAATTTTCATGCTTTGCAAATAAGGAATGCAGATGTCCACAATGTAGGAAGCCCCTCCCCCCGTCGGCAAAATGTCCGCACTGAACGACCTCCATGCTGCGGAGTACGTCATTTATAGACATTCTCTAACATTATCCGTTAAGTAATTCTTCCAAGGACCAGATAGCCTAAGCGGTAACGTGCTCGGCTCTGGTGCGGGAGGTCAGGGTTTCAAATCCTGGGCCGGTCAAATCGAACATAGAGTTGGCAAAGACCTGTCACCGGTCAAAGCTGTGTTGTTTAAGAGCAATGACGCAGCGAAGGGCCCTTCAAACTCGTTACACGGTTGGGCGTAATACAGCAAGTACAACAAAGATTTGATATTTTTTTGAAGTACTGTAATTGTTCCCGTAGATTTATTCACTGAGCAACGAGCATGTTATACCAGTTACCACAACGCAAATAAGAGATCCAATTATTGTTGAATCCATAAAATCACGAATAATATTGCTTCCAAAATGAGCAAAATTTTCCCTTTGAAAAGTACTTAAGATTGGTACCGAGTACCAGTACCGCCGGTACTTTTTCAACAAAGTATCGGTAAAAGTACCGTCGATACCTTTATAGTACCGAGTGCCCATCACCTCCGAAAATATTACAGCATTTATTTATTTATAATATACTTGTGCATTACATTTTGGTTTTCACTCTGATTCTTGTTCGTTTCCAAAGACCTGCCAAGAAAATCAAAACAAGGGTTTAAGTTTTTTAACTACAAAACATCAAAAGGAGTTGAGCAACCAGCAGCCACTGTCCAAATGGCAAAGTATTAGAAAATAAAGAATTTTTTATGACGCAACTCTATCTCAGTATGTTGCCAAAAACTGCGGTGGGGTTAGAAGCCCTGGCTGCCGCAGCCAGAAATATAAAACTTGCTTTGAAATTGGATTTTTATAAGTCACTAATAGTAGCTGGACGGGCGCGATCGAGCCACTCTGCAACCGTAGATCTGAATTGATACAAGTAAATTAATACACTACCAAGTTTAACGTCGTTCGTGGTCGACTCTGGGAAATCATTACGACTTTCACTGGCAGTTAGGTGGCTAGATCAACCACCAACCCTGCAGCTGTAAAGCAGCTCGAGTCATATTATGCTCAGAGCTGGACAGCGCTGTTTCGAGCTTTTTGCTCTCATCGGCAGCCCTCAGCTTCTCTAACAAAGTTATTCCCCAGCTTTTTTTTTTTTTTTTTGTGGATTTTTGGAAATGTGTGGAGTTTGTGGGAGTAATTTTGAGAGCTGCAGACACTTTTTCAAACATCCACAGCCGCTCTGAGTGAAGGTATTCCCCAGCTGGACAAGACTCTTGGCCAAACTGGGCAAACCTGGACAGGACTCTTGGCCGAACTGGACAAACCTTAAGGGCTTGCACAGCGGCAGAGGCTTTGTAGGGAATAAACAATTTTTCACTTGTGCTCCTTAAAAAAACATGTGAAAACATCGCTGAACCCCTGTAGTAAGCATAGCCATAGGCTATCCCTACCACAAGGGTTCCCCTTGTGTGACCACGGATATCATAATCAAGAAGTTTGACGTCCTTCGTGGTCGACTCCTGGGAAATCATTACGACTGCCACCGGCAGTTAGGTGGCTAGAACCCTTGTGGTAGGGATAGCCTATGGCTATGCTTACTACAAGGGTTCAGTGATGTTTTCACATGTTTTTTTAAGGAGCACAAGTGAAAAATCGTTTATTCCCTACAAAGCCTCTGCCGCTGTGCAAGCCCTTAAGGTTTGTCCAGTTCGGCCAAGAGTCTTGTCCAGCTGGGGAATACCTTCACTCAGAGCGGCTGTGAATGCTTGAAAAAGTGTCTGCAGCTCTCAAAACTACTCCCACTACCATCCCACAAACTCCACACATTTCCAAAAATCCACAAAAAAAAAAAAAAGCTGGGGAATAACTTAGTTAGAGAAGCTGAGGGCTGCCGATGAGAGCTAAAAGCTCGAAACAGCGCTGTCCAGCTCTGTGCATATTAAACTAAACTATTAGAAATCCAATTATAATTTCAACACAACGCCACAGCTGAGTCAGAGATTGGATGTCGCTGGCAGTACCGTGCCTTGAAAATTGATCGTAGTGGCTGATCTGACGTTGCGACGTTTCGACGCACACGAAGCTTCTATCTGCGAATTTGCCTAACACCCATTGCGCAGTTTCGCATATGTACTTTTTTTAATGCCAAAGTCAAGAGGGGAAGTTATGAACACTAATTTTGAAGGGGGTGAATTATGTGCAAAAGATAGGAACATTTAAATCTTAACAAACGCGTTTTTAGCTTTCTACAACATATCGTTTCAGAAATATTTCACTTCAAATTAAAAACACCTTACTTGCAATGTTGTCAGTTAAAATTCAACTCTTTTGAAGCTATCTAGACGTTAACTTTCAACGGTATTTTAAAAGTACATGGCTGCAAGACTTTAACACTGGCCAAATACTGCAAACGAAATCCGAAAAAAAGTTGGCAACAGCCCATTTCGTGGAAAATTATATTTCAACTGGCAACACTGCATGTAAAGGATATTCTATTAATTAATTATAAAATTTCACAAATAAAGATTTTATAAACCAAATTTTGGTGGCGATTTGCATTAGAAGTGTTTTAATAATAATCATTAGCTGAATGCTTCTTTTCTTTCAAGTCTTTGGTGCAACGCGACTCTAAAAATCAAATTCAAGCTACTAATTGAGAAATAAAAGCTCCATTGATCAACGGATTGATAATAGAGCAAAACTCTTCAACGGGAGTTGTTCGAGCGGTAACGCATTCGCCGCTGGGACAGGAGATCTGAGATTCGAATCTCAACTCGTTCAAATTGGACACAGCGTTGACAAAGGCTCGACTTATTTCTTAGGATGTGTTGTCCGGGCGCAATGACCCTGAGATGGGCCCCGACAACTCGTTACACACTTCGTCGTAATACAGCAAATTGTACATTAAAAAGCTTGATTTTGATTTTAAGAAACATACTCATTGTCCAGCAGTCGATATTTGCTCAGTTTTTTGGTAACCATTTTATCATCCCGACGTTTAGTTTTCTTTCTTATTGCAAATATAACTATCAGTGTTATGGCTTCAACACCAACTCCGCCTATTATCGCGGACACAATATACAAAAAAGGTGAACCACCAATACTCGTTTGTGAAGTCGTGTCGTCTGCTGTAAAAATACAGAAGTAAATTGCAACGTTAGCAATAGTGAAGCCGACAAGTTCTATTTTAAATACAACAAAAACGCTAAAACATACCGGCAAAAGATAAAAGGCAGGGAGTTTCTTTTTCGATGGCAAGGGTGCCACATCGTGCAATATTTTTACTACATCCAGAGTGTGAGTTTGGGAAATCTACCGGTCTTGGACTGGAAAAAGGTTAACAAACATTTACGACTGGAGATAAAGAAGAGCATTAGTACACCTCTTGCTCTTGAAAGATTTATTATGAGGGTGTATTTAACGGAAAATTTTAAGCTAAAAAAACTAACGAAAATAAAGAACAGGCATCCCCGCATTTTTCATTTGCTCTTTCAGAATAAATTTTAGGGTTTGGGTTAGATTTGGGGTGGGTTTTAGAGTAGAGACTTGAGTTTGGGTTAGGCCCAAGTCACAATTAATGAAAAACCAAACAGAAATTTCCGGTGAAATAGAGCCCTTTCTTTTATTATAGTGTGCCAAAACCTGGAAGATAGAAACCGTATAATATTACACTGTATTTATTTCACAGCAATTCAAGAATATTTATGGACAGGAATGAAGTGATGCGGGCATGTTGGGAAACAAGAGAGCCAGTAGAGGGTTGAGAAGATTGAGGAGCAGCCAAACTAGTGCTTGAGGAAATACAACGGTACATCCTGTATCACTATACCTCGGTGCACCTAGTGTGCCTTTATCACATAGTGAGAAAGTAATGATGATCTTCTAATGCAGGAGCCGGCAACCTTTTTCATACCGCGGACCGGTTAAAAAGAGAACATCTTCACCGACCGGTTTTCAAAACCACAAATGTTTGGCAATGAAAATGTAAGTCTGCTGCAATGGGGAACGGCTTCAAATTCAAATGTTCGCTGTTACTTGATGATATATTTGTATTTTTGCTGTAACGAAGCTGAATTATTGTAGTACTTCCAGTAAACTGGAATTAGTTCATCACCACATGTTACAAACATATTCCAAAGCATTTAACCGCGAAAAGTATCGGGTAACAAACTCTCCACGGACCGGTAGTTGCCGGCCACAGTTCCACTGCATCCTGAAGGCATGCACGTTGTATCGATGTTAATTTTCAGAATTCTTTTAAGAAGCAACCCAATTATACGTTTATGCTCATATGAAACGCTCTATGTTTCATTATTCGATCAAAATCTTTTTGAAATGTATCGCCATATTGGGAAGGGATACGGCTATCATTTTGAAACAAGTTATGCGTTGCTGTTATACAGGAAAGCAGTAGTTTTTAGAAACTCACTCGTCTCAACCGCAGTAGTAATATCGTAATCAGCAGAGCAAGATTTCGCAAGGTCTTTAGTAGCCGCTAATGTGGGTGGAAGGTGACTGCAAATACAAACGTGCAAAATGAATTTCTTCACCAACGCCAATGCGTCAAAGACAGCTTCGCTTTTACATGTTGCTACGTCTTTGTTTTAATCAGCATTTAAGCAGAATCAAAATATGTGTTTCAAGAATATATGACAAGAAATAGATCTTAAGCATGATTTGAGTTGGCAGTGACACCGAGAGGGCAAAGGAGTCGTTTTTACAAGCCTGATCGCATGATGCGAGTTCAACTCACACCCTGGTCAGGTTTTTGCGTTCTTGGATAAGACGCTTTACGATAAATATCTCTGCTTGGTGGCTTCGAACAAGCAGCAAATTCAGCGGACAAGAGTTTGAAAAAATCCACAGGAACATTGGATCACTGGAAACTCCTAAGCAGATGCGGATTCCTCCAAACAAGGAGTAGTTATAGCTATGAAAAGCGTATGAAACATATAATAGTTAGCGTCTGACGCTGTCGGTGACCAGAGGATAAATCTGCACCACAGCACCAACAAACTTAGCGTGAAGATCGGAGTTCAAATCTTGGAGGAGCTGAAAAGATCGATAAAAACTGGAAAGTTTTCTTCATTGCTCATGACGAAATCATTCCGTGTTTCTCAGTGAAAAAAATCACAGCCGCTTACCCAGAAGATCGCAGGACGAGGTCACTGGGGTAACCAGCACCAGTAATAGTTGTTGTTACTATCCGACTCTTTCGCGTGGACGATAGCTTAGGGCAGCAGAAATGTTATAATACCACACAACCCCAGGTGCACTGGGGAACCTTTTCTTTCACATAGACACTCGCCGTTAAACTTGACACGTAAATCTTTCCATTACGTAATAATCACGTGTTGAGCATTTTGCTCATTGTCGCAGCTATCTTTGTAAAATTCCTTCTTTGGCAATTGCAATTTGACCGAAGTAGATCTACAGTTTTTGGACTTCGGAGAAGCTATTACTTTATAATCTATCTACTGTATCTATCTGCTGATGCTTTGTTCCGTCGACGTTGTTGCGCTGCGGTCACTACTTCCGTAAGTGCAATGTCTTGAATTTATTATATGTAAGTTGTATTTGGAACTTTGATTAATGATATTCGAGTAATTCCCTGCTCCTGTCAGTTGCGCGTAAATTGAACTATTGTAGTTTATATTTCTGCTTTAACTTGATTTTTTGTATATTTGTTAAATTGGCCAACTTGCTAAATTCACTGCTTTGTGACAGGATTACGAAACGAACTATTAAAATTCATTTAACCGTAATCGAGTGAAACTAAGCAGCAAACGTCGGCGGCGGTTCTAGGTGAACCAAATCAGTGGACACCCCATCACCTCACAGATGAGCACCGCTGATGGGTTCCCATTGATTGCTTTAAAGAGCCGTTGGGTGGGCGACTTCACTATTAGTCAGGGCAGCAATGGCCGCCAGTACAGTAACGGAGTCACTTTTTCAATGGAATAAAATGGCAAAATTTCTCTGGTTCTCCCGCTCGTGACTGAGGTTGTATGGTGTGCCATGTGTTGCACCACGCTCTCATTCTCTGGAGAACCGGAAAGTACCAACCAACTTATGACGTATTACTGACGCAAGAAGAATTCGAACCTTTAAACTTCGTGCGTTCAAAGTTCATCAATAACGAACCATGCTAGGATTGAACATTATCACAATCTTACTTGTTTTTCCATCTAGAAACGCATCCACCTCCTGTCCAACCACATTCTGGGTCCAGGTTGCAGCATCTGAGAGAAACAATAGATGCAACTAACTTTAACTTTCCTCTTTTGTAACTCATTCACAGGAAAATTATAGCAAAATATTCATTCATGCGTTTTATTAATGTCTTGCGTGGTTCGAGTCCGTCTGATGTTGGCTTGAGAAGATGTAAAAGCGTATCTTTGTGATCTTTGAGTCGAGTATTACTACTCTATTCACTTGTCTACCTATCTCTCACGTGGAGGTTTAACGTTGTCCCTTTCAATAAGCAGCTAAGCAGTGAATTCTATTTGAAAATTTTGATTTAACCCGACTGTGAAAGCAACACGAGCCTACCGTTTCTGCAACTCTATACTGGACATTGACTCAGAAAACCGAAAAACTCAGAAAACCAAAACACAAAGTTAACTGCCGTTATTATTTATACCATCACTGTTTTTTTTTTAATTGTTGGATATTGTTTACGATTATTATGGTTACAGTATTTAGCGACTAAATAAATTTGTCTTGTCTCGGTGCCCCAGACCTTGCAATTATTTACTTATTTTGTGTGTGTTTTATTTATTTTATTTTTTATATACGAGCATTATGTAAGTGCATTATGGAATAATAATAGGATATTAATAAACTAAAACCACAATAATAATCTATTTGCTAATTTAAACGAATTCAAACCTAAATGAAGAGTGATGTCGCAACAAATCAATTCTGGAAGCACGAATAGCAAAAGAGAATTAGAGATGGTATAGCGGCGCGTGGTTGACTTTGATTCTGTGGGTTCAGAGTTCGATTATGCGTGAACAAATTTACTCGCTTTCCTTTTTTCCACTTAACTAACGTTTTACATGTTCAATTTAAGTTGGATTCTTGATTCCGGTGCCTGTTTAATGCTGAATCATGACGAGAAATACCGAATCACAAAAAAAACGGCCAATCAAAGAATTTAAATGCCATCAAACGAGCATAGCTAACATTAACTTGTTGCTTGGATGGTTCTTTCGTAATTTGGTGCTTGTTTGACATAGCTCAGCATTAATCAGCACCGGAGCCGAGAACACGACTCAAAAAGTCAATAATATCCATAATATATAAAGTAAAAACGCTATATGTTTGTACAATGTTGAAAAAGATATACACAAAACAAACCAATACAACAGCAAAGTTACCAACTTACTAACTATCTAATTAATTAATGACTATCTAACAAACAGAAAACAAGTCGTTCATGTTAATAACACCTATTCAGACCAGCAAAGCATAGTATGTGGAGTTCCACAAGGTTCTACCTTGGGACCATTATTGTTTTCAGTATATATTAATGATCTACCAAATGCTTCAAAATTTCAAACGCGACTGTTTGCTGATGATACAGCGCTGTTCCTATCTAATGATGATTTAAAAACCCTTAACAAAGATGTAAATTATGAACTACAGTGGCGGCTCGTGACAAAAATGTTTGGTGGTGCTGCAAAAGTATTGCCATACCAACGTCTGGGGGGCTTCGCCCCCCAGACCCCCCTCACGAAAGCTACACCAACACTGTGACACTTACAACTTCACACTACAATTTTAACTAACCTATAGGCCAGAAAGTAAGCTCTATTACTTACGCCCCGCCTACACTGTGCGTAATATTGCGAGTATACGAGCGTATTTTGATTATTTTAGAAGAAATTAAGATACGCCCGGCGGACTGCCTTCACCAGGGTACAAGCTGCCAGTTAGTTAAAATACACTAACGATACGCTCTCGATTTTACGTCCAGTGGATAGACAGGGCTTAAAAGTTGTTAGTTTAGTCAAAGCGACACACAAAAATTAGCAAGATTTTCATTCTTAAATCTTGTAAAATAGCACAATATTTATTGACTGACCTATGGAGTCCGGAGCATGGACAAACCAAAAACCATTACATTGTTCACTTAATCTTTTATTTAACAAAGTACCGGTGCTACTGT
Organism: Trididemnum nubilum; assembly: GCA_963965965.1. Lineage (NCBI taxonomy): Eukaryota > Metazoa > Chordata > Ascidiacea > Aplousobranchia > Didemnidae > Trididemnum > Trididemnum nubilum. Next base: position 7,255,596 of record OZ014489.1, on the reverse strand, counting down.
AATTCAAAAAAGTAAAATTAAAAATTGCAATAGATTGCTAGTTTTCATAGAAACATGAAGAGATGAACGCCACTTTTTTCAGACAAGAGTATCAATGTCAAGGCATAATCACAAACCCATACGGCAAAATGAAAGTGGCAAAAATCTGTCAACATAAATATAGCTTTAGCAATGATGCAACTTCGATAAAAAATAGTAGTACGAACTTACAGTATCAAATTAAGAACAGTAAAAAGAAATCATACAATGATTCGGGTGTAGTTGGCTTACAGACAATGCAATATCAACACTGCAGTACCTAACATTGAACAATATGTAACACTTAAAGTGTTAAATCTACGCTACAATATGCAATACGCACTGCTGTAAGCTTCACTGGACGAATCATGCTCATTCAAGTAGGATAATGCTATAAACAAAGAATGCCATCAACACAAGACCAGAAATACAAGTAAAGACAACGCTACCCAATATTGGTTACAAAATGAACGCGCTTGTGGCGTCCTTGCAACACGGGTATTAAGTTAATGGAGTTACAGTAATGGCAAATTAGTTTTGAAGTTACAGTATGTGTAACAGACGAACAATTGTATTAAAAAGAAATAGCTTCATTTCCAGAGTATAAAAGTACCAAATCAGTTGTTACATTGTCTGGAAAAACATGAGCTGGTTTTGTGAGATAATAACATAAACATGATGTCAATGGTTCTTCTTTAGTACAGTTCAGTTATTCACAGCTCATACCACCAGAAACATATGTATTGTTTGGAAACAGAATTATTATGTCTCTAGTGGTATGAGCTGTGAAGAAGAACCATTGTCATATTGTTTATGTTATGATTCTGAGAGAAATTTGTGGAGTGAAATTACTACAATTTTAAGTCATCAAAGGATTTATTTCAAAAAAGAAGTGTGTAGGAGAAAGCACCCCAATGCATGCCATGATATTAGCCACTTTACAAATCAACAAACTTAAATCACGAGAGAAATAGACAGGATAAATCGTCATTTTTTAAATGGCACAAGAACTTATGGTATTCATTCCATTCTAAAGATTTGGATCATTCTTGAAAGCATCATACACAAAGTAAAATCAGGTTGACCATCTGAGGTTACACACAGTTCAAAATTAGCGAAAAGTCTATCCACAATTTGTTACTAACATATTGAAACACAACATGTAACAATTGTAATAGCATCTTCTTTTAGAATAAGATCTTTTATTAGGTAGTAATCTTTAAAGATTCACTTTTGATTCTTCTATTGTACATTTAAGATTTTCAATAAAAGCTATTTCATTTGCAAAATCTTCGGTTAAGATCAGCAGTAATCATCATCACATACAGTTTTTTATCTGCAGTTGTGCACATCAACATCGATGACTGGATTCACCTCGTATCTTCAAGACTTTCCCTAGTTCAACATAGTCACCAAAGGGTTGGAAAATAAAGTTTCTTTAGATTTAAGCATGCTACCATTATTTACACATACTGAATTGACTTACATTTACAGAATACATACAACTTATCTCTGAAATTCTGAATAAACAAAAAGCATGTAAAAACAGAAGCATCTTGTATCGTTTATAATAATGCAAACTCAAGTAAGAGTGGCTTTTGTGTTGTTACTTATACTAAGGTTTAGTACTTTAGCACCATACTTGTGTATTACTCAAAGAATATTAATATACTTTGGAAGGCTTAATTTCACCAGAAATATTTATCTACTTTTTTATTAATTCTGACTCAAATCTAACCCCAACTCAAATGCTTACTCTAAAACTATCCCCAAATTGAACCCTAACTTAAACCCTAATCTTGACCCCTAGAAAAGCAAATGAAAAAAGCACAGATGAATATTTCTCATTTTCGTTTTATTCTCTTTAACTTGAAAATTTTCAATGAAACAGTCACTACCATATACATACTCTAAAGCAAAAGCAAACCAAATTTTCCAGCATAAAGTATAATTTGCAATACGCACAACAGTGTAAAACTGATGATAAGCTATTAGACAGTATCCAGACTCCAGAGTTGTATAGGTACAATCAAACCTTTGATTAACAGCTTCCAACATACTGTTTTGGAATCGACATTCATCTGTTATTCCTTGTCAGTATAGCTAGGACTACAGGTATGAATATGAGCATAGAAAGGCAAAATTTTACACTCATCTTCATACCTGCAGTCCTAGCTATATTGATGATGAATAAAAGACGAATGTCGATTCCGAAACAGTATGTCTAAGGCTGTTAATCAAAGGTTTGATTGTACCTATAAGACTCTGAAGTCTGGATACTGTCTATAGCTTATTATTAATTTTCTCAGCACAGTGATCTTAATTAATCATAAAACTGCATTCACTATATTGAGGAAAATTTTCCTAAATGTCATTGTTCTGAAGCTACCTTACAACTCAACAATATAAATTATTGGTTACTTTTGAGTCAATGCCCTATTCAAGTAAAATTAAAAATCAAATAATACTAGTAAAACAAAAGGAGCAACTCTATTAACTGAAGTACCAGTATGTGAACACTGAAGATCAATACTTCTACAAGTTAGTATAATGGCACTGGCACAAAATTAATAACAAAGTCTTTTAGCTAAAACTATTTCTTCCATAAGATCAAAAAGGTAGGAATCACTGGCTGTTACTCGACATTGTACAACAGCCATCAACTGCAAATTCGCCATTTGTGTTCACGCACAATGACCAAATAGGTAATACATATTACCTGACAATGTCATGGCAATTACTTCGATCATATTTAGTTTTCAAAGCATACTGGTACAGGACGTTTTGTAGCTTTAGAAATTTTGACACGCAGTTTTTTGCAATAATCATTGAATTTGATTTGGTTGTGAATTTAAGTTAAACTTAAAGCACTTTAAATTTAGTTTGAACAAAGCGCAAATCACCATAAAAACTTTTTATTCTTTATTTTTGGTAGGCTATGCTGAAAGGCAAATCGTACTGGACGAAAGCTTTTACTAGAATTAGGCTATTTCTAACCTATCTGCAACTGTCAAACTGGTACGGTATTCAGCTTGATGTTCATCGGCTGGGCCTAACTGCAGACTTACAGTATATATACCGTACTCAGTGGGCCACTGTTAGAAAAAGCATTAGAGCAGGAGAGAGGGTTAGTAGGTCACCGGTATTTCCAAAACTAAACTTTTAGGCAGTGGCTGTTTTGCCTCTAGAGGCAAAATAGCCCACTGCTATTTTGCCATTTGGAGGAAAAATAGTCCTAACGGCTATTTTGCCGCAAGTGCCAAAATAGCCCTAATCCTAACCCAAACCCAAACAGAGGAAAAACACTATTTTGCCTCAAGAGACAAAATAGCCACTTCCAAACTTTTAACCCAAACTTGTACAGGTAGGCTTACATCAAACAGAACAAGCATTTCAGATTAAACCACCATCAAACACTGGCCTATTTCAAATCAGCTCTATAGACCAACATTAGATATCTAATAGTTTTTTAACAATTTAAGTTAGCCTACTTTCAAATGAAAAAAAGTTGTTTTTTTGTACCACTTGAACAGTGCTAAAAATTACTGATGCAGAGTTACTGACAGATTGTCTTAAAAGTACAAAATTATGCAAAAATATAAAAATATTTAAGCTACAACTACTGCAGCCTATACCGGGAACCTGATATCTGTGCACAAACATTCTTCAGTTCTTGACTTACAGTAGCTGTTTAAACTTAAGAGACATTCTTGTTTTTGTAATTCTTATTCTAATAGCCTAAAATAGGCCTAATTAACAAACTGCAACTCTTTTCAAAGCACCTTTCACTTAATCGCAAAATCACTTGAAGAAGCACTGCTTACCAAAGTTTTTGAAGCCTAACGAGAACAAAAATACCAAAAGAATTACCTAACTTTTTTGCCTTGAGCTGCAAAATTTGCAGCTCAACCCACCAGCCAAACTGCTCTATTCAGAACTATCTGAAACATATTACGTCATAATAAAAAAATTAAAGCGAGAAAAAATTTTGGAGGTGCACAGAACCAAAGCGATGTTGCCAATTATTTTTTATATTTTTTTTTCTAACATAAATTGAGTTTCAAGCATTTCATTGAAAATAAAATGAAAAGAAAGACAAAAAATGTTTAATTGGGAGCCAGACCAAGTTTCGATTTTTTTGGGGGTGCTGCAGCTCTGCAGCTCCTATGGGCGAGCCGCCACTGATGAACTACTTAACATAGAAGCATGGTTAAATGCCAACAAGTTATCCTTGAACTATTCAAAAACAAAGTATCTACTTATAAAGCCCAAGACTAAAACTTCTCAACTGTGCAAATTTGCTGTTACAATAAAAGGCATTGAACTAGAAAAATGCCAGTCAGCCAAATATCTAGGAATAATATTAGATGAAAACATGAATTGGGAGCCTCATATTCAATTTTTAGGGAAAAAATTGTCTCAAGCAGTTGGTATTATTGCAAAAATGCGCCATTACCTTAACCAGAAAAATCTGATTAATTTGTATTATGTCTTCTTTTATTCACAAATACTGTATGGTATTCTTGGCTGGGGTTGTGCATCTCAAACTAGGAAAAGACCCATTCAAATCCTTCAGAACAAAGTATTAAGAATTATCAACAAAACTTCCTGGAAAGACAAAATAATGAACAACACTTTGTTTTACAAATATAAATTTTTGAAAATTGATGATATTTATAACTATGAAGTAGGAAAGTTTATGTATCTCAATGATATAAAAGCATTGCCTCAGATTTTTGAAAACTACTTTTTATCCCTTGATCTAGCTCACAATTACAACACTAGAAAACTAACAAAAATTATTTTCTAGACTTTGTGAGAACTAATTCTGGAAAAAATTCACTTAAATTTAAAGGGGTCCAACTTTGGAATAATATACCTTCAAAATTAAAATCATTTTCGTTTTTTCGCTTCAAAAAAGAATACAAGAAGTTATTGTGTGAGCAGTATAAGTAAATAAAAAAATTAAACCAATTGCTTCGTGCTATCTAGATTAAATTTGAGTTTGTTGCTATAAAAGGAAAGTTAAAACTGCTGAATTATCAGAAGGCTGGCTATTTCACAGCTATGACTTTGTACATGAAAGTGTATTGCATTGTCGTTTTGAACTTGTATATATTGCTCAGCAAACTTGTTTATAGAGCTACTTTTTTGCAACAATTGGCTGCTACTTTTATTTTATTACATGGTGCCTTGTAATTCTTGCTTGCATTTCTTATTGCCATTTACTTTGGGTTCAAAAAAGGATATGTGTGGGTGTGCTACCTTAATTACTTTTTTTCTTTTTAAAAAATTTATTCAATCATTAATTTATTTACACTGTCAATAACAACAAGATGACAATTCTATTGAGACATTTACAACAATAATTCTTGACAAGAGGGAGGTAATGAATTGATCTTTAGGTATCTGATTCTGCAGCCCCCATGTTCATCCAGAGAAAAACTTAATTTATTAAGGTTACCTCTTATTCATTAAATCAAAAACAGGATAGTGCAATCATAATATGAAATGTAAATTTTCAACTATAATTTGGTGAAAGATATTTCTTGTGTTTGTTTTTGAAGAGTCTTGTTAAGGGATTTTAAATTTTTGGTGGGATGTTATTCTCGGTTTTGACTTTTTGACCTTTAATGCATTGTTGAAATTGAGTGGTCGAATGTCGGGGACTGTATAAGTTATTACGTAGTGGGTCGAATGCTCTGGTAGCGCATGAGGAGATTTTTTTTGTTTAATTATTTTTTTTTTTTTGTTTGTGAGAAATTTGGGATGGAAGGTTATCAGTAAATTAAATCTGTTCCTTTTAAAGTTTGAGGGTGTGCTCCCTGAATTAAATTTAATACTCTGTACGACTTGAATTTATATTTTAAGTTTATTGCCATAAAAAGAGAGTATGATTACTGTTAAATTATCAGTAGGCTGACTATTACATAGTTATGACTTACTGCATATAACAATGTTTTCATTGTCTTTTTTGAACTTGTATATGGTGTTTTTTTTTTTTTTTGCAGCTGTTGACTACTATGTTATTACACCGTGCCTTGTTGTTTTTTTTTTGGCTTGTTTTGCTTGCGCTTTTCTTATCACCATATGCTTAAGAATTGAAGTCTGAAGTGGGAGTGTGGGTGAAGCTGACTTGATGAGCACTGCTCCTTCGCTTCATCCACAGTATGCATAGACTGTGGTTTCGCATTGTTCAGCTTTTACAGATGTCATTGTGTGCCTCTTTTTGTGCATGTTGAAAGAATAAACTACTGACCGACTGACTTACTCTTTAATGATATACTGGTCGCAAAGACTCAGAGGAACGCGGACAAGCTTTCGACTAAACGCAGCGATAATTGACGGACCGACTTCGCTTTTACGGCCAGCTCTGAACAAGGAAAGAGCAAGAATTCTGCATGGCTTCTCTCCCTCCTGGCATGCTGGGTCTTTAGAAATTACTCGATCTTCCAAAAATATTGTAAGTCCATGCTAAATAAAAACAATCAGTACAAGCTAAAATAAAATCGCTTTTTTGTGAATATAACCCCGATGATCAAAATTGCAAATGATATACTTGCAAGGTTTCAGTGCGTAACACCGTGAAGTGTATTGCATCTAGCAATTAGCTGAATAAAACTTTACAAAGCGCTGCATGTCTACGCCAAAACATGTCTTAAGGCCGATATCCACTTTCTCTTCATTAATCGGTAATACCTTTATTAGCCAAGTTGCTTTGGTCAGGTGACAGCGAAAGGACCAGTCGATCTTCGAGTCAAGCTGCCACCTGCCAACTTGTATACCACACACCGAGGAGGCTTCACACTGCCACGTTCACTGCTGAAGTCAAGCAGAGATGTAAATACCAATTTTTATGGTCTTTTTTACAGTTTCCTGTCACAATTCAACTCCCTTGTTTTTTGTGTTGTTATGTGCGAATTAAACATGACTATGACTCTGGTTCAATTACCGATCTGGTCAAATCAAAGACTATAAAAACTGATCTTCACGGCTTCCTTGCTTGAAGTTCACAATAACGGCGGCAGTGTGAAGCCTCCACCGTGTGTCTTGAACAGGTGGCAGCTTGAATCGAAGACCTGTCTTCCGGAAAGGCAACTTCGCAAACAAAGATGTAATTTCAATTGCAATTAAAACGAAAGAAAGTAAAGTTTTAAGCAAGCTTTCTGAGCCTCCAAGCTGTCCAATTTGGTCAAACTCAACTTACTTCGTTGAGATTGGGTCTAAGTCTTATTAACTTTCCAGCTTCTGTTCCAATGTAAAGCACAACGTGGCCGATGCCTCCTTCTGCTTTTACGTCGACAGTGAGTGACGTCATTCGAACGCTAAAAATTTAGTGCATGTAAATAGTTCGCTCAATCAAAACAACTGGAGAGAGATCGACAGTTTAGTGGAGAAAGCTGCTTTTTTTAAATCCAGGTCTACACAGAGAAGGTACTCCAGACGCACAGAATTCCTGTTAAAAATACACTGCAATTAATACACTTGTACGCTCACGATTTTACGCGCAGTGCAGGGTTGCAGGTCTGGCCTAAAAGGTACGCTTAAGCGGAAAAAAGAGTAAGAAGTTTAATATTTACTTAAAAACTTATTTTTACGCCTAAACACTTAACAGATCGTACGTACCCAAACCCGCTAACGAAAATCGTCTGAGAAAAGCGAGGCGTGATTGGGGTATACATCGAAGGATGGCTGCTGGCGAAGTTTAATTCCAGGTTTGTCAGCGCTTGGTTGGGGAGAAGACATCTGAAGCAGTCACAAGTTAATTTTTTTGACAGCAATTTCTCGAACAGCTGAGTAGCAGTACACTGTAAGTAGGGTACTGTATAGTATAGTGTATAATATGCTTATTCAATAGAACCCTTTCGAAACCATTGTTTAATTTGATTCTAAGTCGGTCAGCATTTGCTTGGAACATTTGAAGTAGCCAGAATGTAGTTTTATTCTTTTCTTTTTAAAACGGTTTCTCTAAACAAGGCATAACAAGAAGGCTAAGGTTGGGGTACGATGCAAAGGCTACGGCCTTTCAGTGCCATGCTATTGCGATGCTTATTAAAAACCTTTTTAAAATAGGTAAAGAAGTCTAAACCTAACAATCCCCTAGGCCTACTGTACTTTTCGCCTTTCGGCAGCATGTGTAGTTCATCTCAAGTATAAAATTAGCAAATATGTAAATTTACTACCACCAACAACTAAGCTAATATTCCCATTTTTGCAATCGCGTTTTTTGCAAGTTTCACATTCAGAAAACTGTAGTGTAGATACATCTGACAATTATATCTTTCACATAAATTGAAATTACGGTAAGAGCCTTCATTACAACATCCAATATGATAAAAAGGTTAAATTTTGACGCAATTTTAGCTTTTTGAATTAGGAAGTTAGTTAAACGACGATATTGTTGCCATATTTTTGATTTGACGCAATTTCAACCAATTGAGTTAGTCGGTATTCACTTTTTCTACTTTTATCGTGAGAACAATTTTATAAGGAAACGGGGCTCATTTTTGCAAAATTTAAAAACAAACTAGAGCAATGCCAGCTTCAGAATGGAAAAAAACAAACAAAAGTAATTAAAAACACGGACTAGTTCACTGCATTAATACGTAATCAGCTGATTTTCTTGGCGTTTTTCATTTCTATGGTTGATTTGTTCTTGAGTAATCATGACCTATAAAACAAAAAACAACTTCTCCCTACGCAAAAGCAAATTTCAGTCACATTATTCTTCAATAGAGTTAAGAACAAATGAGGCTGAAGATTCAAGAGAATTTAAAAACAGCCAGCCTCAACCCAAAACTGACTGCTACATATAAAGAAATGTAAGTCGGTATAAACCGATGTAAGTACGACGATTGATGAAGACACAATTTCGACAAACCGATACTGCAAAAGTATATTCTAAAGCTTAAAAAATTCTAATGCACTTTAGTTTCGCCTACAGTTGGCACTGATAAATGTGAGACGTGAGTTGAAAATGAGTTGAATTTAGATGCTGGATCGACTTTGGTTAAAAGTCGAACTGCAACGCAATTGCGATCAAAAAAAAATCAGCAAACTTTTAACGTGAAAAACAGCTTCAACATCATTTTTTCCCCAAATTACCACATTAAGCTCAAACGAGAGTTACGACGAGCAGTCTAACCATAGACTCTTTATTTAGTAGACTAGAAACAAACTCGCGGTGAAAGACAACACTGAAAAAAGCTTGCTCTTGTTGCGAAGTTTTTTTGCGGTCACGCGCATTCGACTAACTTGATTGGACATAGAACAAATGACTCGTGAAGAAAAAAGTCAGGCTGACGAAAAAAATCGGCATACTCTAGAACAAATAAACCGTAAGGAACAAAGACAAAAGTGCACTGACAAAGGTCTACTAGTAACAGTCAACCATGGAAAGAATCAAGATCAAACCAAGGAAAATCGACGTTAGCGTAACGTTGGCACAACAGCTGCTTTTCGACAATTTCTGTTTATCAAACATGAATTTAAATGATTGTAAGAGATTTTATAAACGATTTTTGATTGTATGTTACAAAATATTTTTAACTTTTACATTAAATTTTAGTTGAATTAAGGTGAATTTGCGACTTATTGGGTTGAACCCGCACCCTGGTCACGTTGTTGCATTCTCGGATAAGACGCTTTATGATGATTATCTCTGCTTGGTGGCTTCGAACATCAGCAAATTCAGTGGACTACAATTCGGAGAAATGCACAGGAACATTGGATCACTGGAATTTTCTAAGATGGTGCGGTTTCCTCCAACCACGATGTAGTCAATGCAATACAAGTCAAAGTGTGCGGATCGTCCAATAGATAGCGTCTGACGCAGTCCGGTGACAGGAGGATAAATATTAAATATGCAAAACAACAACAACCATTGGCCGTCCTTTTTTCAATCATCAATTATTGGAAAATGTTTGATGATGATTTCAAATCAAATAATAAAAAAAAAGAATGAATAGATAAGCACCAAAATGGAATACCTCTACACTAAAATAACAAAATGCCACAATGGAAATGAATAGATAAATATACATGAGAGATTACAATTTATCTGTGATCAGCGTCAAGTATAACTTACTTTCCTGGTCTCCTTCCAGGTAGATGTGCCACTGGAATGATTTTTGATACTTTTACTTCATTCCCGTTGGCTCTGCGATTAACCAAATAAAACAGATAATTTAGCGCCACACCAAACCATGGCCACCGAAAGGCCAAACAGGCAAAGTACGCAAACATAATAGGTTAACAAGGCACTAACACTAACTTTATAGCATCTCAGAATTGTAAGTTGGACCGGGCTTTTCGGGTCGGGTTCGGGCTTAAGATTGACAATATGTTGGGCTTAAGATTGACAATATGTTGGGCTTAATATAATATTCGTACTTGCCAACTGTTTTAGCCTTTCAGGTGCTACAAAAGCGTGATTCAAATAACTTTGGAAAACAGAATGACGACTTCCTTTAAGCCTCATTCGATTATTGCTATACTATTATTACTACTACCTTACAATAAATAGACAAGTAGTTTTATTTTAACCTCATGCGAGCAATAACCGTAGACATTTTTGAGACATAACTTAAATTTCGGGCTTTTTCGGGTTCGGGCCTGTATACCAGTCAGCCCATTGTACAATTCTGTAGCATATAAGCATATCCAGTATTAGTATGTAAAATCTAGCCCCATCGGGAGCCAAATCTCTAAGCCTGCCAGACTCAACGAAGAATTCGTTCAGGAAAAGGGCGTTTCCAGTCGAAAAGATAAAGACCAACAATAAATTTTCCAGCCATAAGTGTGAAGATCTAAAAATTAGGAGACGTTCCCGACTTAAAGCCAGAACAAAAGTTTTAATTTTGTGTCAAAATTATAAAACTTACAAATGAATTGTTTCAAAAATGGCGACTTCAGCAAGCCGTCCAGTGTCGAACACATTAATAATATCCTCCATAGGGTAAACACAAACTGCCGATATTGAAAGATCCTTCCAACTATTGCAAAAATAAAACGTGAATTAAAAACATAGACAAACCCGCTATTTCAAATAAATATTTCTCGATAAAATACAACCACATCAACCGAGAATAAATAGAACAAAAGCACCTCTAACTTTCATGATAAGCAATTTATTGAATACAGCATGCCTATAAGATATAGATCTGTTACATGTAGTTGAAAGTCAAGTACGAAAATCGAAATTAATTAATGCAGCGATTAAAGTTTGTTATTTTTGCCTATTGTTATTGAATGACCACGTTTCAAACATTTGCAACAAAATATTTCAGCTTCATGTTAGCAACAGTTTGTCGATAGACGTTTGAAATTACTGTAGAGTTAAAATAATACGGCTAAGAATAAAAATAGATTTAAAAAAATACATTGGTTTACTTGTATATTATCTAACTAATGAGTTTCCAATGAGTCGTTTATTTAGTTTAGATCTCAATGGAACTGTTAGTTTTTGCAATCGCATTTGTCAATTTTAACTGACTTTGAAAGGACGACCAACACGTTCACACACTTCATATTAGCATGCCGAATTATCGTAATTTCTCCGCATGCAAAATCGAAGCATTCGAACAACAACAAGGTGCCAATTTCGACAAGCTCCAAAACTGAAGTCGAAGTCGTAGCAACCCACCCGATTAACCACTACCGAACCCTCTCTGGGAACAAGTAGCAAAGAGAAAAAAACTCTTGCGTATTTGTGGGTTACACCGAGTTTGGGTTTTCTTGAAGTTTTTGTTTTTTATTTAAAATCGACAACAAGAATCGGTGAGTCATCACCTCTAGAAGTCCTGTGCTGAAACATTCCAGAAACATTTAAGATTTCCGGGACAACATGGCCAACTGGGCGGAAAACTAGGAAAAGACCTCAAAAACAAGACGTACGGCAACCCCGTGTTTATTTGCCAAGCTACCTTGGGCGGGAGATAGCAAAGCATCTAGTGATCTTCGCATCAATCTGCCACCTGCCCACAAGATTGCGTCTACAGCAAATGATAAAAACTCCCTCCACATATCTATTTTATGCCGAATGTTTAGCACAATATATAGCTTTAAATTTGAATCTCTTCAGTCTTGGGCTTGATCCGATCAAGAATAGAACCTGAGCCACCATTTTAGTCGCAGCTAAACGCCCTTTTCACTTCACCTCTGATATCTAACGGTAACTTACTTTGGCGTCGTAAAAGTGGCAAAGATAACATCCACCATTTCTCCATTAATATCCATTTGAACGATATCGGAAACGGATGTGAGATTGTCGAATCGAAACGACTCGACTTGAGAACCGCCACCAGAATACGAACACAAGAATCGAGCAGATAGAAAAGAAGTCCATCGGTTCTGCAGAATTACCTCGCCACCGACGTCATCTGGACATACCTGAGCGATTCGGCTAAAAGTTGCCTAAAATACAATTTCTTGACGTTTTTTTCCCACAGACAGCTGAATGTATCAAGCTTTTCAACTGGCAACACTTTCGTTGGATTAAAATTTCATGTCGCTTCCATATACAGGGTGGGCCGTAAATAACGCACCAAAGCATATTAAACAATATTGATAATAATAACACCAAAGCATATTAAACAATATTGATAATAATAATAATATTTCACATCACAATTTACTTTTAATTCTTGGGTGCGTAACTTACGGCCCACCCTTTTGTTATAATTATCAGAATTGTTTTATATGCTTTGGTGCGTTATTTACGGCCCACCCTGTATATGAGGCCTAAGCAACGTTAGAGAAATTCTTCTTTCTCTGCTTACCGTGGTTGATTGTGTTTCGGCCTCACTGGCCTTTTCCCGATAAAACAAATAAACTTTACCGTTTTTGTACCGAAGTATTTTGATGAATCGCGCATCTAAAAACAGCAGCCATTTAGTCAAAATTCTTGCCTCTAAACTCAAAAATTCGCGGCCAATAGTCTATTTGACCACTTGAGCGGTTAAATAGAGCACACTCTTGTTGAACAATGAACAGTTTGCTCATTGTGCAACATTTTTCTGCTAGAAGCTGCTTAGCCCTGGCATAACGACGAGTGAAAGTCACCGCAAACCAGTTACTCGCTTCGAATAATGCGAAAAGTATAAATATATCATTATCATGTGCCTTCTTTGAGTCAAAGTTTGGCAGAAAATCCCCTCCACCTCTCTCTTCTAAATACACAACTGTATAATAAGGATTTCATTTTTTTCCAAAGAAGTTCTTTAAGTAAATGAACGATAAAAATGGTAGAGCAATAAAGACGTTTGAGACCTCCGTTTTTCTAACACGATTCATAAGGCCAACTGATATTTTATTTCGTTTAGTGGTGGTAACATAATATTCTGTGGGATATTGTAACAGCAGGCTTACCACTAAACCATTCTGACATAGTTGAAATCAGAGTGGGCTCCACTGGACTTCTGGCTATTAGAGAAGAGTGTTGAGCGAGAAACCCATTGTTTAAAGCAGCAATTCTTCGATAGCCACTAGCTGCACATAAAGCATAAATCTAAAGCAATGGTCGAAGAAATATTTGTAGTAGAAACACCACAAAAAAATGAGTGAAGTAATATTGAGTCTAAAAATCAGTAATAAGAGTTCTTCAGGTCAATTCTAAGGCTGGCTTACTGCTTGAGAAAACTGCTTGGTATATAAGCTTTGTAACTAGTAACTTTATAGCTTGAGAGAGAAAGACAGCTTAATGACCTCCAGTTACAACTTGAATTTTAAGGGCTGTAGGTCTCAATAATGTGATATGCCGGCTCAGCCTATCTTATAATTTGCTGAGATAAAACTGGATAAGTTAGAATAAGATATGCGCGCAGAGTACATAAGCACTTAATGGCGGGTAGTGAGTTGAAAACATGTTTTTGGGCATTTTTAAAAACTTATTTTTTAGTTTTAACCAACTAAATTTACTAGTTTAAATCGGCCAGTTGGTCGAGCGGTAACGAGTTTGTCTCTGTAACGGGAGGTCTGAGGTTCAACTCTCGAGCCGGTCCAATTGGACACGTTCTACCAATGGTTCGCCATCGCTGCGACATTTCTTCAAAAGAAACTGGGTTGCCCTTGCGGAATGACGCGGAGATGGGCTTCACCAACTCGCTAAACGCTTCAGCGTAGTACAGTTAATATAATGAAAGATTTGTGTAGACTACAAAATTAGCTTAAATTACATGCGTTGGTGTAAAGAAACACGTTTGAAGCAGATGGATTCGCGGGAACGTCGCAACTTTGGTCGCATGAGTCTTCGCTAATGTGAAGAGAGTCAACGTTACCCGACGATGCAAAACCGCTCCTCTGAAACAAATATAGAAAGGAATTGGAATGTCTTTAATTTCCCACGCTGTCTTGGCCAAGAAACTGCGAAGAAGAAATTGATATGTGTTCGTAAGTATCAAATCTCAAATCTTTCATTATACACGCTGTATTACGCCGAAGCGTGCAACGAGTTTGCGAGGCCAATATCTGCGTCATTGCGCCCGGGCAACACAGCTCCATTCGGAGAAATGTTGCATCAGTGGCGAGTCGTTGCAAACACTGTGTCTGATTTGACCGAACCGAGATTTGAACCTCAGATCTCCCGCTCCAGAGACCAACGCGTTACCGCTAGATCAACTGACCGATCGTAAGTATGAATTTCAAAATCTAATCTTATGAAGAAAATGAGCTAAAAGCGACAGTAGTACAAGTACACACAACACAGAGAAGCCAGAATCAGGGCAGCATCATTTAATATTTCTCGTAGACTTGGTCTGACTGTTTATCATTCAATACTGCCCACGACAATGAGCAAGATGGGCAAAAAAAAAAGGAAAAACGGATAGCCTATGGCAAAAATATTATGATTTTCATACCCTTCAATAGCAATCATTCGCTCGATTACCTCACAACCTTGCTATCTTCAGAATCTAACTGTCACCAGTACACCTGCCTACAACAAACACGGTAAAGGCAGAAGATAACGCAGTCCACAATGTTCTTTTTTATGCTAAATGTCAAGTAGAAAATCTGTGAATACCAATTTTTAAGTGCTACGTGGTTGAATCGACTGAGAATTGAATACGAGTCGTTCAGTAACCAACACTCTAACAACTAAGTGACCAAAAGATTGAATGTAATGATATAACTGCCACCCAAGCTATATCATGCGTTTGGTTAATGGTAAGTTTGAATCTAAATCAGTATGCTAAAAGATCAAATCTCGGGTTGGCCAACTTAAAAACTATTGGTTGCTGGTAGCTGCAGCAGCATTTCTTTGTAAACAAGAAGTGTAGCTCCATAAAAACGCTGCTTAGTTGGGTTCTGAAAACTTATTAGACGCTTTCCTGAAAAACCAAATACGATGAGGTGTTTTTTGATAGCAAAACAACCCTTAGTAAAAAACTCACAACCGGCCAGTTAATCGAGCGGTAACGCACTCTTCTCTGGAGCGGGAGGTCCGAGGTTCAAATCTCCCGCAGCTCAAATCAGACACTGAGACGCCAACGGTTAGTCAACACTGCAGCATTGTCGCAATGACGCGAAAATGGGCCCACGCAAACTCCTCACACACATCTGCGTAATACAGCGAGTATAGCAAAACATTTAATATTAGATATGAAGAAAACTCACAGCATAGGTTCTGCATCTGGGCAGGAAGGCATTGGTCCCACAGATCAGTAGAGTTTCATCTTCTTTCAATTCTACAGCTCGAATATAATTTTGACATTCATACTGAAAAATAGATGCAATTCAAAGAAATATAACCACAGCAAGCATGATGATTTGTTTTGATTTGTAAAACTAATAAAAAAAAAATTGATAAATAAATAAATGAGTTACTGCTGGTATACTCTAATAGTAATTAAGATTTACATCTGATCTCAAAGTTGCTCTGCACTTGGTCTTTTGATCGTCAGTTGCAACCCAGAGCAGTCGCTCCAAATAAGAAAACTTTCCATTATTTGCGGGGCTAAGAGGATTGAACATGTAGATGTAGTTACTGAAAACAAAAAACAAATTGCAACACTGTAAATTTTAACTTCTGGAATGTAGTATTTGTGGTTTCTTTTTGCGAAATTTGCCTAAAACACAAAATATACACTTTTGTGGTTCATTCACGATTTCTCAAAAGGGGTAGAGTAGCACCATATTTTTGCCGACGACAAAATTTAACAAAATTAAAACTTTTGGTGTGTGCAGAAATCCATCAGCACCAAAGACACAGCTAAAATAGTTCGAAGGATTTTTTATGCCACCCGATACTACGTCTGAAAGAACAACTGCAAATATTATGACCGACTCACTGCAAATCTTAAATGACTTTTTTGAAGGAATGCAGTGAGTTCACGCTGTAATTCAATTGTAAAATAATGCATTAATTCAGAGAATTGAGAATTTCCAAAAAAGTATCTGAGAACCTTAATGTTAACAAAAGGTTATAAAAATATTATCTGAAAAAAAAATGTATACCACATTGCTTTAAAACTACGTCCTTAATTACCGGCTCCCAACTAATAACACATGAGAGGATTTCTTCCATTTCTTCAGATACTTGAAAAGTTGAAAATGCAGTTCATCATCGGCAAAAACGTGAAAATATTGAGCGGTAGCTAAAATAACATTTGGAAATCAAATACGGTGAAGTAAACTTGCCAAATGAACATAAAACGTTACAAAAGCAGTACTCTGGTTTGATTCTTGGTCAATTTAAACCAAACATCAAAAAACATTCATAGCTTTTCCGCTTGAAGTTCAGCACTAAAGAGAGTGTAAATTGCCTAGCTTTAACAAAGACTGCAAAGTCCTCTGCTGCTTTCTGGCTAATAAAGGTAACCCGGCAAATATCGACGTACAGCACTCAATTCCAAACTAAAATATTTTTGGATTGTTTGATTACATTAATTGTATTACAAGTTAATTTGATCAGCTAGTTGCTTACTAGGGCAAGACGTTTTGAATGGATAACTACTTTTGCATCCTGAATATGGGGTTAATCACAACTGTCATTCTTTGTGTGGTACCAACTTAACCCCACCCAAAAAGGGTATGCTGGTATGTGGTATCTTGACTATCTTCAAAAAATTCCTTGTAGAAATGGACCTACAATTTAGGTTGCTATTTACTGAAATATTCCAACAAAACTTTTTGCAGCTTATTTTTGTAATATTCTAGACTTAAATATAATAATGAAAAAAGAGGAGTCCATAATTAGTGTACTGAAATAGCAAAAATAAGAAACACACCAATACTCCTTACTATCGGTATTTATCAAGGAAACTTTTGAAGGTGTGGCTGCAATAGAGATTTGAAGTAGCAACAGTAAGCACAGGCAGCTTAAGATGGCAAAACAAAGCTTCTGTATTAATAACTGCATTAAGTGCAAATCACATTTGGAAGGTGGCCGCTTTTTCCATGGCATCACAGCTGGTGAAGAAAAAGAAAAACCTCTGTTCTAAATAAAATAACACATTTCATAGGCAGTTCCGGAAAACTTTTGTAGTAGTTGTTAAGATTTGTAAATCTGATTTTGAAATAAGCTGGTGCTTTTAGAGCCTCCAAAATTCAATAAGTAAGCATTTTCGGTATTTGAAAAGTATATGCTTTCTAAATAATCAGTTACAGAAGATTCTTTGTATCTTGATTATAGACATGCATAAGCACAGTGACGCATGAATTGCATGGCAATGATATTAATTTGTCGAAACTATGACATTTGGATGATGCAATACTGTCATAAATAAGCTTCTACTGATCAGTAACTCTTCACCAAAACAAAAGCATGTTGTTGCATTAAGGATGTTTTTAGTTCTTTTGCAATTGGTTTTCCATATTGGTAGAAGCAATAGAAAAAAAGCACTCAATTTTACAGGCTACATAGCAAGTTTAGCAGCTAGGCTACAAAACAATGCAACTAAAAATTTAATTGAGTAAAGCAGTAACCAAAAAAAAAAAATTTAAAACTTAATTTAATTGTTAGCTATATAATCTTAATTGTTAATCCACTTTTCATGCGCTCTGTGTTAAGCATAATTTATCAGCCTAGGTAACTTATAATATCAATATTATCTCTTCAAATCAAGCTAATAAAGTTTTTCATTTGTAGCAATAGCCACAGAATTAGGGCTATGTATATCAATTCTTAGCCCCTAGCCCACTGAAGATCTAACAATCAGTTTTTGAAGAGATATCTGCTCGAAATTGGTTTTATTTAAGAACTTCTCAAGGTTACAAAGAGATGTCCCAAACCCTTTTCAATATCTCCCATTATTTGCAAAATACAATTTATCCCATTTGACTCTGTACTTTTGGCAACCCTGTATTTTGCAAATTTGTGACTTCACAAAAGGCAGATTTTGAAAAATTTCTTCCAGACTTAAGGGTATTGCCTACTACAGCCAGGTGTACAGTTGTACACTAACTATAGCAGTACTAAAACATCACGAACCTGGCCTACCAATGTATTCTTGCCAATTTTTTTCACCCAGTTATTGTACAACAAGCAATAAAATAACAGAATATTTTGTAAACTGTATGCTAATCTCAGATCAGTAATCAGAAACTAGTGCAATGACACAGTTAGCCTATTGTTGGCCTAACAATAATAACGCAGATGCCGATCCAACACAGTGGTGCGATAGCAAAGTTGAATAGCACTGGTATCCAAGTGTTAAAGACAAAATGGCAGTACAGCATTGCTAAGGTTAGTAATAGTAATGTCGTTTAACAGAAGAAACAGATGTAAACCCATTACATTACCAAAACCAAAGTGTATTGTGTATATACTGTAGTACATATAACTTACCAACTGATATAGCAATGAGTAGCCTTACCAAATCTGAAAACTTAAGAAGCTGCTCCTTCCTATAGACCTGGGCTACCAGTAGTGATCTACCTTTTGTGATGTCAAAAATTGTGAAATGCAGAGTTGCCAATGGTTGACTCGAAGACCGAAAGGTCCCTTCGCTGTCTCCTGGCCAAGGCAACTTGGTGAATAAAATGTAATTACAATTACAATGGTACAGAATCAAACGGATTAAATCAAATTTTTGCAAATAAGGGGATAGTGGAAAAAGGTCTGGGAGAGCTCCTTATTACTGGTAGCCTATCTCAAGTACCGGTAGTTCTCATTTCTCAAATGAAACTGATTTCAAGCATTTTCTCTAAATAAAATTAGGCCTATGCAAAAAATAGGCTAGAACATTTTTTATCATAATTAAAATGGATATCTTAAACAATTAGGCTAGTGTCATCTCATTTACAAATACCGTACTTAGTCAAGCTTTGCATTCCTTAATGTTTTAGGCCCATGGTAAAATGTAACTATCTCCACAGGCTTCAAGTAGAAAACTAAATGTTAATCAACATTTATCCACCTTTCCAGCCATGTTGTGTTAATTAGGCTACTAGTAACTTAACTTTGTGCTAAAGTGGTTGAAACATTGGTCCACTAGTTTGACTTTGAGTTAGGCTACTTAGTCAAGCTTTGCATTCCTTGATGTTTTAAGTCCATGGTAAAATGTAACTATCTCCACAGGCTTCAAGTAGAAAACTAAATGTTAATCAACATTTATCCACCTTTCCAGCCATGTTGTGTTAATTAGGCTACTAGTAACTTAACTTTGTACTAATGTGGTTGAAACATTGGTCCACTAGTTTGACTTTGAGTTATAGGCCTACTGCCAAAATTATCATACCGTAATTCTACCACCACAAACCTTACAGCAAAATGCTCATTTAGTTTGATCAGGCTAGTTGCTGGTAAATTCAACTTAAAATCTAAACCACAAAAAACTAAACGAGAGTGAACTGTTCCTTGAAGATAGTCTAATCTAACAATTTTTTCTTGCATACATTTATGCCTAAGGTTAATCATTATAAACAGCTTAATATTACTGCACTTCTTTCAAAATAAAAACAATGCGCTTTCTTGCTGCATACTTTTTCATACTTTGCTTTATTTTGTAGAGTAGGATTACCGGTAGCCAACAAACTGCTCACATAGCCTCGGCTAAGCATACAGCCTAGCCTACTGCGGAATAATGAAAAAAAATTATTTGGTAATTCACCACCTACGTTTTAACGCAGCTGTCTTTTGATCTATTGATTACTAATGCTCAAAACCAAACCAACATTTGGACCATTTTCCAACTAGGCCTACCATGTTTGTTCAGCAACACCAAATAAGAGTACAATAACCAACCAAACAGCAACAAACACGCATTTCCTAAACAGTTATGCTACATACGGGAGTTTTGAGATAAATCAAATAAAAAATTGATTTGATTCGATTTAAAAGGGCATTCAGGACGTTTTTTGTTTAAACAATTTTTCTTCAAAACCATAGTGAAACAACTTTGGCAATTTTTTAGAATTTTTTCGCACCAATTTCGATTTTCTTCGGCCAAGAAATCGCAGATATTTGCAATTATTTTTCCCCATAGACTAGGGAGAAACGCTTTCTGAACATAATTTGAGACATGCTTTTCATAACGAGAAGCAAGTCATGCAGAAGTCACGCAAGCAGCCGCAATGAAGCGCAACGGTACGTCGCTTTCGTAAGCGAAAAAGCTGCCGCCACGTAATTGCTATCCCTCAGGCTGGCATCGCTGTCCCAACCCTAACTGTAATGCAAGGTTTTAAAGCAAAAAAAAAAATTGCTCCGTGTATTTTCTTTACCGCTCCTGCGTACTGGGTCCATACTCCATGTACATCCATTCCACGCATTCATAACCCAAACGCAAATCAAACCCTGGTGCGATGGTTGGAAGGCGAACGCGATAACCACTACATACGCAGCTCGCAACAACATACTGACAAAATGTCGTATTTAAACCAAATGCACGAGAAAAAGACAATAGAGGGTTATGCTTAAATGCGGCTCCCTACGTGACTTTTGCATGACTAGCTTCTACTGTTCATAGCCCAAGCGCGAATCGAACCTGGGTGCAATGGTTGGAAGGCAAACGCGTTTACCACCAGTCTAAACAAATCGCAGCAATACAGTACCGGTAGCAAAATGTCGTATTTAAACCAAATGTATGAGAAAAAGGTAAGAGAGGGTTATGCTTTAATGCGGCTGCCTGCGTGACTTTTGCATGACTAGCTTCTACTAATAACGGAGCAAGGTTTGGGGTATCTCTTTCCTACCTCAAGTAGTTCTCATTTCTTCAGTAAAACCGATCTTGAGCAGTATCTCTTTAAAAATTGATCTCTTTAAAAGAGTTGGGCAATAGGCAGTGCTGTTTCGGACTGTTGAATCTCATCAGTAACTAATAGATCTGTTTCATGAGATGATCTAATCTACTTAAGTGACTGAAACAAATAAGTTTGCCCACTATTTCAACTATTCTAGCAATATTTCCTAAGGTTGACAGACCGATAATAAGTAAGGAAAAAGTCTCGTGAAAGAAAGTCGAAAAATAAATGAGCCTCATGAGTTATACACCATGTCTTTCATCATAGCCTACCCGCTGTACAAGGCTGCTATATCATGTGGATAGATTATCATGACAGATTTGTGATGTAACTTATGGGGTGGTTTATTCATTTTTTGACTTTCGAGACAAAACCATCACGAACTTTATTGTTTTTTTCTATGAGAAAAATTTCGTCCGACCTAGAAAATATTACACTAAATAGCATTTTTGCGATCTCTTGAAAAAGTTCCAACGAGTCTCCTTTGTTGCTTAAAAAAATACCACCTCAGAACGAAATATTTAATACAACACTCAGGCGCGTAGTCAGAAATTCGCAATGGGGGTATGTTTGGGGGGTCTGGGGGCGGAGCCCCCAGCGCTCAAAATTTTCCATTTTTTTGCAAAAATAACTTTATTTTAAGGCTATTTTGATTACAAAATAATGCTTTTAAAACGTGGCTTAGAAATTGGCAGTGCAAACAAGATTAAACTGGTGGCATAAATGGGCTATTTGGGACGTGGCTAATGGTAAAATGTTACTGTAGTTCTCTTGTTTAGATGCTGGTAAATTATAAAATCGAATAGTTCAATAAAACTCACATGGAGTAATCTATTTCGTATACCGTTTATAGAGAAAAATAATTGGGGGGGGGGGGGGGGGGGGGCTAATGAAAAAAGATTTGAAAGAAATAATTGGTAATTAACTAATACTGAATAGCCCCCCCTATTCATTAGTTTATAGTATATTTGTTGATGACACCTATGTTTAGCATTTTTACACTTGCGATCAAATTTGATTGCTTATTTTTTACCATTTTTCAAAGTTTTCATTTATTTGTTGGTTTTATTTTTGACAAATTACCCCCCTGAACATATGTTTCAAAAGATGTTTTAAATCACTATTTAGTCCACTCCAGTGCATAAAACTGTCTCAAAAGTGTTAAAAACGTAGTGTTTTTCCCATTCTGCATTTTGGTCGACGTACGAATGAGTGGGGGGGGGGGCTGTAGCTCCCCCCGCCCCCTCCTGGCTACGCCACTGACAACACTTAAAAGTTAGTAGAGCGGTAACGCGTTCGTTTCTCGAGCGTGAGGTCTGAGGTTTAAATCTGGGACTAGTCAAATTGGACTCTGTGTCGCCAACAGCTCGCCACCGCTGCGACCAATGTTGGACATTAACTCGTTAATAATGAAGTTAAGTTCTTCATTAATGAGTTAAAAAGCTTTTGCGAATTAACTATAACTTTTGTTACACTACTTGAATGTTTCCGTTAATCCGTTAAATTTCTAGGCTACATCTATAGGTGTGTTTTAATGCCATAATAACAGAAATAAAAAAAAAGGCTTCCACGCTGTCTATCTTTATAAGAATAGCAAATGCCATAGTAACGGAAATCAGAATAAGTAATTTTTATCTCGTATGGAAA
Organism: Trididemnum nubilum; assembly: GCA_963965965.1. Classification (NCBI taxonomy): domain Eukaryota; kingdom Metazoa; phylum Chordata; class Ascidiacea; order Aplousobranchia; family Didemnidae; genus Trididemnum; species Trididemnum nubilum. Next base: position 7,232,754 of record OZ014489.1, on the reverse strand, counting down.
TGGAATCATTTTATTGGGCATCAACTGCAGATTTATATTGAATTAAAAAAAAAAATTAACAAATTAACTTTACCTTGCGTTACTTTTGTCTTTCAGTTAACTATTCAACTTTAACTTAGTTAAAAAAATTGCTTGAAAATTCTAGGCGAATTAACTCTTAACGAAGTTAACGTTTCTCATTAACTTGCCGAACACTGGCGGCGACATTCGCAATGACGCGGAGATGGGCCCCGCAAACTCGTTATACGCTTGGGGGTAATGCAGGGAGCACTGTATATAATGAAAGGTTTCATTATATGGTTTGAGTCCAAAGCTTAAAAAAAGCATTGCTCTTTCTGCATTATCATAGTTAATTTGCCTAAAAGACTTTTTCAGTAATCATGATCTTAAGGCAGCGCTAAACAAAAATGAATTTGGGTAATTTTATTTTCCAAAAAAAATTAAAAGCATACCAGGCCGAAAATTGTAGAATTTAAAAACAGCGAGCCCAGAATTTGTTGGTTCTTTCAAAAAAAAAGTGATTTTACTGACATGCTATACTTTCAGCCTTTGCATTATTCTCTAATTCGTAGTTTTTGTTTCAGAGAAATTTGTTAATGAAAATCCGTACAACGATGTTGAACTTTATTTCCTCCATCTGGCAACGAATTCCAACTTTATTCGGCCCGGTAGGCCTATATTCTAAATTTCATAATCCCTACTTATCCTAGATTTTATTTGGTCGAGGAAACGGAGTTGTGTTTCTTTTAAAATTAGCATCTTGACTATAGAAAGCACTATATTGGAAGTTGATGGTAGTATTGTACTCGGGACATTTTGCCTATGGCTTTGGTTCGACTAATTTTAATTCACCGGCCAGTTGTTTGAGTGGTAACGAGTTTTTCTCTGGATTGTGAGGTCTGAGGTTCAAATCTAAGACCGATCAAACCAGGGAGGATGTTGCCAACGTTGCGACGTTTTGAAAGCAGCTTTGTAGCAAGGCCGCAATGACACGGAAATCGCCCACAAAGTCGCTACACGATTCGGCGTAATGCAGCGAGTATAATAGAGTGGCGTAGGCTTATTCTGTTTTTTTTTTGCGATGAGGTTTTACGTAGTGTGTCCATTTTTACGCAAACTCTTATACAATATACAGGGCAGAAATCGACACAGAAACACATCACATTTCTTAAATCTTGTACCTTTGGGGGGTGGAGGGCATTAAAATACTTTAAAGAGCAAAATGAAAACTTTGCTGTCAAATAATTCAGATCTGATTTTTTTCTTGTCTTCAGTACAGTATAACCAGAGGTGGAGTCGAGGACACAAGGCTTGAGGCCAAGGCCAATAACAGTCTTTCCGAGAAGACCCTTTCGCGGCCAGGGACCAAGGACACAACCGCAAATGTTCTCCAAAAAAAGTCTTTCAGGCGATCTCCAATTCATAGGCGTACCAAGGATTTTTGATTGGGGAAGCCTAAACCACAAATCACAAGCAATGACGTCACGAAAAATTATCAAAAGAGGAACTTTTTGTGGGACATAGATATTGTATAGGATGGAAGATTTGAAATCGTTGCTAGCTGGCCTTTAACCAGGATTTTGCAAAGGGAGAGGGCTTAAGCTAATAGTTGAAAAGTACAAGCATTTAACTTTGGAAACGTGTTGAGAAAGCTAGTGTAACTTAAACGTATCACAGACGGGGGTCTGGGGGCGGACGCCCCCAGCCGCCGGAGGCTTTCAGGAAGTGGGGGCGAAGCGAAGCCCCCAGCCGTTGGGCAATTTTTTGTAATTTTTAAGAAAAAAAGCTATTTTAATGCCATTGAATCACGATTCGTAAGTGTTCAGAGCCATTTGAAAGCACTAGATTTTTGACAGTATTGAAAACCAATTGAAAAAATTAAATTGTTTAATCCTCCTTTTACTGGCAATTTAAGTCCAAAACACGTTTAACATCTCGCATTTTGGAGTTAAATTTCTATTTTAAGTGATTTGGTTCAGTTAGGGGAAAGTAAGGTGCATTGTCTCTTGCAACATTTGAGCAGTAAATAATTAATAATCCACTCGAAGAGTTTTGTTCTGTCATGAAAATAACCACTTATAGGAGTACATGTTCGGCCAGGGGGCCCAGGCCACTTTAATTGAAGTTCAATCAGCATTTTCCGTGGCTAATTTTTTCAAAAGTATTTTGTGCGTAAAAACCGGCAAGGTGGGGTGAATTACTAAGTTGTTATCGAAAAATGGTGCAATAGATGATTACGCCTACTAACCATGTTATTGCCGGGCCGGATTTACATCGCGCTGGGCCCCTAGCACTTTCGAAATTTTTGCAACATCTTACTGCCAAATATAGGTGACGACCAAAAAAGTCTTACAATTTGAGCGCGGAGCCCCCAGCTGGTACTGCGTCATATTATGGTAAATCCGGCCAAAAACTCTCCATTTCTTTCGGGTTATACGTTTAAATTGACAGGCAAAAATTGAATTGAGTGGGGCCCGGGGCCCCTGGTCTTCAATATTGTTGTTAGTTACTGTTGTAAGCGAAAAATGCAAAAAAAGAAACTGAAGAAACAATAGACTTTTTTGTGACATTTTTATCATTGGTGAAATTTCAATTGGAGGCGGGCCCCCTGGCCCTCCCCTCCTCTTGGTTACGCCTATGCTCCAATAAAGGAAAACAAAAAAGGTATTCGCAAATTTTTCGCGAGGTTTCTGGTGTTTTCCAACAAAATTTCAACTGTTCAAAAAATAGTGCTGTCCTGGAGCACCGAGGACAGGGCAATTTTCGAGGACTTGAGGCCAAGGACTTCAAAATGTGTCCTCGAGGACTCCACCTCTGACTATAACACTTTATCTGGGTGAGAAAAAAACTTTTACTAAATTAAAATTTGAGTATATTTTAAATTTTGATGCCAAAAGCATTCAAAACATTAGTCAGTTTAAATAAAATTAAGCTTTGCAACCATTCATAATTAGCATCGTCATCGTTTTTCTAGGGGACGAGATTGCACAACCAACATAATTTTTCCTATCATTACGAACTGGTTTTGGCGAAGCCCTAAGCTATGGAGCCTAGTTTCAAAGATAATAACAATACGAAAATGCTAACGATAGAGACCATTTGTTGTAAGCTTGCTGCTTTTCCTTCACATTCTGATGAGGACATGTCTTTTCGACATTTATTTTCTGGTTTTAACTGCTACCGTCCGCGATACTTAAAGAAAGAACCGGAAACACGAGGATTTTTCGCCAATGTGGATCGCAGAAAAATTCCCTCTGGTCCGATCTGCGTTCTTGAGAAAAAAAAGAAAAAACGAACAATTTTGCGAACGTATTTGAGCCAATATAGCAAATTATTTTACTTTTTATTGTGATTTTATTATTACAAGTTATTTATAACATCAACCAATAATGTTTTAGCAAGTATAATTTCATATTAAGTTTTCAACAAATCATAAAAATCTTTTCTATTTACGTGCAAATACAGTAGCAGAACATTGAAAATCAAGCACACTGGTAAATTTATTTAACTTGGTATGACGTAACGTGTCGATAACTTTTCTTAAGTTTTGATGCAAATGTCGTTACAAAGTCGATTCTACGATTTCTTAAACTACAATTCACAAGATCATTACTAAATTCGTTCGAATGCAAGAAAAATATTCCGTTCTGGTTCATGCAAAAATTATTACTAAGTGGAGTGGTTTCTGTTTAGGTTTTCAATACGAGAAGATCAATGTTTAATTTTCAGGTCAGTCTAATTTGCACAGATCTTGCAATGCTAGCTGCTAATACTATGGATTTGGTACTATCCAAAATTAGACACAGCGACCTCTTTTACAAATCCAGTTTGAAGCGTAACTTTTATTTTGTTTTCTTAAAACCAAAAAAACAAAAAAGTGGAAGTGTTGCAAGCAGCTAGTATAGGCGGTTAGTAATGCCAAAAAACTCAAGAAGCACGAGTTTAGATACTCCGTGCTATCTTGGACGATGATCAAAATTTCTGGGCCATACGTGATTAACACACCGGTAACGAAAAGATGCATGCACCACTTAAGTAGAAAAAATATAAAATTGGATAAAAACACAGTGGGTATTAAACAAGATTTGATAAAACTACAGCTATAAAACAAAAAAAAAAAAACGCAAAAAAGTTCCTGGTTTCATGAAAAAAAAAAAACGTTGTCAGTGATTAAAAACAGTTCAAATTCCAACTTTAAGCAAACAAGTTTCAAAATTTTAAACAATAAACATGTATAACACAATTGAAGTGCCAATGAAGAGTTCTAAAAGAGTTTTACTCGTTTTTGGTTTACATATTACAACTTCACGTATTAGAAAAAAAAAAACTGGATAAAGTTTTTTGTGAAAATAGATTTTCAAAATTAGTACTGTATTTGAACTACAAGTAAAACGAAAAAACAGAAAACTGGGGTAGAGAAGACGTTCCATTGTATACCTATCCTGAAGATTTATCGCTGGATGGAATACATAGCATAGATAATTCGCTAAACATGCGCAAACGAGTGGAATAAACTGAAGCAGAAATAAATAGACTAAGTTAAAATTGGAGCAAAAAGCACTTTACTATATCATCATAACATGGTGGATCACATCATCACATGTTGAGTGTTTGCTTTAGGACTGAAATATTTTTCCTCATTTGCCTTGCCAAAGCATGTTAGAATAAATTGAGACAAAACAGATCAGGCTGGATTTGGAGACATGATGCTAATTCGCACACAGCAGCACACAATTTCGTTGCACTCACAATCGGGGGCGTCGAGTGAACAATCAGGACAAGACGGGCATTGACAGAGAGGAATTGAAGTCGACTAAAAACATGAAAAATAGTTACTACCTTTTCTCATTGAATTCGCCTTTATCGACGATATGTGATGCTCAATCAGGACTTTTTTCAAGATTAAAGCTGTTTTAGGCAATGAGGTACTTCTCAGACTACTCTGGAGAAAAGAGGTGATTATAGCAGCTTCTCAAAAGAATTAAACTCTCGTGTAAAGACTACGCAATATTGCACCACAATCTAGTGAAAACGAAACGGAATAAGACCTTCTGACCAACTGACAGTGAAGGTTTTTGTCTGCAGTCTCTGTCTTTGGGAGATCCATCATTAGATGCGTGTGAAATTTTCTACCTAGAGTTGTGGAAAATTAGGAAAGCAAAATTTGTTGAAATACATTAAAATCTTCCTTTTGAACTATTTCTCCAATATCATGCATGGAAAAGATCAAACATAAAGCGGTAGAAATCATGTTAACGAAACTGTTGAGTTTTGGCGTTGTTTTAACTCACAATTATGGGTTACGATAATAAAAGTAGGAGCGATGCAGCATGATAGCCGCCTATCGTTTCCAGACTGAAGTTGAAAATACTGAAATCAGGTGAAGTTCGACAAGCTGATTTGCTACAATCAAAATTAAGGTAAGTGATTGTGATCTACCACTACAAAAAACTACATAGTGCATACAAACCCACTACTATCTAATAAACTACGAGCTAAACTATGAAACAGCAGAAAACAAAACACTAACTAACAGAGGGAGACAGATTTAGAGCGAGCCTTTTCGACGTGACTTACTTCACCAGTGAAAGTTAAGAGAAAAATCATTCGCGCGATTTTATAATCACGTTTAAAGTAAGATGAAAGCTGGCGTTTGAGTTGAAATGATTTAAAACCAGTCGTGAAAGTAAGCTGGAATGGTCAGTAACGCGTTTCGGTAACAGGTTGATGTTCTTATGAATTCATTGAAGATATTAAAGGTATTGCTAACACGTCTTTAAAAGCTTTCTTGAAAGATAAGTTTGGCAGGTTACTTGCTTCACTCGATTTTATCAAGCTAAGAGATATGAAAAACTATTACGTTTAAAATATACTAACTACCATTTTGGGGCGAATAAGTAAAAGAAAATGTATGTTGATATAACTACTAAAACGCAAACGCAACACACTGCAAACTAACACCAATACCTTAATTCCAAAACGACTGTCGCATTGAGAAAATAAATCATATGGACCAGAGTGTACGCTTAAAGGCGGTGAATCATCCAGCCAATTCCAGCGGTTTACAATAGCTAAAATTGAACTATAATTTTTGAAATTTTTTGTTTTAATTTTGGGGCTGCGTTTGCAATGACATTCAACAAATACAAAAAGATGTCCCCCGGAAAAAAGTTTTTGGAAACTCTGAGTTTTGATCTTCCCGCCAAAACCAACAGTTCTCTAAACTATTAGGCCTACTGTAATCTTATTAAACTATTAGGCCTAACTGTAATCTTATTAAACTATTAGGCCTAACTATCTCTAAACTATTAGGCCTAATAGTTTAGAGATATTTAAGCCTAATTGGGCCTAAACTATTTAGAAATAAACTATCTCTACACTATTAGGCCTACCACAGTTCTCTACACCATCAGGCCTACTGTGGTTTTGGCGGGAAGAACAAAACTCAAGAGTTTCCAAAAACTTTTTTCGGGAGGACATCTTTTTGTATTTGTTGAATATCTTCGCAACCGCAGTCCCAAAATTAAAACAAAAAATATCAAAAATTATACTTCAATTTCTGCTATTGTAAACCGCTGGAATTGGCTGGATGATTCACCGCCTTTAATTCCCACTTATTTGATATTTAACTCAATGTGGGAGGTTTAACTCAATGTAACTCAATTTCAGTGTAGAATCACATTTCGACTTTTTTTCCTTTCGTGCAGTTCTGATTTTTTTGGCCATATTTGATTTATGGGTTATCTTTGTTGTGACCGGCATTGCTAATTTCGCAGCAATGCCCAAAAAGCATTATCAGCAATTGCAAGAGAAATAATGCGAAAAATCCAAAGAATATCTTAAAAATTTAAAAAGACAAAATCAATAAAATCAATTGAGATTTCACATTTTACAACCAATCAATTTCTACGCACTATTGGTTTTAAAACTAATAGTTTAGTAAGCAAAGAAGCTATGTTAAAATGACCCATGGAATATGGCGAAATCTTACAGTCGGTTTTATGAGTTGATTTCAAAGTAGATATATTTGACTGGTCAGAATTGACATGAACAAAACTCTGTTCCCTGCAGAATATGAATACACTGGATAGTAAATCTACTTAAAACAAAACTAAACCGTTTCTCTACCACATATCACATATTTTTGGCATCTTGATACAGTTCAGTAGAACTCTTAGCTATCAAATAAGCAACTATGTAAAACTAAAAACCTTGTTATCAACATCTCACAATAATTAGTTACAGGCTAATATGACAAAAATTCTAGTGACTATGCAAATTGTATGATAGGTGCAGTGTTTACATTCATTTTTTACAATTATTCACTGATTGATTTACTCTTAAAAACGTACACCATTGCACTATTTTCAGGTTTGAATTAAATAATGTTAAACTTTTTAGCTCATACCAGCTAATGAAATACATGAAGTTTGCAATTATTAAGCAACTTAATTAGTACTGACGTTGATATATTCACACACTTAGTCGTGTTGTTCAATTTATCTCAAAAATCCTTTAACAAACTATATATATATATTTTTTTGCATTCAGTACTACATTGCGATAACAAATACTGTCTTATGTGGGTCACTTATCCAAAAACTTCGTTACAATGATAAAAATCTGATTAATCTTACTTCGCAGCATTCCCCTCCTCCTCCACCACAACAAGAAAAGCAATCATCGATGTCGCATCTCTGCACCAAACATAAAACACATAATCAATTGATTGCTCAACAGACCTATTTACGTGATCGAAATTTTTTACCCAAAGGTTGATAACAAAATTTATTCAATAGGGATAAAAACGCAATTTTTTCCGTAAAAACTTTTTGAATATGACTTTCAGCAAAGTCGACATCATGTGAGCTTTTGCAATAAGCTTTTCGGACCATACTAATCAGTTGCGATCTCTGTCTGGTTGGGTATGTGGTGAGCAGGTATTTCCAGCTAAAAGTCATATTTAAATTTTGCACCACCTCAAAATTGTCCAGAAAAACTTTTTCTTCATCAAGACTCGTTAAAGAGCTGTAAATTAAACCTAGGAGTAAGTCTGGCGCCAAATTCCAGCATAGTCACAAGCAAAATTGGATACATTGGCTCATAAGTCAAGCCGGAGAGTCGATCGTAGGTTGTTCAACCAAGCCGGTCAACCACACAGGGACGCGTCTTTTTGATCCGGATGTTAAATAAGATTTACTTTGAACGACTTTATTGTAATTGTAATTGCATTTTATTCAGCAAGTTGCCTTGGCCAGAAGACAGCAAAGGGACCTTTTGGTCTTCGAGTCAAGCTGCCACCCGCCCATCTGGCTACCACACATGGTGTAGGCTTCACACTGTCCCTTTAATTGCTGAACGTCAAGCAGGGAAGCTGTGAATACCAATTTTTATAGTCTTTGGTTTGACCAGATCGAGAATCGAACCCGAGTCTACCGCTTCAGTAGCAGACACTCTATCCAATCATTGAAACAGTAGCTACATAAGTCAGTTAGTGGGAATAAGACACTGAGCTTATGAGCATCAACAAAATTTCAACGCTCATAAACGTCGAATACAGGGGAGCATCCAGAAATTTTCTAACGGGGGGGGGGGGGGGGGGGGTAAACTTTTTAAAAATCAACCAGTACCAAATTGTAGTTAATTTCTTTTTAACCATTAATGAAAACGCACGCTAATAAAGTCAAACAGGGTTTCACGGTAACGGTTGCATTTCGTTTTGACATTGTTTATTCAAAAACTTTGTAATAGCGATTTTGAAAGTTGTTGGGTGTGTGCGAGAGAACAAGTTACTACTATGAGAGCTTGGGGGCGAACCCAGTCGCTGAACAATTCTTGCTATTTTTCGGGAAAAAATAGCCATTTGGATAAAATTTGCACGTTTTTAGAGCAATAGAAAACGTTAAATAACTAAGATTTGGAAGAGTTTGCAAGATTTTTTTTTTGCTCAGTTCAATGTGCCCCGTACACTTACTGCTCAAGTCCTAAATACGTCTAAAAGCTAAAAATCGCATATTTGGCTAAAATCTTTTTACGTGAATTGGGCAAGGAGGGAGCTTCAGCCCTCTTAGTTTCCCCTGGTTGCGTCTCTGAGTAAGGCATATTCTATTTTTTCATATATGCTCAATAAAAAGCTGAAAGTTTAGTTTGCTGTAAAGAAGCTATAGTTGCGAGTACTGTAAAAGTGCAAAAGTCTACACCTACTGTAGTTCAGTAGCCCATTGCAGTTGCTAAGCAAGCTTAATAAAATTATTTACCATCAGTCAAAGTGTGTTTCAACTTACTGCAAAAGCTTTAAATTTCAAAATGCCATATACTTTGTTCAGAAACGTATATGGCATTATCGAACTCTGCACTATCCCGTTAGCGTTGAACACCGTTTACACCCAGGCTTTACTAGGTGTTAAATAGTAAGCTAAACGTCGAGCGTATCCTTCATTTTTTGCAACCAAAATTTTGGTACGCCAGAAGTGGCGACTTAAATAAACGAAGTATATGGCATACACTCATACGCTATGATGCACAATGTAGGATGCGTCTTAAAACGGTTTGTGATTGCTTCGACGGCACAGCAAAATTTGAAATTCTTGAATACGTTTGCAAAATAAAACTCGACCCAAAACCAAAATAAAACCTAATTTTGTGGTGGCTTTTATCTTCAAACAGCGAATTTGTTTGCTTTTTATATTTTCAAAAGTGTATTTATCTTAATAGTATTTTATTACACAAGGGCAACTTTTTTCACTAAATGGCCGTCTGTCTCTTTTTAGTGTCAAGCTCTGCTCTGCTCAGAAGTTTATGACACGGTATCCATTATTCAATATCCATGGATACATCAACACACATGTTTCTGTCAGCAAGATTGAAGGTCAACCAAACGCAAAAATCTCAATTACTAAATATCCTCCGGGGGATCAAATTACAGCGCTAAAACAATATTTTAATTGATTAACAACAACTTTGCTGAAAATAAATCATGCTGTTTTTTGAGTTTCAAAATTATGTTGTTTTTTTCAGTTCCAAAAGAGGGGGTTCAACCCCCGAACTCCGGCTCTGGTTGAATATTTCATGATTAAAATTTTGCAACTAAATGAACAATATAAACTTTCAGTACTCACTCTTCGCGGACCACATATGGAATCGCAACATGACTTCACATCAGGAGTTGTACAATCACACACTTGTGCACATTCAATGCAACAGACCCAACAGTTGGTAGGCTCGTCTGCTTTTCCAAAGCAAAGACAATCAGAACAAAAACCACTTCTCTGCAAAAAAACCCAACAAACTGATCAATCTAAAGGGCAATCATATTTGTAGTTACTAATAGGGTATAAATATTGCTTGGAAACGTTTGCGTTATTATTAAAAATTTATAACCTAATGTACAACAGAATTAATAAAGGGAAAGACTATTTCACCAGAAACTTTTAAGCTACTGAGATTAAAACAAAAATGGGGAATAGTTATTTGCACATTTTTTGGTTTGCTTTTTCAAGGGTCACGACTAGGGCTTAGTTATATTTGAGCCAGAATTATTAAAAAAACTAGAGCTCGACCGATATGACTTTTTCAGGCCGATATCGATATTTTGGAAATTTTTAGGCCGATACCGATAACCGATATGTTAATTTATTAGCTACGAAGCTTTGTCACTATTTTTCAACAAATTTGACACTAAAAGCTTCAGTAATCCCCATCCAAAGAAAGACTATGGCAAACACAAGCCACACTCCAGTACTATTTAATAAAAAAACAAACAAAAAATACAACGATTTGGCAATAATAGTTAAGAGCGGTTGTGCTTGCTCTTAAAAATAAACAGTTTAAGGTAATTGTTTTAAGCCGATATTTTATCGGTGGTAAACACCGATACGATATATCAGCTTGACCCTGATATCGGTCGCTATATATCGACTGACCGATATATCGGTCGAGCTCTAAAAAAAACTACAGATAAAAATATAATTAACTTAAGTCTTTTATTAATTAATAATAATTTAAAGTTGCATGTAATCAATCAAGTGCATACAAAGCATCATAAAATTAGAGTCATGACAACACTTAAAGCATTGCGTACGACAAAACATACATCTCACTTTCAGATGACTTTATTTCTTTTAAAACAAGATCATGGAAAATATAGCCGGCAAAAAGACTATTTTCGATATGGTATCATATTTTTATATTGGTTCCCCCCCCAAAAAAAACACTGTATGAGTTTGTAGATAGATCTTTGTGAATTTTCGGAGATTTTACTAGACAGTTAATAAAGCATCAAGGTTTAAAAATGTCTCCTAATCACAATTTCAGAGTACTACTTGACGTTTGCGAAGTTAAAAAGTTTCTGGTAAATATCGGCATACAACACAATAGTCTTTACCATAGGTGGGCAAGTTAATGCAAAACGTTAGCTTCGTTAACCACTAGTCCGTTAACAAACTTCACACCTCCGTTAACGTTAATCCGTTATTTTCGGCTTTAATTAACGGAAGTTAACAAAGTCCGTTAATTCGTTAACATTTTGCGTGTAATTTACATTTTTTCTTATTTACTCGCTTCTTGAACATGTATTGACGTTGTTGAGCTGATTGTAAGAAAACATTTATTGCTATGGTGTTTTTTTGGTATTCTGGAAGTTACATTTTACAGTTTAATCTAATTTCAAGATAAAAATAGGTTCAAATGCCCCAACGAAACTGCGATCGCAAAAATCTTGGAAAATTGTGAACAGCGATAATTAATAGACCTATGAGGCTGCAGCTTATTTATTTGCCATAAAAAGCTCCTTTCTTTGCTTTCTTCTATAAAACTCGTGCTAATACGCAATAAGTGTTACCAGTGCAAACTGGTTTGTACCGGAACGATGAATAAATGAAACAAAATATTAACGATAAAAACCTCAACGGAAGTTAACCGAACTTCACGGAAGTAATTTAGTCTGTTAACATGAAAAAAATTTTTACGAATTAACGAGTCAATGAAAAAGTTAGCTTCGTTATTAACGGACTTGTGCCCACCAATGGTCTTTACCACTTTAAAACATTTCTAAGTTGGGCATAAGAAATTGCTGCAAATCAAATCGCATCATCTTGAATAACTTCGAATTACAATTTTGTGATTACATCCTTATTTACATAGTTCTTTTTCGAAAACAGTAAAGTGCAGACTTTAAGTCAAGCTTCCAACTGCCCAGCACACATTGTGGCTTTACTTTGTTTCAACATCAAACAGGTACCGGTAATATCAGATATATGAGCACCAATATTTAGCTTGGCCAAATTGGAATCAAATCTGATCTTCTATTTTAGTGGGCCTACCAGATGCTCTATTCACTCAACCACGATTTGCTCATACACAGTTATACTCACAATAATAAGAACATGACCTTAACAGCTTAATCAAACAGTTACCTATTTGTATTTTTTAAACACTACCAGCTCTAACTGCGTAACTAAAAAACAAAACAAACATGTAGAGAAAAAATTTCGGAAGTAATGGCTATTTTTGCAAGACATTTTATTTTAATGTAAAACCAGCCTATTTTTACAGAATGAGCAGTTGTTACAGGCAAGTTTAGAGACATGGTTAGGGTAAATTTAGCACTAGCAGTAGTAGGTAAAATTAGCATTGTCATGAATAGCACAAGGCAATTTTTACTCTGTTGTTAAAATTTTCTCACAACTCATTAATTACAAACCTTTAGCACTAATACAGGTAATAGTTTCAAAGTTTCCAAGCATTATTCAGCTAACAACAACACAATTTATAATCTTAACATAATATGATTTACCACAAGGCATTGTCGAATGCAAATGAGTATTGTAACTCCAATTAAATAAAGACCTGTACCAACAATTACCCATCCAGCAATTGGCACTCTCATTGTGACTGGAGCCACGGTAGTTGGAAGAATGATCGGCTGAAAACAAATACCAATTGGTTCAGTTGAATCAATTTACTCATTAGACAGACAAATTACAATAAAATTACATTTGAATAATGCTGACAATATTGTTAATGATTTGAATAATGCTGACATTTGAATAATGCTGACAATATTGTTAATGATTTGAATAATGCTGACAATATTGTTAATGATTTGAATAATGCTGACGTTTGAATAATGCTGACAATATTGTTATTTACTTTAATGCACACAGAGTATTGGTTATAGCATGCCTTTGTCAGACGTCAATAAGTATTGAGTAGGGTACCAGTGACCAGCACTGCAGCAGTAAACACTTTTAGTTTACAGCCAGCAATATCAAAAGCTGCATGCACCTTGCAGAAGAGCAGCATCATTGAAGGTATAGATATTTTAAAGCAGAATCAGGTAGGCTACTGCACCAAATTGAAATAGGCTATGGCAGGTAGTTCATATTCTAGAGTATGCTTTAGCCCTGAACCTATCTATATTGGCAGTACTGGTACATGATAAAAAATGTGTACATCTGATGTAGGGTAAAATCAGGTAATTCTGCAACTTTCTCACTTACTTTTAATTTTCAGGAAACACTGACTCTTTCTGAACTCTGTTTGGACTGCATCTGCGCAGTATTTTGTTTGTGGCTTTTTTCGAACCAACATTGAGGTGCTATGATGTCATGTTTGCTAGCTGCATCACAAAAAAAGGGTTGCCAAAATTTCTGGTAAAACTGGAAATTCCGGAAGCAAATAAATCATTTCTATTTTTTGTTCTGATTATCTCAGCTGCTTATTTAGTGTTACATTTAGTTAATTTGAATAAAGTGTATTCAGATTTTTGACTAATTCGAGAAAAACTGAAATTCTAAAATATGCTGCTTAGCTAGGCTAAAAGGCTGAAAAAAAGGGGAGGGGGGCAAATACGATCTATGATTCTACCTACAAAAGGCCAAATAAAATTAAAATCCAATCCGTAAAATTTTACAAATTCTTGTTTTTATTAATTTTCCAGATTATGATTCCATTCGCTAAAAGTTTTTTCATCAAATTTAAGTCTTATATTATCAACTAATGGCGTTTTAATTCTTACAATTTTTGTTAGCTATGCAAAACTTCTGCTTTTTAAGCTGATGCTTTTAAGGTAAAGGAATGGAATATTTTAAAGAAATGTGCTTACAAGTTGTGTAATATAACAAAGCACTGCCAAGTGCAATCACCAACGAAAGTAGGCTACAGCGCAGCCTAGATAGGGGGTGTCATTAAGTATGAGCCATTGCTTTTTTTTTAAGCTTTGAGACTCGTGGAGGAGCGCGCGTGTGCTCTCTCCTTCCCTCCAATCTAAGCTATTCCCCAAATCTAGCCCTAACCCTAATGAGTGCACGCATGAGAGGAGCGAGAGTGCATACATGCTCATACTCGAGTCGCAGAGATTTCGAAAGAAAGCAGGCACCTTAAACGTAACAACTTCCCTAGATATCAGCAGGAAGAGGCAGGCCACAAGCTTCCAAATGTTTTTGAAAGTTCCATTCAATTATTAACAGAAATATTGCAGCTGCGAGAAAAGAGAATATAGAGGTATCCAAAGATTACCAAAATTTTTGTAGCCTAGGTCGAACAGGAAATACTTAAATCATTTTTAAAAAGCTTAGATTCTAGACAGAAGCTTAGAGTTTCAAAATTCTTGAAAGACTTGCCAGCATCAAATCTTAAATTTTCATACCGGTACATGCAGAAACTTATGGTTTTCTGCCAAAGTTTTTGATTGCCGAAATTACTCGACTTCACCCTATAGGCCAACCACATAAAATTATACCGTATGTAATATGGTGGGCTACCAGTAAAGGAAAATAAAAAATTAATTTTTAGGCTCAACCCCAACCCGCGTGCCACCCAAAACCAAATTTTACTCTTACCAAATAACACTTTTGCTGCCAAACCACGTAAATTTACAGTTTAGCTTTACAACAGTTGAGTGCCAAGCCACGTAGATCTACGATTTGTGGCTGATCACATTGGTTGAGTGCCAAAACCACCATAAAACCATATATCCACATGGTAAACTAATAAGCAAGCTGCATGCAGTCTAAGCGTGTTCAGTGTATGGCTGTCGCATGATCGATTAGCATGGCTATAAATCTAAGGCATATCAGATAAAAAGGAACAGCAGCCTACTGTATAATACAGCATTGTTGCTTTATGTTGCTGAAAACTACCAGTGGCAGGCTATTATTATTATTATTAGCTTTTTATCTTTAGAAAAGTCTAAATTATGGATGTGTTATGAATTACCGTAGCAGATTAGTGAAATTGTTGAATAGTGATTCTGAAGACAGCGATCTTGATGATTCTTGCAGCAATTTTGATGATGACTTAGATCTGATGACAAGCTGACAAGTGATTTGGAAACTGATAATGATGATGATACTATTCTACCTGCACCACCATTCAAAAAACCAAATAGAATAAAAGTGCTTTTATTTATAAGCTACCGGTATTAGTGTTAACTGTAAATCTTAAATTTAGTAAATATTACAAGAAAATTGAATAATAGTAGTAATACCGCCATTCGTAGTAAAACTGCCACTTGCAGTAAAACCGTCTGGCACACTAAACGTTAATGCGAGCAATCACGCTCTGGCAGCGAAAGTGTTAAGTAGCCTAGTATACTTACTGGTAACTCTACAGTTAATCTTGGCCCAATTCGCAATGTTAAAACAATTGAAAATATGAAGTGACTTGGCGAATGGAACACACACAGTTACATAAACAAAGATTCCAGTGACCTCACTTGTTTCTGGAAATTTTTATTTTGATTATTACACTTAAAGGTTTGGGGTTAGGGCTTAGATTAGGCTTTGGGTAAGGGCTAGGATTAGGGTTAAGGTTAGGGCTTGGGGTTAGTTTTTTTAGGCTTTATTTCAAAATGTCTGCGCGAATGGAACATTCGCCAAGTCTCTTCCTTGAAAATAAATGAAGTGTGATGTAAATGAGCAAATGAACGTTAGTTTTTGCTCGCTTATTCTCTTTACAGACGTTACATTGCGATAATGTAACATTAACCAATCCCAAAGATTAATAAATAAAACTTACTGGCATGTTGTCATTGACTGATTCGTGATTGATCTGATAACAATCTCTGATCTGAGATCTTCTCTCAATCTCTTGTTATGGTGCAATAAAAATTGGTTATCACAATTAAAAGTTCCGTATAGCTAGCAATAGTTTGTTCTTCGATCCAAACACTACAGAAAAAGTTACTCTCTGCTACCAGTTACAGTACCATTACCAATAGCGCACAGGGACACAGCCTTCCACCAAATTTTCTTCGCACTTATGTTATTTGTTTGGAACTAAAACAAAATAGCGTTAGTTTGTTATGCTTCAGTGATTTTCAAACAAAAATTTATTTATCTTTGAAAAGAAACTAAATCATGGTCATCTTAATGGCTGTCACCGGGAATATAAAATAAATCAAGTTTATTAGCTCAGCTGGGGTAACAGAAAACTTTTTCCGAGGTTTTGATAGGCTATGCTTAGGGCATGGCTATTCTACTCAATTTTTCTAGCATTTATTCGGCTACTTTACATCAATCTTCATGACGTTATGATTATAATTTATTTTATTTTAGACAACAACGGTTAATAAGTGTTATAAGTGTAAAAAGAAACAGAATAAACAAACCAAACCAAGAGGCATATGTGTACAGGCACCACAGCACTTATTTTCAGGTTTCACCAAAAGAGTATGATTGTAGTCAGGCCAGGCGCCGCGGGGGGCATTTCGAGACCATGCCCCCAAATCACAGCTCGTGCCCCCCAAGCAAGATGTGTACCCCCCTAAAATACTGCATGTGCCCTCCCAAGCGTGAGTATGTCGCAGCCAGCGAAAATTTTCCCACGAAAAATTCATAAATTTATGTAATTTGTTAAACTTCCTCACACTGTTTGACATAGTTTCGACTTCATCGGTGGAAACTATAAACAGTTGTGAATAAAATTCTGTTTTCGTTTTATTTCCGCTGTACCGTTTAACTGATCTTTCAGCAAATTCATATATATTACATTGATGTTGTTTGGTCGTGAAGAACACGCAAAACTCAGAATAAAAATCAATCGAGAAATATTAGTCTGTAACAACGACCTAGCGACAAGGAAAATTTCATTCCAAGACGAAAAACACGAGTGAACACCAAGACTGAGCCTAAGATTTTGCGCCGAAGACCTTTTCTTTTTTTTTTTTTTTTTTGGTTTTCACTTCTGAATTTGTGGGGTAGAAACGAGGTCCGCACCATTAAATTCCACTACGCCCCGCCAGGCAATGAACGTGTTCCCCCGAGCAAGACTTGTGCCCCGAAAGAACGTAAACGGACAGAATTAATACCTTTTTTTTGGTCTTCTCTCCCAAAGATGAAGGTAAAATTTATTTGTACCCCCCCAAATATTTCTTTTGCCCCCCCCTTAGTCACGCTACTCTAATGCCGGGCCTGATTGTAGTACTAAGTCGTAATACTTGTATAAACAGAAACTGTTTGAATTCATAAAAGACATATCCAAGTATTATTAGAATTCAATCATCTTTGCTAAAATCTAAAAACATTTCTGGGAATAAGCGCTTAGAATGTTGGGATCTTAGCAGCAACCAGACCCTCACTGGCACTCATAAAACGCGTATGTTACGCAAAATTCTGTGTGTATCATTGTTGCTCACACGCATGCGATTAAAAGCAGTACTTAAATTGAAGTTAGCGTCCCCCGACAGAAATTTATAGTTTCCCTACCGAGATTTCCGCGTCCTCCTGACGAGATTTTAGCGCTCTCTTCATTGAGAAAAAGCGTGTGGATGATTAATCGAAAAAGTGGCTGTCAGCACAAATAAATCCCAAATTCCGGCCGAATATAGTATCAAATTGCGGTGAAGACCTTTTTTGGTCTTCACTCGATTTAGAGGACAAAATCCCTTCAATTTTTGAGCAAGACCTTTCTTTTATTTTTGCTCTTCAATCGAATTCGGGGACTACATCTGAACTTGAAGCTCAATTTCCATTAGATTTCATCCGCATTCCGTATGCGTTTGGTCAAAAATGTGAAAACGTCCCCCCATGCAAAATTTTACAGGTAAAATACTGATAAAAGTATATTGGGTGTAATTGCACCATAAATGACAACCTTATAGGGGAGTACAGTATGAACGAAACAACGTATGTTTTACGGTACTTGAATATTTAATAAATCTCGATCGCAATTTATTTGCCGCAGAATATAGCATTCTAACTTAGCGTTTTATGTCATCATCATCCAGCAAGTAGCCTATGGTTTATGAGAATACCCAAGTATCGTACTTTATCAGAAAATTTTGTTTTAGTGCCAGAAAGAAAAATAAAAGTAGGGGTCGAATAATGCAGGGTATTAATGTTTTTGACGCTCCACCAATTTGTCGCTTTTTTGTTTCCAATTTGGCAATTTGTAATGATTTTTGTGTTAACGATTGATTCATTTTGTCACGTGATTTTCTCATTTACCGTACGCTTGTTTTTAACGTTGCATTCCAGCCCTGACGAAGATAGATGGTATATGTCCAGAGTAAAACCTATCAAAATGTCGCGAAAAATTTTTTCTGCCCCACCATTTGAGCTAATAACCTTGGTTTAAATCGTGATCAATCAAACCATTGCCATTGACCAAACCATAGACAAGAGTCTATGAACCAGATTTGTTTTTAAATAAAAGATACATTCAAACAGAAAACAGATTTAGCAGAGACAAAATTCTTGATGAATTTACTTATTTATTTTTCTTATATGGTGTTGAAGTACAATGGAGTATAGGCCACATTGTGGGTCTAAACTAAACTATAACGTCTGTGTCAAAAGGACGCGTCCCAATGCGGTCGACCGGCTCGGTTGAACAACCTATCGAGCAACTCTCCGGGTTGACTAACTAATCCATATTCAATTGCACTTTCACTTGTGGTTACGTTGGAGCTGATGCTACATCATCTCCTTCCCTCTACGCTGGCGACGGCTCAAACACGCCTCCAACCAGCGCAAGGAAGAGTGTTCAGTGTTCACCACTCCAACGTCCTGGCGTGCTCGCCATTGTAACGTAAGTGTCAAAAGGACATTTTTTATTGATAATGCACCATACTGTACACACGCGTAGAGGAAAAAAAAATCAAGTCCTTATCAAATTTAGCAAAAACAAAACAAAAAAACAAAGAATGTAACTAACACAGCAAACAATCAAGAATAAAGCAAAAATAATAATGTAAACAGTGTGTACATGGAGATCATCATGTTGTTCGACTCAAATAAGGGTTTCCAACTCTTGTATCAGTTCCTGCTTCAGGTCCTTAAAAATATCATAGTATCCTTGGTCTGCTTTTTTCATTTCCTTTTTTTCACGAATTGCACAATAATTATAAATTCTCGCTATAATATTTTTTTGACTTGGTTTTAAATTTTCTTTGTTACTTTTTATTCGTAATTGCCAAATAGTGTAATTAGTTATTGATAATAGAATTGTTATTGGTTCAACAAAAGTTTTGCAATCATCATTAATAAATAATAATTTATCGGAAATAGTGGATTGAAAGAGTCATGTTGTAAGTTCGTGATCTTTTGCAATATTATTTTGATTGTATCCCAAACTTTTTTAACTTCAACACAGTTGACGAACAAGTGAATGGCGGTGTCTTGGCCTTGGCGACATAAGTTACAGGAATTAGGGGTGGGGTCTCGTCTTAGGTGTAGCAGGTTCCAAAAAGTTCTATAATTGAAAGTTTTATTATGATTTGGAAGGATGGGGTGATGGGCAATGAGCCAGTGTTGGTTATTCATCTGTTTGGATTGTACGTTTAGGTAGTCAGGACTTGCTACAATGCGGCGATATATTGAACGCAGTTTGCCCTTTAGTATCTCAGGGAGAGTGATTTTATACTTTTTAAGTATATCGATTGCGTGCTTGTAGAATGGGGAAAGGAAATCTCGGCGTGGTAAGTTGTTAAGTACTTTCAAATCGAAAATTCTTGACAAATGGCGTCCAGCTTCGTATTCGATTATATACATATGGGTATTAAACGGCAAGAGTTCGT
The DNA here is from genome assembly GCA_963965965.1 of Trididemnum nubilum. NCBI lineage: Eukaryota > Metazoa > Chordata > Ascidiacea > Aplousobranchia > Didemnidae > Trididemnum > Trididemnum nubilum. The sequence goes on along the minus strand of OZ014489.1, from coordinate 7,212,737 downwards.
CACGAGTTTTGAAATATTCAAAAAGACTGCGAATATAGAAAAGATCACAATAAATCTGTGGATTCGGATAGTTTATGCCACCATCAATTGTCGCTTGCCGAAGCTTTTCCGTTGATGGGTTCACATTGTGGTTGTCCACCAAGTAATTTAGAAAAACAGATTCGACAGTCCGCTGGCAGGCAGTGCTTAGCGGATACGTAGACGCAGTGCAGGTGATTTGTGGCAAGAGCTTCGATTTGGCCAAAACAGCTTTGGCTTGCCATGTTTGAAATGGAACTGAGATGAACCTTTTTTCTTTACGTATTTTTTCGATTGCTTCTTGCCAAATTAATTTGGAATTTATCGTGCCAATTTGTGTGCCCAGTACTTTGATTGTTTTGTTCGCCCAATTGGTTTAGGGGTAATCCAGCATTTCGGTTATTACAATTCTTAATTTTTAACCCATTAGTATTTTGTTTATTCAATTTTAATCCGGAAGCTTTGGCAAAATTCTCGATCAATTCGAATGCTTTCCCTACGGACCGTTTGCCACGTAACGTCAGCGTTAAATCGTCAGCGTAGCTGAGGCATTTAATGTTTTGATTTTTGCCGACCCCTAGACCTTGAATGGCCATGGAATGGTTGATAGCTGTGACCATGGGTGAAACAGCTAGCAAAAATAGAAATAAACTTAGTGGGTCGCCATGACGGACACCTTTTTTTATGATAACCGTTAATTAAAATTTTCGTTGATGCGTTAAAATTTAATTTTTTTATAATTTCAATCAATTTGTGGGGTAAATTTATTTTCTGCAAGACTCCGTACAACCAGGAGTGATCGACAGAGTCGAAGGCTTTTTGGAAGTCAACTGAAATAAAAAAAGCTTCACTGTTAATTTGGGTAGCAGCCCAATAAAGATCCCGCAGTAGGATTGTTGCAGTCGATATCAGGCTGCCAGGTTTCGCATATTGATGTTCTTGAACTAAAGTGCCAATAATTGTTTTAAGTCTATTTGCCAAAACTTTTGTGAAAATTTTTAAGTCATAGTTTAGTAGAGAAATTAGGTGGTAATTAGCTGGTTGCTCTCAGTCACCTTTTTCATAAATTAAGGTCAAAAAGCCCGATTTGAAGTTTTCATTTATTTCCGGCACAGCAAAGAGGCTTGCTAAGAGATGGGATATTTCGTTCTTTATTATAGGCCAACATTCTTGATAAAATTCGATGCTAAGACCATCTGGACCAAGAGATTTGCCCTTTGACATAATGCAAATTGCCGATTCTATTTCTTCCCCTTTAATTTCAATTTCAAGATCTTCTTTCTGTTTATTCGAAATCCCTGCATTGATTAAGTCCAGGAAAAAAATTTGGTTCAGGGATTGAAATTTCATCTTTTTGATAGAGTTTGAATAAAATGTTTAAATTTCTTTTGGGGAGGATTTGTGGATTCCTCGTTCATCTAATAATTTTGAAATTGTACTTTGTTCTCTCTTTTTCAGGAAATCTTTGAAGAATTATTTAGTCGAAAAGTTACTAGAATATTGGTAAATATCTTGGTTCTTAATCAATTTCTTTTTTGTTTCGACAAACTGCAGTCTAGCAAGGGATTTCTTTGCGCCCAGATAAGCCTTAGTATTTTGGGTCGAATCGGGGGTTCTGTAGCAAGTTTATTAAGTTTTTGTTTCAGATTATTTACATTTGCCAAATATCCATTTCTTATTCGTCTCCAATGTTGTATAACTAATTTTTTCATCTTTAGTTTTGTGTCTAGCCACCATTCTATAATGTATGTGCCCGAAACTTTTGTTTTCCAGTAATTCCAAGTTGTTTCCACATTATCTAAAAATTTCTCGTCGTTATAGATGGAGGCATTGTTCTTCCAGTAGCTCTTACCACGTGGAATTGGTAGCGTTATTTCGAAATGTGTAATTGCAGTCTCGTGATCAGAGAATCGATTGGGTAAGACTTCGACCGAAATCAAGCGTATTTCCGTAGAAGCGAAATTCTATCAATTCGCGATTTTGTGGCTGGTGTATGAGGTGCCGTTTGTGTGCCCTAGTTTGTGCAATGTTTTTTTGCATATTTAATTAAATAGTCATATTAATTTAATATACTGAAATATCTAGTCAAAGTCGAAATAAATAGTCAAGAAAACTGCGCAAAATAAATCGTTGCATAAATAAACAGTCAAAAAAACTGTGCACAAAATAAAGCGTTGCAAAAATGCGCTGCAGACACTTTTGTATATTTGTTAGTGGAGCGTGACGAAGCGCTCTCGGCTGCTCTTAGAGCGCATTAAAGAGCAGCTGAGAGCGCATCAAAAAGCAGCCGAGAGCGCTTCGTTACGCTCCACTAACAAACATACAAAAGTGTCTGTAGCGCATTTTTGCAACGCTTTATTTTGTGAGCAGTTTTTTTTGACAATTTATTTTTGCAATGGTTTACTATGCGCAGTTTTTTTGACTGTTTATTTTGGCAACGGTTTATTTTGCCCGCAATTTTTATGACTATTTATTTCGACTTTGACGGTATATTTTTGTGTATTTAATTAAAATGACTATTTAACTAAATATACAAAAAAGCATTGCACGAATTAGGGTACACAAACGGTGCTCCATACTGGTGAACAAAACGTGAACTTTGCACCAACAGGATCAAACGTTTTGTGTGAATCTTGCAGTCTGCAAAGTTCAATGAGTTCGCTAAGCTGTTTTGATTCTGACCGATTGCTGTTTTTTGCAGGCCAACGGTCTCGGGTTGGGTCCTCTACGTTATTAAAATCGCCGCAAAGAATTACTGGTAAATTTGGGTTCACAAAACTGTACAACTGTTCGAAGAAATTTTCTCTTTTGTTTTTGGGATATGCAGCAGCATATCCATAAATATTTATAATTGGACTTTGAAAGTATCGCAATGAATTTCAGTGCTTATAATTCTACCCTCACTATCTTTGCTACAAGGACCAAATTTTATCAACGGTTGGTTTAAAAGGATGGCTGAGCCGGAATCGACTTTTTGGGTATTTATACCCGAATTAAAAATTGCTTGCCCTGCTGTCCACTCCATTTCCCATTTTTGTTCATTTTGTGGTTTTGAAAAAGTCTCTTGGAGACAAAATGCCTGAACATTCATTTTTTTTAATTCCGCAAAAAGCGCAGTCCTTTTTGCTCTTTCTCCAATGCCATGGCAATTGATGGTGGCTAATTTGAGATTTAAGGCCACAACAATTAGCAGTGATACAAAGCAAAAAAAAAAAACGTAAAACACCACAAGTATCAAAACCAAAGAATAAGCTAACAAGCAATATAGTTGATTAGTGTTTAACAGGTGACTTAATTTCGGCTTAGAAGGCGTAGTTGCAATTATCACATTTTAGCGGTTGCTTCTTTTTTTGAATACAAATTCGTCACAATTTTGCAATTAGCGATAAGCTTACTACAGTCTTTACAAGAATACACGCCTTTCTTGGTAGGCACGGGCTTCCAGCCGCATTTGCACTTGAAGAACCTCCGTTCACCCGCACAAGCAAAATAGTCGCCCTTACATCCCCGGCAGCATGCTTCAACATCGAAGTTTAAAGTGTCTGATTCCGCTTCGTCCGTACTAGACGAGCCTATTTCGGGATCGAACAAAGAACTTAGTGGCGTTAGATTGTCGTGATCCCCTTTGTGACGGCGAGACTCGCGTTCGCATGATGTATTACTGTCTGATAGAAACTAGTGCAATAACACAGTACGTATATTCCTACTTTTGGTCTAATTTAATACCCATAACTAACCAGCTGGTCAAGGCCGCAAGTAAGGGGGAGGGGGGCAAAAGGGGGCGTCGCCCCCCAAACAAAAATTCCGCCCCCCAAACTGCACTGCATGTCTACCCAAACTCCCCTTTCCTTTGCGCAGTTTTAAGGTGGAGTCTGTTTTTTTGAAACTAACAGAGAAGTTGGAGAAAAGTAGACCAATTTGGCGCGATAACCTTTTTTTTTGTTTTTTGAGATCAACAGAAAATTCGGCGGAAAGTGGACTAGCCCAAAATTTTTGGCCCTCCTAGAAAGAAATTTTGCCACCTCTAGAACAACGTTCCAGTTGCGGCTCTGCAACTGGTGTTGTAGCAGTGAGTAGCTTACTCAAATTAGAAAACTTGATTACTGTTGCTGGTACCTGTAGACTCAGGCCACCACTACTGATCTACAGCAGGCTTTTGTGATGTCACAAAATTGCGAAATAAAGAGATGTCAGTGGTACGGAGTCAAACGAATTAAATCGTATACTTTCGAAACTAAGGGAAATTGTGCAAAAAGGCTTGGAGCACCTCTTTATTGCCTCAAGTAGATCTTATATTTTTAATAATACCGATTTCGAGCAGTATCTCTTTAAAGTTGGGGAGTACCGCCAGCTTACAAGATAGCGAGATGATAAATGATACAAAAAGGTACACCCAATTCACCCATCCCTGTTAATCGTGATTAATTAAAAAATTATTACAATACAACACCTAACTGTTTGTTTCGGACTTTTTTCAAAATAGCATAGATTTGTTTTGTTAGTTAATTCCAGTAATAACTCGAATTTTATGCCACTTTAGTTAAAAATAAGCACAAAATGATGAATGAGAACTGATTATACATTATAACAGGTAAACCAAATGAAAGTGCTTGAGTTGCCAACAACATGCTGCTACGCCATAAAAAATTCGGTTTATTTTAAAGCTTTTGACGCACGAATTACGTTGACAAAATTGGGATGTCCCAGAAGCGTATTACGGCACCGCGTTTTGACCTACAAAATCATGCATTTACGTTAAAAAATTTTGGCCATTTATATATTTAGCTTTTTCATTAAGAATATGAATTTATCATTTTTCTTCAAAACGTTTCTATAAATTACTTCAGTTCTTGTCAATTTTATTATATCACCGTTTAGCTCCTTTAATTTCAAACAGTTGCTCCTATAAAGTCTTATTTTTTGCGTTTCAAAGTTTTTAGCTTTGTTTTTGTAAATTCAAATCGAAATTGCAGAAATTTTTGTCAGTTTGAAACAACACAATTTAGAAAAAAAGCTTAAAATACAAGATTTTTGATTATTGTGAATGCAGTTGCTGTATCAAGATTAAAGATATAATTACATAGTTCATACACGACATGTAAAAATGATTCGAAATTGCTAATGTTACAAGAATCCATATACTATGCACGAAACTGAACAACGCTCTTTTGAGCTTTTTGCTCTCATCAGCAGAGCTTTTAGCTCTCATCAGTACCCCTCAACTCAATCTACAAGAGTATTACTGTATTCCCCCAGCCACCTCTCATCCAAACTGGGCAAACTCTAAGGCTGGTGGTTGATATTGTCTCCTACCTGTCAGTAGAAGTCCATATGACTCCCCAAAAGTCGACCACGAAGGACGTCAAGCTTTTTCAGTTTTGATTTCCGTTGTCAAGCAGGTAGGGAGCTCTTATATTAAGGGTAGCTCGTACCTCGTAGCTCTCCATATAATAGAACATTGGTTTTTTACTTCATTTTTTGAAGTACCACAAGTGAAAACACGCTTATTTCCTCTAAAATCTCTGCCGCTGTGCAATGCATTACAGTTTGCCCAGTATTGTCCAAAATGGCTGGGGAATACTCTACGTTAAAATATACTGAAGGCTGCTGATGAGAACTGAAACCAAGATTGGGCTACTGGCTTATTTATACCAATTGGTGTTAACGTGGCCATTTGTGTAGCCGACTGGTTTCGTCGCTTGTTGGTTCGCCGCGAGTGTGCTAGTTCGGTTTATCATGTAGGCTATTTATCATCAATAATGAAAAAACTTAATTTTGGAACAGTACTATTTCAAATTATTGTTGTTGATAATTCAAATTTTCAGACAGCAAACCAAAAATTACAACAACTAATATAGGTCTAAAATTTTTTTTGTTATGGGAAAACTAGTTGTGTTTTTTTTTTAAATTCCAAATATTAGTCACATATTTTTTATATTACGCATAAAACTACAGCTAAAAATCTTATTTACCATTTCAAAGCATCTTTATTTGCCAAAAATTGAATTTTACAAATCAAAACCTATTTTGATGCATTAGCAACAAGCGCATGCCTGCAATACATGAACGTAGAAAAAATTATCCATTTACGCGAAACGCGAAAAAAATTAAAAAACTAATAAAAATATTTGTAAAATTGTAAAAATATCTAACTAGACGTATATAATACTCAGTGCAGTTAAAAAAATTAAAGACCCACTTGAAAACGGAGAGTTTGCGCAAAAACGTGCTATGAAAATTAGAGCAGGAAATACGTAGTTTAATAGCTGTACATAAACGCAGGGTATTTCTTTCAAAAACGCTATTTGAACATCATTTACAGAAAATAAACTAAGGAAAATGGCAGGCAGTCGTTTGATGGATGTGTTTAGAAAGCAAAGAAGTACGAACAATAATCTCACCGAAAAGAATACAAGATTTCTTTGGGCGAATTCAGAAAACTTTTGCGATTTTCCAGCTTTTTGTGAAGAATCTGCTGCCACCGAGTGTTTGGATTTGAAACTGAACTCCTGTCCAAAATGTGACGTCACTAAAGCGTCTTCGTTTTTATTCGTCGTTGTCTTTCTAAGCATCATAATTCTGCTAAGTAACATTTTGACGTTGAGCGTCGGGATTTATCGTCGTAAAAAAGCTTCGCGACAAAAAGTCGACGATGTTAGAAGTTCTTTGGCAATTGCTGACTTTCTAACAGGTATGCAAATCATCTCATAAAAATGAAAAAATAAAATCTTTATTTGCTTGCTGACTTGCTATACAAAGCTTGTAACAACCGACAAATTTTCGAGGACAATCTTCTGGTCAATAATTACCCCGAGCAGCAAGATTCCTTTCGAAGAAATGCTACACGCAGTGCTGGTCATTCGTTGGCAAATCTATGGCTGATTTGACCGGCTCGGGAATCGAACAAAAGAACTCTTGTTCTAGAAACGAACGCGTTATAGTTCGACCTGCTGGCCGGTATTCAGAAGCTTTCAAACAGAAATTGAAATCAAATCTTTACTATAATCGCTGCTTTAAATCCTCTGGTATTACGTTGACGCGTTTTAAATAGGTTCATCCCGAGTCATAGCGCCACCTAAGGCTACATACGCAATATTTTGGAAGTGTCACAGCCGTGGAACTTTTGACAATTTAGTTTTGCAGAGGATTTCAAAGCATTACCTCCTTGGGCAACACAGCTCTTCAAAGAAACGTCGCAATAGCAGTAATGAGTCACTGGCAACACTATGTTCAATTTGACTAACTAAGGAATTGAACCCCAAACCTCTTGTTTCAAGTGCAAGCGCATTAACTGCTTGGCCAATTCTTTGTGTAAGTCAACGTTAATTTACAATTACTTTGTTTCAGACAATTGGTGCGAATAAGAAACACCACAAATATTTCTACAAATGCACAAAGTATACTTCCGATAATTGTGTTTCGACTGAAATACATACTTCTAAAAGCTGCCTCAGTCTCCAAAATTGCAAATCCTGTTACGTATCCAATCTCAATAACCTAATTTGGGTCATTCATTCGTAACTACAAAATTTGCGTCTGTATGACCAAGCCTAAAAGCCAAAACAAAGCACTCTTTAATATTTTTATCCTTATTTATATCCTTATACATCCTTATACCGTTGTTTACATTTTTCATTTTGGTCACGTATTGTACTTTTGTTCAGGTATTCAACTTATGGTTGTGGTGATTTACAATTATCAATGGGTGACATCTTCAACCGGCCACGAAGTGGTGACGAAGATTACTACATCACAGAGGGCAGCATCTTCGATTATCCCGGCAATTTTAAACTTATTCACTTTCACCTCCTCGCTGTATCATCTACTCTACATGGGAATACAAAGACTCCACGCAGTTGCATGGCCCATTAACTACAAATTTCAGTCTAAAGCCTCTGTCTATCAGAGCCTGGCAGCAGTTTGGATTCTAGCTGCTCTTTCAGCATCTTTACCAGGTGAGAACACGATGGAGAAAAGTTTTGCTGTATTTTATTGGGTGATTCATTCATGTACGTCGTCGTAAGTAAGCTCAAGGTTTTTGAGCCCCCGTAAAACTGACCGACAAAATGATTTTAGTCTTAGACTTCGATCAGTGAGCACAACAAAACATTTTTTCAGCCTGCAAAAATAATTATTCGTACGAAAAATTAAAATCAAAAATAATTATACATAAAAATCATGCATGCAAAAAACCTAATTTGTAAAAAATGAATTTGGCAATATTGTATTAGCAAGCTGGTCGGTATAGGCTGGCACATTGTTTCCAAGCGAGCAGAAAAATTATGCGGCTGATGACGGAACAATTCAAAGATTAAGTCAGTTTTTAAGGTTAATGAAAGGGTCAAGGAAAAGGCACTACATATTACTCATGTCAGTTTTTCTGCAGTTTTTAATCAATTTATGTAAACGTGACAGTATGATTACATGTTTTTCAAAATCAGTAGATAGTATCTGTCAGCTTTTACCATTTTTGTAAAACCATTTCCGAAAATAACTTTCTAACCAGTAAAACAAAGTCGTTCCTTAGAAATGCTGCGCTCACCTCGAAATCTAGTCTAATCGTTTATCTAAGTATTTAAAAGTTATGATTACGTTTGACCTATAAATTGCTTAAAACAAAAAGAATAAGGTTAAGGGAAAACGGCAAAATTACATTGACACAATTTTTTAGCCATTTTTACTTTGCTCATCATAACAATATTTCGAGGAAATGTTTTAGTTTTTTTTTTTTTTTATTTAAGCAAATTTTAAAGTATAAAACACAAAAAAGGCAGAAAAAAATTACGTCACGAAAGAAAATGAGTGGTAACTAAAAATGCTCGCATGTTAGAGGTGTTTCCAACTGCGCTGAACATATATCCCAGACGACTTTAATTGAAATTCTATTGGTTCAAATATAATACAGTAGTACTAATTGCGTAAAAAAGCGAAAGCATTTGCGACATACTAATATTTTGCGTACATTACCCATAAGTGGGTTTGTAGAACTCCATGGGTATGTTAGATGTTACTAATTCAACGGATGATTTTCTACCGTATTTGGTAAATTGAAAGATTTTTTGCGCTCCGCAATAGTATTGGTATTACATCATATGACAAAAGAAGTCTAAAATTAACACAATTACCATGCAAATTTAATTACAAAATGTCGCAAAACAGAAAAATAATGACTAAAAACAATCGAGAATTAGGATTTAGGAAATTGCAAAACGCATAATCTTAGCGATTAAATCCTCTGAATATTGTTTTCTGGAAAAAAATTTTTTTCTATGGCTCGCAAATCCAAGAGCCTTTATTGTCATCGATTATGAAATAAAACTACAACGATTCTTCTTTTACTCTTTTAATGTTTATCAAATTTTCTTTTTAGCTTGGTTCCCAGAAAAATTCACATTTTCTTATTATTCTTCGACTATGCTTTACTGGCCGATGCTGAAAGGAGACTCCAAAGAAGAGACATTGGCAACAGCAATTGGCCTGATGTTTTTCTTCTATATTTTTCCATTTATTCTTATGGTAAGTTGATGATATTTACACATTTATCAGATTAAAAAAATCACTGAAATCAGTGAATATAAAATAAGTACGTATTATTCAATTTAGTTTAGTCTTAAAAACAAAACAATGCTTTTTATGCCTCGGCTAATGGTTTACACATGATCGGTTTTAAATTAAAAAAAAATTATTAATTAAAAAAAATAGAAAAATAAAGAAAAAAAAAAACAATCGTCAAAATTCTGAATAACAAAACCAGGAAATTACTCAGCCAATTTTGAGGGCGTGATTTTAATCATATCTTTTTCAACACTGACTATAAATCAGTATTTATATTATAAATTCCAGTCGATATTAACCCTATCGTGACATACGTTACCATACTTTAACTACAAATCTGAGAATCTTCTTTTTGCTTTACTGTTATCACTTTTATGTGGGTTTTCTGGATTGTCTGCTGCTGTCCAATAATTGCCTAGACGCAGACTTGCTTGAGGTTAGACCTTTACTGGCGCTAAAGCAAGCTTTGGAGAATTGATTGTCCATTAAAAAACTTAATAAAAAGCTTCTCTCAACCACCGCAAATAAAAATTTTCGAATAAACAAACGCAATTTTCTCCCAAGTACTACTACCCAGAACTCATGTTTTGCGTACGACCGAAGCTCATCAGCGGGGCTGACTTGTAGTACTGTATAACCGAAATTCAAATGCTGACTAAACTTGCTCATAAAACTAAAATCAAAATGTGAGTGTAAAAAGTATATCGTAGTCGCTTGTGTTGTATTTCAGACTGCTCTTACAATTGCATCAGCTATTTTACTGCGGTCGAAATTAAAGCTTTCGAGAAGGCTCTCACAATCTCAGTTTCATTCGGATGACACCAGAAGGAATCAGGATCGATCTGCAGTTAAAACCGTTTCGATAATGCAACTCGGTTTTACAATAACAATTGGTAAATTTTGTAGTTTTAGTAAAAATTTTGATTTGTTTTTCTTACCGCTTACGAAATGCTTAAGCCAAAAAACAGTTTGTTTCTAAAAGTCTATGTAACTGTTATAATAATATCACTCACAGGGAAGCTGTACAAAGTTTGATTTTGAATCAAGAAAAGTACTTTGGTGTAAAAGATCATACAACAAGACCAAGTTTTCATGGTTAATATACCGTTGTTGTTTCGGCCAAACAAGGGATTAATGTAAAACTTTTAAGACTTAATTAAAATGGTAAAATCAAGCGGGATGTATTTTTACAAAAATGCTTTAATAATCGAATCTCAACTTGCAGTAAACGAAATGTATTTATTTGCAGCACCGTTAATATTTGTGACGGTTTTATTTTACACGGAAAAACTTGACTGCAAATCCATTAGAATTCCATATTTTGTCAGCTTCTATTTGAGTATGTCGAACAGGTAAGCTACTAAAACTTTAAAATTAATAGACGATTTGGTTTTGCTACGTCCATCATCAGTACTATCAGATTAGGCATTTGTTTCATATTCACAAAAATTGATTTGCCACTTGAAGGGTATGCACTCGTAAACGTAATTTTGATTACGTATTTATTTACCATGTGGCGTTGAACAGAAGACAGCTAAAAGACCTTGCAGTCTTCAAGTCAAGCTGCCACCTGCCCACCATACGGTGGAGGCTTCGCATTGTCCGTTTTAAATGCTGAAAGTCAAGCACAAAAAGCATGATTACCAATTATTATGATCCTTGGTTGACCCGACAAGGAAACGAACCCGAGTTTACCGTTTTGGTAGCAGACTCTCAATCCACTCGTCCAGTGATCGGTTAAACAATTTGTTATTTGAATGTAAGATGGCTGTTTTCTATTCCCCTATAAAGAAACAGGTTTTGAAATGATGAAACTTGTATATACAGTACGTGTAGTTACATGTGCATATAATTGTTCACTTTTTGGGAAAGGTTACGGAGTATAAATGTGACGTAAAACTTTTTCATCTTGTCCCATGACGTCAAAAACTGTTTTGATTTAATTATCTTAATCATAATTGTATTGTTCAGCCTTCTCAACGTAATAATCTACAGCGTGAGAGACAAGACGTTTCGTTCTTCCGTGAAAGAAATCTTAGAATACATGAAGAGTTGTTCCATAAAGCAAAAAGAATTGTCAACAGTATCCAGCGGAAAAAAATCAATGCCGACGTCTAGCGGGAACTAGATCTACGAAGAAAATAGCTCATTGTCGACATCCAGCGGAAAAGAGATCTAGACGGAAATGACTCACTACCGACATCTGGTGAAAGATATTTTGCGCGCTCAAATGCCAATGAGTAGCTTTTGAGAACGAAATAAATTGAAGGTTATCTAACAAAAAGAACTTCGTTTTTTTACGTATGTCAAAACTTTAAACTGTTGCCACTGTACTGTAATTATTATTGGCTGCAAAAGTAGAGTAATAGCAACATTTCAATTCAGCTTTATTTTATTGCACACAAACAAATGAACAATTACGATATCCCAATACTGCAGTTTGGCGTTACTTTACTATTCTTATCATGCTGACATGGGATTAAAAGAAGTTCCAAGCAAGCGTAATATAGCTAATATTTTGAGCTTTTAAGCTCTCATCAGCGGCTCCTAGTAACTACTAAAGTTATATTTTCCTTAAGCTGGGCAACCTGTAATAGATTCCACAGCGGCAGAGGTTTTATGAGAAATAAACGATTTTTCGCTTGTGGGTCTTCACAAAAAGGCAAGTGAAAAACGTCGTGGACGGCAAGCTTTTTTAGTTTATGAACATTCATTGCACTGTGTTATGACTATATTTTTGATAAATTAGTAAGTTGGTATCGCGGAGTTTAACTTGATTCGCCTCCGCTAGAGTCAATCTAAAGTGTATTTTCGTCAGACCAATAATTTTGTGTTCTTGATCTTGTATGTTGAAATAAATCATAATGTTGTTGAATTTGTAACAGTTAATGAAGTAGTAGTGATGGAACGGAGGTAGGATAAGGAAGATGAAAACAACTCCTTCACACATTCTCGGAAACTTTTTTCTCTAATGTTATAGATGACGACATTGGAGAGACTATAAAAAAAAAAGAATGTTGTTTAAAAGTTTTGCTGATTTTAGATATCTTTGACCAATAATTGAAAAACATGAAATCAAAAGTAAAATCAAAAGTAAACCTTTGTTGTTTTTTTCTGCATTAATTACCCTGTAGTGTGTGACGAGTTGGCGGGTCAATCTTGATGTCATTGCGCCCGGGAAAAGCATCTTGTTTTGGGGAAATGCTGCTGTGGTAATGAGGTGTTGGCAACCCTACGTCCAATTTAACATTCCGGAAATCGAATCCTACATCTCCCGTTGTATGGTCACTACTGCATGAAGCGTGAAACGCGTTGGAAGATTCATTCTCCATAGGTGGCAACGGATCCCATCGGACCCGGGTCTTACAGTTTCTTCTCGGATCGGATTCGGAATTGATTTTGCTGATTATTTTCAAAAATGTATCCCTGTGATTTTCAAACTCAAAGAGTTTATTTTACCGAAAGTTACTGTTACGGCTTCTCTTTGTATTGTAACTGAATTTTTATCTATTGGTTTCTGCTTTTGATCTACTGGTTTCTATTCCTAGCAAACCATCTTTTTGTGTGCTTGTTAAGCAACTCTTTGCTGATGTTTGTCAAAATATTCGTTAATGTACAAAGTATAGTTGCATTCTGACGAATCCGGATTGGATCTGGATCGCAAAATTCAAAAGGTTTAGGATCCGGATCTGACCTGGATCTTTTGTTGGATCCGGATCGGATCCGGATCTTTTGGTATGTGGATCCGGCCATCTCTGCCGTGCCTCAACATTTCTGCGCCTGGGTTAACCATTGGTGACATTTACGTGCACTTCGATAGTAGGCCTATTGATTCTCTTTTTTGTTTTTTTCTTAGAATGTTTTCAATTTTTGTTCTTTTTCCGACTTTAAAGTTGGTGGAAAAATGGATCAGCCTTACAAAATTTGCATTTGTTTTTACAAACGTTTTCATGGTTGGTTCATTTTTTAAAAAAAGTAGTAGCCAAAAATAAACAAAAACAAAATATGAAGATTATTTTGCCGACTACCGGGGCCTACACCTTCTATTCCAGAAGTGTTAAGTAGTAATAACTCAACCAATCGGCTGTTTCCATTTTTTAACTAAACGAAGTAATTGTTAAGAGAAACCGGGTTTCATTGATTGTAAACCGCTCCGAATAAATACGAGCTAATTGAAACAATAGGTACCCTAAGTACCGCAGGGGATCAATTATTGTTTAAACCGTTTTTAATCTCCTATTCATAATCATTTTAGAAACCGACCTACAGCGGCGATTTCTCACTACTTCCAGCCACCAGCAAAGTTTAAAAAGTTTTTGGGCTGGAATAAGTTTGAATTTTAAAACCGGTAGGTAATTATGATGACAAAAAAAAAATAATAATAATAAAAACCGCCCTTGAATCGAAACCTCACAATATAACTACAAAAACAAATAGAAGCCGCGGCTTCTAATCAAAGAAATACAATACAACTCTTACTTGTTTGTTATGCTGAGATAAAACGTAGTTGCAAATGCTATCGTATAGGTTTCGCTTCTGCATGAGAGAATTCTAACGTAAAACAGTACAGATACAACCACCAATGGACCTGCAAAATTCAAAAATCAGCAATTATTTTTCGGTAGGTTAGTGTTCCAGAGGCACAAGCGTCAATGTCTTTACGTAATATATGCCATTTGATGTGATTAAGATTAATTTTGGTTTTGGTGAATTGTAGCAATTTAAATCCCAGTTGTTCTGTCTGATGAATACCAACAGTGCACTTATCGAGAAGAGAACCATTTCTCACAACTAGTAAATCAAAGTCCAGTTAACTTCATCACGACGGCGTCGTTAGCTTTGCCAGTTTGGAAATAAGATTTTTCAAAGAAAAAAGCTTCGCAAGATGTTTCAAATTATGGAGACATTTGTAGCATCTGATTCTTCGTATGCCCTTCTTCCACCAACAAGTCGCATAAAACCACATTTTCAAAACCCTATTTAATAATCAAATTCTACAACAGAGTACACTATACAGCAGAGTTGTTAGTCGGGCCTAGGGTCGGGTTTGGGCCTAAAGTTGACAAAAATTTTGGGCTTAAGTTGGGCCTGAGACGTTCTTTTTAGTTTACGTGCACAGAAATATAATCAAAATAACTTGGCAACATTGCTAAATTTTTCAGACCTAACTTAACTTTCGGGTTATTTCGGGCATGATTGGGGCTTCAAATTAATTTTCGGGTTCGGGCAGGGTTTGGGCTTATATTTTCGGGTTCAGGCCGGGTTCGGGCTTGAATTACTCGGCCCGTTTACAACTTTGCTGTACAGCGCAATAGCAACTTACATATTGTGATAGTAAAGACAAGTTGCATTATGACGACAGTAATGTACAATCTTCTTTCCATTTTGTTTCTATTTCTTTCAGTTTTCTGATTTTTCTTTTTTCTTCCTTGCAATTCGGACTTTGATTGCCTGATTTTTAAAGCGCTCAGAATCCCAACACCAACAGTGACCACAGACTGAAAGTATTGTAGAAATAACAAGTGAATTCTAATGCAACATAAAAATTTTGCATTATATACTTTCAAATTTTAATAGTGCTTATAAGAGATTCTTATTCACCAAAATCATTTATCTGAAAGTTCTCTCGTTTTGCGAAGTTTTGCGGCTGGAATTGTTGTATTGCATGGTTATTTTCCTGTCTCCGGACAGCGTCAAACGCTAACTATTGGATCGTTCGTTCGCATGAAGCTGGCACACTGTGCCTGTCAAACCTTACCAAAGCATAGCACTTTTTTTGGTTCTGATTGCAAGTTTTATTTCAGACTGGGCCACCACAAGCGGCGGCAATTTCAGTGGGCAAGAATTCGAAGAAGTCCTCAGAAACAATGGATCACTGGAAAGGAAACTCCAAAGCAGGGGCGACATGACAGAACGTGCTAACGAACTCGTAAAGCCATTCTCGCTCGTTAAAAAGCGCTAACGAGCAAAAAATCTTCGTCGACTAACTGCCATTTCTAAGCCGTCTCGCCCAACACGCCTTAAAACGGCTCGCTCACGAATTTCTTTGCGAGGTCTTTGTAACTTGTGTTAGTACGTAATAAATACCCCATTGTGACGTCAGATGCATTTCTACTTCAGAATAATGCGTTCAAGCGCATTGTATCTTCTACATTGTAATGGAAAAAGATACTTTAAGCTATGCGTGATTATTCTACGCAAGCAAATTCTTCAACTGATAACAATTAGTAAATGAACGACAGAATTGGATTATATTTTTGGATCAATTTAAAATCAGAACAACTTTTTCCATACTACAAGTTTTTGAATGAAGTAAAGCGCCCTTGAGGTTGTTGGTGGGTAAACTCATATGTTAACAGTAACTTTAGGTCTTAAGGTTTCAAAATTTTTCAAAAATGATCAAGTCGAAGTACACTTCCTTTTTAGAACCGGTAAATCTTGAGTTTAGACTGGCTATTTTGTAATTTTTTGCCGATATATTATTCAGTCTCATTTGTTCTTGATTTTATAAAAATTTTGAGAGCATTGATGTCAATTTCAGCGGGCATGTTTGAAACAATGTTTAATTCCTATAGCTCTGTCTGCTTAAGACTTAAGTGAAGGCTTTTTTCTTGCTTTTTGCAGCATCGTAAAATTGCAAAAGCAAAAAAGCAAGCTTTTTTCGCCGAAAAAATTTCTCAATTGCTAGCGCAGAGCAACAGAGCTTTATAACCTTGTATAGTTGCGATTTTGCTTGCAAACTGAAGAAAATCACTGAAACTTTATCGTTTTGAATCAGCACGAATTTTATTTTCTTTGATTAGTTTGAATTTTTTTTTGTTTGTTTTTGGTTTGCTTTGCTGCCGAGGCTGGCAGTGTTTTTAATTTGTTCTTAAATTTTGAGCAAAAATGAGTCTCGTGTTTTAGAAAATCGTTCTTATAAAAGGAGTGTGTTACTATTTTTGTCAACTTGCACTACCTAGCATTTCTTTATCAATCGAAACAGCAAATGGTTCTCAATGCAATTCGCTTTTTTTAGCAGTCTAACAGCAAACATGGCGACGATTTGAATCAATTTTCAGCAAAAATTCGCATGAGTTAGAAGTTTTCAACATTTCATATTAGTGTGTTTACTGTGTTATAACACCGCTATGGCGATAGGCTTCTGCTTCTCAGTAGGCTAATTTCCCCATTAAATTTCTTAACCAAAAAGATTTCTCGCCCGCTTAAAGAGTGCTTCAAGATCCTCTTTAAGTTGGCGAGGAAAATGTGACGTTTTTTACTCGAACTGCTTTCCGCAATCGCTCGAAGAAATTTAGCAAGAAAAAATGACGTAACGGACTTCGCAAGGCTTTACATACACGTGCAAAAATGACCTCTTACGTTTGGCGAGTATTTCGTTCGGTAGCGCCTCTTAAAAAAAAACTCGTTGTTAAAGGGAACGAGGAAATTTCTGTCATGTGCCCCCAGGTACGGATTCCTCCAAGCACGAAATAGTCATTGCAATGAAAAGTGTGCTGATCGTCCAATAGTTAGCGTCTTAAGCGCGGTTTACAACGAAGCCGTTAACGTTTACGTCGCCGTTCCGTCACCGTTCAGCGTTCTACCGTTATTTCGCGGTGACGGTAACCTGTACGTGAGAGGTTCACACCAGAGTTGTAAGTCAGGCCGGGCTTTTCGGGTCTGGTTCGGGCCTAAAGTTGACAAAAACTTCGGGCTTAGATCGGGCCTGAGACGTACTTTTTGACGTAAGTGCACAAAAATAAAATTAAAATAACTTGGCAACATTTCTAAATTTTTCAGACCTAACTTATCTTTCGGGTTTTTTCGGGAATGATTTGGGCTTCAAATTATTTTTCGGGTTCGGGCCTAAACTAGTCGGCCCGTTTACAACTCTGGTTCACACCGATCCGTCACCGTTACGTATAACCTGCTATAAACCTTGAGCTGAGTAACTGAGTGTAACGCTAGCATAGCAATTTTGTTAATAGACCAAACAAGCCTATCACGTTTGGGTTTTGTAATCACTAATCAGTAACCACCATACCATCAAACTATGCTTAAATTGGGAGCTGCTGATAAATTTACAGGCTACTTAAGTTAATGCATTTTATTCTGTGGTGTTTACTTCCTAGTTTTGAAGCGTTTGCCAAAATCATTTATCAAATAATCACTTATCTAGTATCAGTGATTATTGTGGATACAAGTGATGAGTTTTAACTCTAGTTTCACTTAGTTGCACCTCTATTGCAATGCAGAACTCATTCACTACAAGGCAGTACTTAAATTGTAAAACTTTTAATGTAGGGGACGATTTTGCAGCCTTGACCAATTACGTAATTTCGTCACCGAAATTGAATTAAGACCAAAAAATATAAAAAGATCTTCGCCGAAAACCGAAGTGTTTTTTCGCCAAAATTAGGTGAAGACCAACAAAAAAAAAAGGTCTTCGCCGACGGTTGAAGTGCTTCTCCTTCTGAATCACTTTTCCCGCGGAATTTGGTGCTATATTCTACCGCATTTTGTAGGTAGCGCTCAAATCTCGAAGGGGGAACGCTAACTCTCGATGGGGGGACGCGTCCCTCCTACAATTTAAGTAGTGACTATAGGCATACCTGGAAGTAGGGCCAAAAGCAAAGGGTAGGCCTGTTGTTTCTGCCAAGGGGTGGAAGGAACAAGTTGAATGATTTTGACTCACCACTGCTACTGACTTCGAGGGCACTACGAACCAATGACCTTAATTCACACATATGCTGCCTTCTTCTTGTTAAGTAACCACTCGGAAATGAACCAACAACAATCAATGTAATGTATCGACGCAATGCAATGTGCAAAAAACACATGAATTTTTAACCGCAAAAGGTTACATGCAGTGGTTCTCTCGGAACATTATTTAAGAATGAAACGGCACGCCTAGACAAGTCAGAGTTCGGCATTATATACTTATGACGTCATAGTACAGTAGGAACTGCAATCGGTGAATGGCGTTCAATCCGTAACTAAAATAAGCTACCGTAGGTAAACTAAATTAAATTAAATTTAAATATGGAAACAAATAGCTAGCGTCCGGAACACCTGTAGCATTGGGCCACAGGGTAACCTAGATGTCTTGGTGGTGTAGCATCCAGCTTGCTTCTAGTGGTATGGCTTTTATGATTATCCAATATCATCACTGGGTACCGGTACCTTGATTCAGGGCAAAGTAATCACGGATTTAAATAATATTTATCAAAAATCAAATTGACTCCAATCACATGCCATAGCCAAGCTGTATAGGCTATTTAAAACCACATAGTTAAAGCCTATTTTGAAATGGTTCTATCTAGGCTGTTATGAATTAAAGCAAAACACAAGGTTCATCTGAATCACTCAGGCAGATAGACCTCTTCAAAAAACTGCTGAGATTTTTTTGGTAAAATACAGCTTACATATTTGTGAATTTCTTTTAAATAAGTAAATTTCATTGGTGGGCACAAGTCCGTTAATCCGTTAATAACGAAGCTAAATTTCTCATTAACTCGTTAATCCGTTAAAAAGTTTTTTCATGTTAACGGACTAAATTAACTTCCGTTAAGTTCTGTTAACGGACTAAATTAACTTCCGTTAAGTTCTGTTAACGGACTAAATTAACTTCCGCTAAGTTCTGTTAACTTCCGTTAAGGTTTTTATTGTTAATATCTTGCACCATTCATTCATCAGTGAGTGCTTTTCTCGAAAGCGTTAGTTTTTTATAAATACTGTCAATGTTCATTTGAAAGGTTTCCTCCATTTTTTTAATGACACGATTTAAATCAGAATTAGGTCTTTCTGACGAGTCTTCAATATAAAGCTGTAGATTTTCTCCTGATAAATGTTGAAGCGTTACACTGAGAACAAAATCTCAAAGCCTTTATGGAAGTTTTTGAGAGAAACCAAATGCCTTCTTAAAAGACTTAAAATCGAACTGATTGCTCTCTGATGTAACTTAAACCAAAAGGTGCATGTTATCAGATACTGCATCAAATCAAGTCTTTCATTATACTCCCTGTGTTACGCCGAAGCGTTAAACGAATTTGCGGGGCCAGTCTCCGCGTCATATCGCCAGCCTGCAACACTGCTCTTTTCGAAGAAATGTTGCAGCAGTGGTGAGCCGTTGGTAAGACTAAGTCCATTTGACCGGCCCGAGATTTGAATCTCAGACCTCCCGCTCCTGAGACGAATGTGTTACCGCTCGACGTAAGCAAAATTGTATGAAGGTGAAAAATCCTACTAGAGATCTATTATATTTCAATAGGAACTAAACAGATAGTGCAAAGTCTAAACTGCGCACATAAATGCAATGCTTACCATGATAACATATGGAATTATATGGAAGATAATTGTGACTGCTAAAATTGGTTGAAAGTTACTGCTTCCTATCGTTCCTATAACAGGAATATAGAATAACAATGGAAATGAAAAGCCAGCGGTTAATTGGTCAGGAAACCAAGCTGAAATAGAGTCAATAATGAATTACAGAGTCATTGATTGTTGCAACTATATTATTCTGCCTCAAGAAAGCGAGTGTGGCGCCAAGATTCAGGATAATCAGGAAATTTTAGTACATTTTTGGGGTTGAGGCTTGCTGTTCTTTATTTTTGACAAAATTTCAGCCTCATTTGTTTTTTACTGTGTCTTAAATTTGATTGAAAAATATAGTGATACGAATTCATTCTTGCTACGTTTAACGTTGTCTTTTCTCAGAAATCATGATTGTAGTGTAATATAGTCTTCGAATAAATCAACAAAGGCATCACAGAAAAAGCAAAAATAATTACGCTAATTTTGCTGTACTTAAAAATGCACAAAACTGGATCTGTTCTTAACCACAATTTTTTAATGCCTTCTGGCATTGCTGTTAATTTGTTTTCAAATTTCGAGCAAAGCTGAGCTTCGCGTTCTATAAAATTGTTCCTGTAAAACAGTATAATACGAACTTTATGAAAAATCATTGGAAAAAGCAAATTTTTACGCACATTGGACGTCCTACAGATCAGTAGTTAAAAACCCAATTGTTATCAACAATAAAGTACACATGCACAGACACACGCAGGTATTAGTACTTTAATACTCACTTAGAACTGTAGCGGATACGATTGCTAAAATCCAAACCAAAGCTAAACCACAAAAGACCGCGGAATTCGATTGCATTCTGTATTTGAAGGGTTTCCAAATTGCATAAAACCTTTGAATTCCAATAAACAGGAGGTGGTACATGGAACTGGTAAAACCAAACAGATAAAGCATTGCTCCAAAATTCACGACGAAAGTTCCTCGCTTTTGAATTTCTGTCGAAACAATTTCTTCAATAGTTAATTTAATATTGGAGCTGAAATTGTAGGGAATGAAGACCAAAATCAAAACACCTGAAAATATGTTATTTATGACTATGAATTGTGCCGTGTGCTGAGCCCAACGTTGTGTTACTCTGTAGTTCTAATAAACGCAACTTGCTTTAACACTTGAGTGCTTTTCTTCCCTAAAATTTTATTTGAGCAGTAGCATTTATGAAAATATAGGACATAAAGTCGCAAATCTCAGGTCGCCATGCGGATAATATGAGAACGGATGGGATTCAAACCCACGCCCGGAACATCCAAAGACATTTAATGGTTTGGAAGTGTTCTACTATTAATGGGCACGTGTAATAAACAAAAACCGTGTCAGCATCTTAGTTTACTTAGATAGTGGCAAGCCTGATTGCAATGCATTGTTGCAAAGAGAAGACTAAGTGAGCAAACCAAGGTTCTTTGTAACGTTGTTCATTAACAACCAACACGGTTTTGAAACGTCATCAAATAACCTGACTACTTAGTTTACCACGAACCACTTCTGTGTCATCACAGGCTCTTCAATAATTTATTTTGAAAGAGATTATTTCACTGAAAATTTTTATCTACGCTTTCATTAATTCTGACCCAAAACTAACCCCAAATTTCAAACCCAACCCAAACCCTAACTTAAACGCTAAAAGATAATAAAAAATGCACGGATGAATATTACCGTTGTCGGTTTATTCTCTTTAACTTTTTTGGTGAAATAGCCACTACCTATAATTTTCATCAAAACAAAAACAGTTGGCAGCTAACAATAAGAGCTTACCTGTGAGCATGTCTGCCACCGCCAGAGAGGTTTTGGCGTAATCGACTTTGGTGATGGTCCTCTTTTTATAGCGCAATCTTCCAACAAATATCACCAAGATGTTGCCAATTAGAATCGCCAATGCGAGCAAGATAATAAAGAAAACTAATATGGCACCTTTCGCCATGCTGCATTGCGTACAGGATTTTACTGGAGTTGCATAGCAATCTTCATTACTTGTTAAGTCACAAAAGGATAGCGTTCCGCAAGGAATTATTTGCAAGCGTTCCGTAAAAGGCTCGAGGGTCGGCAATGAAGCATTGTTGTCGGTTATGTTTCGGAAAAGATCGTTCTCAGCTACATCCAAACTCCCTCTTCCCTTTTCAACAAAAAAATCACACGAACAAACCATCACATGCAGTCTTCGCTAGTTTGACTGCTTCCAAGTTTTACTGTTCCATCTTTCACTAAATTTTTCTGTAAGAATCAATATATTTGTTGCTGGGTGTAAAAAGCTGGGTCTTTTCGATTATTGTTAAGTTTTGTTTGAAACCTAAATCCAAATATTGCAAAACGACTACAAAGTCAAACACTTTAGAAAGGTTTACTTCGACGTTTGGGATCTCAAAGTAGAGATACTAACGTGTTTCGACACAGTCTTACGTCATCCTCACGGCGTTACATTCAAAAACATAAGTACATATAGTCTGAACAGATGAGTATACTGTAATAATTTTTTACCTGAATTTTAACTCAATAGCACAATGTGTACGTATTTGTTTAAGTAAGATATATATTGTGTTATTGTCGCCTAATGAGACCTTTGGTCAAGGTTGAAAAGCGTCGTGATAGCTCAGCGCATATTGCATTAAATTGTTTTCAGGGTATTGCTTATGTTGTTGAATGAAACGCCGTGAAGACAGGTCCGGCTCCAGGATAGCGTGACTGGGGGGGGGGGGGGGGGGGGGGGCAGAAATAAATTTTTGGGGGGCACGAGAAGTTTATTTATGTGAATTCGAGAGGGGCACGGGGGCACGAGAAATTTATTCCAGTCTGGATCAAATGAACAAGGTGAAGACCAGAAATTCAGAGGGATTTTCCAGTCGAAATCAGAAATTTAAACAGTTTTTCCGGCAGAAAACAGGTGATCTCCAAGAAAATAAAAGGTTTTCATACCAAAAATGTCATGAAATCCGGTGTCAGTCCACAAAAATTTCGAAAATATCGCTGGCAAACACCAATTAGAGCCTCGATTTGCACTTCAGCAGCCCCGAGCCTGTTAATTTCTTCAGGGCACAGTCCTCGCTTGGGGGGGCACAATTTTCGTTTGGGGGGACATAAGCAGTCATTTGGGGGGCACGGCCCCGGAATGCCCCCCTGTGGCGCCGGGCCTGCGTGAAGATGACATAAGACTGCGTCGAAATACGTTAGTATCTCTAGTTTAAGATCTCAAACATCAAAGTAAACATTTCTAAATCCAAATTATATTAATATTATCAATACGTAACCATATTTACATACTTATTTACTAAAAATATTTAAACTGCTGTTTAGTGGAACAAAATTTTAAAATTGATTTGATCACTGTCGGATTCATTGTCGGATCTTTTGAAAAGTTCGGTAGCCTTGAAAAAGGTTAAAAAAAGATTCAAATGGTTTTCGTCTCGCCCTCGCCAAGAATCAACGCGAGAAAAAACTGGAATCGAAGAATGCGGCCTTTTATAGTTTTTTGAGACGTCGAAATTTCCATCCTACAAGAAAAAATATATCACGTGAATAATTTTGATTGGATGATTGTCAAGTTTGTATGTACGCCACATAATGATTAATTATTGTAAATTTGAAGAGAGTAGACGAATTCTTTCTGCGGGCACAAAATTGGTGGCTGTGTTTTGATAAAAATAGCTTCTAGAGCTGCTGAGTGAAATTGAGTTCTTACTTTTGCCAAAATTGAAAATTGTCGATCATGATATTGGGTGCGCTGCCCAATATCATGATTGACAATATTTAAAAAAAGTCTTTTGCACTAGTATAATTTGGCACTAACACGCAATACCTAACATCAATTAACGTTTCTTTGCCTATTAACATCAATTGATAACATGTTTAAAAAATGATCCATTACACCGAAATATTATGTGTTTTTTTGGTGGGGAGGTGATGCTAATATTTTTTGACTGAGCTTGATGGACAACTTACTGTTCAACTCGAAGACCAATTGTCCTTTTGTAGCGGCTTGTTCCTATAGTTTATGTTTTTTTTTGCTGCTTGCATTATATTACTCATTGGTTCATAGCAATTTGAGCACTCTGGCTACGGAGAAGTCTTTTTGGTTCCAACGCTTTCGCCTCTAAGGCGGTAAGTGTATGGTTCAAATCTCGGGCCTGTCAAATCGAACACAGTGTTGTCAACGGCTCGTCACCGCAGCAGCATTTCTTCGAAAGGATCTATCTATGTTGCCCGCAGGTGCAATGACGCGGAGATGGGCCCCGTAAACTCGTCACACACTTAGGCGTAATACAGCGAGTATAATGAAAGATTTAACTTGACAAAATAAAAATTTTTGACTGGCTACTAGGCACTGCTATTTTAATTGGTTTCCAAAGCTGTCTGTCCGCAACTAGCGGAGTAAAGCAGAACCATCATGCGTCGACTAACTGTAGATCACATTGATCGTGATTTACTAGCAACAAAAATAAAAGTTTCATCTTCAACGCTTTTTTTGCTGTCGTGATACTGCAGTATGAAAAATAGGGATGGCAATCGCATCGATGACTTTTTGCGATTTTTGCTACGCATGAAAACTACGATGTGATGCAGAATGGAACAATAGATACAATTTAGTTTGCAATAATTTAAAATTTTTTGGTGGAATAAAATCGCAGCTAGTTTCCGATTATTTGCATTATTATCAATTTTTTTTATTGATTAAAAATTAAATTCATAGCCCAAAATTTAGCACTCAATTCGCAAATTAACAAAGCGTTTATTTAGCCACATTTGCAAATCAATATGAAACGATAAGTTGCTGTGAAACAATACAATACTGGTACGCTTTTAATAAAAATCTGTTTATACCAGGGGTTCCCAAACTGGGGTACACGTAACCCCAAGGGTTACATTTCGCCTTTTCAAGGGGTAGATTGCAACCAGAAGTTAAATTGTAGGGGGACGCGTTGACACCAAATAGCGGAGAATTTTTTTTTCGGTCTTTAATCGAATTCAGGGACAAAATACTTTACAAATTGCAGAGAAGACGTTTGTTTTGGTCTTGGAGCGAAGTTTTGGGTTTATAGAGCGAGTGTTTTTTTACTAAAAATTATGGGAAAATTTTGGGGGTATACGAGCGAATTTGAAATGACCAAAGGGTACCCTTGAACAGAAAGTTTGAGTAACCCTGGTTTATACGAATAAATACAAGGTGGCTTACATTTGCTAAAAAATGCATATTGCGGCCTGGATATGGATAAATAATTCACAAACGGCAGTTAGTACACGATCACATAAACTGCCATGCAATCAGTACCGAAGATATTAATTTATGTTTTACACTAGATCATTCCGAAGCTTTGCAATCGAGTGCTTTTTAATCAGCTGTAAAAGATAGCTTAATGCTATTTTGGAAAAGATGAAATTTTAACTGGTAACACTTTTGGAGAGTTCTTTTATAGCTTTGAAATGCAATTTCGCGGAAACAATAAGTCGTAGACAACTGAAATTTGGTGTTGAAAAAACGTTTTCGATTATTCTTTATTTGCACATAACTCTACCTACATGCTACACCACCTATTTTAAATAATAGTAAGCAAAATTTCTAAAGCCTGAGATCATTTTGTGTCAAAATTTGTTCTTTTTTAAGTTAATGATTTTACATATCTAGCAGATTAGAAATTAGGAATATTAAAGAATGCAGTAATATATGCAAAATAATGTTTCTGCCTTGGCTAAGGCCGGAATCACACAATCAAGTTTTTGCTCAATTTTCTTGCATCAATCGTGTGAAAGGTCGCGCGAGTTTATGTTTTACAATTGCGGACACCTGTCGGCAATTTTATTTCGCAGCCGTGTTGAGAATGAAAATGAGAGTCCAGAAAGTTTTGTTAAGTTCTTGCGGGGAAAAAGAACCGAGCACTATTTTCCAGCTAGTTTTTTAAAAGTCGCCGTTCTCAATGATGAAAACTAAGCTTTTAGCCCTACTTTTGAAAATATGTAGCCGCAAAATACAAAACAAAAACCGCCGAAGTCAACGCAAAAAACGAATGCGTCACAATTATCAAGCAAAAATGTAAGAAATTTTACCGCTTTTGATTTAATCGACAATGCCGTATTATAACATTGTGCTTGCTCTTTTTTCATTTTTCTTCAAGACTTAAATGCGTTGCCTGCCGTTTTATTCACGATCGCACATTACCCAATTTTTCCTATTCAAACTTGTGTTTGGCCTTTTCCAAATTCATTCTGAAAAGCTACAGCATTAAACAGAACTGCAGTAAAGTTATCAACATGCCGTCGAGGTCAACTCATGAAATAGAGAAATTGAAGAAATACAGTGCTTTTGGGATATGCTTAACCCTGAGTACAAGGATAAAATAAAGTAATCAGATGCTTGGAAGGAAGTTTCGGAAGTCTTAGATCGAGAACAAATGGAGATAGGCTTTTGCTCACTATATAGAAATAATTATATTTTAATAAGTATTCAATGTGTGATCTGGTTTTAATCAAGATTTTGAAAATTTCCTTCTGGTCGAAAAAAGTTTCCTGCCCAGTTTTCACTAGCGTTGAATTAGTGATGATTTTTTTTTGGTTAAAATTTGACATGTCCACTGCTGACAAAAGAGCCTTTTGCGTTTTTAAGCAGTTAGAATAATTTTCAGTAGATAATTTTCAGCTATTTCACGCTGATTTTACAAGAAACCAAACACGCTATACGCTGAAGCAGGGATTTTTAACCTGTGGGCCATGGCCCACCGGTGGGCCACAGAAGTATTTTGCAGTGGGCCACAGAGCATTTTGGTTTGAAAAAGTAGTATTTGCACGATGAACTGTTTATTCCCTGACATTGCCACATTTCGGCGAAGACCTTTTTTTTTTGGTCTTCACAAAATTTTAGCGGAAAAGCACTATAAGACTCTCGGCGAAGACTTTTATCTTTTTTGGTCTTTATTCAATTTTGTCGACGGAAATGCATAATCTTCCCTAAGGTTCAGTCAAGGCTGCAAAAGCATCCCCTCATACAAAATTTTACAATTTAAGTACTGAGTAGGGCTATGAAAAATTTTCAAAATAAAAAAGGGCCTCGGTTAGAAAAAGGTTGGAAACCTCTGCGCTAAAGAGTTCCACACAAGCAAAGATTTTTGACATTTTTCATTTATCTATTTCATTTCATTGCAGGTCGAAAAAGAAATTCATAGTCTGCGCTCGCGATTTGCGTCGGAACTTAAATAGCTATTTATTACTATAGCTACCAGAGGTGGAGTCCTCGAGGACACATTTTGAAGTCCTTGGCCTTGGCCTTGGCCTCGAAGGTCAAGTCCTTGGCCTTGGCCTCGAGGCCTCAAGTCCTCGAAAATTGGCCTGTCCTCGGCTCGAGGACAGCACTAGTTTTTGAATTGTTAAAATTTTGTGGAGCGCTTGAAAAATTTTTTGGAAAACGTGTTTTCGTGGAGATCGCTTGAAAAATTTTTGTGAAGACCTTTTTTTTTTTTTCGTAGAGCACTTGCGCTTGTGTCCTTGGTCCTTGGTCTTGGCCTCGAGCATTCCTGTCCTTGGCCTCAAGAGTGTCTGTCCTCGGAAAGGCTGTCCTTGGCCTCGGATTTTTTTTGTGTCCTTGGCCTTGGCCTCGAGCCTTGTGTCCTCGACTCCACCTCTGATAGCTAGAGCTTTTCGCTTTTGTGAACGTGCTCGTATTAAATAACAATGAATCGACAAAGTGCATAATATTACTATTGCCGCTGCAAATTTCCAAGAAATTCCTCAGCACCTGCGTAAATGCTTTTACAGCGAAAAAAAATACGTGTGATAGCTTCAGCAATTTGTTTGCTGAAAAACTCAGACGCGTCCGTCTTACAAGAATCTGAGCAAGAAAGTTGTGTCCAGCCATAGTCCAGGTGTCATAGCTCAAAAGACATTGATGCAAGAAAATTGGGCAAAAAATTGATCATGAGATTCTGGCCTAAGTGTCTAAGCGTGATTGGTTTTAAACTGTCAAAAAGTTAATAATTTCTCGAAAAAAAAAAACAGTAGACAAAATTCTGAATGACAAAGGCCAAGAAATTACTTGGCCAATTTTGATGACATGATCTTAAGTTTTTGGAGAACTGACAAAAACTAGAATTTACATTATAAACTTTGAACAATAATAATAAGGTTTTCCTTTGCTTTATCGTGATAAACGTTACCTGAATTAAATTAAATATCTGAGAATATTTTTACCCCACCGTTAGCACTAGCTTTACGTGGTATGCATGTTTCTACAGTTGTCCAATAATCGCGTAAACATAAGCTCGCTTAAAATGAGACCTTTATGGGCACTGGAGTAAGTCAAATGTGGAATCAATAGTCCAAAAAATCTTACTTAAGATGATAGATTTTTCTCTCAACTTCTCTCAATATTTTTTAAAGAATAAGCAAAAGTGAAAATCAAACTTTCCCCCAAAGCGTATTGCCCTGGGCTCAAGTTTTGCTTCAAAATAAAACTCATTTGCAGGATTGTTGAACTTGTTAATCAAAATTTAAAAGCTGGTTCAACTACAGCTCACGAAATGAAACTGAAAATGTGATAACAAAAAACTATAAACGTTCCGCCATAAGACGGCCGTATTCTAGCGCAGTATAAGCAAACGGATTATAAAATGATTGCAACTTGATTAGTGGTCGAGTGGATTGAGCTTCTGTTACTGAAACTGTGAATCCGTGTTTGATTCCCGGTTAGGTCTAACCAAAGACCATAAAAATTGGTATCATCATGATTTCAATTGTATTGTTCAGCTTTCTTAACATCATAATCTTAAGCGTGGGAGAAAAGACGTTTCGTTGTTCGGTGAAAAAAATCTTCACTTTCACAGTCAGTCAGTAGTTTATTCTTTCAGCATGCACAAAAAGAGGCACACAATGACATCTGTAAAAGCTAAACAATGCGAAACCACAGTCTATGCTTACTGTGGATAAGCCAAGGAGCAGTGCTCATCAAGTCAGCTTCACCCACACTCCCACTTCAGACTTCAATTCTTAAGCAAATGGCGGTAAGAAAAGCGCAAGCAAAAACAAGCCCAAAAAAAAAACAACAACAAGGCACCGTGTAATAAACATAGTAGTCAACTGCTGCAAAAAAAAAAGCACCATATACAAGTTCAAAAAAGACAATGAATACATTGTTATATGCAGTAAGTCATAACTATGTAATAGTTAGCCTACTGATAATTCAACAGTAATCATACTCTCTTTTTATGGCAATAAACTTAAAATATAAATTCAAGTCGTACAGAGTATTAAATTTAATTCAGGGAGCACACCCACAAAGTTTAAAAGGAACAGGCTTAATTTACTAATAACCTTCCATCCAAAATTTCTCACTCACAAAAAAAAAACAATAAACAAAATAAATCTCCTCATGCGCTACCACAGCATTCGACCCACTACATAATAACTTACACAGTCCCCGACATTCGACCACTCAATCTCAACAATGCATTAAAGATCAAAAAGTCAAAACCGAGAACAACATCCTACCAAAAATTTAAAATCCATTAACAAGACTCTTCAAAAGCAAACACAAGAAATATCTTTCACCAAATTATAGTTGAAAATTTACATTTCATATGATTGCACTATCGTGTTTTTGATTTAATGAATAAGAGGTAACCTTAATAAATTAAGTTTTTCTCTGGATGAACATGGGGGCTGCGGAATCAGAGACCGAAAGATCAATTCATTGCCTCCCTCCTGTCAAGAATTATTGAAGTAAATGTCTCAATAGAATTGTCATCTTGTTGTTTTTGACAGTGTAAATAAATTAATGATTGAATAAATTTAAAAAAAAAGAAAAAAAAGTAATTAAGGTAGCACACCCACACACATCCTTTTCTGAACCTAAAGTAAATGGCAATAAAAAATGCAAGCAAGAATTACAAGGCACCATGTAATAAAATAAAAGTAGCAGCCAATTGTTGCAAAAAAGTAGCACTATAAACAAGTTTGCTGAGCAATATATACAAGTTCAAAGCGACAATGCTATACACTTTCATGTAGAAAGTCATAGGTGTGAAATAGCCAGCCTTCTGATAATTCAGCAGTTTTAACTTTCCTTTTATAGCAACAAACTCAAATTTAATCTAGATAGCACGAAGCAATTGGTTTAATTTTTTTATTTACTTATACTGCTCACACAATAACTTCTTGTATTCTTTTTTGAAGCGAAAAAACGAGAATGATTTTAATTTTGAAGGTATATTATTCCAAAGTTGGACCCCTTTAAATTTAAGTGAATTTTTTCCAGAATTAGTTCTCACAAAGTCTAGAAAATAATTTTTGTTAGATTTACTTCTAGTGTTGTAATTGTGAGCTAGATCAAGGGATAAAAAATAGTTTTCAAAAATCTGAGGCAATGCTTTTATATCATTGAGATACATAAACTTTCCTACTTCATAGTTATAAATATCATCAATTTTCAAAAATTTATATTTGTAAAACAAAGTGTTGTTCATTATTTTGTCTTTCCAGGAAGTTTTGTTGATAATTCTTAATACTTTGTTCTGAAGGATTTGAATGGGTCTTTTCCTAGTTTGAGATGCACAACCCCAGCCAAGAATACCATACAGTGTTTGTGAATAAAAGAAGACATAATATAAATTAATCAAATTTTTCTGGTTAAGGTAATGGCGCATTTTTGCAATAATACCAACTGCTTGAGACAATTTTTCCCCCAAAAATTGAAAATGCATGAGCAGCAGCTGTTCTATGAAGCAAAAAGACTCATCAACAACATCTAGCGGAAAAAATCAATGCTGGCATGTAGTGAGAACTAAGACCATAGAGGAAAATGCTCATTGCCGACATCCAAAAGGAAAAATCTTAGCAAAACGTGACTTACCGCCGACATCTAGCAAAAAATATTTTGAGTACCCAAGCGCCATTGAATAAGGTGGTTTACGAGAACGAACTAAATTGAGGGTATCTAACGAAATAGACTTTGTTTTTTTTCCTAATCTCAAAGCTTTAAACATTAAACTGTTGCTGCTGTTATTATTATAGGATGCAAAAGTAGGGTATTAGCCTACTCGTATTTTAATTCAGCATTAATTCCTAGCACGTCAACAGATAAAATCCCGATACTGTATTATTGTTCGTTTGGTGTTATGGTGTTATTTTTAGTTTGGTGTTATTTTCCAAATACAGTATAGTTACGTGAAGTACGGCAATACAAAACACTTATGCAAGAGCTCAATGTGAACCTAAATAAAATAGTTCGTACAATAACAAATAGTAGCAAATATTGTTCGGTGACTTGTTTATTCAAAACCTTAAATGTTTTTGAAATTAGATGACATTAATCTACTTGAACTAGCCAAATGTATGTATCAGCATCATCACAAGAAATCTGTTTCTTTGATATCACTAAAATTCACAGTAACAATACTAGGAAAAAACAGAACTTGGTATACCGTATTTTAAACCTCGCGTTTTAGCGTCAGCAGGTAAAAAGTCTGACGTATAAAGAAATTGAATCGTGAAAAAATTGAACCTGAAGTAAAAAATTATCTTGGTTGTCATTCAAAAAAAAAGATAAAACAGAAAGCTATGTAAAAAAACATATCATTTTAATCTTCTTTGCTCCATATTCTGGAAATCCATCATTTAATTATGTAACATTGTGTATTAATTTTCTCTTGCCGTAATACCAGTTGAACTAAATAATTGTTTCTTTCTTTTTAGTTTGATGTTTTTTTTTCTCTAAGTTTTTACACTGTCAAGTAACAAGTCAAGAAGCACCATGAATTGAAAAGCCTTTGAGTTCGTTGGTGCTTCCTGGCCTAAACAAACTGACCGTAATTTTTGTTTTATGTGTGTTCGTTTTGTATGTGTTTGTATTGCTCAGGCATATAAACTGTTTTCTATTCTATTCTATTCATTAAGCCGACAGAGAATTAATAGCGGAAACAAACAACGGCAAATTAAAAAAAGATGTTTGACATGGAGTTTTAACTGCTGTAAAAATGCTGACCTGAATCATTGGTTGCAACGAAATATTACTTTCAAATATCAAGTTATTTGAAAGCAATACACTGTATTATGACTTTGTAGCGGTTCTGTCACAAAGCTATCATTCATTCATTGTTTTATTCTTGACCACCACAGAAATAACGAATAAACTTTAACACTAAAATTACACGTTGATTGTAGAGTCAGGAAAAGGAATTTATACGTTAGTAAAAGTTTGCCATACTTCTAGCGTGGCTTACTCAAAATGAATGTAGACTAAATGACCTAACGGTCACATTGGGATCTGGATGTCACGGTTTTAGAACTAATTAAGACCATTTTTATTTTGACCAAAAACAATTTTAATTTTGAATTTATTTTAGCTAAATTTTGACTTTATTTTGATCTAGACCGTTTTGGCCTTATTGAGCTCCAAATTTTAATTAAAAAAAAAGTTTTGTTATTCCCAATTCACGTAAGTGTGAAGCAGGTAACCTTCTTCACTTTTCATTACCAGCATTTAGAAAGAAATATCGATCAGTCAGTCTTGTGAATAAAGTAACTAATCGCTACAGGACGAAAACCTAGGATTTTGCACACATTTACATGTCAGTTACACTTTTTTTAATCAGCAGTAAATTTTGGATAGAAATTTGCTGTTCTTAAATTTTCACTAATTTTCGGCCTCGTTTGTTCTAAATTTGCATAAGAAAATACAATTTCAATTTTGTTTGGTAAAAAGTTGCGTTGTGTAAAGTATTGTCGATTGCTAAAGCTGTGAAAACAAAACAGTACAGTTTTAAGATTTCAAAAATCTGGTTCATTAGTTGTGATATACCGTACTGTATAATAAAAATAAACTTTTCGATTTTTAAATTTGGACATATACTTAGTGTTCTTAGTTATTTTATTCATGCCGAGGGTGGCATTTTTGATTTGTTTTTAATTAAAAAAAATTAATTTCGCGTTATTACAAAATTATTCTTATAAGAAGTTAACCCAGGCAATCGTATTACGGCATGTTGCAACTACTTGCACTAGTTTGAGTAGCAGAACTTTATTCAAGCATGTACAAAATTGCTCATAACCTTTCATTGGTTCTCAACAAAAAAATGAAGGAAAAAAGCTTTAAAAATGAAGGAAAAAAGCTTAGTTTGCTTTTGAAAAAAAATTTTTGATCACATACAATTTTGACAAATTTTGCCCTAACCCAAAATTTTGACTTTATTTTGACCTATAAAATCTACCAAAACTGGCTTCAAAGCACCCAAAACCAATGTTGGTGTGCGTTTGATGATATAATAAAGCCCTGAAAAAATTTTGACTTTATTGACTTTTGAGGGCCCTATTAATAAGTTATTTTTGCTTATCCCTGCTTGTTTTTTTAAATAGTCAATAAACAAAACTTTAAACTTGAAAAGTTTGACTTGGTTATTTTTTTCTCAGTACCAACTTGAATGTTCGTCTTTGCACAATCAAAATTTTTGTACAGTATCTGGAAGTTTGTAATGGTTGAAATGACTGATTATGTTGCTGAATCTGTTAATGAGTTAGAGATGGAAAGAAGGTACGTTAGGGAAGATGAAAATAACTCCTTTACACATTCTCGGAAACTTTTCTCTCGAATATGATATATGACGACGTTGGTGAGACTGAAGAACAAAAAATTTATTTTAAAAGTTTTACCTTCGACAAACCGAAAAATATCAAATCAAAACAAATTTTTGCTATTTTCTTAAATTACTCCGATGTTTGTATCGAGTTAGCGGGTCGATCTTGATGTCATCTCGCCCGGAAAAAACAGCGCTATTCGGAGAAATACCACATCAATGGCAACCTGTAGGCAACACTGCGTCCGATTTGACTAGTCCGGGAAATGAACTTAAGATTTTCGGTTCCAGAATCGAAAGCGGTAAGCGTGAAGCACCTTGAAAAAATTCATGCTTTAATACATACGTCTGGGCTGGCCATTGGTTACGTGCCCAAGCAGTAATGGTTCTTTTTTACTTTTTTGATTGTATTGATTTTTTCCGATTGGAAAAGTGGATCAGCCTGCAAAATTTACGTTTGGTTTTGCAACTTTTTCATGGTTGGTCTACTTTTTTTTTGAAAAATAATAGCCCAAAATATACAAAAACAAAGAAAAATTTCCGACTATTGGTAACCTAAGTCTAGACATTTAGGTACAGACCTTTAAGTATAAATAGTAACAAGGCGACCGTCTGGCTGGATCTATTCTTTTTTTGGTGAAATGAAACAATTTTTAAAGTTATCGATACACTGCTTACTTGTTTGCTATGCTGAGATAAAACGCAGTTGCAAAGGCTGCGCTTTGGCATGTTAGAATTCCAGAGTAAAACAATACTGATACAACTACCAACGGACCTGCACAAATCAAAAATTTTACTGTCCTGTAAACTGCCGTTCCAAAAGCACAAGCGTCAATGCCTTAACCTAACATGCATTTGGTGTAATTTTTCTTTTTTTTGAGAACATTTGTGGCCATTTAAATTCCTGGTGTCCTATTTAAAGAATACCAACAGTGCCTTTTTTGAGAATCGAACCAGATCTTACAACCAGTAAATCAAAGTTCAATATACACCTCGGGGGCATATTGTTAGCTTTGATAGTTTGAAAATTACATTTTGCAAAGCATCTCTTTTGGAAGAAATGTTGCAGCGGCGGCGATTCGTTGGCAACCCTGTGTCTAATTTGACCTGCCTGAGGTTTGAACCGCAGACCTCCTGCACCAGAGAGAAACGCGCTACCGCTTGTCCAACTGCCGGTTTTTCCCGACATCAGTACATCGCACAACTATATTTTTCAAGTCTCTAAGTGGCAAAGTTATTCAAATAGGGCATTTGTTTTCCCTTAGTGGGCCATGGTGCGGTTTCCAGAGGGCGACAAGAAAATGGGGCCGAAGATAATAGTGCACACTAGAATCGTAGCTGCTCGGGAAACTTATAAAAAGCACTGAAGACCTTATGTGTTTAAACTTTTTTACGCTACTACCCTAAACTAGCCTGAAATTTGGCTTATCAATATCACAAACAGTTAATTTTTCGTCTTTGCCTTTCGATTGGTGCAGATAATGTTACAAAGTATTCCGGTGGCCGATTTTCGGGGGCAGGAAGCCGCAAGTGCTGAGAGTATTTGCAAAAAGGTATAGTTCATAAAAGATAAGAATCGCTCGTGCACAGTGGCTACTTACATATTGTGATAGTAAACACAAGTTGCATTATGGCAACCGTGATATAGAGTTTTCTTTCCATCTTGTTTCTGTTTGTTTCAGTTTTTTGATTTTTTGTTTTGTTTCCTTGCAATTTGGACTGTGATTGTCTAATTTTATATAAGCTCAAAACCCCAACACCA
Source organism: Trididemnum nubilum (assembly GCA_963965965.1). Lineage (NCBI taxonomy): Eukaryota > Metazoa > Chordata > Ascidiacea > Aplousobranchia > Didemnidae > Trididemnum > Trididemnum nubilum. The sequence continues at coordinate 7,177,517 of OZ014489.1, read as the reverse complement.
ATGGTGACCACCGACCGAAAAATAAATAATAATTTCAAATGAACTCCAATGCAACACAAATATTTTGTATTGCTCATTTTAAAAATTTAATAATGGAGATTCAGGCCCACTAAAAACATTTATATGAGAGTTCTCTCGTTTTGTGAACACTTACGGCTGATAGTACGGGTACTAGCACTAGTTTAAAACTCGCACTAGTTTACTAAATACATAGGAAGCAATTTTAACCAGTGGCGTATAGCCAGGGAAGGGCGTATGCTTTCCATTGACCTGTCGAACAAAATACAAAAAAAATTACCACGTTTTTAATGTTGCTGAACACTCTTTTAAAGTAATATGAACTCAAAAGTGGTTCAAAGCAACTTTTGAAGCATTTATTTAGGGGGAGAGACTAATATTATGTTAAAAATAAAACTTACAGTTTACTGAAATCAGTATGGTCAAAAACAAGTCATCGAATTTGATCGCTTGATGAAAAAATTTTAACGTTTAGACTTTATCAATAAAATATGGGCTTAATAGGGGGGGGGAGCTTTTCCGATTTGATTAATCACCAATCACTTCTCTCATAAGCTAGCCCTCTGATTATCTTTCTCCATAAAATTCAGACGAATTGTTTTGTGAATACTTATGAACTTTGTAAATTATAGCATTCCATGATTTATCGGCTTGTAATTAAGGGACTGAAATTTTACCCTTAGCTCCCTACCCTAATAGTCCATCTTTTACGCAGTAAGTTTAATCACGTTTTAGCAGTGCTATAATTTCTGTGACACCTTTAAATGCATTAATTTTTTTATCAAAATTGGCGTAAAATTAAATTATTTGAAAAGAAAATGCTTCACCACCAGACCCTTTTACCTCCGGTGGCTGTGAGGGCATGGCCTCAAAAGCTTTTATACAATCTAAAAAGACCATAAAACAGTACACGTCACACGAAAAATTAAAAAAATTTAAACTGTTAAGTCTAGTGTACCCATAATCGTGATCATTATGATTACGGAAAAAAACAGACTCCATGTACATTACTATAGTGTATAGGATTTTAAGTTTTTTTTTTCATTTAATGTTTTGCTCTGGCGAACGCGTTCGAGCATTTTTTTGAGTCGGTTGAATTAAAACTTAACTCAATACAAATCTAGAAAGAAATCAAACTTCTTTTAAACAGGCTGAATACGGGACGGAGAACTTCTCAAGTGACTTCAACCGATATACTGGCTGGTCAGGAAACTTTTCAAGTACCTGTATTCAATGAATTCTTCTGAAGATCTATTTTAGAATGAAGTAGGTTTATTCTGAATAGTGCATATAAATGCAATACAAACCATGATGATATACGGTATGAGATGGAAGAGAATTGTGACTACGAGAATGGGTGTAAAGTCCTTACTTCCAATTGTTCCTATCACAGGAATATAGGCTAGCAATCGAACTGAATATCCTCCAGTTAATTGACCAGGAAACCAAGCTGAAAAATCGTTAGTAATCAGTTGCTGTTTTATTGAATTTGGCAGTTTTATCTTCCTGTCACAAGAAAGCAACAGCGGCGCTATCCTTTGGATGAATCCACACTCCCTTAGGGGTTGACTGCTTTCAGGATAATCGAAATATTTCAGCAATACGAGTTATTAATAGAAAAGTTTATTTGACGAAGCAAGCAAACTTTTACGCACTATCTGACGTCCTATTACTGCATGTAGTTAAAGCTCAAACTATTATGAACAATAAAGTGCACACCTACGTACTCAAAGTTGTGTAAACGGGCCGACTAGCAGAGCCACAAACCCGACCCAAAACGGGCCAACCGGCAGAGCCACAAACCCGGCCAGAACCCGAAAAGTGATTTGAAGCCAAAACGAGGTCCGAATAAGTCCGAAAGTTAAGTTTGGTCTAAAAAATGGATACTTTTATCGCTCGTATGCGGTTAATAAAACAATACCTGCTGCTGATCAATTGTGACGTAATAATAATAATTGTGTAACAAGATTTGTATGGTGCTTAAACAAAGTTGTCATTTAGTGTTGCCCATTTATCTGAATTTGAATTACGCTTTGCAGCGCCTAAAAGGCTATAACACCAGCAAATACGTACGTACATCAAACACGAATTAAGCCCGACATTTTGTCGATCTTAAACACGAACCCGACCGGAAAAGCCCGGCCGGACTCTGCCCGTACCGGTAAAATAATGCTTACTTGGAACTGATGACGATCATTCGAATAAGGTAACTGATGATGACCCGCTTGGGTTAAAATCGATTTTATCGAAAAAAATAAAAACTAGGTTTAATAATTTGAGAGTGGCTTCTTAGCTACAGTAATTTGAAATCAATCTACTTAATGATACGACAACTGAGCTACCTTTCATTGGTATCATCGCTTTTATCTGGTTTTTGAAGTTGAGGGAGATTCAGTTTTTTAAAAATGCTTACTTGGAACTGTAGCGGACACGATCGCTAAAATCCAAACCACAGCTAAACCGCAAAACACCGCTGAATCTGACTGTATTTTGTATCCGAAGGGTTTCCAAATTGCATACAATCTTTGAATTCCAATAAACAGGAGGTGGTACATGGAACTGGTGAAACCAAACAAATAGAACACTACTCCGAAATTCGCCAATGAAATTCCACGCTTTTGAATTTCTGTCGTTACAATTTCTTCAATAGTTAGTGCAATATTGGAACTGAAATTGTAGGGAATGCAAATCAAAATGAAAAGACCTAAAAAAATGTTATTTATGACTGTGCAGAGCTCAACTTTGTGCCAATGTATAGTTCTTATAGTCAAATCAAATCTTTCATTATATGCCCCGAAGCGTATAACGAGTTGACAGGGACCATTTCCGCGTTATTGCACGTGTGGGCAACACAGCTTCTTTCAAAAAAATGTTGCAGCGGTCGCCAGCCGTAGGCAACACTGCGTCCGATTTGACCGGCCAGAAATTTCAACCTCAGACCTCCCACTCCATAGAAGAATGCACTGCCGCTCGACCAACTGGCCAGGTTTATAGTCAAGTCACTAGCGTAAATGACGGGAAGAAGGGGGTGCATTTGCTTCCTAGTCCTCCCAGTTGTGTGACCTCTTTAAGAAATGCTCCTCCCTCAAAAGCAATCAATTTTTGGTAAAAGTAATCGTCAAAAGCGGAAAGAAGTCTTCACCCAAATTCAATAGAAAAATTATATTGCTGCAAAGCTTAAAAACACCAATCCATTTATCCTCTTATTATAAGGTACAAAAGGCAAGGCTAAACTCATATTTAAAAAATTGAAATCGAACGTTTGGGCGATTTACTGAGCACCATCATTAGGAAACTAAAAATACGGTAAACGGAGTAAAAAATACCACTTTAAAACGAACTGAAACATAATTACGAAGTTTTGTCTCAACATACAATAATTTGGACTAGCGACTGCATGTTTTGACAAACCTGTCATTTTACGGTCAGGCAATTCAAAACTACATTGTCTCTACCAAAACTATAATTTGATGGAAAAAACAGCAACTTTTGGGTGAAGATCATTATTTGACGAAGCAATATTGATCTTCAATAAATTTAACGAAAATGCAAGGCATTTTTGTTTTTTGTTTTTAACAAAAAAATACATCGATTTTCTGGAGAAGAAATCCCATAGCTTAAATCTCTAGTTTCGCCACTTGCCCAAGTCAAAGCAACTCGCTTAACATAGACGTCATCACGAAAAGATATAAAGTCCGCTGGTGCACAGGCAACTAGTTCTATGTGAAAAACAAGCCCATCCACTTTCAGAAAGTTTTAGAAAATTCCGTAAAGTTTCAGTTGTATTTATAAAAAATGGAAACCAAAAACTAACAACTCGCGGTCGCCAGATGATATCAACGAATGGGAATCGAAACCTTAGCCGTGGCAACCGAAGATATATAATCGTTTTGAAGTATTATCTTATTATTTATGACATAATAATTAATGAACAAACAAGTTAGCTCACTCTCCCTTCTTTACTCCCTTTATGCTAAGAGTATTGTTGTAAAGAGAATTAAGAAGCACAAAGTGACGAACTAGTGTTCTTTGTTAAAACGCTCAAATCAAATCTTTCGTTATACTCGCTCTATTGCGCTGAAAGGTGTAACGAGTTTGCGAGGACAATCACCGCGTCATTGGGCCTGCGGGCAACATAGCTCCTTTCAACGAAATGTCACAGCGGTGGCGAGCCGTTAACTACACAGAGTCCGATTTGACCGGCTCGAGATTTGAACCTCAGACCTTTCGCTTTAGAGCCGAACGCGTTACCGCTTGACCAACTGGCCGGTATGTTACATTGCTGATTAACAATATACTCTAGAGACGTCTCCAGAGTTGTAAACGGGCCGATTAGTTCAGGACCGAACCCAAAAACTAATTTGAAGCCCAAATCATGCCCGAAAAAACGGTCATTGATGGTATTGATCCTTAAATGAAGTCTTCATTCAGCGGTGTTGCCAAGTTATTTTGATTGTATTTTTGAGCACCTAAGACAAAATGCACGTCTCAGGCACGAATTAAGCCCGAAGTTTTGTCAAACTTAGGCCCGAACCCGACCCAAAACGCCTGGGCCGCATTACAACTCTGAACGTCTCCAACCAACCGGACTGGTTAATTCACATCTAATCACATTTAACCTATGCTCTTCAGCATAGGCGTAGCCAGGGGGGGGGGGGGGCCCAGGGTGACCAGCCCCCCCAAATTGCTCAGCTACCAATGATAAATTTGTTGCCAAAACGGCTAGTGTTGTTTCAGTTCACGTTTCAAGTTTGGTTTTCATCTTAACCGCAGACCGTGAAGGACTTTTTTCTTTTTTTGGTCTTCACCTTTCCCAGCCAGAGAAGACCTTTTCTTTTTTTTTTGGCCTTCACCCTATTTTCGGGAAAAATTCAGCTTTTCATCCCGTGAAGACCTTTTTTGTTGTTGTGTTTCAAGTTTGATCCCCACTCTGTAACTTTAGACTTGCGGCCCCCCCCAATCCAAAATTGCTTTCCAACTAAATTTCGGCCCCCCCCCCCAATCAAAAATCCTAAATCGAACTGTGAAGACACTTTTTTTTGGTCTTCATTTTTGTGATTTGTGGTTTGGCCCCTCCCCCCCAAATCCAAAATCCTGGCTACGCCTATGCTCTTTAGCAATATTATTTTTATGAAAACAAAAAATAATCATCGCAAAGCGCCTTATTCAAGGACGCAACAAAGGTTCAACCTTTACCCTGGCTACGTTGTTGCGTTTTTGGATAAAACGTTTCACAATGATTATCTCTGCTTGGCGGCTTCGAACAAGCAGCAAATTCAGTGAACCTTTTATTCGAAGAAATTCTCACGAACATTGAATCACTGGAAACTCCTAAGTAGGTGCGGATTCCTCTAACCACAAAGTATAGTCATTGCAATAAAGTGCGCGGATTGTCCAATATTTAGCGTCTGACGCTGTCCGGTGACAAGAGGATATTATGCGCTACAACGACAAAAATAATTGGCGGTTAACATTAAGAGCTTACCTGTAAGCATATCTGCCACCGCCAGAGAGGTTTTGGCGTAATCGATTTTGGTGATGGTCCTCTTTTTATAGCGCAATCTTCCAACAAATATCACCAAGATGTTGCCAATTAGAATCGCCATTGCGAGCAAGGTAACAAAGAAAATCAATACAGCACCTTTAGCAATGCTGCATTGAGTACAGGATCTTACTGGAGTTGAATAGCAATCTTCGTTACTTGTTAAGTCACAAAAGGATAGCGTTCCGCAGGGCAGCAATGAAGCATTGACATCGGTTATGTTTCGGAAAAGATCTTCCTCCGTTGCACCGGAACTCCCTACTATGGAGTGAGGAATGAAATCACACGCACAAGCCATTACAATTTTTATTAGTTTGATTACAATTTTTGCTGCTTCAATACGATATTTCACTAAATTTTCCTATAAGAATCAGCAAATTTTTGCCGGGTAGCGACTGGATGTTATAATTTTTCAATTTAAATTGTTTTGAAGTTTTATTTGAAAATTATGTACAAAAAATATGACATTATCATATACCACATATTTCACGTTAACTTATTAGTTATTACGATATTAATTAATTAATATCCATATTAAGTTTTACGAATAATTTGTTTGTGTTTTGTCTGCAACCATTTTTTTGCTGTTTCTGCTGCATCGTAAAACTGCAGTGTGAAAAAAAAACAGTTTTAAACCTCAACTGCCGAAAAAGTCCACATCTGTTCACTCAAAGACACTCGATCCACTTCCAAGCTGCGGTATGTTTTAGCCCTCGTTGTTGCTTCAACTGCGTTTGTGCTGGGTAGTATAACTTTTTAAAAATATAATGAGTTCATTGATAAACTTCCAGTCGCAATTTGAACAATAATTATATCGCGATAGTTTAAGGACTGTAAATTAATTTCTGTAATTTTTATTAGTTTACTTTTATCTTACTTATTTCTTTCTTCATGTTTTGTTTGGTTGTACGGGCACTGTTTACTACGCAAAATGTAAAAATTTCTAACTTTTTGGCTGGATATTATAATGCACAATCTGATTAAGTTTCTAATTATATTTTATCACCATTTGCCTGAATTTCAAAATACAGTAAGTAAATTTTTTAAAGCTTGATGCCATTTCCAACCGAAGTTAAATTATACGTCAAAATGTTTATAAAAGTTTTCACACGTTTTTAACTATCTCGATAATCTGCAATACAGCTTGCATGAATAAACAAGCTATGCAGTGCTCGGCACTAAAGATTTTTTGCTTGGTATCGGTATATTTTGACCAGCGACTTTTATCTTTATATAAAGCCAAATCTATTTTGGTTTGGAATGATTGAAGAGCATCGGCCAGTTGATCGAGCGGTAACGCGTTCATTTCTGGAGCGGCCGGTCTGAGGTTCAAATCTCGGGTCTGTCAAATCGGACGCAGTGCTGCCAACCGCTCGCCACCGCTGCGACATTTCTTGGAGAAAAGCTATATTGCCCGGGTGCAATGACTCGGAGATGGCCCCGCAAACTCGTTGCAGGCTTCGGCGTAATACAGCGAGTATAATGAAAGATTTGATTTGATGATTGAAGTGCGATGGTGTCTCTTCACTTTAGAAAGGCAAAAAATAATCTTGTGTTAATCAAAGCGAAAAATTTTTTTCGAGAAATAGTACCCTATTATCGGGCAACTATCCAACTGCCATTTTATTGCGGAAAAGGGATGTTCAAAGTCCAACCTACGTCTGCTTGGTCTTGACTTTTTTACGATCGACTTAGTACACCAAATGTACCATAAATAACATTTATTTTTCAAGGTTCCAACCAAATCAATCTAGTATAAACATGGCAAAGGCCAATTTCTTCGGTCTTCAATCAGTCTTTGTTTTAGATTAAGAGGTAAATGTGTTAGTTGTGTATTGTGTTACTGATTTTTAAAAATTCTAATTGCTGTATTTCTGGACTCATTTACACAATGGCCTCTTGATCTGCTCCTTTTATTTTTGCCTGATATTTTTTTGCTAGTTAAGTGACGTCATCAAAGAGCTATTGGCCCGCAAGCACCTTCGTTTAATCATAAACTGTTTATTAGTAAACCAAATAAAGAGTCTACCAAATAAAGAGTCTGTGATTTTATCTAACCAGACCTTCCGGAAAAAAAAACTAGGGTAAAAAATTTTCATGCGCGGAAATATGTCTCGAGCTCCGTCAAATTGTTAGGGGTCTACTTTACAACAGCAAAACTCTATAACAGCAAAATGTTACCTGTTATAAAGTTTATGTCATTATTTGGAATGACATTGCGTAATTTCCTTCGTAAAAATGAAGAATTTGTCACTTCTGATAATACAGCTATCTTTTTCGAATCGATAGGCAATATAGACCTATTAATCAAAAGCGAACGTCTTCCTGACTGATTATGACAAATTGTTGCTTTTTGTTTTGTTTCATAATTTACGTTGTAGTTGATAACTCATCATTGTACTATGACATCACAGTTTTGTGAATATGCAATGTTTTGGAGCACATTTTCCGTCATTATTGTTCCACCATTTCTGAAATCAAATAGACAGTACCACTCTCCAGACTAAACAAAAATTAAACCTTTATGTTAAGTTTTATTATTAAATCTTAAACATAACTTAAACATAACGGTAGTACTTTAAAGCAAAAACTTCAAGCGAATTCAGAAAAACGTAATAATAAGTAAAGACAGCATAATTGTTCAAAAAACATATACTTTGCTTGATTGTGTTTTGTTTCCGGGTAAACTTGAACTTCGCTTGGCTCAATTATACCATATCTTTTAAATATGACAAACATAAGGTTTCGCGGCATCGAAAAATAAACATGTATCTTCTCTTTTTTTTATTATAGAAAGCGTGCAAATAATGCACGCTAAATGCTGATGAGCGCCACGTGAAGGCGCAAGTGTAAATTCTTCTTCACTACAAAGGTAAGACGAACAAGCTGTGAAACAAGCTCTGTAAAAATCAATTTATTTGAATTAGGACTTTTTCTCGCAACGCGTTTTTCGCGGGAGATTTTGATACATCCGTTTGACAAGGGTTTTGAGTCAAAACATCTACGGAGTTTGGGTTGAAATTAGAATCAAAATCGACTAGCCGATTTCATCTTCCTAAAAAGTTATGGACCTCAATTTAATTGTAATAGGCTTTGTGAATTTGTTTGATAAACAACTAGTCGCTTGTTCTTTTGTCAACAAACAGCTATAAATTTAAAGCAAGATAAGCGTTTACAGTAGTGGTGATGATTACACACTTATTTCAATGTAATTTGTTAATAATTAGGATAAATTTGTATTTCCAGTTTTCGAGGATGAAGTTGATATATCCGTTGAGCCTCCCAACGCAACTGAAAATAATTCCTTCGCTGATTTGCGAAACTTTTTTTCTCGGACGCTGTAGATGATGACGTTGGTTAAGCTGAAACCAAACCAAACGTTAATAATGGTCGAGGCTTAAACTTTAAACCTTCGTTTTCCGTGAAATTTATAGTCACTGGTTTTACGAGTAAAAATCTTCTTGTTAAAAGTATTTGTCTGACATTTTTTTTGTTTTCTTAACAAAAGAGTAAAATGACAATATGGCCAACCTCATTTTAAATTTTATATTAATACTTTTTAGGCATTTTGCAATTCATTATTGCTTTGTAATTAAAGCTGCAACTTTGTACACAAGGTTTAACAAAGCATTTCTAAAAAGTACTACAAATTTAACAAGCTAATTCTTCAACATACCTGTTAGCAACACTGAGATAAAAGGCAGAGACGTAAGGTATCGCAAAATTTGTGCAGTCCAAGGAAGCAACAAAAAACAACCCGGATATAACAGCCATTGGCACTAAACAGAAAATAAACATTTAATTCCGTAAAAAATATAAAACTATGCATAATAAGAAATTGGTTTAACCAAAAATAAAAAAGATTAATAAACCCTTTGAATTAGTGATAAACTAACATATTGGATTATCCCAAATAGTTTCAGAATATTCTGTAAAAACTTATACAAAAGTCATCATAATAAATTTGGGTCTTGAGTGGGGGAAATCTGTATAAAGCATTTGTGAAGCTTTACGCTCCCAATTGGCGGAAAGAGTTTTGTATGCAGCCTATACGTAAACAGGGACGAATTTACAGTGCGTGGGGCCCTTGGCAGTTTTGACTCTCTGGGCCAGATTTTTTAAGCATTATTCTGCCTAATAAAGGTGAGGACCAAAAAAATAATTGCTAGATCTTTGTTGTTATTACCAGCCAAGTGATGGGTCCCATGGCACTGTGCCAAAATAGCATATGGTAAATCTACCTTGCCTGTAAACAGTATGAATACAGTATTACGGGTCGTAGACAATGTATTCCAATCAAAGGAATGTGACTGCAAAACTTACATAACGTTACGGTGAACCCAGCTTGCATGATTACCACTGTAATATAAAGATTCCTTTCCATTTTGCGTAAATGGTCTTTGTCACTTTTTGCTTTCACTCTAGACTCTTCTTTCAACTTTTTTGATTCTTTTAGCTTGCTGGCTGTTAGTATTCCTATTCCAATAGTCATGATACTCTGAAAAAGTAAAATACTGAAATTATGTAGTTTTTTTTGAAAAACATTTAAAAACAATAATAAATTAATTTTTAATGTGGTTTTATTTCACCGACATAAAAAATCTCCAACAAAAAAGAGAAACATTATCATTGATTTTTAATAATTTATTCATATTGTAAAATTGCTAGAAAAGATAAATATTGTACATGAAATAGTTATCTAGCACCTTTTGCGAAGCATTTTTTGCAAAAAATGCGCAACACGGATTATTATATTGGTTCAGAATTGTAAGTCGGCCCTTTTTGGGTCGGGTTCGGGCCTAAAGTTGACAAAAATTTCGGGCTTAATTCGGGCCTGAGACGGGCTTTTTGAGGTGCACAAAAATATAATCAAAATAATTTGGCAACATTGCTAAATTTTTTAGACCTAACTTAACTTTCCTTTTTTTTTTTTTGGGCATGATATGGGCTTCAAATTGGTTTTCGAGTTGGGGCCGGGTTTGGGCTTACATTTTTGGGTTCGGGCCTGAACTAGTCGGCCCGCTTACAACTCTGAATTGGTTAATAATAAGCTTATTATTATTTAAGTTAATAATAAGCTTATTATCATTGTTCTCAATCAATTGGTTAAATTAACAAAAAACATTTTAAAAATTTATTGTTGGTGCAAGTTTTTAAAATTTTCAAGGCTTTAAGCGTGATCAAGTGTGCAATCGGAAGTGCGGCAATTTCGTCAACAAATCTCGGTGAATTTCGTGTAAAGTCACTTTTTTAAAGGTGATTTGATTTGCAGGATAACTTTCAAATTCTCCAAAATATTATACTGTTATAGAAGATACACAATCTATTTGGTCCCACTGTTTTAAGTGTTTACTGTAGAAGGGTAAAAACCTTGAAACAATTCGTACATGATGAATCTTTCACGAAACAAAAGCCAAATCTTTGTTATATTCGCTAAATTAGGCCAAAATGTGTATCGAATTGGCAGGCTCCATTAGAACATCAATGCAGGGCAGCACAAACCAGCATTAATTATTTCACAGCACTGCAAATGAAGATAAACGTTGTTGAATGTCACTAGAGGAATTATGTGCTAACCACTAGACGCACCATAGCCTCTTTTTGATGTTCTACAGTAGGGCTGCCCAAAGTGCGTTTCACGAACAACTTATTGAGGTCCGTGAGTGGTATCGAGATCAACTAATTTTATCACAGAATGCAATAGAGCAGAACTTTTATCAGAAATTTTCCGCTGTAACTTACAACAAATCTCACCGACAACCGTTTTCTCCAGCCGAAAAGTACTTCGAAATTCGGTACAGCACTGATTGTGGGGCCCGTGTAAGCTCAAAAAAGTCTAAAGCGGCACGCTCCTCAAAAACTTTAGGCACCCTTGTTCTACAGTTTTTGCTCTTTGAATTGCGCTGGTATGGTCTCAACAGTAAAACTTGTTCGGAAACAGGGCCTCCGAAAGGGGGGGCAGAGGGGACAATGATCGCGGGGCCCATGGACTTTAGGGGGCTTATGGGCTTTAGGAGGCCAATGAAGGGGCCCGTTGGCTTTAGGGGGCCCAGCAGAGGCCCATCGAAATGATACTGAGAAATCAGTATGTGGAAAACCGAAGACCTTTTTTTTTTTTTTTTTTTTTTTGGAGATCACATGAAAATCCTAAGAAAACTTGTCGCATTTTCCCCGTCTGTTTTAGAGTTGCCTAATATTTGAGAATGTCTAATATTTGGACCCCGGGCCCACGTTTGGCTCTCGGCGCTCCTGTTCGGAAGCTCCAGTAGCGTAAATGTGTTTTCCACAAACGTAACTACATGTTGTTCAGATCGAGTATCGACCCGGGAACTAGTAACCTTTCGGCTACAATTTTTTACCCAACTAGCTGGAGTATGAACACAAAAACTAGCATTTGGTAATCATCTTATTGACCTCTTACCATAAAAAAGTACGGAACAAGAAGAAACCAGATCGTGACCCAAATCGTTGGTGTGAAATCTTCGTTTCTTGTTGTTGGCAAAACAGGGACGTAAAATAGAAGAGAAGCAGCAAAGCCACCGGTCAAGTATTGAGGAAACCAAACTAAAAATTGAAAAAAAAAATTATGAAAATCTTTACATTTGCTATGAACGTATACTATGAATTAGTCACATAATTGGAGCCTTAAATCGTCACCATAGCTTATAATTATTGTTCACTTTATCATTTTTTTGGCTTTGCAGATGAGATCAGGTCGACTCGAAGACTAAAAAATCTCTTTCCTTTGTCTTCTGTATAAGATATCGCCCCTTTTTTTTTGTTGCGTTAGCCCTTTTCCTTCTTTTGCGCCAGTTGATTTTCGCACGTTTATCGTTTGTATTTTGATAGCGTCTGAAAAGGCGCCGTTTACTGCTGCCGGTTGCTAAACTTTTTGTTGAGCTCGGGCAGTGCATAAAGGGTTTCGCTTGATCTGACGGTAAAATTTATGTTACTGCTTTATGCATTTTTCAGCCGTTACTAAGTTTGAGCAAAAATTTGGTTGATAGTTTGAAGTTTGCTCTTTTTGGATTATCAATCTTTGATGTCACGCGCGGAAAACGCTACGGAGCCTAAATGTTATTTTGATATGATACCTTTGTTAATCAATAGTAAAACTACTGCACGACACTGAAATGACACTTACACACAGTGGCGTCGCTAGGGGGGGGGGGGGGGGGGGGAGGGGGCGGCCCGCCCGGGTGATACCTTTTTTTTTTCTTTTGAGACCAAAAACCCACTGACTGGTTGGCAAAAACCTTTTTTTTTTTGGTCATCACATACTTTCGGACTGAAAATCAACTCTTTTTGCAGCGAAGACCTTTTTTTTTTGGTCTTCAGCTATATTTTGGCCGATAAAGGGTGACACCACGAAATCCCGCCCCGGGTGCCACCATTCTTAGCAACGCCTCTGCTTACACAGTGATATATAAAACGGGAAACTTCATTCTATCACGCTGTCTTACCTAGTTTGATTATTACTGAAGGCTAACTAGTTAATATTGCAAAGTTATGCAGTAGGCTATTGATAAATTTATGTTACATTGATTTCAGTAATATTCAATTTGGATATTTCATGTCGTATTTGGTCACATTTTTGGATCATCTCTTTGTCGTCTGCTGAAGCTGCCAGCCTTGACCAAAATAGTTTGGTAAATAACTATCTTTTCTTTGCTTGTTTCAGAAGATACGGTACTGATGATTGATTTAGCATTGGCAATAAGCATCCTGTTGATGCACAGAGCTGGACAGCGCAGTTTCGAGCTTTTAGCTCTCATCAGCAGTCCTCAGCATATGTAACCATAGGTATTCCCCAGCTGGACAAACCTCTCTGCCAAACTGGACAAACCTTAAGGGCTTGCACAGTGGCAGAGACTTATCCCGTTCCAGCCATCCTGTTGATGTTTGTGACGTTGTACTGTGAAGTTGGTAAATGATATCTGAGCTATGATAAGATTTGCCGTTGAGTGCGTTAAAACGCGCATTGTTTTTTATCGAAACCGCTCAACATCGTTCATCATTGTTCATTATCGCTTGTTTCCTGCTCATCTTGTCATAAAGAAGTCCGGCGCAGGTCGAGGTTGGAAAAAAAGGAATACAGCGCGTTTCAACCATGTTTCACCAACCTCTTATCACTTGGTACGTGACATTTTGGCCAAGGTTGGCTTACAAATGAGAAAATGAAGTAGACAAACCTGTTGAAGAAGCCGAAAAAATCGCTACAATCCATACACAAGCCAGGCTAATGTACACCGTTTTGTGACTTTGAAGACGGTAGTCGATTGGCTTCCATACAGCGTATAGACGTTGAATTCCCATGTAAATCAAATGATAAAGTGAACTGGTATACCCAAACATGTAGCTCACAGCAACAAAGTTTGCCAATGCAGTTCCAGGGCGGTTTAATGGCACTTCAGCGGCAATTTCTTTGAAAGTAAAGTTGATGAACCAGCTAAAATTGTATGGGATGAACACCAGCAAAAGAACTCCTACATAAAAATAGAATACTATTGCAACAACAATGAAATCAATTGCACTTTAACATAATCAGATCGATTGCAATATTGAACTGAAAGGTGAAACTATTTTTCTCCCCCATCACCGACTAATCTGAAACTTTTAGGATTGAGGTTTACTCTCAACGTCTTCAGGCAAACGCGGCATTCAAAATTAAATTGTATCTGTATAATTTTAGGGTTAACCAATTTACATCTCCCTTTTTTGCAATTTGTGTGAAACAAACTTAATCTTTAGAAATGAAACGCTATCAATACCCTTTGCTCTCCTCGTAGCTAGCCTAAAAAAGCTACGCCTCCAAGAGGGCCGAGACGGTTCAAAACTAGAACCAGTGACTCGCAGTATGTACAGTGACTCAACAATGACAATTTATTAAGAACAATATGCTGAGAAAATTATTGATAAGCTATAAATAGTATCCATAGTTTTACAGGCAAAATCAAACCTATGATCAACAGCCTAAGACATACTGTTTCGAAAGTGACATTCTAGTTTTATTCCTCGTCAGTCGTCAGAATAGCTATACTAGGACTACAGGTATGAACATGAGCGTAGAAAGGGAAGAAATCGCAAATCAACCAGATCCAAACGCAATTTTTTTCCCGAAAATATTAAGTAATCACAATCAATCAACCGTCTCGGCCCTGTTAGAAACGTAGCCATTTTAGGCAAGCTACGACGAGAGCAGAGGGTATTGATTGCGTTTCATTACTAAAGATTGTTAGCCTAGTTTAGCTTTAGTTTTGAAACTGTTAATGATTTTTATAGGTTAGATTATGATTACTTACACAGCGATCGCTGAAAGATGCTTTAAGATTTGTTTGTTGATGCAAAGTTGTATACGGGCCGACTAGTTCAGGCCCGAACCCGGCCCCAACCCGAAAACTAATCTGAAGCCCAAATCATGCCCGAAAAAAGAACGAACGTTAAGTTAGGTCTGAAAATTTTCGCAATATTGCCAGGTTATTTTTGATTATATTTTTGTGCACCTAAGACAAAAAAGACATCTTAGGCCCGAAATTTTTGTCAACTTAAGGCCCGAACTCGACCTGAAAAGCCCGGCACGACCTTACAACTCTGTGTTAATGATATGTAGCCTATTTCATTTCAAATCACATTTCAGTTCCTGCAATTAATTTGAGGTGTTTTAGAATGGGCTGCTTAAAAGTAAACCACGCAAAAAGAAATTAAAGTATTATTATCATGATTGCTATGCACCAACTTTTAACTCACGCTGTTTATTAAACGTAAATAAACGTAAAATCCACTTTTATAATTCTGATTTTGATTTTCTTCCTTTTCTTTTCCGATTCTTTTTCGTTTTCGAAAACAGAACCAAAAAACGCTTGCCAAAAAGACAAAAAGGGATACAAAAAAAGGGTTTACATAGGTGTGCAAAATCACCACCCAATAGAACTCTGTGGACTTAGCACCGTAAATGAACCTACGATAGTCGGACTGACTGATGATGGTCTGCCATCGACGCTTTCCTCCGTATCTACAGCACCCACGACAGCCATAAACTAGAAGAAATTGTAAAAAAAAAAAGGCAATAAATATTTCTCTTTACATGATAAGATATACAAACTCTATTGACCTATTAGCATATCTCCGACAGCTAATGAGGATTTAGAAATATCCGTTTTGTTCAGAGTTTTCTTTCGATAGCGAATCCAACCGACGCATATGATCAACGCGTTTCCAATGACAATTGCCAGAGCCAGCAATACAAAAAAGAAAACAAAAACTTCTCCTTTCGACAAACTGCATTGCTTGCAAGACCTAACTGGAGTTATGTGACAAAGATGGTTTGCTGGTTGTTCACAAAACGGTATCGCTCCACAGATAATCGGTATTATCACCTGAGTTCTATTTTGAGGTTGTCCCGGAATTTCTCCGCTCGAAGCAGTAGGCGCTGCTGAACCTGTACACAAAACGTTTCAAAAATACTAATAATGAAAAAAAGTGGTGTCAAAAACCAAGGTCTCTCAATATTATGCAACCCAACACAAATAGAACGGTCCATCTGCATCCATTAATAGCAAAACTGACGACTTATCGGGTAAATTTCTCTAGCTAAATGGCCGGTTTTTGTTTTTTCTCGAACTTCTTTTCTAGTTACGGAATTTAGGCCTTCGACGTCAATAAACGCAGCTGTTTGGGTTGCTTTTCAACAAAACAGAAGTTCATGCTTTAATGCTACGATGAAAGCTGGTTTTCTATTTAATTTGCGCGAAAATTACGTTTAGATAATCAATCGATCATAACCACGCTTAAAAAAATGCGAAGACTCTTCTCAAGCCCCATTAAACTACTTTCACAATGGTGACCAAAGAGATTGCCTTAGAATTTGGTATTTTGGGTTCAGTTTTTTGTTTAGGTCCGGAACAAAACTAAAAACAGCTAAACATGCCTGTCTACAAGTAGACTCGGGTTTGATTACCGGTCCGGTCAAACCAAAGACTATAAAAATTGCTATTCACAGCTTCCCTGCTTGACGCTCAGCAATTGAAGGGACAGAGTGAAGCCTCCGCCGGGTGTGGTAAACAGGTGGGCAGGTGGCAGCTTGATTCGAAGACCGAAAGGTTTCTTCGGCAGTCTCCTGGCCAAGGCAACTTGGTGAATAAAATGTAATTGCAAATGCAATTACATAACCTCAAGCAATCAAATGCATCATAAAACTACCGCATCATACAGTATTTTATTTTGCAGTTCAACAGTGACGTCATAGTTGATACCTCCAGGTCCAGATGATCCAATAAAGAAATCTTGGTTAAAACAGTCATTATAATAGGGATCGTTTTTATCCAGGTTTGGAGGGCACTCAAATCGAGTCAAACCAAAAAATCCGGCACCACTTCTTCTCCGTCTATGAGTCATTTCTGTTTGATTCATTTCGACAAATTTTAAGTTCCACAGTTCCTAATTAAATTAAGCTAGCTTATACAGTTCAAAGAAATCTTATCTGCTCTGGAAATAAAAAAACAATATTTGGCTTGAGCAGAAATATTAAAGCCAAATTGAATGAAACATTATCCACGTTTCGATGTTTTGTTAATCATTGTCAATTTCATTTCAATAAAATGATTTTAAGAAATCGAAACATTTTTTTGAAATCTTTTCATTTTACGCTTGAGGTCAAAACACATCTTACAGTAAAATCTTTTAAACCCTTCCTTGCTTCCATTACGACCAATTCATTTTTAAACCTGTAAGAATAGCTAAAAAAAAAAGAAAAAAAACTTTTTCCTATTTTTTAACAATGTACAAAGCACTAAAAACTCATACAGAATAACGTTTTAATACTAAAATACTCTTTAAATTAAACAACCTACCATAGCATCACAGCTGCTACAACGCGTTTTTTTTAGCTTATCAATTAAACTTTCTCAAGCAAACAGCTGTTATTTATACTGTTAAAAAGATGTAACGTAGAAATTAACAAACGGCGTGCAAAAACGTCAAATTACTCAGAACTTTCTTTTTTAATTAGAGTCAAAAATGAATTGTGATCATGATCATGAACATAAATGCTTAGAGAGATACTGATGAAAATCGGTTCTATTCAGAGGTGGGCACAAATAACACTGCAACAAAAGCGCAACGATCTTTTCAACCACTAAAAGCGCCGCGCAAAATGCGCAATTAAATTTTTTTAATTTCTGAAACGCAGAACCATTTCTGAACCATTGGCAACCCCGCATTTCGCAATTTTGTGACATTACAAAAGGCCTAGTGTAGATCAGTACTAGTAGCATTAAGTTCCAGTAGCAGTAGCAAATTTCGTAGATTTGGTTCTAGGCTACTCGCATTTTTATCCTGCGAGAAGTTTTGCAAAAATATGCCTTTTGTGATGTCATGAAATTGCGAAAAGCTAGGATGTCAATATAACACTAGTCAAACGGATAAAAATGTATTTTCACAAACAAAGGAAATTGTGGAAAAAGGTTTGGGGCACCTCTTTACTACCACAGGTGGAGTCCTCGAGGACACACTTTGAAGTCCTTTTCCTCGAAGGTCAAGTTCTTGGCCTTGAAGCCTCAAGTCCTCGAAAAGAGCCCTTTCTTCGGCTCTAGGACAGCACTATTTTTTGAACCGTCAAAATTTTGTTGGAAAACGCCAGAAATCTTGCGGAAAATTTGCAAAAACGTTTTTTGTTTTCCTCTCTTGGAGATCCCTTGAAATATTTTTTTTTGAAGACCTTTGTCTTACTTTTGGAGAACACTTGCTCCTGTGTCCTTGGTCCTTGGCCTCGAACATTCCTGTCCTTGGCCTCGAGAGGGTCTGTCCTCGGAAAGGCTGTCCTTGGCCTAAGCTTTGACCTCGGATTTTGTTTGTGTCCTTGACCTTGGCCTAGAGCCTTATGTTCTCGACCCCACCTCTGTTTACTACCTCAAGTAGTTCGCATTTCTTCAATAGAACTGATTTCGAGCAGTATCTCTTCAAGAAAACAACTTCGCTATGATGTCACATAGATTATTAAATGACAACCTTGTCTTGTTATGTCTAATTTTCGCTTTTATTTAGCTGTAAAGCAAATAGTTTAGAAATTGTGTATTTTTTTGAAAGTAGTACAGTGCCATTACCAGATTACCATTTGCATTAAAATAACTTACCACAAAAATTATTAGGTAGCAGCGTGGCCAAACGGGGAAGTCGTTTTGACGACGACCCTGATTGCATAATCGGGGTTCAATCCGCACCCTGGTCACGTTGTTGCGTGTTTGGAGCAGATGCTTTACGATGATTTTTTCAGCTTGTGATTTCGAAAAGACAGCAATTTCAGTGGACAAAGTTTCAAAGAATCCACAGAATCATTGGATAACTGAAAAGTATAAAAAGGTGAGATTTCGAAGTAGTCAGTAGTCATCGCAATCAAACAAAAGTGTTTGCCGTGCAATGGTTATAGCGTCTAATGCTGTCGGTGACAGAAAAAAAAATATGTACTACATCAACAGCAAATTATTTGTATTGGAATTTCAAACTGTCTTTGATTTTTTTCACACGATCTTTTGGTTGCTTTAATGCATATAATCTCAAACACGATCGATGTTTCTTTTGAAAAGCTGTCTTAAGGTTTTGTGTTACTTTGCAAAATTGTTTCGTCTGAGGAAGACGAAAAAGCAGAAACCCCCTGAATTTTGGCAGGAAAGTGCGAAAACGATTGATTATTAATATTCAACCGCACACCATCACGCAAAGATCAAAGTTGTTTTTTGCACTCCATTGGTTGAATAAGTTGTTTGTTTATGGTATTGATGTTGGACTAGCATGTAATTTCTGTGGAAAGTTAAGCTGAAACAAATTGAAAAAATTGTCAAAAACTGGTAATTAGTCCACATGAACGTCTGTCATTAATGGAATTGTTATTCGAAAAAAGCTTCATTTTTTTCGTAAATTGTGGGTTTGTGAAAAAATGTTTGCTGATAATAATTTGCGTGATTCAGAAAGTATAGTACTGTTTTAGTAGAGTGCGAAAACTTTTGCTGGTAGTATTTGAGAACAAAGCAACAAGTATAGTAGCCCAGTGAGAGTATTAACGAAATTAGTTCGAGATTTATTTAATACTTTCATTAAACTTTATGTTTTATATTCATCTAAACTAAAACTTTAGTTTAAAAATACTTAAGTTTTGTAACCATCAGCCAACATAACTTTAGAAATTGCTAGAATGCGCTTTAAAAACTACTATTTGTGATTCGATTAGTTATACAGTTTTATTTCCTAAGTTGTCCTGGCCAGATAGCGAAACAACCCTGAGGCCTCCGAGTCAAGCTGTAACTTGCCCATCTGTCTACCACAAACGGTGGAGGTTTCACACTGTCGTTTTATTGCTGAACGTCAAGCTGGAAAGCTGTGAATACAACTTTTTATGGCCTTGGGTTGGGTTTGATCTGACAGGGAATCTAAACCGAGTTAGAAATATTTCAAATTTAAAGTTTCTAAATACCATGCACAGAGCTGCAAAACGCAGTTTCGAGCGTTAAGCTCTCACCAGTAGCCTTCAGCACATCTACGCTAAAAGTATTTCTCAGAAACCTTAAGGCCAAACTGGGCAAGGCCAGCTATTTGCATAGCAGGTCAGACTTTAGGAATAAACGATTTTTCACTTGTGATACTTTGCTAAAAGACAAGTGAAAAACCGCTAGGCTCTTGTTTTAAAGACAGCTACGAGCTAACCTCGATACAAGAAAGAGTTTATTCTCCACATGAACACCTCTGCTGTTTTAGTTTTGATTTCCGTGGTCCAGCGTAGAGGTTGTCTTTACGCTAAGGATAACTGATAGTAGCTGTCTTCAGTATAATTCAATTCAATCTATATTTTGTGCAATTCAAAAAAATAACAGAAAAGCAACGAAAACTCTCAAAGACATTTATCAACACAAAAACGTTAAACATAAAGCTGCGAAGAAGATCTGGGGCAACGAGTCAAGCAGCCACCGAAAGAAGAATCCAACCAGTAAAAAACACAGCGGTTTTTCGCTTGCCTTTTCGTAAAGTACCACTAATAAAAAATTTGATCCATGCAAAATATGTGCGGCAGTGTTAAAACGTTATGCGAGCAAGTTAACTCAATAACTAAAAAATACAAGTGGCTCGGTTGCATCATAGACTCTTTATTAGTAGACTGAAAACAGAAAGCTTTTCTTTTTCTTCACGGTTCATTTGCGCTGCGCATATATCTAAACGATCCAATCAGATCAGTCGAATGCGCATGACCGCAAAAAAACTTCGCAACAAAAGCAATTTTTTTTTTATCCTGTTCTCTTTTTCTCCGCGCATCTGTTTCTAGCCTACTTATAAAGAGTCTATGGTTGCATTCACCAAATATTGCATTGTCTGAAAGCGCAATACGGGGCTGCATGAGTTTCTGACTATGGTGAAATTGCGTTTAAAGTGTCACTTAGGCCACCTTGTGAGGAGTTAAAAATTTGCTTGAAACACAAACGCGGCAATGCAAAACAACCTGAGTAATGGCAGATAGGTTCAGAAATTGTCGTAATTTGAGCAAATATGGAAAAAGTTTTCTGTAATATGTAAGTTAGCACTTGTTTAAGCTTAACCTAACATTTAAACTCAAAGCTAACTATTTCTTCGACATGAGTGTTTGGTATCAGGCTGTTTCAAAAGCATCTTCGTAGGCTAAATACATTAGGCTACATCAAATTGTAAAAATAGGCCCCTTACTTTTGGCTCTAGTTGTCTAGATTGTTTTTATTTTTCGTATTTGTTAGGCATATGTGTATTGCGTCGGCTATAGCTAAGTAAATATTCAAACAGTAAACTACGTGTATGAGTCGCTAGAAAAACTCTAATCCAAAACGTCATTATGGATCAAAGATTTAATTATATTAGCAACGTGTACAGTACTGCCGTATCTTGGTACCGTTTCCTTTAACTTCAAAGTTTGGCTGTTCACTCAATTGCAATGCAAGCTTCTGGTTAATAGCGAATGCGTGCTGTGTAGTTTGAGTGCGTCAGCTACTTTGAATATCCTTAGGCCCCTAGCCGGTAGCGCTAGCCTACACTCGACGATTCAAAGCCTTCCAGTTTTCAACTAAAATTACGTTCACAATAATTTTTGTCAATAATAATTTTTGAAATTTTTACAATAATTTTTGTGATTTACAATAGTTTTTGGGATTTTTCATAAAAGTAGCTTTTTCACGTTTTTGAATGGCATTTTGCAGGTTTACGAAATTATTTAAAAAAACAACTAGCTGAGATTTGGAAGCCACTTAAAAGTGTTTAATTGCTCAGTCCATCATCCTCCTTCCTTTTTGCCTGGTCAGGTCCAAAAGATATTTTCACAGTCTGGAAAGCTTTTCAAAATAAATGAAGGGTCCAGGTGCACAATGATCAAACTCCATTTTTTGCGATTTCTATTTTTTAGCACAAAATGATGCAGTTTTTTCTGAAGTTTCATATGAAATATCGTTCCAGCGGAAAAACCATCTACATCAGTGCCGTCGCCAGAGCAACTGAAGTGAGGGGGCACTAGCCGAAAGTGGGGGGGCACTAAAATAGACTGAACTTTTGAATATAAACACTAATATTTTACGGCTACAAATTATGCGCTATTTTCAAAATTTTGAATTCACGTTTAAAAAAAAGAGACGTACAAGCCTATCAGCGTTTATTAGCGGCCCATAAAATTGCTTGAAAAATCTATTTGCTGTAGTGACTGGGACCTGAAGCGCAACCAGGAATTTGCTAAGAGAGGAGGGACTTGAACCAAAAGTAAACTTTTTTGCACAAAATTTGTCTAATTTAGGCCCCGTGCTAAACAAACCAATGCAACTCGAGCGTGTCACAAAGGGCCTGGGGGCAGAGCCCTCAACGCCTAGGTAATTTTTGTGATTTTGCGGCAAAAAACAGCAATTCTAACGCCATTTCAATCACATTTCGCACGTTTTTGAAGCCATAATGCTACCAAAAGCGTAACGAGGATTTTGCTAAGAGAAGGGGCTTGAACCAAAAGTAAATTTTTTTCTACAAAAATTGTCTAATTTAGGCCCGTGCTGAACAAACCGATGCAACTTAAGCGTATCACAGAGGGGCCTGGGGGCAGAGCCCCCAGCCGCAGGATGACTTTTGTCATTTTGCGGCAAAAAATAGCAATTTTAACGCCTTTTCAATCATATTTCGCACGTTTTCGAAGCAATATAAATAATTACAGTAAATTGCTAAAATTCACAAGTCATCGAAGGAATTGAATTGTCTAGCCCCTTTAATCCCTTTTATACTTAAAGTCAAGTCCAAGACACTTAAACGCTTGTTGTTTTAGGGGTATATTTTCTCAATGACTTGGCTAAAGGGGGCTGTAGCTTCCTTTGACCCTATCCCCTGGTTGCGCAATAGACTGCGACCTAAAAAAATCTTGAGTGTGCTCTAAAAAAACTAAAACAGCTGGTCTTTTAAAAAAATGTTTTCACGTATTGTTTCAGGTCATAATCACTAACGAAGAAGCGGTAACGATTCTATAGGCTTACATCCCAATTTCGCGACACATCCGTAAGGGCGTGTTAATAAGGCGGATTATTGCATCACATATGTACAGCCGTTGGTCGTCAGCAATTTCTTGACGAATCAAGAAAACTTCAAAAGAGAATTATCTTTGAACGTTATTATTCCTTTTTCCATGATTGCCTGTTGTCGTGTCGTTACGTGATGCTCCAAAGAAGTATTCTGAGTAAACCGAAATTGGGGGGCAGAAGCAGTGATTAGGGGGGGGGGGGGCAGGAGGGGCGACGGCACTGATCTACATCGCTCAAAAAATGATTTTGAAAAATGTCCATGCAGCGATAAAACGATCAAACTCCACTTTTTTTGTGAAAAAACGATCAATGTTAAGCAAAATCAATGAAGTGTGAAATTTTACTTGTCTCAATTGAAATCTAGGCGCTGTTTTGTGTTGAATTTAAGTTGCAAGATGTAGAAGGGCCAAGGCTATTTAAAAACAGTAATGTGAGTTAACAACAATAATTATGGCTACAGCAGTAGGTCAGCATATAGTCACCGGCAATTTTTCACTTGGGTGCTGTCAGTTTGTAGCCTATCATAATTGTGGTGAGTATTAGATCTCACTTGCATTAAAATTACCAGGCTTTAAAACTGAGTAATCTTTTGCTCTCAGTATTTTTGCATCTTGGTTATTTACATAGATTAAAATTATATTGAGAATGGTTGATTGTCAGTTGTTTAAGCCAATGGAAGGCTGTATAGTATGTGGGACTGTACCGTACAGTGTAGTGTGAGAGTTGAACTCTTGTCCCGTATCGTGCACAATGAATGACGCATGGTCCGAGCTTTGTTATTTATTTCATGGATGGCTAAATCCAGTGTCGGTATGATTTGTGTATGCGTGTTACAGTGATAATGTTTTATTTTTGATGAATTGTTTACAACATTGGTATTGAACTTTAAAACTGCGTTTTTTTCAGAGTTTGAAAAAATGTTTGTAATTGAGAAAGTTGAATTAGCTGTAACGCAAAAAGTACTAAGTATTGTACTAACTGCAGATTAAGTCTCTTTTGGCTACCGGCATATGCCTCAGTCACATAATAGCTTATAAATAGTAACGATCATACTCCACTTTGCTCGATAAAACTTTCAAACTCCAGATTTGTGTTTATTTTTTATTATTTTAATAAAGATGTTATTTTTGTAATTTATTGAAATTGCGAATTTGCATTCTCTAATAATCCTAGCACTTGAAAACACACTTTTCCCATCAATTATAGCTCTAAAATTTGGGTAATGAGGTTCTAAACTTTGTTTTTTGATTTTCTCGAAAACTTGATTTTGGTAGTTTGATCGTTTTGCACCTGGACCCTTCAAATACATGAGCTGAGTGAAAAGGATGTGATTAACTAACCAGCTGAGAACCTACAACTATCCAGTCCATTCGCTAACTGAACCTGTGAGGCAGTGAACACTTTAAGCATTTTTCTGGCTTAATGATCTTACTGTGTTCTATATGTGGCATTTTCATTGCAGGGCACAAACCCGTTAATCTTTAATCCGTTAATAACGAAGCTAACTTTTTCATTAACTCGTTAATCGGCTAAAAAGTTTTTTCATGTTAACGGACTAAATTAACTTCCGTTAAGTTCTCTTAACTTCTGTTAAGGTTTTTATCTTTAATATCTTCACCATTCATTCATCGTACCGATACAAACCAGTTTGCACTCGTAACACTTGTTGCGTACTAGCACGAGTTTTATAGAAGAAAAAGCGAGGAAAGCAGCTCTTTTTTGTGGCAAATAGTAAGATGGAGCCTCATAGGTCTAACTAGGGTATTAATTACAGTTGTTCGCAATTTCCAAAGATTTTCCGATCGCAGCTTCGTTAGTGCATTTGAACTTATTTTTATGTTGCAATTAGATTGGACTGTAAAATGTAACTTCCAAAACACAAAAAGATCACCATAGCAATAAATATTTCCTGACAACCAGCTCAAAAGCGTCAATACGTGTTCTAGAAGAGAGTGAATAAAAAGAAATGTTCATCAAACGAATTAATATTAACGAATTAACGGATTAACGGATTAACTAGTGGTTAACGAAGCTAACGTATTGCATTAAGTTGCCCACCTATGGACATTTTACCTTTGAGTTCTGACCAGGTGCAACAAAAGTTTGGAAAAAGTTTTGGTACACACAAAAGCTTTACCATCATCGCCCAATGTCTTGAATGACTTCTGTGAGAGGAAAAAAAATCGTTTTCATTTGTACCGATGATTGATAAAAAAAAATTTGGACTCAAAAACTTCCCAAATTAAAAAAGTTGACTTTTTAAAAGTTCTAATTTGTAAATCAAAACTGGACATTCTGCCAGCAAACTGAACATGTTGAGGCTGTGAACACGTTAAAACACTTTTCAAACTTAAGGTTAGTGTGTTTCACATCATGTGGCATTTAACTTTTGAATTTTGACGAAGTTCAACAAAAGTTGATAAATTGTAGTCGGTTTTTTGTTGTGAAAAAAGCAAACTCCTAAAATAAAAAATTAACTCATCTTTTGGAACGAACTCCAAACAAAAACTAAGCTCGCCAGGGGTTCTTTCAGGACACGTGCTGCTATGGATCGAGTTCTTCTTTATTCAGAAACAAAGATGAAACGTATGAATAACTATACCACGCACAGCACGATTTCAAATAAATTTGAAAACCGGCGAGCTAAATCAAAATAACTAAAGCCCAGCTGGCTTAACCAAAAAATTAACGTTAACAAAATGTACCAAACACAAGTAACGTCATTTTAAACCGTCTGACCATCAGGTCATGAAAAAGAAGTATGATTTTAAGAACGCTTGCCATCACAGACAAGAATCGCAAAGCTTGCCTTCTTCATGAGTCGCGCATAACGAAGAAACAAGCTTGATTATATGCAAATTCAAACACGTGCAAATTTTAGCCATTTGCAACAAGTTTCGAGCTAATTGCAATAGCGGCAAGAATACCATGTAGACCGCGTGACGGTAAACAAATCAAAAAATTTGAAAGTGCAATATAGCAAATCAGGATTTCATGCTATGACGTAACATCTTTTTCAGAATTAAGAAGTTAAATACCGGTAGCTTTCACTAGTGGTTGAATTGGTTTGACTGTGCATTGTACAGCGCGATTCTGAACTGACCAGTGGACTTCGGGCATTGCCGATGCGGAAGACGGTACCAGTGCTAACTGTTAATGATAAGCATCAGTATAGCAGCAACTTCACAAAAAATGTGCAACTTTTCTATGCAACCATAGCATTCAATAATGCATTCCAGGCAAACCTGTTTTCTTGCTAAATTCTGGACGAGCACGAATTCTTGCTAAGCACTTCAGACTTAACTTCGCATTTGCGGCTTAGTTATGATGTGTTACTCTTTCGCAAACAGATGAATACAATCATGATTGAAAAATGCTTTGTTGTGCTGGGATTAACTAGGGCAGTGGTTCTTAACCTGTGGGGAACTCCTCACTGGTAGGGAATGGCGGAGTTGCCAAGTGGAGAATAACTGGTTGGACTGAAAAACACTGATTCGAAATTTAACTTATCGCATGTTGACTTACGTTACAAATCACAACCATTTAAAGACTGCTGTAACGAAAAAAGCAACCAATATATGAGGTATTGTAAGTAATGTTTTGGTAAAAGTGAGAACACTGTTTTATAATTTGTTAAAGACCGATGCTGTGACGGGCATAGGCTTAGCCAGGGAGGAAAGGGGCCCATTTTTTCGCGTACAACAGTAATTAAGAACAATATTGACAACCAGGGTGGCACGGGCCCCTTTAAATCATTTTTGCCAACCGATTTAAATGTATAACCTGGAAGAAAGTTATAGTTTTTGTTCTAAAAGTTACTAACTCAAGTCCTATCTAACCTTTTTATGAACGTAATGCAATAAACGGGGCTGGATTTACCATATGCCACAGTCCCGGGGGCACCACGTACAGATGGTAGATTTGTTTGGTCTTTATCTATTTTTGCATAAAAGATGCTGCGAAAATCCCCAAAGTGCCATGGATCTCACGCAATGCAAACCGGCTCGAGCAATAATTGGTAAGTGTTGGCGTAACCATAACCTTACCATTTTTCAATTACAATTATTCGCCTCCACCTCACCGGTTTTAACGCGACAACATACTTTTGAAAAAAAATTAGCTAGGGAAATTTTTTCTGAAGAAATTATTGAATTTGAATTGAGGGGGCCTAGGCCCTGTAGTTGCACATGTACACTTACAACTGATTATTTTCATGACAAAACAAAAATGTTAAAGGAAAATCTTTGAGTGGATTATTATTTACTGCTGAAAGATTGCTGAACGCAATGTACCTTACTTTTCCCTTTCTTGGCCAAATCACTTACAAAATCTAACACCAAAATGCAAGATTTTAAACATGTTTTGGACTTAAATTGTAAGTAAAAGAAGGGTTGAACAAATTAATTTTTGTCAATTGACTATCAAATGTTAAAAATTTAGTTCTTTCAAATGGCTATAAACACCTGCGAAATGTGATCCAATGATATTAAAATAGCTATTTTTTCCAAAAATTGCCCGGCGTCTGGGGGGTTTCTCCTCCCAGACCTCCATAGCCTCCGATGGCTTGGGGCTCTGCCCCTGTGATACGTTTGACTTACACTAGTTTACTCAACACCTCTCCCCGTTTAGACATTTTCCTTCTCTGCATAACAAAATCCTGGTTACATGCCGAACCAGGCTACAGCTTCAGATCTTCCATTCTACGATATCTTTGTCCCGCAAAAAGCCAAGCCTATGGTCGAGGGAAATGGATAGTTGGCAAACTAAAAAGTGTGGAATTGGAGAAAAAAGGTTAAGAACCACTAAATTAGCAGAGGCGGAGTCGAGGACACAAGGCTCGACGCCAAGGTCAAGGATTTGACCTTCAAGGCCAAGGTCAAGGACATCAAAATGTGTCCTCGAGGCCAAGGACGTCCTCGAGGACTCCACCTCTGTAAACTAGGGCTATCATCATGACGGTGTTGGCAGCATGCAAGTAGACCCCAGATCATTTTGAAATGTAAACTGACCAGCAACTCGATACTGTATTCGAATCCACTTAGGCTAATTGTTGGTAAGCAGAGAATGCAATACCTGATATTGCATCGCACAAAGTCGAATGCGAGCTACCGACGTAGAACCTCCTGAACTAGACTTAACTTAAACTCTGAGTGTTCGGTACCGGTCTAATGATATTCAAAGTAGCTGATGAATCCAGACTACACTGTGCTTCGCTATTAACCAGTAGCATTCCTTACTGCATTGTAATTGAGTGAACAGCCAAACTTTGTAGTTAGAGGAACTGATACCAGGATACGAAAAAACTTTACGCTTTGCACTGTTCATTACGATTATATTTTGATTTGCTTGACTCATATTTTACAGTTCCTTGTTTGAATGTTTAATTGCGTTATTTTGTTGTCTTAATTTGCACATTCACAAAAGACTATATCAGCTTGATGATGACATGCAATTGCTCTTGTTTACATAGATATAGCCTGCCCATATGCCTCACAAATCTGAAACATGAAAACAATCTAGGCCGCTAGAATCCTAGGTAAAGGCTTATTTTTCCAATTTGCTTTAGCCTAATGTCGTTAACTATGAAGCTGCTTTAAAAACAGCCTGATACCAAACACTTACTTTGAGATTTTGAAACTAAATGCCAGGTATAAATTAAAAAAAGTGAAAAATAACAACATTACGAAACGTTTTTTCTATATGGGTTCAAATCACAGCTGTTTCTGCACCAATCTGCCTTTTTTCTAGCTATTTTACATTGCCGTCATATGTGTTTTAAGGAAATTCTCAACTCTTCACAAGGTGACGTAAGAGACAAATTTAAACGCATTAGCGCTTTTTTCTATATAGCCACTATGGTTGCATTGAGGGCTGCAGATGAGAGCTTAAAGCTCCAGAGAGCAATGTTTAGCCTGGCTAATGAATGACCCAAGCTGTAGTGATGGTGGTTGATAAATTTTCAGCCACCTACAGTAAAATCAAGCTTTTTTTAGGTACTTTTTAATGCCTTTCAGTATTTCAATGTGGATGCTTTTAGACTACCTTTGCAATGACATTTCATGAACTTGCTAACAAGCGTTTCAAATTTCTTGAATTATTTGCCAAAAAAAATTAATTTCGTCAGTCCAATGTTATTTAAGTTTGCAAAAATGTTTCTGCTGATTTTGTTTTTTTTCATCCAAAAACGTAGCCAAACTGACTCCTTGACTATTCACAAATTTTCAAATGATATTTTGTTGACGTTGTTTTCAAGTTCAAGTTTACTGGTAGTTTTAGCGTGAACTTAATAAGCAGTGATACACGTAAGAAATTGTTCAATGAGTAAGAGACAACAACGCTATGGAAGCAGCGAAAGAGCGACGCTCATCTAGTCTGCTGCCACCATTGATTTATGAAACTTTTAACACATTCTTTGAAGCAAAGAAACAACAAAGCACACACATACGACTAATATTTACAGCTACAGCACATACACACCTATACAAACGACGAATATTTACAAAAAGCCACAAATACAACTGAATACACATATTAAAATATAGGTACAACGCTGTAGATATGCAAAATGCAGATATTTGAGATAATTAAAAATTTAAAAAGTTTAAAACATTTTTTGGTTGGAACTAGTCATTAGGGGTGATGAAACAAATTACCAGTTTTGATATTTGTAAATTAGATAATTCTTGTAATATTTAACAAATTTATGATATGGATATTGTTTTATATCAACCGGAATTGCATTCCAAAGTTTTGTGCCACGGAGCAGTAATAAACGTCTGCCTGCTGTAGTGTTAACAGAAGGGAGAAATTAACACTTGGATGAGCTACTTAAAGTATTATAGGAGTGGATTTCATCAATTGAAGTGAAATAATTTTCTGTAATGAATAAATTAGGCACCTTGAATATGTGATAGCGGTACATGAACTTTGCCAATTCTAGTCTAGCGATATCTGAGACTTCTAACAAAAAGTAGCTGATCTTTTTTGTGTTCTTGGTCAGATTAAAATTTGCGTTGTATCAGCAAAGTAAAATCAAGTAGGCCTACTTGAAATATTTTCAGTTTGATATATTACATGATTGATTTGCAATATAGGGCAATAGTTTTTGGCGCCACTAAAATTTGGAAAGTTATAATTTTAGTGTGAAATGTTGTAGTTCAGCAAAAAAAATTGTAATGTTTGATGTTTTTTTGAAAAGCTCCTTCTATACCGATACTTACGGTAACGTTTTGTAATAAAAGGGATAGTGTGAACTGTGAAACATCCACCATGTCTGATAGACAGATGGGCAGGTAGCAGCTTGACTCAAAGATCAAAAAATCTCTTCACTGTCTTCTGACCAATGCATCTTGTTTGTAAATAAAGTTAATGAAATTACTACTAAAACATTTTACAAAATGAAACTAAAATGATACCAGCAATTAAATTATAACTCTCTACCATTGAGAAATGATGGTGATTTAATATTTCTTCAAATTTTTTCCTACGAAATGTCTTTTGTATAAATTTTAACAACTTGTAAAATTACTGTTGTTGTTGCTCATATTTATCCTCCTGTCACCGGATAGAAGTTTCTAATAATGCAACGTTCATTTGGATTGCTTCGAATTCTTGTCCATTGAATTTGCTGCTTGTTAGTAGTCACCAAACAGAGATAATCATCGTAACGCGTCTTATTCTAGGACGCAACAACGTGGCCAGGGTGGGGGTTGAACCCATATCATACGATCAGGGTCATCGTGAAAACGACGCCTTTACCCATTCGACCACGTTGCCGACTCTTGGTTAAAATATCTGCTGTTTACATGGAGTCTGGAGTTTTTGGTCACGTTTTTGAAAGTTTTTGGTGAAAATGCAAAACACCAACAATGATGAAAAGTAGCGTAGCTTGGAATATGAGCTCAGCTTACAGCAAAATTACGATGTTTTCACTTTTGTTTTTGTGATGTGATTTAGCATCCAATATCCATGATAAGTTGATGATAGTATGTAATAATGTCTGGAGAATCTGATTTTTCAAATGTGACCTCTTCACCTCTTATAACGTCACGAAATTTTACTCAAAATGACATCAAAAATTTTCCAATATTTGAAAATTTTCTTCAAGAAATTGCAATATCATTTGAGAATATAGGAGGGGCATTCATACCGGATCGATTTGTTCAAGTAGCGCCATTTTCCCAGATAGCACCGGTTTCCAAATTAATACCACCAGTTCCCCAAATAAAAAATAAACATCGCCAAAACATTTTAATTAATGTTGTGCAATTAAATCAAGGCGTACATAATTCTACACAAAATAATGCATCTGTCAAATGGCATAGAAAACTTGACAGCAGAACAAATTAGAATCTGCGGACTTCCTGAGTGTTGCAGCAAATCTACCTACGACACTTGCTACAATACGACTCCGAGAAACTACTCTGAATGTAGTGGGGCAGCATCATTAGCTTTCATCATTTTTGCTGTATGTTTGGGTTTGGCAATTTTCGTTGGAAACTCTTTGATACTTGCGATTGGATACAAGCGTCACAAAAAAAGGAAAAGAAAGTAAACTGGATATATGTAAAAACTATTTAGTCCTTGCTAATTTTCTGACTGGTAAGTCAACATTTGGTTGTTTTTAGTTTTTACCGGATATGAAAATCAAAACTTTTCAGTACAAAACAGAGCATGGAATAAATAGAATTCAAAAAATTTTTGCGCCGTTATAGAGCATGGTTTCAAGCTTTTTGTTTGTACAAACCTTCTCAAAATAATTTCGAGATACCACGACCCTCGTTCTTCTTTTTATAAATGAACTATAATATCCATTATGTTACAACATAATCAACCACTCTAATCGCAAACAAGAGGATTTTCGCGTCTGCAATCGTTTACACAAATTATGACAACTGAAGTCGCAAAATCAGAATCAAAAACTGCGCGACGAACAAGAGAGGTGCGATTATGCGAAAGCTGGTTTCACGTATGAAAACACTCTTCTGCGACACGTAACTGAAGGTTCGTTTTGCATTCAGCAACCTCTTGGCGTGAACGTAAATTTTAAGGTTGTTTTGTTTTTCACGAACCGTTTTTAATGTATCAAATTATGCCTACAGTAAATACGAGGATGTCAAACAAGTTTTTGTTGATGCAACTTTTCTGTCATCAAAAATGCCAGCATGAAGTCGACTACTTTTTAAGTTTTCACGATAAAGGAGGGAATTTTGGATGACTCAATGTAGTTCAAAACTCTTCTAGAAATGAAACTGACCCATTTCGTGTTTTCGTAGCTTTGCGCTGCACAAAGTAAAAGTTTTTTAGATACTTTATTGTTACTGCTTGAAGCTAAAACGCATCTATGATATAGGTTATTAAATTACTTCTGCGATTTTATTGAAACGAAATCTTATTAAATCCAAATATCATTTTCGTAAAACAAAAGACGGATAACAGTTTTCGACGTAACAATTTACCAAATTTGCCGAAAAACTTTAGTTTTTGGCGCCCCTATTCGATTGATAATTAAATTCAATCGCGCTTTACCCAAAGCGTTTTTGTTGTAGCAAATTAAATTCAAAGCATTGACATTACTGAATCATATTTAAATTTGGCAATATCTCAAATCTTTTCGTATCATCTCCAGCAGAGATACGACAAACAGCACCTCCAGATTGCTGTTTTGAACAATGAGATGAAAGAAAAAGACCATATGCGTACTTGCAAATTCTCAACAAATTTTAATAGGCTTGCATGCTCAAGGAAGTTGCCTCACATGTACAAATCCAAAAAACGGATGTCATTCACAGCATTGACATGGTTCACTTTTTTCTCCAAGTTGAGATTACAAAAACTAATGAACTATTGAGAACACCTCGCAAAGTGTACAGGACGCATTGGACAAAGCTTACGGCTTATTTTTTTGATTTAACGCAAAGCCTTTTTAGAAGTTTTCAAAAAAATAATTTACAGTGTATCAACTACAACAGCATGAAAACAGTTGCGGCAGGTCGATTCAGTAAAAAACTTTTAAATATACTAAGGAAAATATTTTCATCGAGATAGATAAAAGGTTAAATGTTGAAGTAATCTTTCTGTAACATTAAGGAAGTGGTCGACATTGAAAAATATAAATCTATGTGTACATGTAATATAGATTTAGATTTAATACTCCTGGTCGCCCCACTCATCGGCTACCCCATTGCGCTCATTCCGTAAAATGTATAATGTTTTCCACGTTTTTTGTTTTGTGACAGGTATTATCATCTAGAATACAAATTGCATTTTAATGTCCGGAGAATACAATTTTTTTATATGTGGCATCCTTATTGCTTCTTTTTAAAGCAGTACCAATGAATACAATAAATGACCTCCAAATCACTCCAGAATTTATACCTGTTCAAATGATCACAATCACAACCACATTTGAGGATCTAGGAGGGCCATTTGATTCGGCATTTATACCGGATCGGTTTGTCTTGAAAACACAAGTTCTTCAAAAACGGCCAGTTCTTCAAACAAAATTTGAACATCGCCAAAACGATTCAATTGATGGTGTGGACAATTCCACACAAACAATGCTGAAAAATGGCATGAATAACTTAATCACAAAACCAAGTAAAATTTGTGGACTTCCTGGGTCTTGTAGCCGAATTGCATATGACACTTGCTACACCACGACTCTGATAAACTGCTCTGAATGTAATGGGGCAGCATCATCAGCTTTCATCATTTTTACTGTGTATTTGGGTTTGGCAATTTTCGTTGGAAACTCTTTGATACTAACGGTTGGATACAAGCGTCGCAAAAACGGAAAAAAGAGTAAACTGGATATATGCAGAAGTTCTTTGGCCATCGCTGATATTCTAACTGGTTAGTATAAGCACGAACGGAGCATTACGTAAAAATTCAAAAATATTCTAGCATGTTTGGAAAAGGTAAATACGTTTTTCCAGCTGGTCCAAGAGAAACATTCTACAAACATATTGCAATGGTAAACGATGTCTGCGCAACATTTGTAAATCTATTTGGCAACACTGAAATTAATCATCGTTTATTACCTTTATAGCGGTATTGCCGAGTCCAGTTTTAGTGTTGGTTTATGTTTCACTTCATTGGGAGTGATTTTTTCATGGAAAAACTTTAAATTAAAGAGAATAAAACCAAAATAAGGATTAGTTTTAGAGATAGTAAAGATTCGACTTTGGTCAGAATTAATAAAAAAAGTATGAATAAAAATTTCCTGTGAAATATTATCTTTTATTGTTACATGACCAGAATAATGTGATATTTTGAGAGTAAGCAAACAAAGCATACACTGCAGATAAAAAATGAAGATACGCTATAAGCAGCAAATGGAGGCGCTGTAAGAAATTAATTGTTATTGATATTCCTTAATAAACTTAATGTAAGTCAAATAGTCATTTCATCGAGAAATGAATTTCATAACTTTAGTTCTGGATATTTAAGCTTTCTTTTTGCTGCGATTTCTCAAAATTTCGAAATGAAAAGTTTGATGTTTTTTCCATCATAACCGGTAGTAAGTTCCAGGAAATTTGCTGTCAAAAATCGTTTACACTTCGGAGTATAGTTTGAAGTAAAAGTAAAAGTAGTTGTAAAGAATAGAATGTCTCTGGAACGGTTGGTAAGAAAACGGAGTTGACTCACGTATATCATATACAATACTAGTAGAACGCTCTCCATGTTTTTGGAAGTCTATTCAATTTCGCCTGGTTCTCCTTTAAGCTAGAAAATCTACAATTTGCAAACCAAAATCAAGTAAATTTTGATAGTGATTTTTTAGGCATTCAACTGCTGGTGATTGTTGTTTACAACTAAAATTGGGCAATGCAATTGACTGTCAAGGAACTCGACTCTGCCCAGCTGGCTACTCGAAACTCAGTGGAGGCATTTTTGGGTTCATTTTTGTATCTGCTGGGCTACGCATCTTTAATTTGTGATTTGCTCTTCATCGGGATGCAACGAATTTATGCAATCAGAAAGCCACTCCTATATCGACAACAAACGAAAGCAACTGTTTATTGCTGGCTTTTGTTCGTTTGGATTTTTTCCCTCACAACAGCATCATTTACAAGTGTGACTTATTCAAATTTTTAAACAAACTAAACCTTAAAATTAAAAAAAAAGACTGTCATAAGGTACTGTAGTTACGCAACAATAACGTTTTTGCATGTTTCAGGTCCGATTGTTAGTTCCAGTGCCTACACATTGCTCAGCCACGCCAAAAACGTACCTCATCGCGAAAAAAGCGTGCCAATCGAAGAGTTTTGTGAATGTCGACTCTTTAATTGGCAAGCTTCCTTGTTAATTGGGCACTTTTTAGACATAACGCCATCAATAAGTATGCATTAAGACCTGACATCATGAATAAGCGCTCAAGCCTCTTGTTAATTTGGCTGTTTTTTGACAACGACTCAGGCTTAGCAAGTAACAGAACCAAGGTCCGGTCTAAAAAGCGGGTATGTCATATTGAAACCTAACTTATTACGCCGAAACGTGTAACGAGTTGGCGGGGCCCATCTCCGCGTCATTGCGCCGGGCAACACAGCTTTTCTCTATGAAATGTTGCAGTGGTGGCGAGCTGTTGGCAACACCGTGTCCGATTTGACTAGCCCGAGATTTGAACCTCAGACCTCCCGCTCCTGAGACAAACGCGTTATCGTTCGACCTCAAATTCAGAAAAATCACATTTTTGAGTTTCGCAAAGCAACCGAGATCTTTCGAGGTCAAAGTTCGCAGCCGTGGTTTAAGGTGCGTTTAGACTGCACGCGAAGCAACCAAAATTTGACGATATCGACTGCTCGCGAAAGGTTGCAACCGGTCGCAACCTTCGCGAGCAGTTGCGCAACATCGCTTGCTCGCAGGCTGTAGTAAGATAACCTACTAAATCACTGATTGGATTTTTACGATCGCAGTTTACTAGAAAATAATGTAAATAGTATATTTGTATGGTTTAGCGCCTATTTATCAGTCTAAAGAGTAGATTGTTGGCAAAGTTAGATTCGCGATAGCCCTAGGCTAGCCAAGTTAATTTGGATCTAGACAGCTAAGGCTGTAAATCCTAGAGTGATTTTTCATAGCTATGCTGGATCTCAGAGCTTCATTATAATGAATACACCAAAGCAGTAGTTCTAGCCCCACGACATCTAGCTTTTAAAACAAAACTTTTTAGTCTGTGCAGCATAGCAGAAGCTATTATATCAGTCCAGTGGTTCTTTTGGCTGAGCAGCTTTTGCTTTTTTGTCTTAAAGTAAACTTAAACTGACATGGTGTTGTTGTTTTTTTCAGAATATAAAATAACCCACCAACAGGCTAGTTTTGAATGTGTTGATAGTGTTTTTACCCATTATTTGTTAGCTTGTTGTTTTAAAAGTAACCACAATTGAACAATTCTTTGAATACTGGAAAACTCGCAAAAGCTTTTTCACTGCCTAGCCTACTTGACCAAGCCAACTTGGTGAATAAAACTGTATTTAGAATTGGTTTCAAGCTACACTGCTACATACAAGAGCTAGGTCAATACAAAAAATCGAAAAATTCCTATGAAGTTTTGGATTGGCCTAATTAGTAGTCACTTCTTTGAATAGCTACAAACATGGAATTTTTTCTTCTGATTGTCCTCTTAAAAGTCTTCTTGTTTCTGAAGGTTTGTGACCGTGATCAAGTTGAACTGGAAGCAATGGTTTTGGACTACCCCAAGTTTTATAATCATGAATATTGCAGTCTGGTAGTGATTTTTTACTCCAGTCCTATGTGATGAAAATAGAAGTGTCAAGTGTGTTAAATATTCCTTTACTGTGTCTTTGTGTAATATATGAATTTAGTTGTTTGTGAATTTCAAAACATTTTTACTGTCTCTTAAAATTTTTACTACTTTACAAGGTGAATAAAGTGACAAAGTAAACAATTTTAAGTCCGAAGTTCAATCATTACAATTACAGTCAGAGTATTTAGATGAACTAGAAAGCCAATATACATCTAACCAGTAGAAAGTGAGTTCTATTTTTTTGCTGAGGTTACTATTATTGGTAGCGAAGTACCCGCCAAGCAAGTTCATTAATATTGTTCCATTCTCATTAGTCACCACTAAACAAAAAACTTGATACAGCATTTACAGTAAAAATAATTGGACTGGGGAAGGAAGCGTCCTTTACATGAAAATGTGAGAACTAACAACACTTTTATTCAGATGCTTGAGTGACAATTTTCACATAAAAAAATCTAAATGTTTTTTTTATCAGGGGCATAACCAAAAACTTGCTAAGAGGGGGCATGACCTTACAGCTATAAGTTTGTCTGTATCTTACAAACGGTGGTTTGGAGCGAAGCCCTTTGAGGTAAACGCAACCGTCGCAACGTAGCCTACTGGTACCGCAAGAAAATGCAAACTAATAAAATGCTCTCAAAAGCATTTAACTTCGCACTAAACATCGATACGCGCTCCGCTAGCGAGTAAAACACCTAACTTAGTTTTAGAAGCCGACTTTTCCTCAAAGCAACTGCTGGTATTACTGTGCTAAATTCTTGTCCTTCGATGATAGTGTCAAATCATGCAAAAACTGCAATGTTGTTTTTGCTTTCTCCAGCAAATCAACACAGCAATCCATTGCACAATAAGCAAAAAATCCACTGCACAACTGATGACAAAACCAGCTTTCGGTTTCACTTATAGCGTTAACATTGGGAGTCTTTATAAACAGCACTAAATAACAAATACAAACAACTGTTTAAGGTTACTACAGGTATCATAACACGCTTGCCTGAAAAAGAAAATCACATCAAAAAAACAACATAGTTTATGCTTTAAATGTACCTGTAGACTAGCCTATTGGTCTACACTCGACAAGATACCGGTAGATCTACCACTACCATAATGAGACATGGATGGTGAAAGCGTTTAAGGATTTGTAACTGAGTAAACACCTAAAGAGAACTTTTGACATCTGCTTCCAGCTTTTTGCGTTTCTGCATTAAAACCCAGAACTGTCATCGTCAAAACAGATTATGGCAAGTTTTCAGTGGAATGATCTAAACAAATCATTGATAGTTAGTAAGCAGGATAAGCTCTACTACGTTTTTGAAGTAATGACTAGTCTTTTGATTTCCAAATTTGATCTACTGTACTTCGTTTTTCACTTATACTTTACAAACTTTTTTCTCAAGATTGTTTTGTTAGCTGAGCTATTAGTCTAGATTCTTCTTCGCGGTTATTGAGTGATAACATAATATAAACTCAATCTTCGTTTTACCGGTAATTCCAGCGCTCTATGACGAAGCAGAACCTGTGATTACTATAATAGCGCTTCAATTATAAAGGACACAAAGCTTTCTGCTCATTAAATACATTTTAAAAGTAAGTTAAAAATTAGCCTATGAAGGTAGACAACCTTCGCGAGTTACGTAATCGACCACTCGCGAAGGTTGGCGAAGGTCGCCAACCTTCGCTTCGCGTTGCTTCGCGTCCAGTCTAAACGCACCTTAAGTTGGTATGGCTGTGCTTCTCATAGCATAAATTTAATTTTTGGTGATCAAGTGAAATTGGGACATTGAAGAAAGTTAAAATCAGGCCAAACAAAGTGTCAAAGAATTTAAAAACAAGCACATGCTGGTGGATTTACTGAAAAACATGCAGAAAGTTGAAAAAGTCAATGTTATTCTGAAACTGCCGGTCAAGACAAGGTGGGGATCTGTGGTCACTTGTTTAGAGAGTGTACAAAAAAATACAGTATGGTTGTCTTTGGAAAGCTTGCTGTATCGGAAATATCAGGAAAAAACACCTTGGCGAAAGAAGGGAAAAAGACGATTTTAGATGATGATTTTTGGAACGCCAATGAAGCAGTAGTGAATTTACTGTAACCATTGTCTTTAGAAATCACTCCATTGGAAGCAGACGTTCCAAATTTGGCTGAAGTGTACAAACTTTACTCGAACGTTCTGTGTGACATCACGGACAATCTTCAGTCGGTTCCTTTTTCTTTGCAAGAGCAAGAAAAGATTGCAACCATTGTTGCTGAAAGAGAAGAGTTTTGCATCAAAATTATTCATAAGGCGGCCTATTTTTTGGATCCTCGTGAGCATGGAGTGCTGCTCTGCGATGAGGAAAAAGTTGCAGCGATCGAATTTAAATGCGGCCTTGCTGGAACTTTCTCCTCTTGTGAGTTATCTTGTGAGTGATTGTAGATTCATCAAAAGTTCATCAAGATGGCGTTCTGTATTCAGCAAAGGGTGTGTTCTATGTCATGCCTTTTTTGTGGAAAAATATAGGCAACATTTCTCCAGTTTCTTGGTGGAACGGTTATTGTACCAACCAAGAATTGAGTAAGATTGCTGGTAGACTTTTAAAATTTCCATCGACTACTGCAGCTGTAGAGTGATCTTTTAACTGCTACAGCAACATTCACACAGCCAAACGCAACTGAGTGACCAATGACAGAGCATCAAAACTTGTATTTGTTTCTCAAAATATACAGCGCACTACTCATCAGCAAGCTAAACATTCAAGTCAAGCCGCCCAGACATCGATGACCAGCGACTCGGAGAAAAGTGTTCATGTTCCAATTGCTGAAGATGCAATCGAGATGGAAAGCAGCAGTAACCAATAATCTGCAGTCGGTGTTTTGAAAGCCTATGAACTCATTAATTTAAACTGTTCGAGCCGTATCGATAGTGAAAGTTAAATCTCAAGCGTATTGTAAAACTTTCAAGTGTATGTTTTTCAAAATTTCTGGAAGACATTTGCTGTAAAACTATTTGAACTTTTAATTCACGTACTTGCTAAAGAAAGCTCGGTTTTTATTCAGTGGCTTGTTGAAGCACGTTTCATGTGCAGCTCGAAATACCAAAAATATCACAACAATGGTTAACTAATTGCAAAAAATGTTAAGATGCAGGTGTTACTGAATTGCTTATACAGTACTTACGATTGCTTTCCACCAACGCTTCGCTGCAACAATGAAACTGAATGACTTAAACTTAGGATTGCTTTCCAGTTTCCACCAATGCTTAGCTGCCAGGCTGCACCAATGTAACTTGGGTACATTTTTATCAGTGAAAGCTAGTCTGACTGGCAATAGCTTAGTAAATACGAGAGACAAAAAGATAATGTTAGGGATGGACCAGAAATATTTTAATCTAAATAATACAAATTATGCATGTTAAAGATAAAGT
Source organism: Trididemnum nubilum (assembly GCA_963965965.1). NCBI lineage: Eukaryota > Metazoa > Chordata > Ascidiacea > Aplousobranchia > Didemnidae > Trididemnum > Trididemnum nubilum. Next base: position 7,137,236 of record OZ014489.1, on the reverse strand, counting down.
TTTGTTTCAAAAAAACTGAGAGTTTAGGAGTAAAGCTTTAAATTTTAAATATTTTTGAACATCTGAAGGTTATCCAATTATATCAACATTTGCAATTCAATGAAATATTTCTCCTTTATTTACACAGTACACTGTTAATAATTTTGTACTATTATGCTATGCGTTCTCTTTCTAATACTGTACTCAGTATTCGCAATGACGTCGATCGTTGCGATGTTTGCAAATGTTAAGCTGTTTTTGTTATCGCACTGGCAAGAAAGGCTTTGTTTTCAATTGTTCTATTAAATTCGTTAAATAGATCAGTTGTTTAAGGGTATCACGGTGCATAAAGCTTCACGACCAAGCGAAAGCAGTACTATTATTAATGCTTTTGAGTTTCTCAACTGAAACACTTCACTCGTGCTGCTACAATATAGAAAGAAAGATTCACGCAGCATGCATAATAATCTAATATGATGAACTTCACATCTCCATAAAGCTCGAGCAAGTAGCAATGATTTAGAAAGCTATGATTGGCGTTTCAGCATGTTTTAGGTGGTGCAGAATTTTTGATTTTCGGTAAAGACAACTTCATATTCTCTCGTTAAAATTTTTTTTTGGCTAACCTCTTCTGTTACGAATTACGATATTGCTCAGTGCTCAATGCATTTCAAATCAGACAAGAGATCGTTACCGAGGAAGCCTGTAAAACCCTGAAAAGCTTCTGACGAGAAGGAAATATGATTGGTGTGGTAAAATAGGTGGAAAAAAATTAATACTAACTGTCTAGGATTGGTTAGCTTACAATAAAAACAGTAAAGTGCTTTCTATGAAATCGATGGAACATTAATAACTTAGTTAATAATCTTGAAGCTTGACGATTTATCATAACTATGTGCACATAATAACGCATTGCAGAACTCAAAGCTTTGGTCATCTTTTGGCCTTTGTCTCTTAGGGCGGTGGTAAAACTGCGCTGCTACACCTACACATGCAGCAGAACCTTGATTTAGCAAAAAAAAATGTTTTTTGGGGGGCGTGTTTTTTTGAAAAAAACAAGTTTTTTTTAAATTTTATTATACTCTTTGGTTCAGTAGCGTAGTTAAAGGGGGGGCTGATTTTTGGTCTAAAAAAGAAAATAGCTCCCCACCAAAGGAAATTGGGGTGAGCCTAGGCGAAGAACCTGAATATGATATGACCACAAAAAGTGGGTCTCAGTCTACATGAAAACTTTTTTTTTCTTGGCGATCACTCGATTTTGGACGAAAGAAAACTCTGCATTTCGGTGAAGACCTCTTTTTTTTCTTTGAAGATCACTCGATTTTGGACGGAAAAACTCTCTGAATTTCGATGAAGACCTTTTTTGTTTTGAAGTTCACTTGACTTTGACAAAAAAACCGCCTTAATCTGACTCAAGACAGATGAAAATTTGGGTCACGTTTGTTTACTGTTGTTTAGAAAAAGCCCCCCTTTGCGAAATCCTGGCTACGCGCCTGCTTTGGTTTACAAAAATAAAAACCGTTTTTTTTAGATGCTGTGTTTTTTTCAAGATTCAAAAAAACATTTACATCTCTATTTAGATTAACTTAACTTTCAGGCTTTCTCAGGCCTATGGTTTCGGCCTCAAATCACGTTTCGGGTTCGGATTTGTGTTTTCGGGTTCGGGCCTGTGCTTGTCGGTCTGTTTACAAGTCCATGACAGCTTGACTTAAAGGCCGAAAAAAGTATCTTCGCTGTCTATAGGCCAAGTCGTAGAACAAACAATTATTACACTTACAGTTACCAACAATTAATAAAATAATAATGAATATGGTATTGATGATTTATGACTGGAGTCTAAAATTGGTGACAAAACCGTGTAACTGGTGGTAATCTGCATTTGTTTTCGTAAAACTTGGTGCTAAAATCTCTAGCGTGAACTTACCAACAGAATGTAAGGCACAACGTAAAAAAAGATAGTGAACAGAGCAATTAAGACGGTGAGATCTTGGTCGACTGATATCACCTGAGCTGTCGGCAGCAGAGGTGGAGTCCTCAAGGACGTCCTTGGCCTCGAGGACGCATTTTGAAGTCCTTGGCCTTGGCCTCGAAGGTCAAGTCCTTGGCCTTGGCCTTGAGGCCTCAAGTTCTCGAAAATTGGCCTGTCCTCGGCTCGAGGACAGCACTATTTTTTGAATTGTTAAAATTTTGTGGGGCGCTTGAAAAATTTTTTGGAAAACGTTTTTTTGTGGAGATCGCTTGAAAAATTTTTGCGAGGATATTTTTTTTTGAAGATCGCCTGAAAAATTTTTGTGAAGACCTTTTTTTTTTTTTGGAGAGCACTTGCGCTTGTGTCCTTGGTCCTTGGCCTCGAGCATTCCTGTCCTTGGCCTCGTGAGTGTCTGTCCTCGGAAAGGCTGTCCTTGGCCTTGGCCTCGGATATTTTTTGTGTCCTTGGCCTCGAGCCTTGTGTCCTCGACTCCACCTCTGGTCGGCTGCTACCAGAGGTAGAGTCCTCGAGGACGTCCTTGGCCTCGAGGACACATTTTGAAGTCCTTGGCCTTGGCCTTGGCCTCGAAGCCTCAAGTCCTTGGCCTTGGCCTTGGCCTTGGCCTCGAAGCCTTAGGTCCTCGAAAATTGCCCTGTCCTCGGCTCGAGGACAGCACTATTTTTGAACCGTTGAAATTTTGTTGAAAACGCTAGAAACCTCACAGAAAATTTGTAAATACCTTTTTCATTTTGCGCAATTGGAGCGTAGGCTTAGCCAAGCGGGCCTCCCCCTCCAATTGAAATTTCATCAATGACAAAAATGTGACAAAAAAGCCTATTGTTTCTTCAGTTTCAGTTTCTTTTTAGCGTTTTTCGTTTACACCAGTAGCAAACAACAATACTGAAGACCAAGGGCCCCGAGACCCCCTAAAATCAATTTTTGCCAGCCATTTTAAAAGTAAATCTGGAAGAAATGGATAGTTTTCATCCTAAAAGTTGCTATCTTAGGATCACATCTAGCCTTTTTATGAACGTAATGCATTAACCAAGGCCGGATTTACCACATTATGGCGCAGTACCAGCTAAGGGCTCTGCGCTCAAATCTTAAGACTTTTTATGGTCTTCACCTACATTTGGCAGAAAGATGTTGCGAAAATCTCCAAAGTGCCAGGGGCCCAGCGCGATGGAAATCCGGATCGGCAATAACATGGCCAGTAGCGTAGCCGGGGGCGGGGGGGGGCTATATCCCCCCCCATTGGCCTGTTAACCAAAATGCAGAATAAGAAAAACACCACGTTTTTAGCTCTTATGAGACTGTCTTTTGCGCTGGAAGTGACTAAAAAGTGATTTAAGGCATTTTTTGAAACATACATTCAGAGGGGGGGGCTAATTTGTCAAAAATTAAAGTCACCAATCAATGAAAACTTTAGAAAATATCCAAAAATAAGCAATCAAATTTGATCGCTAGTGTAAAAACGCCAAACATAGGTTTTATCAACAAATATATTATAAACTCTTATATATTATATATATTATAACAGGAATAAAGATGGGGGGTGGCTACTCAGTGTTAGTTAATTGCCAATCACTTCTCTCAAATATCTTTCCATTAGCCCCCCCCCCCCGATTATTTTTCTTCATAAAATACAGACGAAATAGATTACTTCGTGTGAGTTTTGTTTAATAATAGGATTTTATGATTTACCTGCATGTAAACAAGAGAACTGCAATGTTATCATTAGCCACTTCCCTCATAGCGCGATAATGCAACCAGTTGAATCATGTTGCGCTGGCAATTTCTATGCTACGTTTTAAAAGCATTATTTTTTATTAAAATAGCTCTAAAATTAAGTTATATTTGCAAAAAAATGCAAAATTTGCGAGCGCTTGGGGCTCCGCCCCCAAACCCCCGTGCCTCCGGCGGCAGGGGGCTTTGCTCCCAGACCCCAAAACAGCCCCCCCATTGCGAATTTCTGGCTGCGCGCCTGACACATGGTTAGTAAGCGAAACTACCCATCTATTGCACTATTTTTCAATAACAATTCATAAATTCACTTCCACCTCGCCAGTTTTTACGCACAAAATACTTTTCAAAAAAATTAGCCATGGAAAATGCTGATTGAACAAATCGTTGAACTTCAGTAAAGGGAGCCTGGGCCGCCTGGCCTAACATGCACTTCTATAACTGGCTATTTTCATGACAAAACAAAAATCGCTAAGGAAAATCTTCGAGTGGGTTTTCATTTACTGCTAAAATGTTGCACGAGTCAATGCACCTTACTTCCCCCTACCTGGAGCAAATCACGTACAATTAAACTTTAACTCCAAAATGCAAGATGTTAAACGTGTTTTGAACTTAAATTGCAACTAGAAGGAGGATTAAACAATTTAATTTTTCTAATTGGCTTTCAAATGTCAAAAACCTAGTGCTTTAAAATGATTCTAAACATGTGCAAAGTGTGATTCAATGGCATTAAAATAGCTTTTTTACCAAAAAATTACAAAAAATCGCCCAACAGCTGGGGGCTTCGCCCCCAGACCCCCGTCTGTGATACGTTTGAGTTACACAGGCTTTCTCAAAACGTCTCCAAAGTTACGTATTTTTACTTTTCAACTATATTAGTTGAGGCTCTCTCCCTTTGCAAAATCCTGGTTAAGTGAAAAGCAGGCAAATTTTTGATGACGTCATTGCATGAGATTTGTGGTTTAGGTCTCCCCAATCAAAAATTCTGGCTACGCATTTAAATTGGAGATTGCCTGGAAAACTTTTTTGAAGACCTTTTTTTTGGAGAACACTTGCGGCTGTGTCCTTGGTCCTTGGCCTTGGCCTCGAGCATTCCTGTCCTTGGCCTCGAGAGGTTCTGTCCTCGGAAAGGCTGTCCTTGGCCTTGGCCTTGGCCTCGGATTTTTTTTGTGTCCTTGGCCTTGGCCTTGGCCTCGAGCCTTGTGTCCTCGACTCCACCTCTGGCTGCTACAAAAACATTGACGTCACATCGCTGTTTGTGATGAAAGCTGGAAACCAAGCTAGAAAAACAATAACGCTATAAGGCTCGATCTACACTGACGTAAAATCGTGAGAGTAGAAGCGTATTTTTAGCTTATATAAGGCTAAACAAAAATTATGTGCGCCTAGTGGACCGCCTTACCACCGTAGAAACTGTCAATCAGTTAACTAAGGATACGTTTGTACGCTAACAATTTTCGTACAGTGTAGACCTGGCCTAACTATATTAATTAAAATTTAAACATTTCATTATGCAAATTTTTTTAGGCCACTATATAATTTGGTAAGGTGCGCTTAGACTGGACGCGAAGCAACTCAAAGCGAAGGTTGGCGACCTTCGCCAACCTTCGCGAGTGGTCGATTACGTAACTCGCGAAGGTTGTCTACCTTCGCGAGTGGTTGCTAATCTTCGCGACTGGTCGCTTCATAGGCTAATTTTTAACTTACTTTTAAAATGTATTTAATGAGCAGAAAGCTTTGTGTCCTTTATAATTGAAGCGCTATTATAGTAATCACAGGTTCTGCTTCGTCATAGAGCGCTGGAATTACCGGTAAAACGAAGATTGAGTTTATATTATGTTATCACTCAATAACCGCGAAGAAGAGTCTAGACTAATAGCTCAGCTAACAAAACAATCTTGAGAAAAAAGTTTGTAAAGTATAAGTGAAAAACGAAGTACAGTAGATCAAATTTGGAAATCAAAAGACTAGTCATTACTTCAAAAACGTAGTAGAGCTTATCCTGCTTACTAACTATCAATGATTTGTTTAGATCATTCCACTGAAAACTTGCCATAATCTGTTTTGACGATGACAGTTCTGGGTTTTAAGGGTGCGTTTAGACTGGACGCGAAGCAACGCGAAGCAACGCGAAGCGAAGGTTGGCGACCTTCGCCAATCTTCGCGAGGGGTCGATGACGTCACTCGCGAAGGTTACCAACCTTCGCGAGTGGTTGCTAATCTTCGCGACTGGTCGCTTCATAGGCTAATTTTTATAACTTACTTTTAAAATGTACTCAATGAGCAGAAAGTGTTGTGTGCTTTATTATTGAAGCGCTATTATAGTAATCACAGGTTCTGTTTCGTCATAGAGCGCTGGAATTAAAACGAAGATTGAGTTTGTATCACGTTATCACGCAATAACCGTGAAGAAGAGACTCGACTAAAAGCATAGGTAACAAAACAATCTTGAGAAAAAAGTTTGTAAAGCATAAGGGAAAAACGAAGTACAGTACGGTAGATCGAATTTGGAAACGAAAAACAAGTCATTTCTTCAAAAACTTAGTAATACTTAGCCTATTCACTAGCTATCAATGCTTTGTTTAGATCCTTCAACTGAAAACTTGCCATAATCTGTTTTGACGATGACAGTTCTGGGTTTTAATGCAGAACCGAAAAAAGCTGGAAGTCAAAAGTTCTCTCTCAAAAGATGTCAAAAGTTCACTTTCGGTGTTTACTCAGTTAACAAATCCTTAACCCTTTCACAATTTATGTCTCATTATGGTACTGGTAGATCTATCTCGTAGAGTGTAGACCAGTAGGCTAGTCTATAGGTACATTTAAAGCGTAAACTATGTTGTTTTTTTGATGTGATTTTCTTTTTCAGGCAAGCGTGTTATGATACCTGTAGTAAGCTTAAACAGTTGTTTGTGTTTGCTATTTAGTGCTGTTTATGAAGACTCCCAATGTTAACGTTATGAGTGAATCTGAAAGATGGATTTGTCATCAGTTATGTAGTGGAGTTTTTGCTTATTGTGCAATGGATTGCTGTGTTGATTTGCTGGAGAAAGCAAAAACAACATTGCAGTTTTTGCATGATTTGACACTATCATCGAAGGACAAGAATTTAGCACAGTAATACCAGCAGTTGCTTTGAGGAAAAGTCAGCTTCTAAAACTACGTTTGGTTTTTTATTCGCTAGCGGAGCGCGTATCGATGTTTAGTGCGAAGTTAAATGCTTTCGAGAGCATTTTATTAGTTTGCATTTTCTAGCGGTACTGGTACGTTGCGACGGTTGCGTTTACCTCAAAGGGCTTCGCTCCAAACCACCGTTTGTAAAATTACAGACAAACTTATAGCTGTAAGTTCAAGCCCCTTTTTCTCAGCAAGTTTTTGGTTATGCCCCTGATAAAAAAAAACATTTAGATTTTTTCATGTGAAAATTGTTACTCAAGCATCTGAATACAAGAGGTGTTAGTTCTCACATTTTCATGTAACTGACGCTTCTTTCCCCAGTCCAATGATTGCAAATGCTGTATCAAGTTTTTAGTGCTGACTAATGAGAATGAACAATATCATTGCGCTTGCTTGACAGCTACTTCTCTTCCAATAACAGTAACCCCAGCAAAAAAATAGAACTCACTTTCTACTGGTTAGGTATATATTGGCTTTCTAGTTCTATCTGATTTGACTGACTGTAATTGTAATGATTGAACTTCAGACTTAAAATTGTTTACTTTATCACTTTATTCACCATGTAAAGCAGTTAAAATTTTAAGAGGCAATAAAACTGTTTTGGAATTCACAAACAACTAAATTTAGATATTACACAAAGACACAGTAAAGGAATATTTAACACACTTGACACTTCTATTTTCATCACATAGGACTGGAGTGAAAAATCACTACCAGACTACAATATTCATGATTTTAAAACTTGGGGGAGTCCAAAACCATTGCTTCTAGTTCAACTTGATCACTGTCACAAACCTTCAGAAACAAGACTTTTAAGAGGACAATCAGTAGAAAAAATTCCACGTTTGTAGCTCAGCTATTCAAAGAAGTGATTGCTAATTAGGCCAATCCAAAAGTTCATAGAAATTATTTAATTTTTTGTATCTATGTAGCTCTTGTTTGTAGCTTGAAACCAATTCTAAATACAGTTTATTCACCAAGTTGGCTTGGCCATGCAGACAACGAAAAAGCTTTTTGCGAATTTTCCAGTATTCAAACGATCGTTCAATTAAAACAAGCCAACAAATAATGGGTAAAAACACTATCAACACATTCAAAACTAGCCTGCAGGTGGGTTGTTTTATATTCTGAAAAAAACAACAACACCATGTCAGTTTAAGACAAAAAAAGCAAAAGGTGCTCAGCCAAAAGAACCACTGGACTGATACAATAGCTTCTGCTATGCTGCACAGAATAAAAAGTTTTGTTTTAAAAGCTAGATGTCGTGGGGCTAGGCCTACTGCTTTGGTAAATTCATTACAATGAAGCTATGATATCAAGCATAGCTATGAAAAATTACTCTAGGATTTACAGCCTTAGCTGTCCAGATCCAAATTAACTTGGCTAGCCTACGACTATCCCGAATCTAACTTTGCCAATAACCTATTTTTTGGACTGATAAATAGGCGCTAAACCATGCAAATATACTATTTACATTATTTTCTAGCAAACTGCGATCGTAAAAATCCGATCAGTGATTTAGTAGGTTATCTTACTGCAGCCTGAAAGCAAGCGATGTTGCCCAAGTGCTCGGGAAGATTGCGACCTGTTGCAACCTTTCGCGACCGGTTGCAACCTTTCGCGAGCTGTCGATGACGTCAAATTTTGGTTGCTTCGCGTTGCTTCGCGTCCAGTCTAAACGCACCCTAATGCAGAAACGCAAAAGCTGGAAGCAGATGTCAAAAGTTCTCTTTAGGTGTTTACTCAGTTACAAATCCTTAAACGCTTTCACCATCCATGTCTCATTATGGTAGTGGTAGATCTACCGGTATCTTGTCGAGTGTAGACCAATAGGCTAGTCTACAGGTACATTTAAAGCATAAACTATGTTGTTTTTTTGATGTGATTTTCTTTTTCAGGCAAGCGTGTTATGATACCTGTAGTAACCTTAAACAGTTGTTTGTATTTGTTATTTAGTGCTGTTTATAAAGACTCCCAATGTTAACGCTATAAGTGAAACCGAAAGCTGGTTTTGTCATCAGTTGTGCAGTGGATTTTTTGCTTATTGTGCAATGGATTGCTGTGTTGATTTGCTGGAGAAAGCAAAAACAACATTGCAGTTTTTGCATGATTTGACACTATCATCGAAGGACAAGAATTTAGCACAGTAATACCAGCAGTTGCTTTGAGGAAAAGTCGGCTTCTAAAACTAAGTTAGGTGTTTTACTCGCTAGCGGAGCGCGTATCGATGTTTAGTGCGAAGTTAAATGCTTTTGAGAGCATTTTATTAGTTTGCATTTTCTTGCGGTACCAGTAGGCTACGTTGCGACGGTTGCGTTTACCTCAAAGGGCTTCGCTCCAAACCACCGTTTGTAAGATACAGACAAACTTATAGCTGTAAGGTCATGCCCCCTCTTAGCAAGTTTTTGGTTATGCCCCTGATAAAAAAAACATTTAGATTTTTTTATGTGAAAATTGTCACTCAAGCATCTGAATAAAAGTGTTGTTAGTTCTCACATTTTCATGTAAAGGACGCTTCCTTCCCCAGTCCAATTATTTTTACTGTAAATGCTGTATCAAGTTTTTTGTTTAGTGGTGACTAATGAGAATGGAACAATATTAATGAACTTGCTTGGCGGGTACTTCGCTACCAATAATAGTAACCTCAGCAAAAAAATAGAACTCACTTTCTACTGGTTAGATGTATATTGGCTTTCTAGTTCATCTAAATACTCTGACTGTAATTGTAATGATTGAACTTCGGACTTAAAATTGTTTACTTTGTCACTTTATTCACCTTGTAAAGTAGTAAAAATTTTAAGAGACAGTAAAAATGTTTTGAAATTCACAAACAACTAAATTCATATATTACACAAAGACACAGTAAAGGAATATTTAACACACTTGACACTTCTATTTTCATCACATAGGACTGGAGTAAAAAATCACTACCAGACTGCAATATTCATGATTATAAAACTTGGGGTAGTCCAAAACCATTGCTTCCAGTTCAACTTGATCACGGTCACAAACCTTCAGAAACAAGAAGACTTTTAAGAGGACAATCAGAAGAAAAAATTCCATGTTTGTAGCTATTCAAAGAAGTGACTACTAATTAGGCCAATCCAAAACTTCATAGGAATTTTTCGATTTTTTGTATTGACCTAGCTCTTGTATGTAGCAGTGTAGCTTGAAACCAATTCTAAATACAGTTTTATTCACCAAGTTGGCTTGGTCAAGTAGGCTAGGCAGTGAAAAAGCTTTTGCGAGTTTTCCAGTATTCAAAGAATTGTTCAATTGTGGTTACTTTTAAAACAACAAGCTAACAAATAATGGGTAAAAACACTATCAACACATTCAAAACTAGCCTGTTGGTGGGTTATTTTATATTCTGAAAAAAACAACAACACCATGTCAGTTTAAGTTTACTTTAAGACAAAAAAGCAAAAGCTGCTCAGCCAAAAGAACCACTGGACTGATATAATAGCTTCTGCTATGCTGCACAGACTAAAAAGTTTTGTTTTAAAAGCTAGATGTCGTGGGGCTAGAACTACTGCTTTGGTGTATTCATTATAATGAAGCTCTGAGATCCAGCATAGCTATGAAAAATCACTCTAGGATTTACAGCCTTAGCTGTCTAGATCCAAATTAACTTGGCTAGCCTAGGGCTATCGCGAATCTAACTTTGCCAACAATCTACTCTTTAGACTGATAAATAGGCGCTAAACCATACAAATATACTATTTACATTATTTTCTAGTAAACTGCGATCGTAAAAATCCAATCAGTGATTTAGTAGCAGAGGTGGAGTCCTCGAGGACGTCCTTGGCCTCGAGGACGTCCTCGAGGACACATTTTGAAGTCCTTGGCCTTGGCCTCGAAAGTCAAGTCCTTGGCCTTGGCCTCGAGGCCTCAAGTCCTCGAAAATTGGCCTGTCCTCGGCTCGAGGACAGCACGATTTTTTGGAATGTTAAAATTTTGTGGAGCGCTTGAAAAATTTTTTGGAAAACGTTTTTTAGTGAAGACCGCTTGAAAAATTTTTGTGAAGACCTTTTTTTTTTTTTTTTTGGAGAGCACTTGCGCTTTGTGTCCTTGGTCCTTGGCCTTGGCCTCGAGCATTCCTGTCCTTGGCCTCGAGAGTGTCTGTCCTCGGAAAGGCTGTCCTTGGCCTTGGCCTCGGATTTTTTTTGTGTCCTTGGCCTTGGCCTTGGCCTCGAGCCTTGTGTCCTTGACTCCACCTCTGTTTAGTAGGTTATCTTACTACAGCCTGCGAGCAAGCGATGTTGCGCAACTGCTCGCGAAGGTTGCTACCGGTTGCAACCTTTCGCGAGCTGTCGATATCGTCAAATTTTGGTTGCTTCGCATCGCTTCGCGTTGCTTCGCGTCCAGTCTAAACGCACCTTTAGTTCCGAATACTTTTCCCCCAACAGTTTCTAAGATTTTTTCATGTTGCTTACATTATTTGTTACCAAAGCTATAGGCATTTTGCTGCATTCTTGTTTGACTTCGTCAATAACACCTGAAACTGCCTCTGCTATATATTCTCCAGTATGGCTTTGCATCTCAGTATTAATCGATTTCCAAAAAACAGACTTCGGCACACTTAGCAAGAAGTTGATAATTGGCTCATGTCGAATGTTGCTCCATCCGTCGCAAATTATTGCTACTGCATCACTTTCAGCAACTTTTATCAGCATTTCTTTCCGAGTTTTTTCGTACTCTGAAACTAGTAAGGGTTCTGGCACTTCATATCTACTTGGCACTACGTAAGCTGGTCTGATAGCTTTAAAGAAAGCTTGCCAATGCGAATTTTCAACCATTCAAAATGGTGTGCCACAAGCATACATAGCACGCGCCAGCAATGCATTTAGTTTTTCTTATTCGCTTGTGGACATTTTGTCAGCGAAGTGTACAAGTGTGGAGCGTGCATCTGTTTGCTTCAGTTTCTTTGGAATTGGTTTTGCAGAAATTGTGGAAAAATCAAACAGTTAATTTTTAATTTCACTTGCTTCATCACCGTCGTTTTCTGTTGTGCTGGTGGTTGATACATGCAATTTAGCTAGATATTTGTCTTTGACCAATTTAGGATAGGAGATGCATTTCTCAACATAAGTTTTCATTCTTGAACCTTTTTTGACTAAACTGCTTTGACAAAAGTTACACAGTACCCTTGGAACTTTGGTATCTGAAGTTGACACATCTTCAAATAATTTGCTCACAGCAAGTTTCTCTCGACCAGGGATTTTAATTTCCAAACTACTGACTAGTTTTTAATTTAAGTAAAATTACATGCATGATAAAAAAAGCAAGTGTTATGAAAACATTGCGGCTCTTGGATTTGAATTGAGAGGGTTCACATAAACATGGTAATATTGAGAATAGGCCTAATGTTGGCTGGGCTAGCCAATAACGTTTTAGAAATTTTTCCACAAGTGAAAAAAGAAAATTCACCCCAATAAAAAACTACAAATTTGATGTTTTATAGCGATGGCTTATAGTATGTATTGCTAACTTATACCTGTTCACTTTTGGACTAAATGCACCCAGTTTTGTTGGTTACTGTTCAAAGCAACTTGACGAGCTTTCAGTTTTTATGGCTATTTTCAGTACAGGCTTCACTTTTGGTTTATGTTTGCTGCATTGGTGCTTGGCCTCGGGTTAATTAGCTCACTAGGGGTCATTCTTTGACAACTTGACCAGGCCATGTAACCCACCATCTCAAATTTTGATGAAACTTCGAGAGATTATAGAGCTGGTCATTCTGAGCAAAATGATACCCATATCAACGAATTTGGTTCAGGAGGTCGAAAGTTATGGTCCACCAAAAATCGCCATTTTTGTGTTCACTCAAGCGTTAAGATTTATTAAGATTTTGACCTTATTATTTAAAATGTTTATAAATTAGTGAGTTTTTGAGTTACAAAGCTCAAATTTGGTGAGCAGGTTGCCCATGGTATGTGGTGTAAGTGTATCACTTTTTTTTAATTTAGTCATGCATGAATGATTTTGTGCCATCTTGAATAATGGCACAATTTCAAAATCATTCATTCAGAACCAATTTTTAAAGCTAAATATCAAAAAAGGCCCATCTCCAATTTTTTCAAGTAAGATATCAAATCAAAGCGCTTGACCTCCTCTTTCTACTGATAAAATAAAAAGTATGTGTATTTGTGTTTATCAAGTTCAAAACATGAAATAATTTATCATGAATGATTTTGAAATTAAGTCATTATTCAAGATGGCACAAAATCATTCATGCATGACTAAATTAAAAAAAAGTGATACACTTACACCACATACCATGGGCAACCTGCTCACCAAATTTGAGCTTTGTAACTCAAAAACTCACTAATTTATAAACATTTTAAATAATAAGGTCAAAATCTTAATAAATCTTAACGCTTGAGTGAACACAAAAATGGCGATTTTTGGTGGACCATAACTTTCGACCTCCTGAACCAAATTCGTTGATATGGGTATCATTTTGCTCAGAATGACCAGCTCTATAATCTCTCGAAGTTTCATCAAAATCTGAGATGGTGGATTACATTTTCACTCTTTTCTGGTCAAGTTGACAAAGAATGACCCACTAGTGAACATAAAATGAACAGTTTTGTACAAAGTATTGTAATGCTAGATTGTATCGCTTGACTAGGCTATTTCGGGCTGCTAGATAGGCTTAGTACCTGTATCGTACAGTATAAAAACTTACTGTTCAGTATCGTCCCAAACTAATCAACCAGACTGCAAAAAGTTATGACTAATGGAGAATTTCCTCCGTCGCCAGCATATAAGATCGAAAGTTCGTCTTATATACACCTGTTTTTGCAACCGTGTTACCTAACGCGTATCAAGTTACCATTTCTAAAGTTGAATAGTTATTGCCGCGTTTACTCATTAAGGGTACCTAGCAGGGGCTCGGAGACTACCCAGGGCATGAACTTACGACTCACGTAGTCATAAAGAAGATTTACACTGCATGCAATAAGCCTATGTCAACAAATTGTTTAGTTTTTCTGCCACACCATGCTGCTTAGGAAATCGATGTCCGAATTTTTTGTCTCTGTAATGTGATTTGGGTGTGGCCAGTTTTTAGCTTTAACAAGATTACAAAAAATATACCTCTTTTCTGTGCTTGCTTTAAAAATCACAACTTGCTTTGTTTTTATTCAATCAGTGAACTTTTTGAGAAGTACGTTTAACTTGTTGATGCATTTGCTAGCGCTGGCAAGGCTTCTATTAAAAAAACCCGTCTGCCCCCATCTTTCCTGTCTACTTTCTCTTTGCCCGTCTTGAAAAATGCTTTTGATTGACTGTTTTTCTTTGCTCGCAACAAAGTTGTCCGTAGAGACTACAACTACTTTGTGTTACTGTCGAGGAAATAGGTGGGTTTGGAAATTGATCCACTTATCAATTTCCAAGATCTGAGTTCTCTAGGTCTGAGTTATCTAACTTGCTATATTGTATTTAAAGTTATTTTTTGAAACGACACTGTTGCATTTTCTGTTTAATATTTTCCTGTTGGTTATGTTGTAAATATATAGCTTTGCTTGTAAAATAATTTTTCGCTTTGCAGCTGATTGTTTTGATAAGCTTTCCTTGTTAGCTCGATAATTGTTTCTGAGTCATAAGTTATGCCAAATTTTGTAAAAACCACTGATAAAATTTTGCTTTGATAGCAAGTTTGTTATATCTTTGTAGTGGGTAAATGTAAAAGTGTCTTTTGAGTAAAAGTAAACATCTTTTTGTGTGGGAGGCGTTGGCCAATTTTTCTTTTCTGGAAACAGTCGTGTTGTTATGCTTGAGGTTGATTGTGAGGTTTGACGGATCTACTAGCTTTATTACATACATGCAAAAAACAAACAGGTAGTCAAAACCCCTCTACGTGCTGTCAGCATAGTCACTAATATTTATTGACTAAGCTGGCAGCTGTTGGAAAACCGCAATTGGTTTCCAACACTAAGTGTCCCGCGGAGCGCTAGGACCTTTACCCCTTCAGTCAAAATTCACAACCAATTGTTGGAAATAAGATTTTCTTCAGCATAAATAAACCTGACGTGGCAAAAACTTAGCGAGGTTTACTCTTCTAACTAAAACAAATTAAAATTATGACTTATAGCTTTAAAACAAATCAACTTCCTGCTACTACCCATTCCAATGACAATTTGACGCCTCCACGTGTACAACGAACCGAAGACCACACAAAGCACAGATACTGGAGGCAATTTACAAACTTTCAAATTAAATTATTACCGGTTCCAACGTGTTGCAAAATAACGTGCAATTAAGTGCCAGCAAAACAGAGTGATTTGATGATTACACGCGAATTTGATAACAATCAGTAAAGCAACTAAACGCGGCGGTTTTAAGCACCAACGTCCGAAGTCTAAAGTTCGCTTTTCTTAAAGGTAAATAACATTATGCCCATACTTTAAAACAGCTGTGCTAGAACAGCAGCACATAGGGTTTTTTCTTTTATAGAAGGAATTTTTCAAAAAGAGCTTTTAACTACCTGTTTGTTTTTATTTTTTGCGTGTGTGTAATGTAATCATGCTAAGCCATTAGTGATGCAGTTTAACTGTTAATTTCAACCGCTAATTTTTGAGATGCAAATGCAGGGTTTATACGGAATTTTTCTGACATATTCCCCTGACTTTCGTCAAAATCGCACCTGTTTTCCCTGACTTTCGTTTAAAAATCCCTATGTTTTTCCCTGACCCAATCCTGCAAAACATACTTTTTCCCTGACTTTCAGAATATAAACGAACAGCATAATATCAACCAGCAGCAAAAAGAACTATGCACACCTAATGCATACATACACAGAAACATCAATTCAGCAGAAATAAGAATTTCACAGGTGACCTGTCGTAATTGTATCTTAAAAAAGATTGATTGTATCTTAAAAAACAATGGATCTTGATTCATAGGAGATAAGAACTTTCCAAAAAAATCTCCCTGACTTTTTCCAACTTTTCCCTGACTTTTTCGTTGAATTCCCTGACTTTCCCTGACTCTCCCTGACTTTCCCTGACCATCTCGAAAAAGATATGTTTTCCCCTGATTTTCCCTGACCGTATAAACCCTGAAGTGGCAATGGAAATACGGCTGTGGGTATTTTATTGCAGTCGATCAAAGATTTGGCAAGTGCCGCTACTTATTTTCTTAGTTACGTTAAATCGAAGAACCTGCTTGTATTGTAATTTGTGATTAATTGACAGCATTTTTATTGATAATGATCAACGATCTTAGACCGCAACCTAAGAAAACGAAACTATGTATTAATAGATTGGTTTATTCTTGTCGATCAAACTCTGGGGTACACAACCTTTACTTTACTGCTAGCCGCAAAACATCCCATAAATGCACTAACGGCCGCCACTAGTTAAAGTCGTTTTTTACGAATTTTACAAATTTACGTTTTAAGCCTTACAATTTAACTGCCGTAAATGTTGCCGTAAAAACTTCTTATTCTCACTTCTATTCTCCAAGCCAAGAATATTCACGTTATTTATAGGCAAAAGGAACAATCCGAAAAATCTAAGAAAAACTAACTCGTTCGTTAGAATCATACAATTGTGACGACACAGTCAAGAAAATTTTACACGGCATTAAACGAGCGTAATTGTGAAGTAACAAAGATGAAGTTTCGGGAATAAGACGTTGAAAAGTTACACAACTATCGAATAAGAACTTTCTGGAAAGGACTTGGCTAAGCCAAGTGTGAGCGGCAAATAGTTACGCATTGGTAAATAAACAGCGCCAGCATATTATCGTCTTAATTAAATGTACAGTTAGCAAATCGTAACTGTAACGTAGCAAAGCATTTTAATCAGTACACGGCCGCCACAACGTGCATTTTGAAGTACAATTTCACGGCCGTAAAAAATTCTTTTACGGCCACATGCTGCCGTAAGGCCGCAGGTTGTGCACCCATGATCTAGCTGAACTTAAGAATTTTTCTGCCATTTTAATATCGAAATTGCTGTAGGCCAATCAGCACGCTAGCTCTCTGCATTACGTTAAAATTGCAGCTGTGTGTTTTGGGCAGAAGAAGTGCATTTCAAATTAAATTCAGCAAAGAGGAAATGGAGGACGTATAAGAACCTCTGCATTGAAACAGAAAGATGCTACTTTGCAAAACTATTGAAAAAAAGAAAAAAAATTGCTGCTAGAATAAATTCATTCGACAAGCTTCAAAAAGGACAAGCATTACATCGCATTCAAACGCGCCTTATATCTGTACTTCTTACACCAACAACCGAAATTGATCAAATTTAAAAATAATTATTTATTCTGTATTCATAATGATGCTTTGAAATGACAACAAAATATCGATTGACGTCATTATCGCCTGAGAATCGTGCAATGGCAATACATTATAAAATGCAGGAATTGTGTTTTTTTTTCAATTAAAAACACACCGTTTATCAGCTTCGTTTCATCAAAAGACTAAAAAAAACAAAAAAAAACACGGCCAAAAACAGCAATCGCAAAAAAACTGTTTTTTTACATCTCTACGTAGGACGCATTTTTTGCAAATTGAGTATGTGTGATTGCTTCTTTCATGATTAATTTTAATAGAGTAAACATCTATATCAGTATGCGATGGAGGGCAGACACCAAACAACAAACGTGAAACTAAAACTGTCTTGAACATTGAACTGCTTTTTGCCAGACTGGATTTAATACGGATAGTACGTGCACACGTGGAAAAAACGCATTGCTGCAGTCGCTGTGGTGGTCTGACCCCTGACGCAAAAGTTGCCAGCCGAAAAAGGAGCAAAAGATAAATAACTTAACTGAATTGAACAATTGCTGGTGGAAAAGTCAACCGTTCTGACAAATTTGGGGTTGAAATTTAAAAGTATAGTACTTTGTAGTTTTCTGAATCAAAATACTACTTAAGTAGCGTTACTTTACTCTAAAAGTAATCAAGTAAAAGTAGCCACAAAAAAAAAAACTACTCAAAAGGTACTCGTAACTGGAAAAAAATACTAGAGTAATCTACTCAAGCACAAGTATTTTGTTACTTTACACCATTGATAGTAATACTGCAAAATTTTCTATGTACATCAAAATAAAACGCTGCGTTGAAAACTTAGCCTTGTTTTGCTTTTGATTTCATCTTCACCCTATTTTTTTAAACTCTAAACGAAAATGAAATAAGCGTTGAATTTTTACACAATCGTTCATTTATATGTTTTCTTCTCTATGCAATTTTTGTTTTTTCTTGAGTTTGTTTGGAGATTGAAAGAGCAGACATAGGCAGTTCATTTCCAATCGTTTCATGATTTGGATTTGAATGGAACTTAGTCATTGCTTCTTGTTAAATTTCTCGTAGTTGCCGGCAAGAAGTGCATTGAAGAAAAAGTTCTTTGATGGAGGCGCGGAAACTTTTGTCTCTCACGTTGTAAATAATAACGTTGATGAAACTGAAAAAGTAACAATGTCATCGAACCTTATATTTAGCCAATTAATTCACAAACATGTTTGAGCGCTTGATGTTGCTTCAGTAAATACACGGGTTCGATTTCAATTCAGCTCGATTCCAACGCTTTTTCGTATTAACAATTATCTGCTTGACAATTAATAAACCAATACCTGTTTGCCATGCTGATATAGACGCAGACCAAATAAGGTGCCGGTAGGTTGAGGCAATCCAGAATTTCAGCGTAAAATAAAATGACAAAAATCGCCACTGGTACTGAAAACAACACAAAAAAATAATGATATTACTCTGCTTTGAAATCTTGTACAAAACTAAACAAGTTCCATCAGTTTTTTTGCTTTTGTTATTTCGCTATTTAAAGGGGAAAACTACTAACTAGTCTGTGGCATTCTCCAGTTCGATCTTGACTCGCCATTTCGGGTTCCATTACCATGAGATGTTTTCAGCAGTACTGATATTGGAATAAAAAAAATCTTGAAAAGTGGACATCTTTCGTGATTGATTAACAAGAATAAACATTGAACTCTAAACACCATCAATTGTTCATAAGCATATGTAGTTTGGGATGCCCAGGGTCAAATTTGGCTCGTCAGTTGCGTTCATGAGCACTTTCAGTTTGACTCAAGCCCAAAACTGACAAAAAAGCCTAAAAGAGACGAACTTTTTCAAAGCTGTAAAAATGAAATATGTCATTGACAATGTCAAACGAGCCAAAATTCCAGCATTTTGAATTGGAACCTACAGCATAATATGGGCCTACTAAAAGTAAAATACTCACCCAGAGACACTGTAAATCCAAGTTGCATAATAAGCACAGTCGCGAAAACCGAAAGCTTTTGTTGCTTGTTTAAGCTTTTGTTTGATTTGTGTTGATTTGTCAAAGGTTTCGTTCTTCTTGATTGAATGATTCCAAAGTAAACTCCACTAGCTACGACTGTGACAGTCTGAAAAACTTGATCTTATTAGTGAATGCAATTTCATCTTTATTTTTCAATCCATCGCGTTTGCTGGGCAGGTTGGCAGGTGGCAGCTTAGAGTTGTAAGTCGGGCCTGGGTTTTTGGGTCGGGTTCGGGCTTGAGATTGACAAACTGTCGGGTTTAATTCGGGCTTGGCATACGTACTTGCCTAGTGTTTTAGCTTTTTTAGACTCCACAAAAACGTAATTAAAATTACTTTGCAACTCTGAACAGACCAATTTAGTAACAACGTCATAATGCCCATTGTTTGGTTCTGAACAAACTGAAAGCTAGCCAGCAAGGCTGGCGAAACGCATGCTATTAAAAAGGTGTTATTCTCACTGAACAGTATTGCGTGTACTGCTCGTCATTACTACAAATTGAGATGGTTCAATGTTTCGTTCCCGACTGCAACCACCAAAGCGAGTCCTCGTATTGCAAATTTTATCGGTTTCCAAAGAACGAAGTGCTCGCATCCAAGGGGGAAAAATTGTGCAGGTGGGCCTACTAAAAAATGTAGTTAAACTGGTAGCTATAACTACCCCGAGTCCGAGTCCACCAGTCCGAACCTCGAGTCCACCAGTCCATATGCAGACGCTCTATTCACTCAGCCATCTGAAGGGTTTACTTGAATTAATTGTTACAGCACGATCTTTTATTGAGATTCGAACCTAGGTATTTATGTTCTGTCTTTAACACGTTCATCTACCTTATTTGCATATTACTTTTGTGTTGCGCGTCTTTTATAATTCACTCAAAAGAAACTCTGCAAAGTTGTCTGAAAAACGCGCCTTTTTGCCGTTTGCTGATCACCTTTTTAGCAACGTTTTAATTTAGCACAGTAGTTAAATCAGTCTTATTTTTTAACAGTAGCGTCAAGAGGTTTTTTATTTTGTTGGTGTAAAATTCAGTTTTTTAGTTTAAGTGCTTCCCGCCCAGCCGGGCAATCCTCGATAAATTTATGCTGGACTGGGCTTTTTTATTTGCTTTTTTATTAATACAAGTTTATTTTGGAATATCCTTTGTTAGCTTCTTGAGCGCTAGGACCAGACAGCGAAGACCTAGGCATTCCGCCTAGGACACAGCCATCAATCTATAACATTAATGAAAAGTTAATTCTAGGCGAGTTAGTCTTCTTGCTTGTCAGCAAACGTATATTGTATTTCGTGTAGTATTGCTTAGTATTTGTGATTTTTTAGACAACAAGAAAGCAAATTACAAGCAGCTCAAGAATTTGCAGCTGTCATTTTAAGGATGGGTTTAAAGATAATGGACCGACACTTTTCCAAAGACATTTGAAAAAACTATTTCAATTTAAGAATCCGGAACCTCCGAGGAAGCAAACGAAAAGAACATCTGCGTCCTTAGAGGGATCATCGTCTTCTGGCTGTTCTCACAAAATTGCACCGTTGTCCGTCGCTCTACAAGTCAAGGTCCATAAGTTAAGGTCGCGAGCGTCAAATATAGAAAAACACCTGAGCAATGCAAGCAAAGCATTTTCGTTTGATTCTGTCAAAGGTGACATCACTTTGGTTTAGCACTATACGGGCTTGCCATCAGCTGATGTTTTTAATATGCTACTTCAGCTGAGTACCCGCTTCGATTTTTCACATTACTGTGGATGGAAAGTTTCATCGATTTCACAGCAAGATCAACTATTCCTTCCACTGTTGAAATTGTGTTACAACTTCAGTCATAAAAATCTGGGTGTTCGCTTTTCTGTGTCTATTAGTGCAATCACAAATGTAACTATTACATGGATTGGTGTTCTTCGTGAAGTTTTGTTCGTCAGTTTGTTAAAAGACAAAATACCTTCTGTTAGTAAAAATGGGATGTGCCTTCTGTCCTGATTCTCAAATTTCAGTAACTGCAGAATCATTTTCGATTGTACTGAAATACAATGTGAAGTTCTGAGTAACGTGGAATCCCAGAGCGCAACTTTTTCTCATTACAAATAGCGCCATACTTTCAAAGGCCTCATTGGAGTTGCACCAAACGGTATTATAACTTATGCAAGTGATTTGTAACCGGAATCAACCAGTGACAAAGACATTGTTAGGCACTGTGGCATTCTCAACCTTATGGAACCTGGTGACCTCATTAATGGCGACAAAGGCTTTTTAATACAACACATCCTGCCACTAAATGTCTATCTGAATTTGCCTCCTTTTTGACAAATTTCCAGCTCACCAAATGACAAGTTGAACTCACTGTTAGAATTGCCTGATCTAGAATTAATGTCGAGCGAGCCACCCAACGAGTGAAAAGATATGACTTATACTATTGAATTTGATTCCGCACCGCTGTCGATGTATCGCAACAAAATTATTTCAAGTTGTATCATGTTTGGTGACTTTGGAAAAACCGATTATTCGTGAAGTAGAAAGTGAGTAGCAAAGTTTTTGCTTTTGATTTAATTTCTGAATTTTCGACTCTATCGGCTCCTCTCATAGTATACGTTTCCTTTTGTAGTGTTGTATAGGCTTCTACATATAGATACTGCAACATGTGTAATTGTGTATGCCTATATTGTATACCTCGTTTTTATTTAAATAATTTGTTGGTGATTATCGGTTGACGTTTAGTTATTGTGTTTTATCCGGGACCTTAATTTGATAGTTCGCAGAAAGAAGGAGCCATGTTTTCCGTTTTTTATATTGCTTTTATCGCCTTTTATCTCGGATGCTGGTAAGTTTATAACACTGATGTGTTGTTGTTTGGGGAATCACCGTAATGCTTTTAGTGAAGCCATTGAACCTATGAATCTTTAACAGGAATATTTTAAATTTTGTGCTGTATCGTTGATGGGTATAGTGTCAGGGTACGCTGGTTGTGAATTTTGGTTGCAATAAAAGCTGAAGAAATTTTGCCGCTGGTCTACCCAGTTTCTTGGAACTAGGATTCGCTTCGCATCCTTTATTCAAGAACTTTCTGGCGGTCTGATTAGTAAGAAGACAGCTTCATATATAAATTAGTCAAGTAAATATTCTTGCATGAATTACAACTACATTGAAAACAAAAAATAGCAGGTAAAGCAGTCACAACGGCAAACCGTAAATATACACCAACTCGCAAAGTATCGACAGTATGTGTGGCCGTATATCGCTGCGTACAAAAACAGCAAAGCACATACCAGTTAGCAGCAAAGCATCTCACTTCAAATTTTATTCATCAGCATCACCTTGCATGTATTTTGGCAAAAATATGGTCCTATAGAAATTAAATAAAATTGGAGTGTTGCTCAGCCAAGATTCATCTTTATAAATAGGGATGACGTACAATGACTTAGGGCACCACACTATCAAATCACACACATTTCTATTCGTAAAATGTAAATTGCCCTGTACGTGGTGAAAATAATTGAAACCACGCACACTTGACACATTTAATTCAAGCAAGTGGGTGTCGTTAATTCTTCTTAGGAAGCAGTTAGACTCAGTATCCACTTATTCCAACAGATGCTTTTCGCGTCCGAAAAGGGACATTTAACTTTAATAATTTTTTCTGACCGTACAATGCCACCGGGAGATCCTCCAATGATTCCTGACGAGTGTAACCATAAACCGGATGAAGACACAGAATGCCCAGTTTGCTCCATATATGCTTTTATGGCAGTGGCTTCACGTTAAATGCCCCACTGTACAGCTCTGACCAAACTAAAGCTGTCGTTGCCCAGTAGGCGCTTCATCGTCAAATTACACGCTGCCCTATTAGTGAGACACGGCTTTAACACCAAACCAAAGTTTGATAAAGTCAATCTTCCTAAGACCACAGAGGATTTTTGTGTTGACCGCGTGTAACTTCTTCCACGGCTATTGATTGCAGTGAAGTAATTTGCATTTGTGTGAGCACAACTTGGATTGCCTCAGACACTCCCAAGACAGCAGGACAGCACAAAACTTTGTCCACCGTGAGAATAGGTTTACAGGAAGACGGGGTTTCCGGTGACAATAACCATAGAAAGCTATTTTGAATTGCGCTCTTTGACAGTGCCCTAGCAAACCACCCTCTGTCCGTGTCATCGACTTTCCTGGCCATCAGTTGCAAAAGAACTTCTCTCAGAAATGTTTCCTCAGTCGTTCTGCAAAATCGAACTATTTTAGGCATCCTAAACATTTTTGTAGCGATCTAAGTTAGTGGACTTTGACTAGGCCACATATCGGATGTCCTAAATAGCAAAGTCCTACAAAAAACGGCTGACAGTGGACTGCCGATGAGTTTACTACAGTTATTTGGCGTAAACGGAGTATCTAGCATATGGTGCTCAAAAAAAAAAAAAAATACAGACAGACAACTTTAAAACAAATAATGGAGTTAACAGATGTATACATTTTTGGTGCACCCTTCTATAATGGCGTGCGCTCTCCATCTCTTTATAAAACTAGAAGCTCCCGTCGAATACTTAAAACACCATCAGTCCTGTTTGAGATGAATGGGTAGAAAGGCTTTGCTACAACGTTAAACCAGGTTAAACACTTACTTGGTTGAAGTTGATGCGTTTTTTTGTATCCACTCACATGTCTTATCCGTTTTCGATACAACCTTTACTGCATGAAGTAAAACTACTGCCATGTGGTGGCACCAAAACAGTCCCCTGGGGCACTTACACCGCGCAAGATTTACGTTGCCATCTTCATTACTGTAAATCCTATCTGAAATTGTAAATGAATGCCTACTGTTTTACCTGTACTAACAGATCTGTATGCCAACTTTCATCATTTGGCCCAATTTACGTTATTGGCTTTATCTGCACTGGTATTTTCGGTTGGTTTTAATAATTTCTTTTGCAAGGCTTTTAAGCCACGCGCACTACTACTACTAGACCTGAATCTCTATGGTAGCGGCCTGCGGATAGCCTTTTAACTGGAATGATCAAAATGTAGCGTTGCGCAAGCTACTGCCCCAATCTTCAGTTTCGAATGCTTTTTTGGGTTATTTTTACATATCTTCTGCTTTCTATGTCATAGGTCTAAATACCAGTACCATTTGACCAAAATCATGCGACTCACCTCCACTTCATAAACGTTTTTTTTCATGCTTGCCTTCACTTTCCCCTTTATAGATCCCATGCAGCTGTCATACACAAAACTTTGCAGCCTGTTGCTTTCTTGCGTATTTTACCCTTTTTTAATAAGTTTTTCTTCCCCGGAAAAAAGGCAGCTAGAGCCGAAATTTCCACAACCGATATTTCACACAGCAACAAATTATGCTAATTCGTAAAAAAATTCGATAAGTTTTGCCTAATGGCCTTACAGTAATGGGTGTAAAAGTTGCTAAAGATTTGTTTAGAACCAAGCAATGGGCATTGTGACATTGCTTTAAATCGACCTATACGACTTAGTTTAAGCATCAAACGATTATTACTGCACAATTATCATTATTATTGTGTCAAAATTTATCAGCAACAAGTTGTTTTATGCACAAAGCTGGACAGCGCTGTTTCGAGCTTTTAGCTCTTATTAACAGCCCTCAGCTTCTCTAGTCAAAAGTATTCCCCAGTAGGCAGTCATGGAGTACTCGAGTATAGTACTCGTACTAGAGTACAACTCGAGTATCATTTTTTGAGTACTCGTACTTGGAACCCCAGGTACTCGGTTGGTACTCGTACTCGAAGGTCAATGTACTCGGTACTCGGTCAAAAAAAGCGCCGAGTACACGAGTACATTTGGCCTTCGCTAAAAGTAATAAACAAAATGAATTTTTGATAGCAAACTGCAGCCAATAAAACCCGCTAATTTATTGAATTGTTTTTGCTTGAATCCGTGCAGACCACAGCTTTTTAATGGTAAGAACGAGCGAAATCAAGCGTTGGAAAGTAGTAAACTGATTGGGTCGACAGCACATAGCATTGTTTGACAACAAAAGCCTTTCTGCTGCAGAAAACGTGTAAAAGTTGCAGCAAATTTTAATTTATTTTGCAATTAAAGTCTATTAATCATTGCTGTTCGCAATTTCCAAACATTTTCCAATCGCAGCTTCATTATAGTGCATTTGAAGTTATTTTTTGTCTTGAAATTAGATTAGCCTGTAAAATGAAACTTCCAAAACACAAAAAGACCACCATAGCAAAAAATTTTTCCTTACAATCAGCTCAACAACGTCAATACGAGCTCTAAAAGCGAGTGAATATAAAGAATTAAAATGAATATTACACGCAAATTATTAACGAATCAACGGACTTCATTAACTTGCGTTAATTAAAGCTTAAAATAACGGATTAACGTTAACGGTGGTGTGAAGTTTGTTAACGGACTAATGGTTAACGAAGCTAACGTTTTGCAATAATTTGCCCACCTATGATTAAATGTTAATTGAATATAACATTAAGTCGCAAAGCTCTCAAAAAATTGTTGTGGGTAATCATGTTTATAGTAGAAGACTTTAAAAGCTTATTTGTAATTGAACGAAGCATACGGTATACGAGGTGTCGCTCTTTAATAACAAGATTTGTGACACAAAACAATTTTATTGAAAAAAAAAGGTCTTTTTATTTCGTTTTTCCTTTGATATATTCTCCCTTAGCATCAACACAGCGTTTCATTCGGATTTTCATAAAAAAAAAGAATACGACAACACTCTTAACATAAAAAAAACAATCAACATTGCCTTGAATTTCGATTTTGCTTTATTTTGCTTTCTTAATTCGTGGTGAGTTTACAGTTTTCCAATGCATGGACTGCCTCTTTGTCTCTAGGTCGTACTGGAAAATTCATCTCTCATCGCAGGTACAGTAATCACACTGTCTAAAATTTTGGGTTTTCTTCAATTTGTTTTAAAATGTCAACGCAAATCTCTGGGCGTTTTTCTTTTTGATCGGTAGTTAAAAGCTTTGAAACAACTTGTGCACAGACCTTTGTCATATGCAGATTGTCATGCCGTACTTGCCACACTGTTTCTTTGTCAATGGACATCCTTTCTGCTATCAGTCGAGTACTAAGCCGACGATCTTTTCGGACAATATTTTCAATTTCTCGGATATTGTTAGTGATTTTTGATATGGCTGGGCGTCGTGAACGTTCATCATCTTCAACTTCAGTCCGGCCTTCACGAAATCTTTTGTGCCATTCCAAAACGCGGGTTCTTGGCATGCATTCTTTGCCGTAAACTTCCATCAAAGTTCGAATTTTACCAAAAATTTCAAGTTAATTCTTTGCTCAGTTTTAAAGTTAAACATTTTTCTGCGGCTGCAAAAGAACTTCTTGCAACAATGAGCAATTTGCTGCTTCTGCAAGCCAAAGTTTTTTCCGTCGCACAAAAAAACGTGCACTTGCTTTTAACGTCAAGGTACCTAATTTGTTTAAAATATTACAGTAATTTTGTGTGTAACTTGTCAGAAAATTGTCACCTGCAGTTGTGCGCCTTCCTAACTTCCCACTCACAGAAAAAAACGTATTCGTTTATGTTTTTGCGCAAATTTTGAGCTGTTACAACTTAAAAACTTTTTTTGCTAAACTTGTAAAAGTACTCGTACTCGAACTTTTTTACGGTACTCGTACTCGAGTACATTTTTCAATATCAGTACTCGAACTCGTACTCGAAGTTTTTTGCGGTACTCGTACTCGGAAGTTGAGTACTCGACTCCATCACTGCCAGCTGGACTAGACCCTTGGCCGAACTGGACAAATCTTATGCGCTTGCACAGTGGCAGAGGCTATGATTTCCCAGAAGTCGACCACGAAGGACGTCAAACTTTTTGGTCAAGTTGTTTTATTTTAACCGCATACGAGCAATAACCATGCACATTTTTTAAACATAACTTAACTTTCGGGCATTCTCGGACCTATGGTTTTGGCCTCAAATCAATTTTCGGGTTCGGATTTATGTTTCCGGATTCGGGATTGTACTTGTCTGTCCGTTTACAACTTCATGGCAGCTTGACTTAAACGCCAATTCAACTAGATGAATAACCAAGCATTACACTTACCAATATACTTGTAGTTATCTACAACTAATAAGCTAATAATGAAAATAATATCGATGAATTATGACTGGATTAGGAATCAAGTGACGGTGGTGGTAATCTGCTTTCATTTTCGTAAAACTTGATGCTAAAATCTTTAGAGTGAACTTACCACTAAAATGTAAGGCACAACGTAAAAGATGGTGAACAGAGCAATTAAGACGGTGAGATCTTGGTCGACTGATATCACCTGAGCTGTTGGCAGGTACAAAAAGACTGACGTCTTATAGCTGTTTGTGATGAAAGCTGGAAACCAAGCTAGAAAAAAAATAACGCTATAAGGCTCGGTCTACACTGGCGTAAAATTGCGAGCGTGGAAGCGTATTTTTAGCTTATATTAAACAAAAGTTTTTTGCCCCCCTATGGGCGGCCTTTCTAGCGTAGAAACCTGTCAGTTGGTTAATTAAGAATAGACCAGAACTAACCATTAATTAAAACAAACTATTATAAATTTTTTTGAAGCCAGTATATGATTTAGTAAAATTGATAGTTTTGAAGAAATAATCAAATATTTCTTACTCACTAAATACGCCGAAGCGTGTAGCGAGTCCTGGGGTCCGTATTTTCCCGTTAATGCCTCTATTTGCAGAGGTGGCGGATTTTTGACAACATATTGTGTCCAATTTAAATTGTCCAATAACTGAACTGCTTCACTCCCACATTACAGGCTAATGACTAAATCAAATCGCCGATTAAAATTGAATAGTATAAATAATTTTTATTGAAATAAATTAATTAGGAAGACAGAACCATTTTGTGGTAATGAGCTCTACAACAACAAACATCGTAACCACGGTTGCGAACTCGAAAACTTTTGCGAAGCTCGAAAACTTAATTTTTCTGAACTCGAGGTAGAGCAGTAACGCGTTCTTCTGTGGAGCAGGAGGTCTGAGGTTCAAATCTCGGGCTAGTTAAATTGGACAAGGTGTTACCAACAGCCAGGCGCGTAGCCAGAATTTGAAAAAGGGGGGGGGGGCTTTTTTGAAAGAGTGAGACAACTGAAAGCGACCTTGACCCGAATCAGATTGAAATGGTTTGTCAGAAATTGAGGCGGAATTTTCGCTCAACAACACGTGATCTCAAAAAAAAAGGTCTTTACCGAAATTGAGACGGATTTTCTGGCAGAAATCAGAAATTCAAACGATTTTCCCGCCCAAAATCAGATGGTTTCCAAAAAAAAAAAAGGTCGCTTGAGACGGATCTTTCGGCCGATTTCAAACACTTCTTCCACCCAAATCACGGCGATTCTTTCCCAAATCCCTTCGGGGGGGCTGTTTTCATTTTTTGAGCAAAAATTTGCCTCAAAAGCATAAAAATGTGCAATTTTGCATACTTTTCAGGCCAATGGGGGGCTCGAGCCCCCCCTGGCTACGCTACTGCCAACAGCTCGCCACCACTGCAACATTTCTTCGAGAATAGCTGTGTTGCTTGGCGCAATGACGTGGAGATGGGCCCCGCCAACTCATTACACGCTTCAGCGTTGTGAATAAAGTTTTAATTTGACAAATCCGCTTTTGAAACCCGGATCTTGGTTCTGTTACCAGCATATGGCTGACTCATGGTCAAAAAAGTGCCAAATTAACAAAGAAGCGTACGAGCCAACCAAAAAGTTAACCTACACAAAACTCTTTGATTGGCACGCTCCTTTCGCAGAGAGGTACGTTTTTGGCGTGGCTGAGCAATGTGCAGGTACTGAAACTAAGAATCGAACCTGAAACACGTAAACACGCCATTGCGGCGTAACTACAGTTACCTTATGATAAGCTCAGTTTTGTTTTTTTTAATTTTATGTAGTTAGAGTTTAATTTGTTGAAAAATTTAAATAAGTCACACCTGTAATTGATGCTGATGTGAGGGAAAAAATCCAAACGAACAAAAGCCAGCAGTATACAGTTGCTTTGGTTTGTTGTCGATATAGGAGTGGCTTTCTAATGGCATAAATTCGTTGTATTCCGATGAAGAGCAAATGATAAATTGAAGATGTGTAGCTTAGTAGGTACAAAAACGAACCAAAAAATGCCTCCACTGAGTTTCGAGAGGCCAGCTGGGCAGAGTCGAGTTGCTTGACAGTTAATCGCATCGACCAATTGTAGTTGTAAACGACAATCACCATCAGTTGAATGCCTGAAAGTTGACAATTAAAATTTACTTGATTTTGGTTTACAAATTGTAGACTTTCTAGCTTAAAGGAGAACCAGGCAAAATCAAATGGACTTCCAGAATTATGAAGTGCGTGCTGCTGTTATATTATATTCAGAGTGTGAGTCAGCTGGAACAAAGTATTTACCTTTTCCAAACATGCAAAAATATATGTGAATTCTATTGATTTATTTCTAGCTCTGTTTTAAACGGCAAAGTTTTTATTTTTATGTAATGCTATCTGTTCGTGCTTATACTAACCAGTTAGAATATCGGCGAGGGCCAAAGAACTTCTGCATATATCCAATTTACTCTCTTTTCCTTTTTTGTGACGCTTGTATCCAACCGTAAGTATCAAAGAGTTTCCAACAAAAATTGCCAAACCCAAACATACAGCAAAAATGATGAAAGCCAATGATGCTGCCCCATTACATTCAGAGCAGTTTCTCAGAGTCGTGTTGTAGCAAGTGTCAAATGCAGTTTGGCTACAGAACCCAGGAAGTCCGCAGATTCTAGTTTGTTCTGTGGTTAAGTTATTCATGCCATTCCCCAGCATTTTGTATGTGGAATTGTCCACACCATCAATTGAATCGTTTTGGCGATGTTCAACTTTTGTTTGAGGACATGGCTCTTTCTGGAGAATTTGTGTTTTCACGACATACCGATCCGGTAAAAATGCCACATCTATTGACCCACCAAGATCCTCATAAGTGGTTGTGATTGCGATCATTTGAAGAGGTACAAATTCTGGAGTGATTTGGACGTCATTTATTGAAGTATTCATTGGTGTTGCTTTAAAAAGAAGCAAAGATGTCACGTATAAAACATTATATTCTCCAGACATTATAATGCAATGTTATCCTAAAGACTAATTAATACCCGTCACTGAACATAAAACATAGAAAAGATTATATATTTTACCGAATGAGCTCAAGGGGTAGCCGATGAGTGGGAGACCAGGAGTAATAAATCTAAATCTGTATTACAAGTTTAAGTAGATTTATATTTTCCAATGTCGACCGTTTCCTTAACGTTGTAAAAGATTACTTTATTGTTTAACCTTTTATTTATCTCGATGAAAATATATTCATTAATTTTATTAAAAGTTTTTTTAACTGGATTGACCTGCCGCGACTGTCTGTTTTCATGCTGTTGTAGTTGATACACTGTAAGTTAGTTTTCTGAAAACTTCCAAAAAGACTTTCGATTAAATCAGAAAAATAACCTGTGAACTTTGGCCAATGCGTCCTGTAGACTTTGGGAGATGTTCTCAATGGTTTTACGCTTTTCGTAATCTCAACTTAGAGAAAAAAAAGTGACCCATGTCAAGACTGTGGCTAACATCCGCTTTTCGGATTTGTACATGTGGGACAACTTTCTCGAGTATGCAAGCCTATTAAAGGTTGTTGAGAATTTGCTGGCTTGTCCATGGTAATGGGATTCCCATGAGAACTGTCCCATGGGATGGGATGGGACAGTTCGCATGGCATTTCCCATGGGACAGTAGCCGTGTGACAGCCTTTCGATAATGTCATACCTAAATAGCTTTGCAAGCATTGATAGGGTTACCAAACCATAAAACTGATAGTAATATGCTGAATGAGCACAGTGACTCGGAATATAAGTGCCAGAAAGACAATTAATCGTGAACCCTTCTGAACTTTAAAATTAACTAAGTCAATAATGTTTGTCGTTTTATTTCTCTCTTTGTACGTGTAGTCCTATTTAGCACATATTATACTTAAATTTTCATTGATTAATTAACATTTATTAAATTGTATTTTGATGGAAATCCCATGGGATGGAATAGGATGGGACAGTCACGAACTGCTATGAGATGGTATGGGTCAGAAAAATATGTCCCAAGGACAAGCCTGAGAATTTGCAAGTACGCAGAAAGCCTTTTTCGTTTATTTGCTTGTTAAAACCGCAATCTGCAGCAGCTGTTTGTCGTATCTCTGCTGGAGATAATATGGAAAAATTTCAGATATTGCCAAATATAAATATGACTCAGTAATGTCGGTGCATTAAATTTAATTTGCTACAACAAAAAAAGCTTTGGGTACACTGGTACAGCGCATTTAAATTTAATTATCAATTGAATAGCGGCGCCAAAAAATAAACCTTATTTGCAAATCTAGTGATGGTAACGCCAAAAACTGTAATCCGTATAAATGATATTTCGATTTAAAAGATTTTGTTTCAATGAAAGGCAGTACTGATTTATTAATCTATGTGATAGTAGTGTTTTAGCTAGAAGCAGTAACAATAAAGTATCTAAAAAAGCTTTTACTTTGTGCAAAGCAATGCTAAAAAAACACGAAATATGTCAGTTTCATTTCTAAAAGAGTTTTGAACTACATTGAATCATCAAAAGTTCGCTCCATGATCGTGAAAAGTTAAAAAGTAGTCGACTTGATACTGACGTTTTCGATGACAGAAAAGTTGCATTAACAAAACCTTGTTTCACATCCTCGTATTTAGGCATAATTTGATGCATTAAAAACGATTAGGTAAAAACAAAACAAGCTTAAAACTTGCGTTCACGCAAAGAGGTTGTTGATTCCGGACCGAAAGTTTAAGTTTTTATTTGCTCTCAAATGGTTTTCAGTTTTCAGTTTAGATCTGCAATCGATCTGGTTATGTCAAATTGCAATTGATTTCATTGTTGAAGCAATAATATGCTATTTTTACGTATAGGAGTTCTTTTGCTGGTGTTCATCTCGCACGATTGTAGTTGGGTCATAAACTTTACTTTCAGTGAAGCCTCTAAAATACTATTAGATCACCCCGGAACTGCATCGGAAAACTTTGTAGCTGTGCGCTACTGCACATGTTTGGGTATACTTAGAACTTAAAATGTAAAATTTTGCATGAGGGGACGGTTTTGCAGCCTTGACCAAACGCATTCGGAATGCGAAAGTACTTTAGGGGAAATTATGTCATTTCGTCCCCAAAATTGAGTGAAAATCAAACAAAACAAATAAGGTCTTCACCGCAATTTGGGACTATGTTCAGCCTGAACTTGCGGGAAATATTCGAGCTGACAGGCCCTTTTTTGTCTGATCATTCAGCGCTCAAATCTCGATGGGGGATGCTAAATCTCAATGGAGGGACGCTAAATTTCGATGGAGGGACGTTAACTCTTAATCACGGGACGCGTCCCCCCGCGTCCTCCCTACTATTTAAGTACTGGGTATACCGTCCAGTTCACTCTATCATTTAATTTAAATGAGAATTGAACGCCCATACGCTGTATGGAAGCCAATCAACTACCCTCTTCAAAGTCACAAAACGGTGTACATTAGCCTGGCTTGTGTCTGGATTATTAAAAATTTTTCGGCTTCTTCAACAGGCTTGTCTGCTACATTTTCTAATTTATCTAATCCAACCTTGGCCAGGATGTCACGTATCAAGTGACAAAAGGTTGATGAAACAGGATTGAAACGCGCTTTATTGCTTTTTTTTATTACTAACCTTGAATCTGCACCGGACTTCTTTGTGACAAGATGAGAAGGAAATGAGCGATAATGATGTTGAACAGCTTTTATAAAAAACATTGCCAGTATCATCGCTCTCGAAGGGAAATCTTATCACAGCACAGATATCAATTACCAATTCTACGGTACAACGTCACAAACATCCAGATATCTATCACCAATTCTACAGTACAACGTCACAAACATCAACAGCATTAATTATAAACCTTGGACCCCAATATTATTTGACAAATACAAGGTGTATGTTACTATAGTTGGATGAATTACGTCTGCTTTTCTCAATCAATAACACGTTTTGGTACAATTTGATTTTAATTCCAAACTTGACGAAAATGAAACTACAAAAAATCAAATGACAAAACGTTGACCAAAAAACGTTTTCTGAAAATGCAAAACATGAAAGAAACTATAATTACACGTAAACATAATAAATCTATAATGGAAGAAAGTAATGTTAATACCATAGGTAGGCAAGTTAATGCAAAACGTTAGCTTTGTTAACCACTAGTCCGCTAGCAAACTTCATACCTCGGTTAAAATTACGAGTCGGTCAAGCGGTAAATTGTTATTTTCAGCTTTTATTAACTGAAGTTGATGAAGTCTGTTAATTTGTTAACATTTTGAGTGTAATTTACATTTTTTTTACTCACTCACTTCTAGAACACAGATGACGCTGTTGAGCTGATTGTAAGAAAAAAATTATTGCTATGTTGGTCCTTTTGTGTTATGGAAGTTACATTTTACAGCCTAGCATAATTTCAAGATTAAAATAGGTTCACATGCACTAACGAAACTGCGATCGAAAAATCTTTAAAAATTGCGACAAGCAATAATTAATATACCAGTGAGGCTGCAGCTTATTATTTGCTGTTATTATATTGTAGCATTTCTTATCACGCCTGCTCATTTGATCCGGGGCTTTCTTATTTTCCCTGCAGCTCCTTCTTCGCTTTTGCTTTTGTAAAACTCGTGCTAATACACAACAAGGATTACAAGCGAAAATTGGTTTGTACCGGTTTACGATCAATGAATGGTGCAAGAAATTAACGATGAAGACCTTATGTTAACGAAATTTAGCGTAAGTTAATCAACCATTGTCGTTAAGATAACGGGCACTTCCACAAAAGTTAATTTAGTCCGTTAACATAAAAAAGCGATGCAAGAACATTTCGGGCCCATCACTGCATCATTACGCCTAGGCAACAAAGCTACTTTTAAAGAAATGTTGCAGCGGTAGCGAGCCGTTGACAACACTGTGTCCAATTTGACCGGCCCGAGATTCGAACTTCAAACCTCCCGCTCTAAAGACGAACGATTTTCCGCTTGACCGACTGGCTGTAGAGTAATACCTTATGAGACAAGTAAAATATTTTTAAGTAATTAGAAAATGTACATTCAGATGCGATTTCTTGTTCTATATTGAGTTTAGTTGTTTTATTTATTTTAAGTTGATTGATCCACCATTCACAAAGAAGCAACGGTAGCGCTTTTATTTTGGACGACTTGTTCTAACCTGCTTCGGAGTTGACCTTATTCCAAGCTTTCTGAAGGACGTTTGGTTTCTTCCCACGTAAATTTGCTGCCTGTAGGAAACCACCAAGCAGAGATAATCATCGCAAAGCGTCTTATCCAAGGACCAACAACGTGACCAAGGTGCGGGTTGGTCCAGATCATGCGATGAGAGCCGCCGTAAAAACGACTTCTTTTATCCTGTCGAACACGCCGCCGACTAAATTCAGATTAGTATTTTTTTTAAATTTGGCTAGGTTTTTTTCGATTTCACGGTAACTACATACTATTAAAAGTATGAAACGTCGCTTTTTCTTTTCATTGGCGATAAAACTCTACAAAAAAGAAATTGTACTGTAATTTCTTTGCTATTCACTGAGTTGTCTTGTTCAGATGACGGCAAAAGGACGTTTTGATGTTCGAGTTTTATACCAAAAGCGGTGGAGGCTTCACGCTGTCTCTTTTAATGCTGAACGTCATACAGGGAAGCTGGAAGACCAGGTTTTAGTTTAACTCAACCTTGAATCGAATCCGGGTTTACCGTTTCAAAAGCAGACGCACTATTCACTCGAACACTAATTCGAAACCATTTATTACGAACTAGGTATGAGAATTGTAACCAGCATTTTTTTTGGCTTTATAGTACTCCAATCTTCTTACTGCGTAAAGTGAAAGACAAATGCAAGTCAAAGCTAATTCAAAATTATCGTTACACGACGGTGATTCAGGTATTAATGGTGCGACAACGCTTGCAAAAAAGGAGAACTTTTTTTTATATACAGTGATGACATCCTGTGACAGTGACAGACCATCCTTACCCCAAAGCACGGGGCAACTTTGCCCACCCACATTTAAAAAAAAATAAAAAAATTTGGAAGGTTGCCAAGACCCAGATTGTTTGTGGTTCATTAGTACCAGTATCTGCCTGTATCCTATAGACAATTACTCATCTGTATTACAACTGCTCTTGGAATTATCTTTCTTCACACTTGAAAAGTGGGCAAACTATCCCCATCTTACGGTACTTTCCTATTCCTATCAAGCCGACATGAGATTTGTAGAAGTTAGATTTATATTTATAGCAAGATTTATAGACATAAGATTTATATTTATAGCAAGCGTAATTTAGCTAATATTTCGAGCTTTTAGCTCTCATCAGCGGCTTTCAGTAACTACCATAATTATATTTTGCTTAAGCTGAACAAACTGCAATGGATTCCTCACCAGCAGAGACTTTATCAGAAACAAACGATTTTTTGCTTGTGGTTCTTTACAAAAAGACAAGTGAAAAACGTCTTGGACGTCAAGCTTTTTAGTTTATAAACATTCATATGATTCATTGCACTGCAGACTATGTTTGTGATAAATTAGTAAGTTGGTATCGAGAAGTTTAACTTGATTCGCCTCCTCTTGCGTCAATCTCAAGTTTGTCTTTGTCAGACCAACAATTTTGCGTTTTTAATTTTGTATGTTGAAATAAATCAATATGTTGTTGAATTTGTAACAGTTGATGAAGTAGTAGTGATAGAACGGATGTAGGATAAGGAAGATGAAAACAACTTCTTCACACATTCTCGGAAACTTTTCTCTCTAATGTTGTAGATGACGACATTGGATAGGCTATAAAAAACAGAAGAATGTTGTTTAAAAGTTTCCTGATTTTAAATGTCTTTGACCAATAATTAAAAAACATGAAGTCAAAAATAAACCTTTGTTGTTTTTTTCTGGATTACCTCGCAAAGTGTGACGAGTTGGCAGGTCAATCTTGGTGTCGTTGCATCTGGGAAAAGCAGCTCCTTTTGGGGAAATGCCGCAGCGGTGGCGAGATGTTGGCAGCCCTGTGTCCAATTTGACATCCCCGGAAATCGAATTCCACATCTCCCATTCTATAGTCACTAACGCGATAAGCGTGAAACGCGTTGGAAGATCCATGCTTCAGAGGTGGTAACGGATCCGGATCGGACCTGGATCTTATTGTTTTTTCTCGGATCCGGTTCGGATTCGGATTTGATTTTGCTGATTATTTTCAGAAATATAACCTTGTGATTTTCAAACTCAAAAAGTTTATTTTATCGAAAGTTACCGTTACGGCTTCTCTTTGTATGGTAATTGAATTTTCATCTATTGGTTTTTATTTTTGATCGATTGGTTTCTATTCCTAACTAATTATCTTTTTATGTGCTTGTTTAGCAATTCATTGCTGATGTTTGTCAAAATATTCATTAATGTACAAAGTGTAGTTCAGGCGCGTGGCCAGAAATTCGCAATGGGGAGGCTAATTTGGGGGTCTGGGGACGTAGCCCCCAGCCGCCGGAGGCCAATGGGGGTCTGGGGACGTAGCCCCCAGCTGCCGGAGGCCAGTGGGGGTCTGGGGGCGAAGCCCCTAGCTGCCGGAGGCTGGGGGTCTTGGGGCAAAGCCTCCAGCCACTGGAGGCATGGGGGTCCTGGGGCGAAACCCCGAGCGCTCAAAAATTTTGCATTTTTTGCAAAAATAGCTTAATTTTAGGGCTATTTTAATAAAAAATACTGTTTTTAAAACGTAGCATAGAAATTGGCAGCGTAAAATGATTTAACTGGTTGCATTAATGGGCTATGTGGGAGGTGGCTAACAATACCATTGTAGTTTTCTTGTTTACATGCTGGTAAATTACAAAATTCTGTTATTCAATAAAACTCACTCGGAGTAATCTATTTCGTTTATATTTTATAAAGAAAAATAATTGGGGGGGGGCTAATGGAAAGATATTTGAGAGAAGTGATGGATGATTAACCAATACTGAATAGCCTCCCACTCTCCCCCCTTATTCCTGAGTTTATAATATATTTGTTGATAAAACCTATGTTTGGCATTTTTGCATTAGCAATCAAATTTGATTGCTTATTTTTGGGCATTTTTCAAAAACTACATAAAACCACCAAAAAAACCACAAGGGTACCAGAGATATCGCAACTCCGGGCGGGGAACCATAGCGATTCAAATGGAAAAGGAGAAAACAATGATGATCAGCAAGCTTGTCGATGATCACAACACCACAGGAATTGCACGGTGAGCATCCGCGACCGGTTTCGTTTCGCATGTGTCGCATGTGTCATGACCGGTTTCGCATGAGTCCCTTGAGCAAGGACGAAACCGGTCGCCGATGCTCACCGTGCAATTCCTGTGGTGTTGTGATCATCGACAAGCTTGCTGATCGACATTGTTTTCTCCTTTTGCATTTTTCAAAGTTTTTATTGATTTGTGACTTTTATTTTTGACAAATTAGCCCCCCCTAAATAAATGTTTCAAAAGATGCTTTAAATCAGTTTTTAGTCCATTCCAGCTCAAAACACAGTCTCAGAAAAGCTAAAAACGTGTTATTTTTCTTATTCTGCATTTTGGTTGACAGGCCAATGGGGGGCTATAGCCCCCCCTTCCGCCTCCCCCCCCACCTGGCTACCCTACTGGTGTAGTTGCATACTGGCGGATCCGGATTGGATCTGGATCTCAAAATTTAAACGATGTAGGATCCGGATCTGATTTTGATCTTTTCTTGTTGGATCCGGATGGGTTCCAGATCTTTTAATATGTGGATCCGGCCACCTATGCCATGCTCTCATCATTTCTACGCGTGGATTAACCGTTGGTGACATACACGTGCACCTCAATAGTAGGCTTATTGGTTCTCTTTTTGTTGTTTTTTTCTTTGATTGTTTTCAATTTTTGTTCTTTTCCCCACTTTAAAATTGGTGGAAAAACGGATCAGCCTTGCAAAATTTGCATTTGTTTTTACAAACGTTTTCATTATTGGTTCACTTTTTTGAAAAGCAGCAGTCAAAAAGAAACAAAAACAAAATATGAAGATTATTTTACCGACTACCGGGGCCTGCACCTTCTACTCAAGAAGCGTAAAGTAGTAATAACTCAACCAACTGGCTGGTTCTATTTTTTTGCTAAATGAAGTAATTTTTAAGAGAAACCGGGTTTCATTGACTCTAAACCGCTCCGAATAAACACGAGCTAATTGAAGCAATAGGTACCCTACATACTGCAGGCATCAATTATTGTTTAAACCGTTTCTAATTACCTTACATAATAATTTTAGAAACCCACCTACGGTGTCGATATCTCACGACTACCGGCCACTAGCGAAGTTGAAAAACTTTTTGGGCTGGAATAAATTTGAATTTTAAAACCAGTAGGTAATTATGATGACAAAAAAAAATGAAAAAATAAAAACCGCCTTTGAAACGACACTTCACAATATAACCACAAAAACAATTAGAAGCCGCGGCTTCTAATAAAAAAAATACGGTACAGCACTTACTTGTTGGTTATGCTGAGATAAAACGTAGTTGCAAATGCTATTGTATAAGTTTCGATTTTGCATGTGAGAATACCAACGTAAAACAGTACAGATACAACCACCAATGGACCTGTAAAAATTCAAAAATCAGCTATTATTTTTCTGTAGGTTACTGTTCCAGAGGCACAAGCGTCAATGTCTGTAAGTCATATATGCCATTTGATGTGATTAAGATTACTTTTGTTTTTGGTGAATTATAGCAATTTAAATTCCAGTTGTTCTGTCTGATGGATACCAACAGTGCACTTATCGAGAATAGAACCATTTCTCACATCTAGTAACTCAAAGTCCAGTTAATTTAACCTCGGCGACATTGTTAGCTTTGCTAGTTTGGAAATCATATTTTTCAAAAAATAAAGCTTCGCAAGATGTTTCAAAGAGTGGCGACATTTGAAGCATATGATTTATCGTTTGCACTTCTTCACACCAGCAAGTCGCATAAAACCACATTTTCAATCCCTATTTAACAATCAAAATTCTACAATAGTGTGCAGTAGCAACTTACATATTGTGATAGTAAAGACAAGTTGCATTATGACAACAGTAATGTAGAGTTTTCTTTTCATTTTGTTTCTATGTCTTTCAGTTTTCTGACCTTTCTTTTTGCTTCCTTGCAATTCGGACTTTGATTGCCTTATTTTTAAAGCGCTCAGAATCCCAACTCCAACAGTGACCACAGACTGAAAGTATTGTAGAAATAACAGATGAATTTTAATGCAACAAAACAATTTTGCATTGAATACTTTCAAATTTTAATAATGCTTTTAAGAGATTCTTATCCACTAAAATCATTTATCTGAAAGTTTTCTCATTTTGTGAAATTTTGCGGCTGGTATTGTTGTTGTATTGTATAGTGGTCTTCTTGTGACCAGACAGCGTCAAACGCTAACTATTGGATCGTTCGTTCGTATGAAGCTGACACACTGTGTCTGTCAAACCACAGCAACGCTGAGCACTTTTTTTGGTTCTGTTTGCAAGTTTTTTGTCAGACTTGGCCATCACAAGCAACAACAGCAATTTCAGTTGGCAAGAATTCAAAGAAATCCTCAGAAACAATTATGGATCACTGGAAAGGAAACTCCAAAGCAGGTACGGATTCCTCCGAGAACGAAGTAGTCATTGCAATGAAAAGTGTGCTGATCGTCCAATAGTTAGCGTCTGCCGCTGTCCGGTGCCAGGAGGATAAACAATCACAACAACAACGGGTAGACCGCTTGACCCCAGTGGGAAATAAGCTTACAGAACTATAGGGTGCTTCTCACTTTTATAGCGATAACTAAGTAACTTCGTGTTTAGAGGAATCCGCACTTGCTTTGTAGTTTCCAGTGATCCAAAGTTAATTCCCATGGATTTCTTCAAATTCTTGTTCACTAAATTTGCTGCTTATTATTGAAAGCCACCAAGCCGAGATAATCATCGTAGAGGGTTTTATCCAAGGACGCAACAGCGTGACCAGGGTGCCAGTTGAACTCAGATCATGTGATCAGATTCGTGTAAAAACGAAGCTCTTGCTCTCTTGGCCGAGTAACCGACATTAGTTTATCAGATACATTCAAGCAGTTAAAACTTTCATTATTTTGACTTTCGTTATAGTAAAATGATTTGTGCCGTTTAGAGATATTGTTTTACGTTTGATTTTTATTTAAATACGTTTTTCTTCCTTTTTTTGATTAATCTAAAATATAGTTGAGCTAAAAGCAAAATTGTTATGGTTATTGTTTATTAGCAGTATCTGATGATTCAAAGAGATGGGATACCTAACCAATTAACCAAAAAATACCACTCAGCCAATTGCTTTTGAAGATTGCAATACTTAGTTTAGATGACCCTCCTGACAAATACCAACCGTGCTTTTTAGTTGAAGGTCAAACAAGCTCTTCATTTTTTTTTTTGAATGCAACATTTTAGATGAAGGTCAAAACAAGGTCTTTTTTAAGTTCGTGCGGAAAAGAGGTGACAAAATTTTTTCAACATTTTAGATAAAAGCCAAAACAAGTTTTTTTAAAAATTTTGTGCGTAAGAGATGAGATGACAAAAAAATTTTTCCCCAAAAAGTTATTTGCCCTGTTTAATTCTGAACATTCATTTCACATAATGGGGACATGTTCCGTCCGCTCTCCAGAGGGTTGAAGAACAAGCGATATTATAATACCCATCTTTTTGCGGAGTTTCAGAATTCAAAGTATAATTAGCATACTTGCAGTGGCCATTGAATTTTAGTCGGCTACGAAAAAACTAGTAAATATTTAAGCTACAATAAGTCGAAAACGTGCTATACGCCGTTCAATCAAACTCGCTTCTGATTGGTCAATCGAATTTTTCCCTAGCTATCAGGTAGTAACGGCGTAAACAACATTTGTTCAGATGGGAAAACCTGTGTTAATTTGGACGGTTCGTATTGCGACGCTAACCACAACGAACTAAAACTACCTATTATTATTTGAAAGGGTCGATATCAACATTAATAGCTTGTTACAGCTCTTTTTTAAAAGTTAGAAAGATTTAGGCGCTTTAAAATGTAGTCAGAGCGAATTTATAGCCTAGGCTTATGGCTGGCAAAGTTAGGCCAAGCAAAGGTAGCCAATTTTACTGAGCTGCTGAGTTAGTGCAGTAACTGCAGTTCTAGGTTTACACAGACTTGTTTGTTTCACCTCCAGCTGAAAAGCTTATCAGTTTGTAATGGCTAAATAGGCTTTCTTCAGTTGGAGTGTGCAATCAAGTTTTGGAAAGGTCTTCAGTGACAGCATAGCTGTGATTCGCAATCGTTTTCTAAGCCGTGTAGCGTAAAGTACAGTGAGCTGCTGAGTCTTTTGCAATAAACAGCCTAGATGCTTTTGGTTAGTTTTGCTTCTACGTTAGACTGGTCGGCTCTCGGTTGCAATTATGTGTGGTTATTTGCAATATCGTAAAAGGTTATGAATTCTGCAACAATTTTAAAACCTGCATCTTAATCGATCGGCAATTAATTCGGTAGGCTCACTAAGCCTAGTACTGTATGCGGGATATCTTCAGCAAGCAGAAGCTTTATTCAGATTCATAGTTTGTCAATCTTTAACTGAAATTTTATGAGAAGTTGTTTCAGTTGAAGTGAGCAAATTATGATCTGCAGCTTTTATCAAATCTGCTTCGCTCCGGTATTGTGGGACGGTATCAGCTCTAGCGACAGCGTATATGAATTCTATTGCAACAATTTGGATTTATAGTTGCAAATTAAAAGAGAGCAGTGCGAATCATCAAAAGAGAGCAGCTCGAATCATCACCCATAGCAATCCCAGAACCCACACATCACCATGAAATGAAGCCAGAGTTTTCATGATGTCACAAATTGGAATATCATGCCACTTGACAAGCCCAGACCTGTCACAACTATCAGAATTAGAAATATCAATGTACATTGGTATATGGGCAGGACCATTGAGAGGGGGATCCAGGGGGTACCTTTGACACCGGGCCCGGGATTTTTTTTTGGGCCCAAATGTTTGAGAATGCTGCCTGTAAAACAATCGATGAGACCTTTTTTGTCAGGGATACGGGTCATGAAGTTGGTATTGGTGATTATGTTTGTGGTCAGCCTAACTGAAGCCCTTTTTTTTGGAAATTCATCAAATAGAGGTGGAAAATTAACTGTCGTTGGGCCCAATGAGCTTTTTTTTTAGGAGATTAACTCAATTAGAAGCCAGAAATATCACCCCATCGATTTTATGATGTTCAGGTTTTGACGGACCATCCTATCTGCCATTTGGCATGGGGTCCGGATTCAATTTAGGTATCGGGCCTGGGCTTGGCTCTCAATGGCCCTGTATATGGGACTTTTTCCTGGGTGTATTTCATATCTGAAAGAAGAATAAGAAAGGTAGAATGATTTGTTTAGCTGAAGCCATATCTTTCGTGCTGCATCAAGGTTAGGTTTAAATATACCATACTATTTCACAAGAGTAAAAGAAAGATCATTTTACAAGAGTAAGAAAGATTATTTCACAAGAGTAAGAAAAATTATTTTACTAGAGTAAGAAAGATTATTTTACAACAGTAAGAAAGGTTATTTTACAAGAGTAAGAAAGATTAATGATAAGCTATAGACAGTATCCAGAGTCTTGATTAACAGACTAAGACATACTGATTCAGAATCGACATTTCGTCTTCTATTCCTCATCAGTATAGCTAGGACTACAGGTATGAACATGAGCTTATTTTAATATGATGAGTAAAGATCAGTATGTTACATAACTTAATTGGTAAAGATGTGTAATGATTTTTTTTATTTATTTGTTATTATTGTTTTTTCGGCCTTGCAAGCCTAAATGACGAGCCTTGAAATTAAGTGAAACAGCTGTCTTAGGCATGCT
Organism: Trididemnum nubilum; assembly: GCA_963965965.1. Classification (NCBI taxonomy): domain Eukaryota; kingdom Metazoa; phylum Chordata; class Ascidiacea; order Aplousobranchia; family Didemnidae; genus Trididemnum; species Trididemnum nubilum. The sequence continues at coordinate 7,094,186 of OZ014489.1, read as the reverse complement.
CTTGGAAATTAATTTCATACCATAGTAATTTAATACTATAGATTGTGCCTTTAAGACTCTGGATACTGTCTATAGCTTATCATTAATTTCATAGTACATTTTCCTTAAGAAAGATTATTTTACAATGAGTAAGCAAGATTATTTCAGAAGATCTCTTACCAGTAAGAAAGTTCTCTTACTGAGTAAGAAAGATCTCAAGAGTGACAAGAAATATTTTACAACAGTACGACTGATTAAGCGATTTCTATTTTGTAAGTATATTCATTTGATGAGGTTTTATGCTTAAGGATAAAAAGAGCTCAAGGCTTACCATTTTTGTTTCAAGAAAACTAGTTAAAAGTTTGTTGTTTTTTTTTTCTCTCTTCACCATCTTTGAAAACATATTGCTGTACCGGTACATGAAAAGAGACAGTTTTTGTTTTCAGTATGATTTTGAAAAGCTCATGACTATCTCTGACCCTTACTAACGGAACGATTTAAAATGTTCTGCTGCAATACAGTTGTGAACACTATTGGGACTATTTTAAAGTTGTACTGTAAATATGCATACACCAGTGTAATCTCTGCTAACAATGTTCATAAAAGAATTTATTTCACTTACCAGTTCACATGTTACAGTCGTTTAGGCTCCATGCCATAAATTTATATTTTTACAATGCCAAACCACTGTGTAGTTTTTGGTTGCAAGGCAACATCTGAAAGAAATACTGATCGCTCATTTCATCGCATACCACCGGAACCAAAAGCCAGAACAAAATTGCTAAAAATGCTAAACAGAAAGAATTATTCTCCTGGAAAATATGCTTATGTTTGTTCATTTCATTTTGCTGAAGAAGACTTCAAAATAATGCCAACAACAAGTAAAGCACCTCCACAATTACAAAGAAGAAAATTAAAAAAAGATGCTGGTCCTCGCTTTAATCTTAAAGGACAGCAAAAAGATCAAAGAGCATTTCATAGATCATCAGCAACATCAATCAATGCCAGAGAGAAATATGACCAAATAACTGACAATTTGAGCTCAGATACTGAAACAAAAGAAAATTCTGACACAGAAAATTCAACTGAAATGGCAATAAGCAACAATAGTGAAGACTTGGACCAAGCCAAAAAAGAATTAGCTGAGCTAAAAATGGAGAATGAAGCTCTTAGAAAAAGAATTTTCAAATGGGAAAATCTGTCAGAAGAAGACATTAAAACTTACACTGGATTAGATGCCTCAGTATTTAACACAGTTGGGGCAATGATTGAAAGATTTCAGCCTCTTAGTCATTGGTCTGGGAAACCAGTAAACTCTATAACTTCACACAATCAGCTGCTGATATTTTTAATGCGAGTTAGGAGAGACATGCCATATTTTGACTTAGCAAAGCGATACGGAGTAAGCCATACAACCATTCAAAATATTTTTTTAACATATCTTCATGCTTTCCACCAAATCTTTTTCATTGGCTGCATGAAAAACATACCATCTCTGGAAAAAAATTGTGGCAGTATGCCAAATACGTTTGGAGGTATATCCAACTGCAGAATCATTTTAGATTGTACTGAATTTTTTATCGAAACACTGCGACACGATCTACATGCAGCAAGCGCCAGCTACAGCAATTATAAACATCGTTTAACAGCAAAGTATCTGATTGGAGTTGCACCTAATGGTGCGATAACTTTTGTGAGCAATGGATTCCCAGGAAGCACTAGTGACAAAATGGTGACCGATCACAGCAAAGTCATCACGCAGTTAAAGGTACAGTTCAAAACATTGAAATAAGCAAATGTAATTTTAGTAAGTTCAGAAATGCAGTTCAGTTTAATTTTGCATTAAGGTTTTTCAATGACTGATTATATATAATATACAGTATATACCATATGAAAGACACCGCCTAGAAGTTTCATACAGTGATGAAGAAATTGATAGAGGACATTCAAAGATATTATTTATAAGTTGGTTTCTTGCAGCAGACCGAGCAGTTCTTTTTAGCATTGACACTACATTAATATAAATTTTTATTCAACTTACTTTTCAGGCTGGAGACTTGATCCTCGCAGATAAAGGTTTCATGATCCATGATCTAATCCCCAAAAATGTCTTCTTAAACCTTCCACCATTTCTCCTAGGCAAAAGTCAGTTTACCAGATCAGAAGCCATATTTACACGGAAAATTGCTGGTTGCAGAATTCATGTTGAGCGAGCTATTGAGAGGCTGAGAAATTACAAAATTCTAGCACTAATTACATCAAATCTTCGTCCACACAGTGACAAACTCGTACAAGTTTGTGCTGCGTTGGTGAATTTACAATCTCCCATAATACGAGGTATATTTGATGAGCATAATAAAGTTACAACAGAGCAGTAGTACGATATATCTGTGACTCATGCTTGCGAAGGTCTACAATTGTGTATTTGCGAATATAATAATTGTTATAATTTCACAAAGCTGTTCTGGCATCGTGCCATATGTTATCAGTAGTGGCAAATAAATTTGCATTCTGTGTTTATAAAACTTAGTGCACTTCAAATAATAAATAAGTTAGTCCAGGCTGTATATGCATGCAGTCTTAGGAATTCACCAACACTCTTAAATGACTTACAGGCTTTAACATGTTGATTGTAAAAATGCACTGTTAATTTGCAAATCTAAATCCAAATTGTTGCAATAGAATTCATATACGCTGTCGCTAGAGCTGATACCGTCCCACAATACCGGAGCGAAGCAGATTTGATAAAAGCTGCAGATCATAATTTGCTCACTTCAACTGAAACAACTTCTCATAAAATTTCAGTTAAAGATTGACAAACTATGAATCTGAATAAAGCTTCTGCTTGCTGAAGATATCCCGCATACAGTACTAGGCTTAGTGAGCCTACCGAATTAATTGCCGATCGATTAAGATGCAGGTTTTAAAATTGTTGCAGAATTCATAACCTTTTACGATATTGCAAATAACCACACATAATTGCAACCGAGAGCCGACCAGTCTAACGTAGAAGCAAAACTAACCAAAAGCATCTAGGCTGTTTATTGCAAAAGACTCAGCAGCTCACTGTACTTTACGCTACACGGCTTAGAAAACGATTGCGAATCACAGCTATGCTGTCACTGAAGACCTTTCCAAAACTTGATTGCACACTCCAACTGAAGAAAGCCTATTTAGCCATTACAAACTGATAAGCTTTTCAGCTGGAGGTGAAACAAACAAGTCTGTGTAAACCTAGAACTGCAGTTACTGCACTAACTCAGCAGCTCAGTAAAATTGGCTACCTTTGCTTGGCCTAACTTTGCCAGCCATAAGCCTAGGCTATAAATTCGCTCTGACTACATTTTAAAGCGCCTAAATCTTTCTAACTTTTAAAAAAGAGCTGTAACAAGCTATTAATGTTGATATCGACCCTTTCAAATAATAATAGGTAGTTTTAGTTCGTTGTGGTTAGCGTCGCAATACGAACCGTCCAAATTAACACAGGTTTTCCCATCTGAACAAATGTTGTTTACGCCGTTACTACCTGATAGCTAGGGAAAAATTCGATTGACCAATCAGAAGCGAGTTTGGTTGAGCGGCGTATAAATCGAGCCATTAGTGCATATTAATGTTCCGCTTCAAATCATACTGCAATTACTAAAAGCCCTAAAGCAAATTTTGTCATTTGCTTATTAAAGATTTTTAATGCATACAACTGCTCTGGAGCTGCTAAATCTCTGCATCAAATACAGTGCATTAAAGCTTTTTTTACAGACACGGTGAATTTGATTTGATAAACTTAACTTAGTGATATTTTCGATTTTATATGAAATGAGTTGTTAATTCTCTGTAAATGCTGGATACTAAAAAAAAATTAAAAAAAAAATTATCAACTGTACCAAGTAATAAAGTTAATAATTGTAGTTACTGCTGAAAATGCAAATTGAATTAATAGCAACTAAGATAATGGACAAAACAACTTTTCATTATAATTTACATATACTATAACGTCATAATTCGAGGTCACAAGATCAACAGTCTCTTTTGAAAGTACTTTCCTTGAAAGTGTTGGTCTTTTATAAATACTGTCAATGTGTATTTGAAAGGTTACCTCCATTTTTCTAATGACACGTTTTGAATCAGAATTAGGTCTTTCTGACGAGTCTTTAATATAAAGCTGTAGATTTTCTCCTGAGGAACGTTGGAACGTAACACTGAGAACAAAACCTCAAAGCCTTTATTCAAATTTTTGAGGGAAATCAAATTCCTTCTCAGAAGACTTAAAATTGAATTGATAGCTTTCTAACGTAATTTAAACCAAATGGTGCATATTATCAGATACCACATCAAATCAATATTCTTGTATTATACTCGCTGTGTTACGCCAAAACGTGTAACGAGTTTGCATGGGCAGATTTCCGCGTCATAGCACCAGCCAGCAACACATCTTCTTTCGAAGAAATGTTGCAGCGGCGGTGAGCCGTTGGCAACACTGTGTCCGATTTGACCGGCCCGAGATTTGAACCTCAGACCTCCCGCTCCTGAAACGAATGTGTTACCGCTCGACTTAAGTAAAATTGTACGAACGTGAAAAATCCTACGAGAGATCTGTTATGCTTCAGTATGAACTAAACAAATAGTGCAAAAGTCTAAACAGTGCTCATAAATGCAATGCTTACCATGATAATATATGGAATTAAATGGAAGATAATTGTGACTGCTAAAATTGGTTGAAAGTTACTGCTTCCAAGCGTTCCTATAACAGGAATATAGAATAACAGCGGAAATGAATAGCCAGCGGTTAATTTGTCAGGAAACCAAGCTGAAATAGATTCAATAATGAATTACAGAGTCATTGATTGTCGCAACTACATTATCCTGTCACAAGCAAGCGAGTGTGGCGCCCATTTTTAGAATAGTCGGGAAATTTTAGTACATTTTTGGGGTCGAAGCTTGCTGTTCTTTATTTTTGACAAAATTTCAGCCTCATTTGTTATTAATATGTTCTTAAATTTGATGATGAATTAAGTGATACAAATTCATTCTTGCTAGGTTTGAAATTGTCGTTTGTTAGTGATCATGATCAGTGGCGGATTTAGGGGGGGGGATGGGGGGGATGCATCCCCCCCACCAGCCTAAAAGTAACAATTTTGGCCGAAAAATTAGCCTCTGTTTCGAATAATTCGGCTCCATTTCGGGATGCATCCCCCCATCGACCTAAACGTAACGAATCCGGCGAAAAATCAGTCTCAATTTTGGCGAAGACCTTTTTTTTTTTTTTTTTTTTTGGAGACCACCTGAATTTGGGCGAAAAAAACGTTTGAATTTCCGATTTCGGCCGAAAAATCACTCTCAATTTTGGTGAAGACCTTTCTTTTTTTTTTTTTTTTTTTTGGAGACCACCTGAATCTGGGCGAAAAAAACGTTTGAATTTCCGATTTCGGCCGAAAAATCACTCTCAATTTTGGTAAAGACATCCGAGTTTTTGAGGTTTTGTGCTTCAAATCCCCCCCCACCAAAATTTTCTGGATCCGCCACTGATCATGATTCTACTATAATATAGTCTTCAAATAAATCAACAAAGACTTCACAAAAAAAGCAAAAATAACTATGCTAATTATATTGTACTTCCAAATGCATTGAACTGGACCAGCTGTTCTTAACAATTTTTTAATGCAGAGCTGGCGTTGTTGTTAATTTATTTTTAAATTTTGAGCGAAACTGTACTTGGCGTTCTATAAAATTGTTCTTATATAAGAGCATCATACGAACTGTAAGGAGAAAGATTAGAAAAAGCAAATTTTTGCGCATATTAGACGTCTTACAGATCAGTAATTGAAAACCCAACTGTTATGGACACTAAAGTGAACATGCACACATGCACGAACACACGCTGGTATTAGGATTGTAATACTCACTTGGAACTGTAGCGGATACGATCGCTAAAACCCAAACTAAAGCTAAACCGCAAAACACCGCAGAATCTGATTGCATTCTATATTCGAAGGGTTTCCAAATTGCATAAAACCTTTGAATTCCAATAAACAAGAGGTGGTACATAGAGCTGGTGAAACCAAACAGATAAAGCATTGCTCCAAAATTCGCGACGGAAGTTCCACGCTTTTGAATTTCTGTCGTAACAATTTCTTCAATAGTCAGTTCAATATTGGAGCGGAAATTGTAGGGAATGAAGACCAAAATCAAAAGACCTGAAAATATGTTATTGTAATTGACTATTATGCAGTGTGTAAAGCCAATGGTTGTGATAACCTGTGTTCGTAGTGAACGCAACTTGCTTTAACGTAGACATCACGACGCAAAAAGGTTGACGGGTGTACTGGCAGTTAGTCCTGTTTAAAATCCAAATGCTTCTGCTTCTACTTCCATAACGTCTTAGAAAGTTTTTGGTCATAGTATTTTAGGTAGATATACACAGTATCCGTTTTTCGTCTGCTTTTGTCCGTTTGTAAACGTTTTTTCTTCTCCATGAAAAAGTATGTTCTTTTTTTGTAGCACTATTGTATATCCATATTCACACTAGCCAGACTGTCACAAACTGAACAACAAGTTTTCCGCAACAAATTTTTTGTAAAGGATTACAGCCCTACTTTGAAATATCGCTCTTATTATTCATACGCAAAATCTTTGGACAAAGCTTTTATGAATATGTGACACTCTGTTTAATGCGGATATGGACTAAAAAACGCGAACGAAAAAGCGAATACTTTTTCAAAGAGCAGCAAAAACGGAAAACAAGGGACAAAAAACAGATACTGTGTAAATTCGCTTTTATGAAAATAGAAGAAATAAAGTCACAAATCTCCGGTCGCCAGAAAATATGAAAACAGATGGGATTTTAAAGCCCATGCACCCAACCACCAAAGACAATTAATGGTTTTGAAGTTTTGTTCTACAATATTATTGGTGACATAATAAACAACAATATTATAATGTTAACGCATTCGTATCAGGAGGGGTAAGTCTGAGGTTTAAATTTCGGTGCGGTCAAATCGGACGCAGTGTTGCCAACGGCTCGCCACTGCTGCGGCATTTCTTCGAAAGGAACCATGTAGCCCGCAGGCGCAATGACGCGAAGATGGGCGTCGCAAACACGTAACGCGTTTTGGCGTAATACAAGTATAATAAAAGATTTGATTATTTATATTAGCTACCCCGCTTACTTGCTAAGTGCTAAATCTGATTGCAATGCATTGTTGCAAAGAAACGCACAAAGTGACAAACAAGTGTTTTTTGTTTCATTGTTGATAAACAATACGGTTTTGGGACGTCATCAAATAGCTTTAGTGTTTAGTTTACTAGGCTCTTCAATAATTTGTTTTGACAGAAATTATTTTACCAAAAATTTTTATCTAGTTTTTCATTAATTCCGACTCAAAACTATTCCGAAAGTCCAGTCTAATTCAAACCCAAACTTACCCTAATCTTAAATCCTTAAAAAGATTAATGATATAGTTGTAATGTAAATCTTTTCCTGACTCTACGTGTTATTATTGTGTTACTGTGCATTCGCTATCGCTGTGGTGCCAAAAATAAAAAAAGAAAAATGAATAAATGAATGAAAAATGTGCAGATAAATATACCATTTTCGTTTTTTTCCTGTTAACTTAAAAATTTTCGGTGAAATAGTCACTAGGCTATTCATTATTTTCATAAAGACGAAAACTAGTTGCCAGTAAAAGAGCTTACCTGAGAGCATATCTGCCATTGCCAGAGAGGTTTTGGCGTTATCGACTTTGGTGATGGTCCTCCTTTTATAGCGCAATCTTCCAAAAAATATCACCAAGACGTTGCCAATTAGAATCGCCAGTGCGAGCAAGATAATAAAGAAAATGAGCACAGCACCTTTGGCAATGCTGCATTGCGTACAGGATTTCACTGGGGTTTCATAGCAATCTTCGTTACTTGTTAAGTCACAAAAGGATAGCGTTCCGCAAGGAGTTATTTGCAAGCGTTCCGCAAAAGGCTCGAGGGTCGGCATTGAAGCATTGTTGTCGTTTATGTTTCGGAAAAGATCGTTCTCAGCTACATCCAAACTCCCTCTTCTCTTTACAACAATGAAATCACACGAACAAACCATCACAGTTTTCACAAGTTTGACACTTTCCAAGTTTTACTGTATTGTATTTCACTAAATTTTTCTATAAGAGTCCGTATATTTTTTGCTAAGTTATAATGGCTGGATCTTTTCAATCAGTTTTAAGTTTTGTTTGAAAACTAAACCTAAATAAAATTAACATTATCAATATGTAACCATATTTACATCTTTACTTACGACAAATTAAAAAAAATTCGTTTAAACAAGTATAATGTTGGCACTAACACGTAATACGTAACATCAATTTACGTTGCAATATCTTGACGTCCTTCATGGTCGACTCGTGGGAAGCCATGTCAACTTCCACTGGCAGTTAGGTGGCCATGGCAGTTAGGTGGCCATATTGCAGTTTTGATTTCCGTGGTCACGCAGAGGGGAGTCCTTGTAGTAGGGATAGCCTATGGCTGTCCTTACTACAAGGATCCAGCGATTTTTCACTTGTTTCTAAAGTACCACAAGTGAAAAATCGTTTATTCCCTACTAAACATCTGCCTCTGTGCAAGCCCATAAGGTTTGCCAGTTAGGCCAAGATGTTTGTTCAGCTGGGAATACCTTTGGAAGAAAAAAAATAGCTGAGGGCTGCCGATGAGAGCTAAAAGCTCGAAACAGCGCTGTCCAGCTCTGTGCATCAATTTACGTTATTGCCTATTTACATCAATTGATAACATCTTTGCAAATAAATTGTTGCAAATATATTAAAGTTTTTTTTGGTCCCAAAGCATTCTCCTCTGAGGCGGTAGGTTTGTGATTCAAATATCGAGCTCGTCAAATCGAACACACTGTTGTCAACGGCTCGTCACCGCAGCAGCATTTCTTCAAAAAGATCTATCTGTGTTGCCCACAAGCGCGATAACGCCTAGATTGGCCCCGTAAACTCGTTACACGTTTCGGGGTAATACAGCGAGTATAATGAAATATTTAATCTGACAAAATTAAAAATTTTTAACGGTCTACATGGCACTGCTTTTGGAAGTGATTTCCAAAGCTGTTTGTCCGCAACTAACGATCTCCAACTGAGCGAAATAGTCTTGTCATGCGTCGACTAACTATAGATTATATTGATCGTGATTTACTAGCAACAGAAATAAACTGCTCCGGGCCGTAAAGTTTCATCTTCAACGCTTTTTCTGCTATCGTGATACTACTGTATGAAAAACAAGGAAGGCAATCGTATCGATGACTTTGTACGATATTTGCTACTCATGAAACCTACAATGCGATTCAGTGTAGAACAATGGATGAGATTTATTTTGCGATAATTTAAAATTTTTCGGTGCAATAAAATTGCAGCTAGTTTGCGATTATTTGTGAGATTATCGATTTTTTGATTAATTTAAAATTAAAGTTCATTGCCTAAAATTTAGCACTCAATTTTCAAATTAACAAAGCTTTTATTTAACCACATTTGCAAATCAACACGAAGAGAAAAGTTGCTGTGAAACAATACAATAGTGGTACGCTCTTAATAAAAATCAGTTTATACCAGGGGTACCCAAATTGGGGTGCACGCAACCCCAAAGAGTACATTTCGCCTTTTCAAGGGGTAGATTACAACCAAAAGTTAAATTGTAGGGGGACGCGTTATCACCAAATTGCGGAGAATTTTTTATTTTTCGGTCTTCAATTGAATTCAAGAACAAAATCCCTTTCCAAATTGCAAAGATCTTTTTTTTGGTCTTTGAGCGACTTTGGGTTTATAGAGCAAGTGTTTTATTACTAAAAAACATTAGAAAATTTTGGGGGTACACGAGCGAAATTATACAGCAAATGGCCAAAGGGTACTTTTGAACAGAAAGTTTGGGAAACCTTGGTTTATACGAATGAATACGAGCTGCTTACGTTTGCTAAAAATGCATATTGCAGCCTAAATATGAATATGGATAAATATTTCACAAATGACAGCACACGATCACATAAGCTGCCTTGCAATTAGTACCAAAGATATTAATTTATGCAGCAACACTAAATCTTGCTGAAGCCTTGCATTCGAGTGCTTTTCAATCAGTTGTGAAAGATAGCTTAAATGCTATTTCAGAAAAGATAAAATATTAACTTGTAGCACTTTTCGGGAGTTCTTCTATAGCTTTGAAATGAAATTTCTCAGAAACAATAAGTCATAGACAACTGAAATTTGTTGAAAATATGTTTTTGATTATTCTGTATTTGCACGTAACCTTACCTGCATGCTACCCCGCCTATTTTAAATAACAGTAAGCAAATTTTTTTAAGCCTGAGGTCATTTTGTATGAAAATTTATTCTCATTGTGAGTTAATGATTTTACATATCTAGCAAATTAGAAATTAGGAATATTAAACAATGCATAAACAAATGTTTCTGCCTGGGCCTAGTGTCTAAGCGTGATCGGTTTTAAACTTTGAAAAAGTTAATAATTTCTCAAAAAAAACAAAAAAAACAGTAGACAAAATTCTGAATAACAAAGGCCAAGAGAGTACTCGGCCAATTTTGATGACATGATCATAAGTTTTTGGAGAACTGACAAAAAATTAGAATTTACATTATAAACTTTCAACAATAATGGTAAGGTTTGCCTTTGCTCTATCTTGATAAACGTAACCTGAATTAAATTAAATATCTGAGAATATTTTTACCACACCGTTACCCCTTTCATTACGTGGTCTGCCTGTTTCTACAGTAGTCCAATAATTGCCTAAACGTAAGCTAGCATGAAATGAGGCCTTTATGAGCGCTGGAGTAAGTTAAATGCGGAATTAATTGTCCAAAAAAATTGTACTTAAGTTAATAGGTTTTTTCTCTCCACTTCTCTCAATAATTTTTTTTCAAATAAGCAAAAGTAAAAATCAACCTTTCTCCCAAAGAATATTTCCCTGGGCTCGAGTTTTGCTTCAAACCAAAACTCATTACCAGGATTGACTTATTTGCAAACCGAAATTCAAAAGCTGATTCAACTACAGCCCATGAAATGAAAATCAAAATGTGGCAACAAAAAACAATAAACGTTCCACCATAAGACGGCCGTAGTCTACTCCAGTATAAACAAACGGATTGTAAAATGATTGCAACTTGATCAATGATTCCTGGTCGATAGGGTAGAGTTTTTGTTACTGAGGCGATGAATCCGGGTTCGATTCCCGGTTAGGTCAAACCAGGGGTCAAACCAAAGACAATACAAATTGGCATCATCATAATTTCCATTGTATTGTTCAGTCTTCTTAACGTCATAATCTACAGCATGAGAGAAAAGACGTTTCGTTGTTCGATAAAAGAAATCTTTAAATGCACGAGCAGCTGTTCTATGAAGCGAAAAACTCATCAACGACATCCAGCGGAAAAAAAATCAATGCCGACATCTGGTTGGAACTAAGATACTAGAGGAAAATGCTCATTGAATGCTCATTGCCGATAATCAAAAGAAGAAATCTAGGAAAAACGTGACTTATTGCCGACATCTAGCAAAAGATATTTTGACTACCCAAGCGCCATTGAATAGGGTAGTTTACGAGAACAAACTAAATTGAGGTTATCTTTGTTTTTTTCCTTATCTCAAAGCTTTAAACATTAAACTGTTGCCGCTGTCATTGTTATTGGATGCAAAAGTAGGGTATTAGCAATACTAGTATCTTAATTCAGAATTAATTCAGCGCACGGTAACAGAAGAACGATTACAATATCCCAATACTGTAATTTCAAGTTTGGCGTTGTTTTCCAATTCTCATCAAGCCGAGAGAGAATTACTAGCGGCAACAAACAAGTGCAATTCAGCGCAAATTTAGAAAAATCTTTGATATGGAGACTTAACTGCTTGAAAAATGCTGACATGAATCACTGCTTGCAACAAAATATTACTTTCAAATATTAAGTAAGTTGAAAACAATACACTGTGTTGTGACTTTGTAGCGGTTCTGTCATAATGCTATTCATTCACTCATTGTTTTATTCTTGGCCACCACAGAAATAGCGAATGGACACTAACACAAAAATAACACGTAGATTGTAAAGTCAGGAAAAGAAATTTACTACTTAGTAAAAACTTGCCATACCTCTACTCAAAATAGATGTAGACTAGATTACACTACGGTCCGACTGGACACTGATGTTACGTTTTTAATAATTAATTATTTTCTGTTTGTATTTTCTGTAGTCGATAAACAAAACTTAAACTGGATGAGTTTAACTACATTATTCTCTTCTCAGAATCAACTTAAATGTTCGTCTTTGCACAGTCGAACTTTTTGTACGGTATCTGGAAGTTTGTAACTGTTGAAATGACTGATTATGTTGTTGAATCTGTTGATGAGTTAGTGATGGAACGAAAGTAGGATAGGGAAGATGAAAATAACTCCCTTACACTTTCTCGGAAACTTTTCTCTCGAATATGATATATGACAACGTTGGTGAGACTGAAGAACACAAAAAAATATTTTAAAAGTTTTTCCTTCAACAAACCGAAAAATATCAAATTAAAACAAATTTTTGCTATTTTCGTAAATTACTCCGATGTGTGTGACGAGTTAGCGGGTCGATCTTGATGTCTTCGCGCCCGGAAAAAACAGCTCGTTTTAGAGAAATACCGCAACGATGGCAATCTGTTGGCAACATTGCGTTTGAATTGACTAGTCCGGGAAACAAACTTAAGATTTCTGGTTCCAGAATCGAACGTGGTAAGCGTGAAGCACCTTGAAAAAATTCATGCTTTCATAGATGCGTCTCGGCTGGCCATTGGTTACGTGCCCAAGTAGTAATGGTTCTTTTTTATTGTATTAATTTTTTCCGATTGGAAAAGTTGATCAGCCTGTAAAATTTATGTTCGGTTTTGCAACTTTTCCATGGTTGGTCCACCTTTTTTTTTTTTAAAATAATAGCCAAAAATATACAAAAACGAAGAAAAATTTACCGACTATCGGTATAAGCCTAAACCTAAGTCTAGACATTTCGGTATAGACCTTTACGCATTAATAGTAACAAGGCGACCGACAAGCTGATTTTTTTTTGGTGAAATGAAACAATCTTTAAAATTACCGATACACTGCTTACTTGTTTGCTATGCTGAGATAAAACGCAGTTGCAAAGGCTGTTGTAAAGGCTGCGCTTTGGCATGTTAGAATTCCAGCGTAAAACAATACGGATACAACTAGCAACGGACCTGCAAAAATCAAAAACTTTCCTTTACTTTCCTGTGAGCTGCCGTTCCAGAGGCATAAGCGTCAATGCCTTAACCTCTCATGCATTTGGTGTAATTCTTCTTTTTTTTAGAACATTTGTGGTCATTTAAATTCCTGATTTTCTAGTTGAAGAATACCAACAGTGCCCTTTTTGAGAATCGAACCAAGTCTTACAACCAGTAAATCAAAGTTCAATATACACCACGGGGGCATATCGTTAGCTTTGATAGCTTGAAAATTACATTTTCAAGGCATCTCTATTTGAAGAAATGTCGCAGCAACAGCGATTCGTTGACAACCCTGTGTTTGATTTGACCTGCCTGAGATTTGAACCACAGACCTCCCGCACCAGAGGCAAACGGGCTACCGCTCGTCCAACTGGCCTGTTTTTTTCTAACATCAGCATACCGCCCAACTATATTTTTCTAGTCTCTAAACGGCGGAGTTTTTCAAGTAAGGTTTTTGTTTCCTCAGTGGACCTCGGTGCGGTTTCCGGGAGGGCGACAAGAAAAAGGCGCCGAGGATAAAAGTGCACACTAGAATCGTAGCTGCTCGGGAGATTTATAAAAAGCACTGAAGACTTTATATGTTTAAACTTCTTTGGGCTACTACCCTAAACTAGCCTGAAATTTGGCTTATCAATACCATAAAGAGTTATTTTTACTCTTCACCCTTCCATCGGTGCAGATGATGTTACAACGTATTTGGGTGGCCGATTTTCGGAGGCAGGGAGCCACAAGTGCTGAGAGCATTTGGAAGAGGGCATAGTTCATGAAAGGTGGAAAACCGCTCGTGCACAGTGGTTACTTACATATTGTGATAGTAAACACAAGTTGCATTATGGCAACCGTGATGTAGAGTTTTTTTTCCATCTTGTTTCTATTTCTTTCAGTTTTTTGATTTTTCTTTTTGTTTCCTTGCAATTTGGACTGCGATTGTCTAATTCTATGAAAACTCAAAACTCCAACACCAATAGTGACCACCGACTGAAAAGTAAATAGAAATTTCAAGTGAACTCCAATGCAGCACAAATATTTTGTATTGCTTATTTAAAAATTTTAATAATGGAGCTTCAGGTCCACCAAAAACTTTTATCTGAGAGTTCTCTCGTTTTGTGAAAACTTACGGCTGATAATACGAGTACTAGTACTGGTTTAAAACTCGTACTAGTTTACTAGATACATAGAAAGCAGTTTTAACCAGTAGCGTATATTATGCGTTCCATTGAACTGTCGAACAAAATACGCAAAAAATTACAACGTTTTTAATGTTGCTGAACACTCTTTTACAGTAATATAAGGGGGAGAGAGACTAATATTTGTTAAAAATGAAATTTGTAAACTACTGAAATCAGTATGGTCAAAAACAAGTCATCGAATTTGATCGCTTGATAAAAAATGCTTAACATCTATAAGGCTTTATCAATAAAATATGGACATAATAGGGGGAAGGGGGGTGGGGCTTTTCCGATTTAATTAATCACCAATCACTTCTCTCATAAGCTAGCCCCCTGACTATGTTTCTGCATAAAATTCAGACGAATTGTTTTGTGAATACTTATGAACTGTGTGAATTATAGGATTCCATGATTTATCGGCTTGTAATTAAGGGACTGAAATTTTACCCTTAGCCCCCAACCCTAATAGTCCATATTTTACGCAGCCAGTTTAATCATGTTTTAGCAGTGCTATAATTTCTGTGACACCTTTAAATGCATTAATTTTTTTATCAAAATTGGCGTAAAATCAAGTTATTTGAAAAAAAAATGCTCCACCACCAGACCCATTTGCCATAAGTGGCTATGGGGGCATGGCCTCTAAAGCTTTTATAAAATCTAGAAAGACCATAACACGGTACACGTCACATGAAAAAATAAAAAATTTGAAACTCAAAAGTCTATTTTACCCCTAATCACGATCATTATGACTACGATTAAAACAGACTCCATAGAGTACAATACTATAGTGTATAGGATTTCAAGTTTTATTAAATTTGATATTAGCTCTGGCAAACGCGGTCGAACATTTTTTGAGTCTGTTGAATTCAAACTTAACTCAATACAACTCTAGAAAGAAATCAAAATTCTTTTTAATAGACTGAAAATGGGACGGAGAGCTTTCTCAAGTGACTTCAACCAATATACTGGCTGGTTGGGAAACTTTTCAAGTAGGCCTACCTGTATTTAATGAATTTTTCTGAAGATCTATTTTAGAGTGAACTAGGTTTATTCTGAATAGTGCACATAAATGCATTACTTACCATGATGATGTATGGAATGAGATGAAAGAGAATTGTGACTACTAGAATAGGTGTAAAGTCCTTACTTCCAATTGTTCCTATCACAGGAATATAGGCTAGCAATGGAATTGAATATCCTCCAGTTAATTGATCAGGAAACCAAGATGAAAAATAATCAATATATAATCAATTGATGTTTTATTGATCATGGCAGCTATATCTTTCTGTTACAAGAAAGCAACTGCGGAGCTATCCTTCAGATGAATCCACACTCCCTTAGATGTTGATCGCTTTCAGGATAATCGAGAATTTCAGCAATATGAGTTATTAACAGGAAAATTTATTTGACCAAGCAAGCAAAGTTTTACACACAATCTGGCGTCCTAACTGCATGTACTTAAAGCCCAAACTATTATGAACAATAAAGTACACACCCACGAACCCAGAATTGTGTAAACGGGCCAACCGGCAGAGCCACAAACCCGACCCGAACCCGAAAAGTGATTTGAAGCCAAAACCAGGTCCGAAAAAGGCCGAAAGTTAAGTTAGGTCTAAAAAATGTAGACCTTTATTGCTCGTATGCGGTTAATAAGACAATACCTGCTGCTGATCAATTGTGACGTAATAACAATAATTGTGTTATAAGATTTGTATGATGCTTAAGTAAAGCTGACATTTAGTGTTGTCCATCTCTTAAATTTAAATTACGCTTTATAGCACCTAAAAGACTAAAATCCAAAGCAAATACGTACGTACGCCAAGCACGAACAAAGCCCGACATTTTGTCCATACGAACCCGACCTGAAAAGCCCGGCCAGAATTACAACTCTACACGTACCAGCAAAATAATATTTACTTGGAACTAATGATGATTATTCGAATAAGGTAAGTGACGATGACCCTGTTGGGTTGAAATCGACTTTATCGAAAAAACAAAACAATACTAGGTTTAATAATTTAAGGCTGGTTTCATTGCTATTTTGAAATTAATCTAGTTGATGACACGACAACTGAGCTCCCTTTCATAGGTATCATCGCTTTTGTCTGGTTCTTGAAGTTGAGGGAGATTCAGTTTTTAAAAAATGCTTACTTGGAACAGTAGCGGATACGATCGCTAGAATCCAAACCACAGCTAAACCGCAAAACACTGATGAATCTGATTGTATTCTGTATTCGAAGGGTTTCCAAATTGCATACAATCTTTGAATTCCAATAAACAGGAGGTGGTACATGGAACTGGTGAAACCAAACAAGTAGAACACTACTCCGAAATTCGCGACGGAAGTTCCACGCTTTTGAATTTCTGTCGTAACAATTTCTTCAATAGTCAGTGCAATATTGGAGCTAAAATTGTAGGGAATGCAAATCAAAATGAAAATACCTGAAAAAATTAATTTATGACTGTGTAAAGCTCAACTTTGTGCTAATGTATATTCCTACAGTCAAATCAAATCTTTCATTATATGCCGAAGCGTGTGATGAGTTGGCGGGTACCATTATCGCGTTATTGCGCGTGTGGGCAACACAGCTTCTTTCGAAGAAATGTTGCAGCGGTCGCGAGCCATTGGCAACACTATGTCCGCTTTGACCGGGCAAAAGTTTGAGCTTCAGACCTCCCACTCCAGAGAAGAACGCGTTGCCGTTCGACCAACTGGCCAGGTTTATAGTCCTAGTCACTGGCGCAAATAACGGGGAGAAGGAGGCACATTTGCCTCCTAGTCATCCTGGTTGTGTGACCTCTTTAAGAAAAAAAAAACCCTCAGGCAGCAACCAATTCTTGGAAAAAGCAATCGACAAAAGCGGAAAGAAGTCTTCACCGAAATTCGATTGAAAAATTATATTGCCCCAAAGCTTAAAAACACCACTCCATTTATCATCTTATTATATGCTATAAAAGGCAGGGTGAAATTCATATTTTAATAATTGAAATCGATTGTTTTCAACGCCTTACAGAGCAACCTCACTAGGAAAATAAAATTACGGTAAAATGAGTAAAAAAGAATACCACTTTCAAATAAACTGAAAAATAGTTACAAAATTTTTTCTCAACATACAATAATTTGGACTAGCGACTGCATATTCTGGCTAACCTGTCATTTTACGGTCAGGCAATTCAAAACTACTTTGTCTCTACCAAAACTATAATGTGATAGAAAAAACAGAAACTTTTGGGTGAAGATCTTTCGATCTTCATTAAGTTTAACCAAAAAACAAGACATTTTTGTTATTTATTTTTAACAAAAAAATACAGCGATTTTCTGGTGAAGATATCCCATGGCTTAAATCTCTAGTTACGCCATTTGCCCAAGTCAAAGCAAACTCGCTTAACATAGACGTCACGACAGAAAGATATAAAGTTGACGAGTGCACAGACAATTAGTTCTATGTGAAAAACAAGCCCATCCACTTTAAGAAAGTTTTAGAAAAATCCGCAAAGCTTCAGTTGTATTTATAGAAAACAGACATAAACCAACAGCTCGCGGTCGCCAGATAACATCAACGAATGGGAATCGACCCTTGGCCGCTGCAACCGAAGATATATAATCGTTTTTAAGGATTATCTTATTATTTATGACGTAATAATTAATGAACAATCAAGTTAGCTCACTCTCCCTTATTTAGTCGCTTTATGCCAAGAGCAATTTTGTAAAGAGATTTAAGAAACACAGAGTGACTAACTATTGTTTTTTGTTACATTGCTGAAATTAAATCTTTCGTTGTACTCGCTCCATTGCGCCGAAGCGTGTAACGAGTTTGCGAGAACCATCACCGCGTCATTGGGCCTTCGAGCAACATAGCTCCTTTCGAAGAAAAGTCACGGCGGTGGCGAGCTGTTAACAACACTGTGTTCGATTTGACCGGCCCGAGATTTGAATCTCAGACCTTCCGCTTAAGAGACGAATGCGTTACCACTCGACCAACTGTCCGGTATGTTACTTTGTTGATTAACAATATACTCTAGAGACGTCTCCAGAGTTGTAAACAGACCGACTAGTTCAGGCCCGAATCCGACCCGAAAACTAATTTGAAGCCCAAATCATGCTCGAAAAAATGGTTATTGATGATAAATTGAGATGCAATAATAGTAATCATTGTACACCAATTATGGTATTGATCCTTCAATGAAGTCTTTGTTCAGCATTGTTGCCAAATTATTTTGAATATATTTTTGTGCCCCTGAGACAAAAAGCACATCTCAAGCCCGAATTAGGCCGGAAGTTTTGTCAGATTTAGGCCCGAACCCGGCCCGAACCTGGCCCGAACCCGACCGGAAAAGCCCGAAAAACTTACAACTCTGGACGTCTCCGACTAACCTGACTGGTTAATTTACGTCTAATTACATTTAACCTGGGCTGTTCAGCGATTTTATTTTCATGAAGATAAAAAAATAATAATCTTCGTAAAGCGTCTTATCCAAGGACCCAACAAAGGTTCAACCCTCACCCTGGCTACGTTGTTGCGTCCTTGGATAAGGCGCTTTACGATGATTATTTCTGCTTAGCGGCTTCAAACAAGCAGCAAATTCAATGGATCTTTTATTCGAAGAAATTTGCAGGAATACTGAATCACTGAAAATTCTTACGTAGGTACGAATTCCTCCAACCACGAAGTATAATAATTGCAATGAAAAGTGTGCAAATTGCCCGATATTTAGTGTTTGAAGCTGTCCGATGACAAGAGGATATTAAGCGCTACAACGACAAAAATAGTTGGCAGTTAACATTAAGAGCTTACCTGTAAGCATATCTGCCATCGCCAGAGAGGTTTTGGCGTAATCGATTTTGGTGATGGTCCTTTTTTCATAGCGCAATCTTCCAACAAATATCACCAAGATGTTGCCAATTAGAATCGCCATTGCGAGCAAGATAATAAAGAAAATCAATGCAGCACCTTTAGCAATGCTGCACTGCGGACAGGATTTCACTGGAGTTGAATAGCAATTTTCGTTACTTGTTAAGTCACAAAAGGATAGCGTTCCGCAGGGCAGCAATGAAGCATTGACATCGGTTATGTTTCGCATAAGATCTTCCTCGGTTGCGCCGGAACTCCCTACTATGGAGTGAGGAATGAAATTACACGCACAAGCCATTACAATTTTTATCAGTTTGACTCTAAGTTTTACTGTTTCTGTACATTATTTCACAAAAATTTTCCACAAGAATCCGCGAATTTTTGCTGGGTAGCGACTGGATGTTTTATAGTTTCAATTCGAATTATTTTTAAGTTTTATTTGAAAAGTACTTACAAACAATATGACTATTATCATGTGCAACATGCTCCACATTAACTTATTAGTCATGACGATATTAATTTTAATTAATTTAATTTTAATTAATATCCTTGTTAATTTTAATTTTAATTAATATCCATATTAAGTTTTACGAATACTTTCTTTGTGTTTTGTCTGCAACCATTTTTTTGCTGTTTTTGCTGCATCGTAAAACTGCAGTGTGAAAAAAACAGTTTTAAACTTCAACTGCCGAAAAAGTCCACATTTGTTCAATCAACGACTCTCATTCCGCTTCCAAGCTGCGGTATGTTCTGGCCCTCGTTGTTGCTTCAGCTGTATTAGTGCTTGTAGTGTAACTTTTTAAAAATATAATGAGTTCATTGGTAAGCTTCCAGTCGCAATTTGAACAACAATTATATCACGATAGTTTAACCCTATAATGCCTGGGTTCTAAAACTTGTTGTAGGCCTGGGGGGTGGGAGATCGGAACTGCCCGCCGTTTTTAAACACTTATTGCTTAGCTTCTGTTAAAGCTAGAATCGTGGTTAAAATTGTTGCTGATGCGAAATTTCAACACCTGTTATTTCGTTACTTTTGTGATCAAATTTTGGTTTTTAATTTCTCAGTTTATGCCTTCAAACAAAACTCATCAAAATATTCTTTTACTGCCTTATTGCTCTTTGATACACGCAGAAAGCCGACTAATCCGATTAACTCCTTGCTGTATTTGGCGACTCAGTTTAATCTCTTGTGTATACCAACTTTGTCAACTTGCGTTGTGTAAACGACGGGCTGAAGGCAGCAGTTTTTGGAATTTGTTTATTTTGATGCGAAGTTTTTGTCCTGAGTTCAAGTATTGCTTAGACGAGATGTTGTGTTTCTTGTGGTATTGTAATTTTTTTCCCCATTCAGAAATATAGACAAAACATTTTAGTGTGTGTTGTGTGTGGTAGTTGATACGTGGTTGTTGATACACTCGTATTAAAATAAATTAGTTCTGGTAATGTATGAACAGGTCTATGGCAAAATTTGATAGTTCAGAGGAATTCAATCAGCCAATCCCAAGCTGACAAAATGCTACTTCAAATTAAAATGCTTTTTCCAATTAGCTAATGAATTTTCCTGTTTTAATTTTCTTTATAATAATGATATTGTTTTGTAATAATCATATCGCTATAAATTTGGCACTATTTGCAGAATTTTTTAGTTGAATCGAAATCCTGTAGAAAACTTCGATCGTTACTAGAAGCACATAAAACTATAAACTATAAAAAAAAATCTAAGCGGATCAGCTTTGTTATTGCTTATTTCTGAGGTCAAGAAACAGTGATGAATTCATTGACTTAGAATAATAGTGGCAAACTAACATCTGCTGCAGCGCTTTGATCTGTGTAGCTATGAATACTCCTTTACTTGTACAATCAATCCAAGTTTGCTTACTTGATTATCTAAAAAAATTGCATAATTTTACTAGCGCAGCATGGTGGTTGAAAGCGTGTTTACCGAACGGAGCGTGGGGCGTGTAGTGGTTGGAGCGCTCGTCTCGCAGTAAACACGGGTTTATTCCGTTGTCGAGTTATACCAAAATTTTAGAAAATACGTAGTAGTCACAGCGCTGCCTTGTTCGGCACTCAACATTTGAACAATAGGGGGAGTTTCTCCTAGATGTAATATAGACAAATGGCAGCGACTCGAAGATTACATGGTCATTTTGGTGTCTCCTGCATGGCGAAAGCAAATTGGCAAATAAATATGAACGAAGTATTTTCATAGTCCGTAGATTATCAAGATTTTTGTATTCAGAAGATTATTAATAAAATTTACACACCGTTTTTTAGACAGGTAAATGTGATGTACGTACAATAAAAAAAAATGAGTGGTTGTAAATTTGCGAAAACATCCAACACACAGAACTTAAAAAAACTGCATTCAAAGCGTCAAGCAAAGTTCATACCGGTACTATGCAAGCTGTATAACAATATAAAGCAGAACTTTATCATCATAGCATTTCAAAAATAAGCGAAAAAAATGAGCATGTAAATCAGCGATTAATTGGTTCGGGTTTATTATAAAGTAAAAGTTTTCATTGTGCAGAATCTATATGCAAAAGATAGTTTACTCATTGTAGCTTTTTTGTTTGTAAAAATTTTAAATGACTAGCATTCTGAATTTCTCGAGATATTCCGCTGTTTTTATCGTGGTGGCATAGCGTAACCAAAACTAAAACACGAAGAACGTAGCCTACCGTGTAGCAATAATCTGGTTTTGGGTGGTAGACAGTAGAGAGACAATAATATGCACTTACGCAGTTTCAGAATTTTATTTTCCTGGATACTGCAATAAAAGAAACAAAACTCTTTATACACAAATTAGTGGTGTCGGTCTCATAACCGCAGTGCAAAAAGCATCTTATACAAAAGCACAGCACTGCATGTAATAGCAGGAAATAAGATACATGTTTTTTGTAACCATATAAATTAATATTGGGAGATCATGCTCAGAAATGTTTAGCGATTTTCAAATTTGAAGCTCAAGTTACGCTTAACAAAAGCTTATGTTGACACGCTAAAATATTAAAACTCCTGAGAAAATCGCAAAGTTTGTAGCACCATATCTTTGCAAAGTACTAATAACAGCCTTGGCTTTATGAATTGATAGACCGATAGAATTTTGTATTGCGTATAATTATGATTTTTTTTTTCGTTACACAATGGCTGGTTATTTTATTTGTAGCTTCTTAGCATTATGTAGGAATAGTTGGGGATTCATTTTCTAAAATCCGGCCTCCTTATGCTTATAAATGTTAGGCTTAAAAAAAAAAAAAACAAAAACATGCAGTGACCAAAAGGCAATCTCTGCTAAGCCGGTTTTATTGTTTATGCGTACGTATGCAAAAAAGATTCAAATTTTCTCGCAGTTTTTGTTTATACTTTTGTTATATATGGCTTTGTGAAAAAAGATTCAAACTTTGTTTGAAGTTTTTATTTACTTTTCGAAGGTGCTGTTACTTGTAGAATTTTGTTTGTTGACACAACGCTTGCCACGACTGCTCTGTGTAAATATGTCTAGTATTAAGAAGATTTGCAAACACACTATGCAAACAAAATGCGTCCAAGTATCAAAAATCTTTTCATAACTTTCAGAATATCATTAAATAAGTGCAGTTTTTGACCTTCAAACAATTTGAAAATTATATTGGTAGTTAGAAAAATAAATTTTGGACAAAGTCGTAGAATATAAAGTCCAGAGTTGTAAACGGGCCGACTAGTTCAGGCCCGAACACGGCCAGAACCCGAAAATATAAGCCCGAACCCGGCACGAACCCGAAAACTAATTTGAAGCCCAAGTCATGCCCAAAAAAACCCTAAGTTAAGTTAGGTCTGAAAAATTTAGCAATGTTGCCAAGTTATTTTGATTATATTTTTGTGCACCCAAGACAAAAAGTACGTCTCAGGCCCGAATTAAGCCCAAAATTTTTGTCAACTTTAGGCCCGAACCCGACCCGAAAAGCCCGGCCCGACTTACAACTCTGATGAAGTCAATAGGACTAGTTGTTTAAAAGCTGCATGCAATTGTAGAGGTCGCAGGCACTTTCGGCCCCCCCCCCCCAGGCTCTTTAGGGTTAAGGGCTGCAAATTAATTTCTGTAATTTTTATTAGTTTACTTTTATCTTTCTTATTTCTTTTTCCATGTTTTGTTTGATAGTACGGGCACTGTTTACTGTGCGAAATATAAAAGTTTTTAACTTTTTGGCTAGATATTTTTAATGCACAATCTAATTAAGTTTTTAATTATATTTTATCACCATTTGCCTAAATTTCGAAATACAGTAAGTAAATTTTTTAAAGCCTGAGGCCATTTCAAACCGAAGTTAAATTATTTGTCAAAATGCTTATAAAAGTTTTTACACGTTTTTAACTGTCTACGTATCTCAATAATCTGCAAAACCATTTAGCATAAATAAACAAGCTATGCAGTGTTCGGCACTAAAGATTTTTTGCTTGGTATCGGTATATTTTGACTAGCGACTTTTATCTTTATATAAAGCCAAATCTATTTTGGCTTGGACTGATTGAAGAGCACTGGCCATTTGGTCGAGCTGTGACGCGTTCGTCTCTGGAGCGGGAGGTCTGAGGTTCAAATCTCGGGATGGTCAAATCGGACTCAGTTTTGCCAACAGCTCGCCACCGCTGCGACATTTCTTGGAGAAAAGCTGTGTTGCCCGGGCGCTATGACGCGGAGATGGGCCCCGTCAACTCGTTACACGCTTTGGCGTAATAGAGGAAGTATAATGAAAAATTTGATTTGATTATTGAAGAGAGTTGGTGCCTCTTCATTTTAGAAAAGCAAAAAATATTCTTGTGATAATGAAAGCGAAAATAAATTTTTGGTAAATTGTAACCTACATTCGGGCAACTATCCAAATGCCATTTTATTGCGGGAAAGGGTGTTGAAAGTCAGGCCTACGTCTGCTTGGTCTTGCCTTTTTTACGACCGACTTTACCCAGCAAATACACCAAAGATTAGTATTTTTTTTAAGAGATGTCATTTATTTTTCAAGATTCCAACCAAATCAATCCAGAATAAATATGGCAAAGGCCTATTTCTTTGGTTTTAAAATCTTAATTGCTGTATTTCTGGCCTCATTTACACAATGGCTTCTTGGTCTTCTCCTCTTATTTTTGACTGACATTTGGCTCGTTAAGTGACGTCATAAAAGAGCTGTTGGCCCGCAAGAAGCTTCGTTTAATCATAAACTTTTTATAGGTAAACTGGAAACTGACAGTTTTGTCTTTTTTGTTCACAGTTCGATCGTTCTACGAATATATCCAATCAAATAAGCCGAATAGGCGTGACCTTAAACAACCTTCGCAACAGGAGCAAACTTTTTTTCTCCAATGCTCATCTTTTCTTCTTCGCGCGTTTGTTTCTAGACTACTGAATAAAGAGACTATGGTTTAATCTAATCGGACTTCTGGAAAAAAATTAGGGTAAAAAATCAGTCTGCGCGGAAATATGTCCGGTACTCGGTCAATCTATGAGGGCTCTGCTACAGCAAAACTCTACTTTGTAACAGCAAAACGTTCCCTGTGGTAAAGTTTTTGTTGTTATTTGGAATGATATCGCGTAATTTCCTTTGTAAAAATAAAGAATTTGTCACTTCTGATAATACAGCTATTTGTAACGAATTAATAAACAATACAGAAATATTAATCAAAAGCGAACGTCTTCCTGACTAGTTATGACAAATTGTTGTTCTTTGTTTTGTTTCATAATTTACGGTTTAATAATTGCTAACTCATCAGTGTACTATGACATCACAGTTTTGTAAAGATGCCATTTTTTGGAACATATTTTCCGTCATTATTGTCCTAACATTTCTGAAATCAAATGAACATTACCACTCTCCTGATTAAGCAAAAATTAAACCTTGTTGTTAAATTTTATAAATAGATCTTTAATATAGCTTAAACATAACGGTAGTGCTTTAAAGCAAAAATTTCAGCGAATTCAGAAAAACGTAATAATAAGTAAAGACAGCATATATGTTCGAAAAACATATACTTCGCTTGATTGTCTTTTGTTTCAGGGTAAACTTGAACTTTGTTTGACTCAGTAATAGCCTATCATGTACCTTCTCTTTTTCTTTATTGTACAAAGCGTGCAAACAATGCACGCTGAATACTGATGAGCGCCACGTGATAGCGCTAATGTAAATACTCGTTACTTGTTGATCGGTTGCTACCTGGCTTGCTAAAAAGGTAAGACGAACAAGCTGGGGAACAAGCTGGGTAAAAATCAATTTATTCGGACAGGACTTTTTCGCGCTATGCGTTTTACGCGGGAGATTTTGATACGGCCGTTTGACAAAGGTTTCGAGTCAAAACATCTTAGGGGTTTGGGGTGAAATTAGAATCAAAACCAACCGGCCAATTCCGTCTCCTTAAAAAGTTGTGCACCTCAATTTAATTGTAATAGGCATTGTGAATTTGTTTGAAAAACAACGCTTGTTCTTTCGACAACAAACAGCTACAAATTTTAAACAAGATTAGTGTTTACAATAATGTTGATCATTACACTTTCATTTTACTGTGATTTGTTAATAATTAGGATAAATTTGTATTTCCAGTTTTCGAAGAAGAAGTTGATTTATCCATTGAGCCTCCCAATGCAACTGAAAATAATTCCTTTACTGATTCGCGAAACTTTTTCTCTCGGACGCTGTAAATAATGACGTTGATCAAGCTGAAACCAAATCAAACGTTTAAATGGTCGGGCTAAAACTTTAAACCTTAATTCCTTCACCGTGAAATTTATAGTCATTGGTTTTGCGTGTAAAAAGTTTTTCTTAAAAATATTCGTCTTATATTTTTTTTTTTGGTGTCTTAACAAAAGAGTAAAATGACAATATAATCAAACCTCGATCATTTAAAAATTTCTAGCAATACTTTTTACACATTTTGAAATTCATTATTGCTTTGTAATTAAAGCTGCGAGTTAAGATTTACAGTAGATATCCACACCCAAAACAAAGTATTTCTAAGAAGTGCTAGTAACTTTACGAGCTAGTTTTTCAACATACCTGTTAGCAACACTGAGATAAAAAGCAGAAACGTATGGTATCGCAAAATTTGTGCAGTCCAAGGAAGCAACAAAAAACAACCCGGATATAACAGCCATTGGCACTAAACGAAAAACAAACCTTAATTCAATAAAAAATATAAAACTAACAATAATAAGAAATCGGTTTAAACCAAAAATAAAAATGATTAATAAACTCTTTAAATTAGTGCATTGATAAGCTAACACATTGGATTACCCTAAACAATTTCAAAATATTCTGTATAAAACTTGTACAAAAACCAACATAATAAATTTGGGTTTTGAGAGGGGGAAATCTATATAGAGCTTTTGTGAAACTTCACATTCCCATCTGGCGGAAAGAGTTGCGTAAGCAGCCTTTGTAGACTGGGATCAATTTACATTGCGCGGGACCCTTGGCAATTCTGACTCCCTGGGCCAGATTTTCGTTGCATTATTCGGCCAAATAAAGGTGAGGATCAAAAAAGGTCTTTGCTAGATGTTTGTTGCAGTTCCCAGCCAAGCGCGGGGACCCCCTGACACGGTGCCAAAGTGTCATATGGCAAATCCACCTCGCCTATAGACAGTATTAATGCGGGTAGTAGCCTGTGTATTCTAATCAAAGGAATTTAACTGCAATACTTACGCAACGTTACGGTAAATCCAACTTGCATGATTACTACTGTGATATAGAGACGCCTTTCCATTTTGCTTAGGTGGTCTTGGTCAGTTTTTGCTTTCACTCTAGATTCTTCTTTTAACTTCTTTGATTCTTTAAGCTTGCTAGATGTTAGTATTCCTATTCCAATAGTCATGATGCTCTGCAAAAGTAAAACACCGAAATTATGTAGTTTTTTTTTGAAAAACATTCAAAAACAATTACAAGTTAAGTTTTAATGTCGTTTTATTTAGCAGATATAAAAAATCTCCAACAAAAATAAGAGAAACCTTTTTGATGGTTCAATAATTTATTCTTATTGCAAAATTGCTAGAAAAAATAAATATTGCGCACTAATAGTTATTTAGCACCTTTGGCAAAGTATTTCTTGCAAAAAATGCGCGATACGCATTATTAACTTTGCAAAATTTACAAAAAGTACGTTTAAAATTCATTCTGGTGCATGTTTTTAGAAATTTTAAGGCTTTAAGCGTGATCATTAATATAATCAACAAATCTCGTTGAATTTTGTGTAAGGTCATTTTTTTAAACGTGATGTAATTTGTAGTATAGCTTTTAAAATTAATACTAAAATCGAAGATACACAATTTCTTGGGTCCCACTGTTTCAAGGATTTACAGTAGGGTAAAAGCCGTGAAAAAATAAGTACATAATGAATCTTTTTCAAAAAAAATCAAACCTTTATTATACACGAAAAATTGTAATGAGTGGGCTGGATTCATTTGAAAATCATTGCAAAGCAACACAAACAAGCATTACTATTTTACAGCACTGCAAATAAAATGAACTTTGTTAAAATGTCACTGCAGGAATAGTGTAATAACCACTAGGCGCATCATGCCCTGTTTTTGATGGTCGACAGCAGGGCTGCCCAAAGTGTGTTTCACCAATAACTTATAGCGGTCCGCGAGTGGTCTCGAGGTCAACTAATTGTATCACCGAATGCAATGGAGCAGAACTTTGGCAGAAATTTTCCGCCGTAACTCAAATCAAATCTCACTAACTACCGTTTTCTCCCTGCCGAAAAGTACTAGGAAATGCGGTGCATCACTGATTGTGGGGCCCGCTCAAGCTCAAAAAAGTGTAATGCGGCCCCATTCTTAAAAACTTTGGGCACCTCGGTTCTACAGTTCGCCCTTTGAATTGCACTGGTCTCAAGTCTCATCCGTAAAACTTGTTCGGAAGCATCAGTTGCGTAAATGTATTTTCCACAAGCGTAACAACATATTGTTCAGATCGAGTATCGAACTAGGAACCAGTAACCTTTCGGCTACAATTTTTGACCCAACTAGCTGGAGTATGAACTCAAAAACTAGCATTTGGTGACAACTTATTGATCTCTTACCATGAAAAAATAAGGAACAAGAAGAAACCAAATCGTAACCCAAATCGTTACTGTGAAATCTTCGTTTCTTGTCGTTGGCAAAACAGGAACGTAAAATAGAAGAGAAGCAGCAAAGCCACCGGTCAAGTATTGAGGAAACCAAACTAAAAAGTGAAAAAAAGTTATGAAAATCCTTACATTTGCTAAGAACGCATACTGCTGTTTGTGTTAGTTAAATAATTGGGGCCTTAAATCGACACCATTGTTTATAATTATTGGTCACTTTATCATTTTTTTGGCTTTGCAGCTGGTATCAAATCAAGTCGACTCGAAGACTGAAAAATCTCTTTCCTTTGCCTTCTGTGCAAAATATTTTCCCTTATTCTGTTGTGTTAGCCCTTTTCCTTTTTTGCGCCAATCGATTTTCCCACGTTTATCGTTTGTGTTTCGATGGCGTCTGAAAAGGCGCTGTTTACTGCTGCCGGTTGCTAGACTGTTTGTTGAGATCGGGGAATGCATAAAGGGTTTCGTATGATTTAACAGTACAATTTATGTAACTGCTTTATGCATTTTTCAGCCGTTACTAAGTTTGAGCAAAAATTTGGTTGGTAGTTTGTAGTTTGCTCCGTTTGGATTATCAATCTTTGATGTCGCGCTCGGAAAACGGTACGTAGCCAATGTTATTTTGTTATGATACGTTTGCTAATTAATACTGAAACTACTGTACGACAACTGAAATGGCACTTACACAGTGATAAATAACTCGTGAAACTTCATTCTATAACGCTGCCTTATCTAGTTTGATGATTACCGAAGGCTAACAAGTTAGCATTGCAAAGTTATGCAGAAGGCTATTGATAAAGTTACGTTATATAGATTTCAGTAATATTCAATTTGGATATTTCATGTCGTATTTGGCCACATTTTGGATGACCTCTTTGTCGCCGGTTGAACTGCCCGTCAAACTGCAATACCAAGAAACAGTTCAAGTTAAAAAAAAAGTTATTGATTTTTATGGAGCGCCTGCAACACCCTACTATTGAAGCTGCCAACTTAGGCCAAAATAGTTTGGTAAATAACTGTCATTTCTTTGCCTGTTTTATAAGATACGGTACTGATTATTGATTTAGCATACGCAATAAGCATCCTGTTGATGTTTGTGACGTTGTACTGTGGCGTTGGTAATTGATATCTGGGCTGTGATAAGATTTGCTTTTGTGTGCGTTGAAACGCGCATTGTTTTTTATCGAAACAGCTCAACATCGTTCATCATTATTCATCATCGCTTGTTTCCTGCTCATCCTGTCATGAAGAAGTCCGACGCAGAGTCGAGATAAGTAATAAAAAAACAATAAAACGAGTTTCAACCCTGCTTCAGCAACCTCTTGTCACTTGATACGTGACATCCTGTCCAAGGTTGGATTAGATAAATTAGAAAATATAGCAGACAAACCTGTTGAAGAAGCCGAAAAAATTGCGACAATCCAAACACAAGCCAGGCTAATGTACACCGTTTTGTGACTTTGAAGACGGTAGTCGATTGGCTTCCATACAGCGTATAGGCGTTGAATTCCCATGTAAATCAAATGATAAAGTGAACTGGTATACCCAAACATGTAGCTCACAGCTACAAAGTTTGCCAATGCAGTTCCAGGACGATTTAACGGTATTTCTGCGGCAATTTCTTTAAAAGTAAAGTTGATGACCCAACTAAAATTGTATGGGATGAACACCAGTAAAAGAACTCCTACGTAAAAATAGAAAATTATTGCAACAACAATGAAATCAATTGCAATTTAACATAACCAGATCGATTGAAATAATAAACTGAAAGGTGAAACCATTTTTCTCCCCCATCACCGACTAATCTTAAACTTTTAGGATTGAGGTCTACTCTCAACGTTTTCGTGCAAATGCGGTATCTAAAATTAAATAGTAACGGTTTAATTTATAGGTTAACCAATTTACATCTCCTCTTTTTCGCAATTTGTGTGAAACAAACTGTTAATAGTTTTTACAGGATGGGTCATGAGTACGCAGCGATCGCTCAAAAATGCTTTAAGGTTTGTTTGTTGATGATATATAGGCTATTTCATTTCTAATCGCATTTCAGTTCCTGGTACTTAAGACTTAATTTAAAGTGTTTTAGAAAGTGATGCTAAGAACCACACAAAAAGAAATTTAAAGAATTAAGTACATGATTGCTATGCACCAACTTTTGGCTGACGCTGTGTATTGAATGTCAATAAATGTTAAATATCCACTTTTAAAAATACTGATTTTGATTCTCTTCCTTTTCTTTTTTGATTCTTTTTCGTTTTCGAAAACAGAACCAAGAACGGCCTGCCGAAAAGGCAAAAAGCGATATACAAAACGTGGGTATCAGAGCTGTGCACCATCACCACCAAATCGAATCCTATCGACTTGGTACCGTAAATGGACTAACGATAGTCGGGCTGATGATGGTTTGCTATCGATGCTTTTCTTTATGTTTACAGCACCAACGACAACGACAAAAAAAAAATTTTTAAAATGGCGATGAATATTAATTCTCTTTACATGTTAAGATATACAAACTCTAGTGACCTATTAGCATATCTCCGACAG
The DNA here is from genome assembly GCA_963965965.1 of Trididemnum nubilum. Lineage (NCBI taxonomy): Eukaryota > Metazoa > Chordata > Ascidiacea > Aplousobranchia > Didemnidae > Trididemnum > Trididemnum nubilum. Next base: position 7,063,306 of record OZ014489.1, on the reverse strand, counting down.
CTAATGACGATTTAGAAATATCCATTTTGTTCAGAGTTTTCTTTCGATAGCGAATCCAACCAACGCAAATGATCAACGCGTTTCCAATGACAATCGCTAGAGCCAGCAATACAAAAAAGAACACAAAAACTCCTCCTTTCGACAAACTGCATTGGTTGCAAGACTTAACTGGAGTTATGTGACAGAGATGGTTTGCTGGTTGCTCACAAAACGGTATCGCCCCACAGATAATCGGTATTATCACTGGAGTTCTATTTTGAGGTTGTCCCGGAATTTCTCCGCTCGCACTAGACGCTGCTGAACCTGTACACAAATACAAATAATGAAAAGAAGTGGTGGCAAAAACCAAGGTCTCTCAATATTATGCAACTCAAAACAAACAGTGTGGTGCATCAGCATCCATTAATAGCAAAACTGACAACTCTTCTGGTAAATTATACAAGCTAAATGGCCGGTTTTTATTTCTTTTTCTCCCAAATTTTTCACTAGTTACAGAAGAACTTTTAAGTTTTAGACGACAATAAACGCAGATGCTCTGATTGATTTTTAACAAAACAGAAATTTATGCTTAATCCTACGATGAAAGCTGGTTTTCTATTTAATTTGCGTAACAATTACGGTACATTTAGATGATCAATCGATTAAAATCACGTTTGAAAGAATGCAAAGACTCTTCTCAAGCCCCATTAAACTACTTTCACAACGGTGAGCAAAGAGATTGCCTTAGGATTTGGTATTTTGGGTTCGGTTTTTGCTTTAGATCCGAAATAAAATTAAACTCAAGCAATCAAATGCATCATAAAATCACCACATCATACTGTACTTCATTTTGCAGTTCAACATTGACGTCATAGTTAAATACCTTCAGATGATCCAGAAAAGTAACCATAGTAAAAACAGTCATCATAAAAAGGATCGTTTTTATCCAGGTTTGGAGGGCACTTAAATCGAGTCAAACCCACAAACCCAGCCCCACTTCTTCTCCGTCTATGAGTCATTCCTGTTTCATTCATTTTGACAAATTTTAAGTTTAATAGTCACTAATTAAATTAAGCTAGCTGATACAGTGCAGAGAAATCTTATATGCTCTCGAAATAAAACGAAATTTGGTTTGAGTAAAAATATTAAAGCCAAATTGGATGAAACACAATCGAAGTTTCGGTGTGATGCTAATCATTGTCAATTTCATTTCAATAAAATGATTTTGAGAAATCGAAACATTTTTCAAAAACCTTTTCAATTTCCGCTTTTGTCTTTGAGGTCGAAACATACTGTATCTTATAATTTTTGAAGCACTTCTCTGCTTCTATTGAATTGTATTCGACCGATTCATTCTTAAACACAAAACTTGTGAGAATAGCTGTAAAAGGAAAAAAAAACAAACTTTTTTTATTGTTTTAACAACGTGCAAAGCACTAAAAACTTATACAGAATAATGTTCTAATACTTAAATAATCTCTTAAATAAACAACTTACAACAGCATCACAGCTTCTATAATCCAAATATTTTTAGCTTATCAATTAAACTTCCTCGAGCAAACAGCTGTTATTTATACAGTTAAAAAAATGCAGCTTAGAAATTGACGAGCGTCGTTTAAAAACGTCAAAATACTCAAAGCTTCCTGTTTTAATTCCTGTCAAAAATGGATTTTGATCATGATTGTAAACAAAATTGCTTAAAGAGATACTGCTCGAAATCGGTTCTATTGAAGAAATGAGAACTACTTGAGGCAAAAAAGAGGTGCCTCAAACCTTTTTTCACAATACTCTTTACTCAAGAAAATCCGTTTTAATCAGTTTGATTCCGTACCATCGACAGCCCAGCATTTCGCAGTTTTGTGACATCACAAAAGGTGACTGTACAGTAGATCAGTACTTGTAGCCTCGGTCTAAGAGATTCCAGTAGCAGTAGCCAAATTTTCAGATTTGGTCATAGGCTACTAACTGCTACCAGTTGGTAATCACGATTCTTTATCCTACGAGAATTTTTGCAAAATGATGCGTTTTGTGATGTCACAAAATTGCGAAATGTAGGATTGCCAATAATACTGTCAAACGGATTAAAACGTATACAGAGTCTTATAGGCACAATCAAACCTATGATTAACAGCCTAAGACATACTGTTTCGGAATCGACATTCGTCTTGTATTCCTCGTCAGTATAGCTAGGACTACAGGTATGAACATGAGCGTAGAAAGGCAAAAAATTGCAAATTAACCAGATCATGACACAATTTTTTTTTTCCCCAAAATATAAAGTGACCACAATACTACAAGAGATAATTCTAATAGTTCAATGCAAAATAATTTCCTGTAGCATGCCTTAGACAGCTGTTTCGCCCAATCTCAGGGCTCATCAGTAAGGCTAGCAAGGCCAAAAAGGACAAATATCACCAGTGATAAAAATCTTCAAAACAAGCATCTTTACCAATTTACCAATCAATGAATAAATCTTTACCGATTACGTTTGTAATAAATATATCTTAACCCATCATTCCGTCAATTTCAGCCAAAATAGATACCGGTAAATCTTAGCTGAAAATTTTCTTAGTACATTGTTCTTAATAAATTGTCATTGTTGAGTCACTGTACATACTACTGCGAGTCACTGGTTCTAGTTTAGATCCGTCTCGGCCCTGTTGGAGACGTAGCCATTTTAGGCGAGCTACGAGGAGAGCAGAGGGTATTGATAGCGTTTCATTTCTAAAGATTGTTAGCCTAGTTTAGCTCTAGTCTGAATTTTGGCACTAGTTTTGAGCCTTTCAGCCTACTGGAGAGGTAGCCGTTTAAGGCGAGCTATGAGGAGAGTAGAGAGTTAGCTAGCCTATCGTTCTTCTGAGAGATGTAAGGTAAGATTTGTAGTTTAGTCGGTAAAGATCTAATTTACAGCAATAGCTTCATTCGGTAATAGTTTAATTAATAGCTTTAGTTTCTTTGGGTTAAAAATTTTTCGGTCAAGGTTCATTTATTTTGTTAGCTAGGCTATCGCTCTTCTGCGATAGATTTGTACTTTAGTCGGTAACGATTTGATTTATTGCAATAGCTTCATTCGGTAAAGATTTAATTAATAGCTCTAGTTTTATTGAGTAAGGTTTTTTCAGCTAAGATTTACCGGTATCTATTTTGGCTAAAATTGACGGAATGATGGTTATAGATATATTTATTACAAACGTAATCGGTAAAGATTTATTCATTGATTGGGTAAATTGGTAAAGATGCTTGTTTGAAAGATTTTTATCACTGGTGATATTTGTCCTTTTTGGCCTTGCTAGCCTTACTGATGAGCCCTGAGATTGGGCGAAACAGCTGTCTAAGGCATGCTACAGGAAATTATTTTGCATTGAACTATTAGAATTATCTCTTGTAGTATTGTGGTCACTTTATATTTTTGGGGAAAAAAAAAATTGTGTCATGATCTGGTTAATTTGCAATTTTTTGCCTTTCTACGCTCATGTTCATACCTGTAGTCCTAGCTATACTGACGAGGAATACAAGACGAATGTCGATTCCGAAACAGTATGTCTTAGGCTGTTAATCATAGGTTTGATTGTGCCTATAAGACTCTGTATACTGTCTATAGCTTATTATGGATTAAAACGTATTTTCACAAATAAAGGGAATTGTGGAAAAAGGTTTGGGGCAACTCTTTATTACCTGAAGCAGTTCTCATTTCTTTAATAGAACCGATTTTGAGCAGTATTTCAAAACGGGAACAAGTTCGCTTTGACGTCATATAAATTATTAAATGACAGCCTTTTCTTGTTATGTCTAATTTTTCGCTTTTACTTTGTAGTACAAAAAATGCAGTGCTATTACCCGGGTTGCTTATTTTACCATTTGCAGTAGAGTTACTGACCGGTACTGTTAAAAGGACATTCAACCCGAATTTCAAAAAACTGAGGAAAAGTCTTAAAAAATATGTTTACCGCCATGACCCATTGCAATTCTCATCCGATTAAGAAAGTCTACGAAAAAAAAAATTCAAGTTTTCCTCTTAGATTCCAAATTTCGGCAATATTGTTTCAAGTAGATTGTGCAACAAATCAGTTTGTAAACTTCTATTTCCGAGTCTAGCTAAGTACCGGGCTTCTTGGAACAAGGGTGAGAGCTGCATCGGGTGTCCCAAAAAAAATAAAAGTTTTGAAAGTTTGTGCTCCGTCAGCGATTTTGGGATCACATCACTAAAAAAACTTTCCCAAACAAATTTCAACCCAATCGGATAACGTTTAGGGGCGGCACCACCCCTTTTTTAATAACACTTACCCCAAAATTTGATAATCGGTTATTTTGGCCAAGTTTTAAGATAAATATATGATGGCACCACTCATGTTCAATGATTTTTGATCAGAAATTCGATTATATAGTTAAATAAGCTCTATCGTCAAAATTTATTTGTTGCCCGATTTTCTTAGATAGAGCAGAAAAGTCCTATGATAGAGCAAAAATGTTCTGTTTTTGGCATATTTTTGCTGCTCAACTGAAACTGCAGCCAAGTTTATTGAAAGAAGTACATTAAGCATTGTAGCACATGCTAATTTCCAGAAAAATAGTTGTGCTACAATTAGCAATAAAAAACAAAATCATGCACTATCAGTCGTGCATTTCAAACACATCACGAATAACCCAGTAAGCTCAGCAAAGTAGAGTAATATCCTCAGTTTAAATTCACAAACATTCAAGTACTCAGAATATTAATATTATGAGCAATTGAGCATTATGATCAGTGTACACTTAATTGCAGTGAACGCTTCCGTTTGAAGGCGAAGCCAGGGCCTACGAGAGGGGGGTTCAGGGGAACATCGTACCTGGGCCCGGGATTAGGGAGGCCGGAAGGGTTCTGGTTGTCGCGTCAAGTTTTTTTATTCAGGCCTCGACCCACGTTTTGAATTTGGGAAGACCTTTTTGTTTTTTTGGGCAAAAACTGGGACCAAATTTGAGTGAAGACCTGTTCTTTTTTGTTTTTGTTCTTCACCTAATTTTGGGAAAAAAATGGGACCAAATTTGAGTGAAGACCTATTTTTTGCTCCGCACCTAATTTTGGAGGCCCGGCATCAATCTTTGTACCTCCTGAAAAAATTTCTCTCTGAGGCCCTGGGCGAAGCTCGCAGCAATGCGGTGTTTATAGCTACTTTGAAATACCATCAACCAGGTATCGGATACAACAGCTAAAATCAAGACAAAAAAGTTCAAAACAAGCTAGTTTCAGAATAATCATGCACCTACGGTTTGGGTTCGATTGATAACTTTTGACTGCGAGCTGATTTAATAAAATCAAGTTTGCACGCAATTTGCTAACATTGCACTCCATTGCAGTGCTCCCTAGACCGCTCCTATCACAAGCCCGTACCCAGAGGAGGGGGCCAAGCAGGAAAACTTGAACCCTGTCTGGAAAAGTTTCACATGGTGATGGTGCTGTTTAGTGACAAGCCGTATTAGCTATAAATAACGTCTCCAATTATCTTAGAATTAAAATACTGTATATCCTACTTTGGCCAAGGATTAGCTTTTTTAATCTCTACGTCATGTTTGAAAATTGGCCCAAATTTTTGCAGAGGACTTTTTTTTTTAATTTTTTTGGCTTCTTAATTATGTACGAAATATGTTGAGCCCTGTTTATATATTTCTAAGTCCCGTTTGAACAAGTAACGCATCTCGCTACGAACTTACGGTCCTATCGTATGGCCTGTCCAATCCATGACCAAAACTGCAATCATTTTGTAAGTTTGATTTTAGTGGATTTAGAAAATAAATGAATGAAATGGCTTGTCAAATTTAGTGACAGTTGATTAGGGATTGTTAGTGTTGAACCATGTTGAACTGCAAATCTATCACATTTAATCTTGCTGTGCTAAGTAGACATTTTATCTGAGACCGATTTAGCTGCATTATCCATTGGCCAACAGCAACATACTAACAGTAACAAAATGCAGTAATTGCATTTAGAAATAGTCATGTATCAACATTTAAGAATTTAAAATAAACTCTATGGCTGGGTTACAGTAACTAGCAAAATTAAGCAACTGGTTGAACAATTACAGTATAAGTGCTTATAGGTATGAAGCCGATAGATTCACTTCTTCAATGCTTTCTCTCCATGAACTTGGCATGTCAGCTATCATGTTCAAAGTCAAACGTAAGTTTGGAGGTAATATTCAGAAATCAGAACATACTTTTAATAAATGATACACAGCATTATTTTGTGTTCGTGTTACAATAAAAGAAAATGAAAGGCAACAAATCAATTTTCAAATTTTAAAAATATCAGAAAGTAGGTACATTTGTTCATACGAAAAAGAAAACCAGGTTGCTTAAGGCATTTGATAAATGCTTTGACAGCATGTCGGCTGATTATGATTTTTGCTATATGTTTTCGTGATATTGGCATATGCTCTGCTCTTTGCAAAAGTTCTAGTGCTAATCTTTATCTTTACACAAGTCACTCTCAAATCTTCCAGGTGGTAAGTTATGTATAGTTGGCAGCTCTGTGGCGTTATACAGTCAAGCTAATCAATTATCGAAAGACTTACAATAATTATAAAAAAGAAAAAAAAATCGGCAATTGATTGAAGATAATTTTCTACAGGTTAAGGTTACCATAACAGGACCTATCTAGTCTAGCAAACATTGCAATCGAGTGAATTGTTAGCAAATTGCGTGCAAACGTGATTTTATTAAATCAGCTCGCAGTCAAAAGTAATCAATTGAATCCAAGCCGTAGGCGCATGATTATTCTAAAACTAGCTTGTTCTGAACTTTTTTGTGTTGATTCTGTTGTATCCGGTACCTGGTTGATGGTATTTCAAAGTACCTGTAACCATCGCATCGAAGTGAGCTTTGCCTTCAAACGGAAGCGTTTACTGCAATTAAGTGTACACTGATCATAATGCTCAATTGCTCATAATATTAATATTCTGAGTACTTGAATGTTTGTGAATTTAATACTGAGGATATTACTCTACTTTGCTGAGCTTACTGGGTTATTCGTGATGTGTTTGAAATGCACGACTGATAGTGCATGATTTTGTTTTTTATTGCTAATTGTAGCACAACTATTTTTCTGGAAATTAGCATGTGCTACCAATGCTTAATGTACTTCTTTCAATAAACTTGGCTGCAGTTTCAGTTGAGCAGCAAAAATATGCCAAAACAGAACATTTTTGCTCTATCATAGGACTTTTCTGCTCTATCTAAGAAAATCGGGCAAAAATAAATTTTGACGATAGAGCTTATTTAACTATATAATCGAATTTCTGATCAAAAATCATTGAACATGAGTGGTGCCATCATATATTTATCTTAAAACTTGGCCAAAATAACCGATTATCAAATTTTGGGGTAAGTGTTATTGAAAAAGGGGGCTGGTGCCGCCCCTAAACGTCATCCGATTGGGTTGAAATTTGTTTGGGAAAGTTTTTTTAGTGATGTGATCCCAAAATCGCTGACGGAGCACAAACTTTCAAAACTTTTATTTTTTTGGGACACCCTAGTGCTGAAGGTATAGATAGGTAAATCAATTAGTGGAACAACTACTGTTTGAATTCAGAGAGGTTAGATGCTTTCCTAGTCTGCTTTGTCCGCCAAGTGCTAGCTAAGTATTCGGAATAAGATAAAGCTTTAGTGCTTTAGGCGTAGTAGCGTATAGCCTATTGCAGACTGTGACTATTACTTATTATAGATAGCCTAACCGAAAAAATTATTACCTGTTGAAAGCTAAAGCATCGTAGCCGACAAGATAATGAGACTAAGATTCCAGTTTTTAGAGAGCCAGTAAGTTTTATGCGATTATTGTGCAATTGGTTTAGGCTTGAAGATCAGATAAGGCCAGTTAGTTTTTCACGTAAATATGAAATTGCAAACTTTAGTGCAAAGCATTTTAGTTAAGCATTTTTGGCATAGGTGGGCAAGTTAATGAAAAACGTTAGCTTCATTAACCACTAGTCCGTTAACAAACTTCACACCTCCGTTAACGTTAATCCGTTAATTTCAGCTTTAATTAACGGAAGTTAATAAAGTCCGTTAATCCGTTAACATTTTGCATGTAATTTACATTTCGTGTTATTCACTCGCTTCTAGAACACGTATTGACGCTGTTGAGCTGATTGTAAGGAAATATTTATTGCTATATGGTGGTCTTTTTGTGTTTTTTTGAAAGTTACATTTTACAGTCTAATCTAATTTCAAGATAAAAACAAGTTCAAATGCACAACGAAGATGCAAGATATTAACGATAAAAACCTTAACGGAAGTTAACAGAAGTTAACGGAAGTTACTTTAGTCCGTTAACATGAAAAAACTTTTTAACGGATTAACGAGTTAATGAAAAAGTTAGCTTCGTTATTAACGGATTAACGATTAACGGACTTGTGCCCACCTATGATTTTTGGTATAGGTTTGTTACAGTCAAGCGCGTAGCCAGAAATTCGCACTGGGGGGGGGGGGGGCTGTTTTTGGGGTCTGGGGGCGGAGCCCCCAGCAGCCGGAGGCCAATGGGGGTCTGGGGGTTTGGGGGCAGATATTGAAAATTTTGCATTTTTTTGCAAAAATACTTCATTTTAGGGCTATTTTGATTAAAAAATAATGCTTTTAAAACGTGGCTTAGAAATTAGCAGTGCAAATATGATTAAACTGGTAGCATAAATGGGCTATTTGGGAAGTGGCCAATGATAAAATGTTAGTTTTATTGTTTAGATGCTGGTAAATTATAAAATCGAATAGTTCAATAAAACTCACAAAAAGTAATCTATTTCGTATACAGTTTATAGAGAAAAATGATTGGCGGGTCTAATGAAAAGAGATTTGAGAGAAATGATTGGTCATTAACTAATACTGAATAGCTCCCCACCCCTATTCCTTAGTTTATAGTATATTTGTTGATGACACCTATGTTTAGCAGTTTTACACTTGCGATCAAATTTGATTGCTCATTTCTTACCATTTTTCAAAGTTTTCATTTATTTGTTAGTTTTATTTTTGACAAATTAGCCCCCCTCCCCTGAATATATGTCTCAAAAGATGTTTCAAATCACTATTTAGTCCACTCCAGTGCATAAAACAGTCTCAAAAGTGCTAAAAACGTAGCGTTTTCCCATTCTGCATTTTGGTCGACTTGCCGATGGGGGGGCTAAGCCCTCCCCCGCCCCCCCTGGCTACGCTACTGGTTACGGTTATCAGCGGGTACCTACTAAGCCACTTCCTTCACAGCTGCTAATGTAGTCAATCATTTGGAACAATTTTGACCTATGTCCTTTCAGTTGGGTAATGTTCGGAAAGCGTTTCTCCTTAGTCTAAAGGGAAAAATAATTGCGAATATCTTACGATTTCATGGCCGAAGAAAATCAAAATTGGTGCGAAAACATTCTAAAAAATTGCCAAAGTTGTTTCACTATGGGTTTGCAGAAAAAATTTTTAAACAAAAACGTCCTGAATCCCATTTTAAAATTATCAGGAAGAAGCGTTGACAAGCGGAGACGTCGTTTTGACGATGACCCTGATTGCATGATCTGGGTTCTATTCGCACCCTGGCAAGGGCGTAGCCAGGATTTTGGATTGGGGGGGCCCAAACCACAAATCACACAGGTGAAGACCAAAAAAAAGGTCTTCACAATCAGATTTAGAATTTTTTATTGGGGAGGACCCAAAATTTAGTTGGAGATCAATCTAGGATTGGGGGTAGGGCAAACGACAACTGGAAATGTGAAGTCCGACATCAAAAAATGGCGAAAAGAAAAATCTTCACGCATTGAAGAGCTGAATTTGTCCTAAAAATTAGGTGAAGACCTAAAAAAGGCCTCACGGGTTGGCTGAATTTGTCCGGTAAATTAGGTGAAGACCAAAAAAAAGGTCTTCAAGATCTGAAGTCTAAGTAAAAACCAAAGTCACAAAATCATCATTGCTTGCATTTGCGATTGGGTGGGGGCTTGGGTCCCCGGCCCCCCTCCTGACTACGCTTATGCACCCTTGTCAGTTGTCACGTTGATGCGTGCTTGGATAAGGCGCTTTACGATTATTTTCTCTGCTTGCGGCTTCGAAAAAGTAGCAAATTCAGTGGACAAAATTTCGAAGAAATCAACAGGAACATTGGATCGCTGGAAAATATAGTAAGGTGCTGATTCCTCCCAGCACGAAGTAGTCAGTAGTCATCGCAATGAAAGAAAAGTGTTTGCTTCGTGCAATGGTTATGGCGTCTAATGCTATCGGTGGCTGGAAGATAAATACGCACTGCATCAACAACGAATTATTGGGATTGGAATTTCAAACTGTTTTTGATACTTTTCACACGTTTTTTGGTTGTTTTAGTTTAGCGCATATAATCTCAAACACGATTGATGCTTCTTTTGAAAAGCTGTTTTAAGGTTTTTGAGTTCTTTTCAAAATCGTTTCGTCTGAGGAAGAAGAAAAAGCAGCAACCCTCCTAGGTTTTGGCAGAAAAGTGCGAAAATGATTATTAAAGTTCAAGTATACGCTAACCTCGCAAGCATCAAAGTTATTCATTGTACTTCATAAGTTGAATAAGTTGTTACTTGTTTGTGGTATCGATGTTGTACCAGCGTGTAATTTCTGTCGAATGCCATGTTGAAAAAAAAGTTAAAATTGAAAAAAATGTTGTTAAAAAAAAAACGCCCAAACAAGTTGAAAGAATGTCAAAAACTAGTAATTAGCCCACACGAACATCGGTCATTAAAGGAATTGTTATTCGAAAAAACTTCATTTTTTGTTAAATTGTACGTTTGTGAAAAAATGCTAGCTGATGATAATTTAAATACGTATAGTTATTAGCAAAGTGCAAAAACTTTTGCTGGCGGTATTTGAGAACAAAGCAACAAGTACGGTATAGTAGCCCAGAAAGAGTATTAACGAAATTAGTTCGAGATTTATTTAATACTTCCATTAAATTCTACGTTATGTATATATTCATCTAAAACATTGGCGTATAATACTTAAGTTTTGTAAACGCCAGGCAACATAACTTTAGAAATAGCTAGAATGTGCCTTAAAAACTACTAATCGTAATTATATTTGTAATACAGTTTTAGTTGGTAAGTTGTCCTAGCCAGAAAACAGCGAAGTGATGTTGAGGTCTCGCTAGTCAAGCTGCCACTTGCCTATCGGTTTATCACACACGGTGGAGGCTTTACACTGTTGTTTTATTGCTGAACGTCAAGCTGGAAAGTTGTGAATAGCAATTTTTATGGCTTTGGGTTTGATCCGACTACAAATCGAACCCGAGTTAAAAACAGTTCAAATTTGAAGCTTCTAAATCCCATGCACAGAGCCACAAAACGCTGTTCCGAGCGTTAAGATCTCATTAGTAGCTTTCAGCATATCTCACCAAAAGTATTCCCCAGGCACCTTTTGGTCAAACTGGGCAAGGCCAACTACTTGCACAGCGGATCATGCTTTAGGAATAAACGATTTTTCACTTGTTATACTTTGGAAAAACAAGTGAAAAACCGCTGGGCTCTTATTTTAAAGACAGCTACGAGCTGTCCTTCTTACAAGAAAGGGCTCCTTCTTAGCATGAAGAACTCGGCTTTTTTTAGTTTTAATTTTCGTGGTCCAGCGTAAAGGTTGTCTTTATGTTAAGGATAACTCGCTGCAGCTGTCTTTAGTATGATTCAACTCAATTTGTTTTTTGCTCAATTCAAAAGCTAACAGAAAAAGCAAAGAAAAGTCTCAAGGGCATTCATCAACACAAAGAAGTTGAACATAAAGCTGCGAAGGAGATCGATCTCCGGCAACAAATCAAATACAGTGCCGTTGCCAGAGCAGATTAAGTGGGGGGACACTAGCCGAACGTGAGGGGGCACTAATAGACTGAATTTTTGCGTATTAAAAATCATCTTGTATGGTTCCAAATTATGTGCAATTTAAAAAATTCAATATTCATGTCCAAAAAAAAGAAACCTTTCATGCCGGCAGCGTTTTTTAGCTCTTTTCGTCTGCCCCCAGCATTCGCATGAAAAATCTATTTGCAGTGACTGCGACCTAAACAATCTTGAGTGGGCTGTAAAAAAAAGAAAAACAGTTGGTCTTTTAACAAGAAAAAGTTGGATTCTACCAAAAGGATGGGGGGAGGGGGGAGGGCATGAACCAAAAGTAAACGTATTTTTATTCGAAAATGTCTCGGTTAAGTGGCGTAATGAGCAAATTGGTGCAACTTAATCGTGTCTGGGAGCTATGCCTCTAGACGGGGGTCCGACAATGTTTTTTTTTTTTGCAAGAATAGCCTTTTTGGTACCATTTTGATTACGTTTTGAACGCTTTCAGAGCTATTTGAAAGAACTAAATTGCTGAAATTCAAAAATCATTGGAAAGAATTAAATTTTTCAACCCCTTCATCCCTCTTACTAACAGATCAAGTCTAAAGCATTTTAAACGCTAGAATTCGGGAATTAATTAGTCCCTTCGGGCCCCTTTTGGTTGCGCCACGTATCACGTATTATTATTATTTTTTTCTTGTATGATCACTACCCAAGAAACGATTCTGTAGGCGTGTATCTCTATTCCGCGACTTATCCTCAAACGCTTAGCGACCCACAAGTGCGTCGCGACCAATGATTTGAGAAATACTCAATAAATATCGAATAAGTAAAAATGAAAACCTGTGCTGTAAGTATGCACCGTCTTAATAAAAATAAGACCGATCATTGCATCAAAATTATGTTACTCTTGTTGGTTGCCAACTATTTCGCAAAAGATCGAGGAAACGTCAGATGAGAATTATGTTTGAGCGTTATTATTTTTTTTTACTTCATCGTCTGTTGTCTTGAGGCTACATGATGTTCCAAAAAAAGTATTTTGAGAAGACCAGAATGAAAGATACCGCCCCCCCATAGCGACGGGACTGGTCAAGCAGCCATCTACATAAGAGTCCAACCAGTAAAAAAACAGCGGTTTCTCTCGTGTCTTTTTGTGAAGTACCACAAATGCAAAAAATTTAATTATGTAAATTATGTGCGGCTGTGCTAAATGTACTTACTGCGTACAAGTTTGCTTCGCAACAAGAGCAAATTTTTTTCTTCAACGCTCTTCTTTTTTTATCCGCGCGTCTGGTTGCTACTGTATTCTACTAATTAAGAATCTGTGGTTGCATTCACCAAATATTGCGTAGTCTGAAAGCGTAATACGTGACTACGAGAGTTGGTAACTATGGTAAAAATCTTTTAAAGTTGTTACTTACGCCACCTTGTGAGGAGTTATAAATATGATTGAAACCCACATGGCGGCAAAGCAAAATAACCTGAGAAATGGCAGATAGGTGCAGAAATAGTTGTAATTTGAGCACACATAGAAAAAGTTTTCAATAATTTTGTAAGTTAGCACTAGTTTAAGCTTAACCTAACATTTAGATTCAAAACTAATTATTTGTTCGAAATGAGTGTTTGGTATCAGGGTAAACACATTAGGCAACATCAAATTGCAAAAATAAGCCTCTTACTTCTGGCTCTAGCAGCCTATTTTGTTTTTATTTTTCAGATTTGTAAGGCACATGTGTAGGCTAAGTTGTGCAAATATTCAAACAATAAACTATGAGTCGCCAGAAGAACTCTAATCCAAATCGTAATAATGGATCAAAGATTTAATCGTAGTAACAACCCGTACAGTACTGCCGTATCCAGGTACCGGTTCCTCTAACTACAAAATTTGTCTGTTCACTCAATCGCAATACATGCTTCTGGTTAATAGCGAAGGCGCGCTGTGTAGTTTGAATGCGTCAGCTACTATGAATATCACCAGGCACCAAGACGGTAGCGGTAGCCAAAACTCGACGATTCGATGCCTTCCAGTTTACAACTAAAATTAAGTTGACATAAGTTTTGCTAATAATAATTCTTTTTATTTTCGATAATTTTACAACAATTTTTGTGATTTAAAAAAAATTTGTGCCGGTTTTACTTTTGCAAATGGCATTTCGCAGGTTTTTAAAACCATTTAAAAGCACAATTAGCAAGATTTGGTAGCCACTTAAAAAGGTTCAATTGCTCAGTCCATCATCCTCCTTCTTATTGCCTGGTCAGGTCCAAACGATGTTTTCACGGTCTGAAAAGCTTTTCAAAACAAATTTATGAGCTGAGCGAATAGAATGTGATTTGAATAACTAGCTGAGAACCCCAATAATTGAAAAAAGAAAAAAAAAATAACTAACTGCTTTGTGATTACCTAACTAGCTGAGAACCCCAAAAATTGAAAAAAAGAAAAAAAAACTATCCAGTCCACATGTAAACTGAATCTGTAAAGCTGTGAACAATTTAAAGCACTTTTTTTATTTACTGATACTGTATTTTATATGTGGCACTTCTCCTTTTGGCTTTGATAAAGTTCAACATAAGTTTGTTAAAGGTTTTGGTGCATACAAAAGCTTACACCATCATCGGCTAATATCTTGAATGAGTTCTGTCAGAAGAAAATAATCTTTATTTTTTGCACCGATTAGTTCAATCAAAATCAAATCAAATCTTTCATTATACTCGCTGTATTACGCCGAAGAGTGTAACGAGTTTGCGGGACCCATCTCCGCGTCATTCAACGGGTTTGCGGGGCCCATCTCCACGTCATTGCGCCCGGGCAACACAGCAACTTTTAAAGCAATGCTGCAGCGTTGGCGAACCGTTGGCAACTCTGTGTCCGATTTGACAGGCCCGAGATTTGAACCTCAGACCTCCTGCTCCAGTGACAAACGCGTTACCGCTCGACCAACTGGCCAATTCACAAATAGTTGATGAAGTAAAATATTGAACACAAAAATTCCAAAGTTTAAAAAAATGAACTTTTTTAAATTTTAATTCTTAAATTAAAAGTGACATTTTGCCATCCAACTAAACATGTTCAGCCTGTGAACATGTTAAAGCACTTTGCAAACTTAATACCTGTAGGTAGTAGTATGTTTCACATCACATGGCATTTCACTTTTGAGTTTTGACGAAGTTCGACAAAAGTTGATAAACTGTAGTAGTGTTTTTGTTGTGAAAAAGGTAGTTGAACTCCTAAATTAAAAAAAGTTAACTCAACTTTTCAGAATTAAGAATTTAAATACCGGTATAGCTTTCACTTGTGGTTTAATTAGCTTGACTGCGCATTGTACAAGGCGACTCTGAACATGGATCCTATACTGATTAGAGGACTTCGTGCATTGCCGATACAAAAGATAGTACCAGTGCTAGCTGCTAATGATAAAGCATCAGCATAGCAGCAACTTCACCAAAAGCTGTGCAAGTTTCTATGAAACCGTAGCCTTCGACAATGCCTTCTTAGGCAATCTTGTTTCCTTGCAAAGTTCTGAAAGTGCACGAATCCTTGCTAAACACAAGAGAGTTGACTTCACACTGAGGACCTAGTTATGATGTGCTACACTTTGGCTACCAAATTAATATAATCATGATTGAAAAATGCGGTTCACACTAGACGGAAAAGCGGAAAGCGGAGAACGGAAAACGTAATTTCCGCGTCGGACAGCAGCAATTTTTGCGCGCTGATGTTCACACTAATACAAGCGCAACGTGAAAGGTTGTCATCCATGGTAGCAATTGCCAAAGTCAAAAAAGCTTTTTGCAACGAGAGATGATATGATAAAAACCACTTTGCCAAGTTAATGACTGTGTGTGTACAAATTTGTGATGAAGTGAGAAAACTTCAAGCTGTCAATTAAGCAAAACTGTTTAGCAGGGAAATGCCAAATAAGTCTACTCTATACACTGTCACATGTTTGATTGTGCAGCAGTAGCGAAGACAATGGAGGATTACACCGTAGGGCGTAGCTATTGGATTACAGCCAGTTTCAGTGCAGTTGCTTACTTTTGTTTGTTGCCTCGACCACGAAAAACACCTTGCGGCCAAGAAAAAAACCTGAAAACTTTACCGGTTCTCTTTTGTCCCTTGGATGTTGCAACTTGCACTTGCATTAATGTCAAGTCTTTTTACAGTCTTGCTTCGTAGTAAACTTCATTATGATGTGCTGAATGATCGATTATTATGTGTATTATACAACCAATATAAGAGGAGCAGGAATAATACATCATTTGATGTCTATGGTACAGGGTAGCAGACCCGGCGCCACGGGGGGCATACCGGGCCGTGCTCCCCCCAAACGAAAATTGTGCCCCCCCAAGCGAGGACTGTGCCCCGAAGAAATTAACAGGCTTGGGGCTACTGGAGTGCAAATCGAGGCCCAAATTGGTGTTTTTTGTGGACTGACACCGGATATCATGACATTTTTGGGATGAAGACCTTTTTTTCTTTTTTTTAGAGATCACTCATTTTCGGCCGGAAAAACCGCTTGAATTTCTGATTTCGGCCGGAAAATCTCTTGCAAATTTGTAGAAAACCTTTTCTTTTTTTGGAGATCACCTGTTTTCGGCCGAAAAATCCCTTGCAAATTTGGAGAAGACCTTAATTTATTTTGTTTTTGGAGATCACCTGTAAAAACCGCTTGAATTTCCGATTTCGGCCGGAAAATCCCTTTGAATCTTTGCTCCTCACCTTGCTCATCTGATCCAGACTGGGATAAATTTCTCGTGCCCCCGTGCCCCTCTCGAATTCACACAAAATAAACTTCTCGTGCCCCCCCCAAAATTTATTTCTGATCCCCCAATCACGCTATCCTGGCGCCGGGCCTGCAGGGTAGTGCCATTAATTCTACGTAATGTTGAATTCAAACTCCACTTATCATAATGTCGGGTTTCAATAGCATGTTTGCCTAGCTACCCCCGCAAAAGACAGCAAAATTACAAACAAGTCTTCCCAATCGTCACCTGTCAAGTGCTAACGTTGTAAGTCTTTCCGCTGTCTGTTAATGAACCTCATACAATCATTTAGCATTTTGATTTGACTTAACAAGGCCCACTTTGATGTGCTTGTTCCCCCCAGTTACACCAGCGAAAAGGGAGATGCGGATGAAAGGTTTACAAGCAACCGACTCCAGCTAATGCGTCTCAATGACTCCAATACAGACTATACTTGCTTTAATGTGAAACTATCCAATGGCAGAAATTATCAAAGCGAAGATTGATTTTATTGCAAGTATCGTGAACACAGTTGTTACGGTAGTGGGAGAGTAGATATAACATATAAACCTACAGGTAGATCGCTTAAAAGCGGTAATATTTCGCTAACCCACTAGCAATGCTGCTTTAGGATCAAGCACTCAGTGGCGTCGCTAGGGGGTAGGCGGGCGGCCCGCCCCGGGTGTCACCATATTAAGATGTGAAACCATAACTCCACCGATTTGTGGCAAATACCTTTCTTTTTGTTTAGTCCCCATCTTCATTTAGGCCGAAAACCCACTGATTGTTAGGCGAGGACCTTTTTTTTTTGGTCTTCACATACTTTTGGACTGAAAACCCACTCATTTTGCAGCGAAGACCTTTTTCTTTTTTTTTTTGGTCTGCACATATTTTTGGAATAAAAAAGGGTACCACCACGAAATCCCGCCCAGCGTGCCACCATCCTTAGCGACGCCTCTGCAAGCACTGCTTACATTCGTACATTTCCTGGAATATCATGAAGTACAGCGCTTAGGATTCGAGCCCAATAATAATTAATTTGAACAGTGAACAAAATTACCACATAAGATCATCTCAATGCGAACGAGCTTACCGCCATTAAGAACGGCAAAGTTCCTTATGAAAAAACACACAAACCAACAAGTAACTATCAAAACAATTTTGGGCAAACATTTAGTTTTTCTAAACTGCCTTTGAAAGGAAATGGAGACCGATTTTCAATGCTACTTGGACAAAAGGTACAGCACAGTAAAATATTTAAATGCTATTCAGTCGTATAAAATCGTAGAAGAGATGAAATAAAACGGCAATCAGCAAGAAAGTTCAAATCAACGCGAGTAAATTTTACTACGCTCTATCTTTTTCCAAAATAGCATTAAAGTTCAGTCTCCACCTCTACTCTAACTTTGGTCCCAGGCTGTATTTAGATGAGATATATAGCAAATAATAAGCAGGGCAAGCAATAAAAAGTAAATTTTGGGATAGAAGGTTTTAAAGCATAGAATTAAATATTAGGATGATGGAGTGGAAGCTGGTCTTCCATCACATTTCCTACAACAACATATCATGAAACATAACATAAAGTGGCTCGTAGCCGAAGTTTAAATTTTAAAATTTAATTAAAGGTCGTGGAAGAAAATGTCACGATTGAATAACGTCTTCCATTTTGTTCCATCCAATGCCATACCAATAAGGTAAAATTCTGTTTTGGCATCGTCTGGGCCAATGATCAATATAATAAAAGCTTGCATTTGACATCATTAAAATTGTACTGTACTGACAGCATCAATCAATGAAATTTTGTGTATAAACAGTATAAATACAAGTATACATTTCTTATCAACGGGTAAAACAAATTTTAATTTAACGGAAAAAAAAAGAGTAGTGACCACAGTGGTCAGACTACACGACTACCTGCCGGGCCTTATTAGCAGCAGGCAACATAGGTCATTGTCACTACCAGTTTATTTACAATATAGTTAACATTATTTTTGTTGTTCTTTGTTCTGGCAATAGCAACAAGAAGTTAGCTCGAATAGCTTTGAGCATTTCTCAACAGCAAGAAAATGTCACTCATCAGTCTTCCTGCCAAGGCGCTAGATAGCTTACGCAACTTTGCGGCTACAACACTGCAGAAAAATTCGACATCGTCGGGGCTTGATTGTTGGTCTACAATTTCGGCGATATGTTGCAGCAACTCCAGTACTTTTTCCTAAAACATATTATTAGAACACCTAAGTGAAGATATCAGAACTAACACTTTTGAAACCTAATATACGTACTGGTTTAGCATGTACCACTCTCCTGAAAATTATGTTACGTGTAATTTTGCACTGAAGTTAAAAATAGTTAAAGAATCTCATAAACTCCGCTCTTAGTTCCCACCAGAAGATGTGACGTCTTTTTTCTCTCAATGGTTGTAAAAGAAATGACTCTTTTCCCAAGTAGACATCGTTTTTTAATAAATATTTATGACGGCCATTTCAAATTTAAGAAAGCTAAAAACTATCATTGCCTACACACCAGTTGAAAAGTTTCTAATCATTATTGAGTTCCTCGTATATATAATCAGGTCTTACTGTTGTAAAACTTTGCTTCACTCGCGTAGTTGATTATTCTCGCTTTATCAATCGTTGATTTTAACCAGTTACAAACTTAAACCAACCAAGAGAAATGTGACACATCGTTCTTGAAAATCTTGCTACTTGACTCTTTTTGTAAACTGGTATTGTTGCTTAAAGAACTTTCATTAACACTTGCTGCTCTGACTGCACCCTCGCTTTGCACTGAAAATAACAAAAAACGTAATAGTGAGCTATTGCTATAAAATAAAAGCTATAAAAGTCTATAAAAGCTCTTGCTACATGAAGGTTTGAGATTACACAAAAACATAACATTATGCAAATGTGTGCTCACTGCTCACATTAAAAAGCAGAAGTACTTTTGTTCCACTGTGATATTTTTTAGGCTGCAAAGGCAATAGCTATAGCTGCTGCATCGTACAATGATGTCAGCATGAAAAGTGGTTTCAAATCACATGATTACAGCTTCCAAAGCCTTCAACTAAAGGTTTTAAGCAGCAGCAAACTTGGATTCAACTTTTTTATATCAAACAAAAAGTATGGTGCTTAACTATTAGCTAAGAATAGTTAGAAGATCACTCGTCCATGCTTACAAATCATTTGGCTACATTCTACTGATTAGTACGTACAATAAACAAGGTTTTCATCACCATCCTGTTGCGTGAAATCAAGAGCTTGAAGTGTATTTTCATTGAGTTGGTAATTCTAGCAGTGCTGAAAAAATCATCTTGTATTATAATTAAAACGATCAGTGGTCAAGTGGATAAAGCGTCTGCTACTAAAGCTGTAGACTCGGGTTCGATTCTCGATTGGGTGAAACCAAATACTACAAAAATTGGCATTGATAGCTTTCCTGCTTGACGTTCAGCAATTAAAGGGACAGTGTGAAGCCTCTGCCATGTTTGGTAGACAAGTGGGCAGGCAACATCTTGACTCAAAGACCAAAAAGTGCCTTCACAGTCTCCTGGCCAAGGCAAGTTGGTGAATAAAATGTGATTACAATATAATACCGTTCTTATTTATATCATAATTTACACTAGTGCCACTCATCTGTTGAAAATCAGTGACTTACTACATGAGTTTATGCTTGCATCAATGTTATATAACCAATATTGGAACTGGAACCAATCTAGACTGGATCACTGGCTTTAGCTCAGTCATGGGTACTGACTGTAGCCTCTGCAGTCAACAGCCAGCTGCACAGTACATTTGAATATGACTTTCAATAAAGTACATTTTATTTCGCTTTTGCAATAAGCTTTTCAGATAGAACTCTTCAGTTGCGATCTCTGTCTGATTTGGTATGTGGTAAGCAGGATGTTGCTTGCTTCCACATACCAAACCAGACAGAGATTGCAACTGAAGAGTTCTATTCGAAAAGCTTATTGCAAAAGCAAAATGAAATTGACTTTATTAAAAGTCATATTCAAATTCTGCACCACTTCAAAATTGTTCATCAACACAGAATAGTTTGGTGCCGCATTGCTCTTTGAAATGCGTATCGCTTAGCAAAAATCTAGAAGGCATTCACAAAAATGTTGCTTACACTTCACGTAAAATATTTAAAAGAGTATGTTTAGTGCGAAAGTCAAAATTACAAACATTTTGAAAATTTAAAAGCATTTGAAAAGCTAAGTATATGTTTTTTAAACTACTGGTACCCAGTTTGGTTCTGTTAATGACTTGTTTATGCTGCATCAATAATTTTGTATTGTTGATGTAACAGTATATGCTAGAGATTTAGATACATTAAGATGCTGTACCTTATATAACTCATATAACATAGTCCTGGAAGACGATAGTCAACGTTTAGCTGAAGAATTTTTTAAAAAAACTTTCATACCTGGGTTGCAACAAATGATCATCTAAAAACTCAAGTAGTAGAAACAATCTTCTTTCTTTTTTTCGGTGCAGCAGAACCACTTGGAAGTTTGAGCGCTTTTTTTCTTTAGCATAGCAATCATGTAATGTCTTCCATCGTACTGAGCATTCCTCAGCTACACATTAAGTACAACAAAATGTAACAAAACTGCTAAACATCTTGTTTGTAACCCATGGTTGCACCAAGCGACAACTGGCTAACATGTAGTCCACTGTCACCTACTGCTATTGCCCATTAATTACCCGATCCTTTGACTAACAGAAAATCTTTATCAAAAATGACTATAATTCTCCAATAAATAATAAAAGAAGTGTAGAAAGCCTTGCAATCGCTTTGGACAAACACCACAGTAAACCATATGACTACAGGCCACCCAGTAGTGCAATTACTAAATCAGTTACAAAGCTAATGTGCTTTGATCTACATTTTTTGTGAAGAAATCAATGCTCTGCGTATAAACTATTCTTAAGAGACTGTTTGGTTTTGATGATGGCCATTGGACAATTGACATGGGTTTACATGAACATAGCTACTTATTGCTGGCATATTACCAAAATGTACGATTAGAAGTACTGTAGATGGTGTGTGCGTATGGTACAGTACAGTTACATTTTCAGTACAAAAGCTAAAAGCATGGTACTGGCACGTGGTTACATACACATCAAAGAAGTCCATAGTGTATAATACATACTGCTAATGCTGGTATGGCTACATTTTCGAAGTACTGATGCAGAGTGTGCACTATTTTAATTGCAGGCACGTAGCTAGAAATCTGTAATGTGAGGGGTTGTTTCAGGGTCTGGGGGGAATGAAGCTCCAGTCATTCTAAACTTTGGGATTTTTTTGCAAAAATAGCTAAATTTTAGGCCTATTTTGATAAAAATTAATGTTATTAAAATGCGGCAAAGAAATTAGCAGAGCAAAAACATGATTAAACTGGTTACATAAACAGGCTCTGTTGGAAAAGGTTAATGGTAAAAGTTCAGTTACGCTCGGGTAAAAAAATAATAAAATCAAATATACATATAGTTCAATCAAACTCAAAGGGAGTAATCTTTTTCAACTAGCGTCAACATATATTCTGTGTTCCCTCTAACTCTATGGCTAATCGGCGAGTGCCCAAATTTTCTTTAAACAATTGTGCCCAAAGCTCCAAAAAAGACGTTTATGTGCCCTAAATTTCACACCAATCCAGTATTTAAGTATACTAAATGTCATATTTCCACAAATTTGTCGAATTTTCTGAAGCTATGTTTACTATATTGCTGAAAATTATTTGCCCTTGCTCCAACAAATCGCCGATTCGCAGAAAAAAATCGGCTTAGTGGGAACACTGCATATATTTTATATTATACCAAAAGATAATTGGGAGGGCTGATGGAATGAGATCAGAGAAAAGTGATTGGCAATTAACTAATAATACTTAATAGCCAGCCCGCCCCCCATTTCTGAGCTTATATTTGTTTTGATGAAACCTATGTTCTGCATTTTTCAACAAGCGATCAAATTTAATTGCTTATTTGGTCATTTTTCAAAGTTTTCTTGATTTGTGAGGTAATGAGTCTTATTTTTGACAAATTACCTTCCCCCCCCAAAAAAAATTTTTTTAATACTTTTATTTTTGAGTTCATTCCAGTACAAAAGTATTTTCCTGATTCTGCATCTGTGATTTTTGTCGACGGGCCAATGGAAGGCTTTCCCACCCCCAAGCTATGCAGTATGCTAATGGTCAAACACCAGATGATACTGTATGCCAAAAGCTTCCAAATTTTAATTCAATGCAAGTCGCAATAGATGATAGTGATATTAGACATACCATTGCTTTTTCTTTCATGCTATAATACAATAACAACGCAGTGCATGGTGCTACCCTGTACTGGGCATTAACTCGTTAATAACAAAATTAAGTTTTTCTTATATAACAAGTTAAAAAGTTTTGTGAGTTAACTTACTAACAATAACTTTTGTTAATCTACTTTAATGTTTACGTTAATCCAAAGAATTTCTAGGCTACACCATGTGTCCTAATGCCATGGTATATAATAGAAATAAAAAAATAAAATAAAAAAAAGCTTCCACTCTGTCTATCTTTATTAGAATAGAAAGAGTGTACCATAGTAATAGCAATCAGAATGAGTACCAGTATGTGATTTTTATCTCGTATGGAAATGGAATCATTTTATTGGGCATCAGCTGCAGGTTAATATTGAATTAAAAAAATAATTAACTTTTAACTTGCATCACTTTTGTTTTTTAGTTTTAACTTAGGCTATTTAAAAAACTGCTTGAAGATTCTTAGTTGGCAGTGTCTATTGCACCGGCCTGGTGTCCAACATCTAATCGCTGCTGCACCAGCAGCGCCACTCTTTTTATTTTGCTGTTCAATTTACTATCTCTCAAGCTGGCATCACTGCCCGAACCCTAACTCTAATCGTGAGGTTTTAGAGAAAAAAAAAAGAATTAAGTAGCGAAGTAGCTCTCTAGCGCTATTTTTGCCAAGTGTGTTAGGCAGGAATCGATACCCTAACCCTCGGGTAAGCAGGCATGTGCACTTGCCACTACATCATCTGCGCTTCGCATTTTATGTGTCAAAGTGCCGTATTTAAACCGAAGCAATGAGAAAAAAGCAATATAACAGGCTGCCGGCGCAGCAGTGATTTGGTGTCCGAAACCGGACCGGTGTTCTAGACACTTCCTTCTTAGTTTTAACAAAGTTAAAATTTCTCATTAATTTGCCCAGCACTAGTGCTACCATATACCAGTACCACCACTTTATAACAACCGCATGCGACAACAACCAACTCTGAACTTAGTACCGTAACTCTAAAATACATGCAACTTACCAGTAGGTTGTTTTCCAGTAGATCATACCAACAAGGATATGATATGTAGGCTACTAACGCACTAGGCCTCTGAGTTCAATTAAATTTTGATTTAAATCCATAATGCAATCACGGTTTGAAGTCACCATCACGGTTTCTAGGGTAAAGGCTAGCCTACTGCTGTAACGCACTGAGTACCGGTAATAAACCTGAAAAAAATGCAAAACAATGCTTGCAACTGCAGGCCTACCCTATAATTGGAAAATAGCATGCTGGTAGAAGCTATTGCATTTTGAACTGCACCGGTATCAAACAAATTTTTGCGCTTTACTTAATGCACCATAGACTAACTACCGGTAAGCTACCGGTAGACTGGTAGAGGCAAAACTAGGAGAGTTGAACTGTTGAAGAGGGAGGCGGTACCGATAGCCAATCGGTATATACGCTACTAAACTGCTCTCTAAACCCACTGCAAAGCAGATGCTATGACCACAAGGCTAAGCCCAGAGCCTATACCAGTAGGCCACCATAGCTAAGACATTGGTACCACTGTTTGCTGCAGTAGGCTACGGTGCATGCCTTGACCAAAAATGGATTAAGTCTTCAAGCTATAAGCCTAGCCTATACTGTGCCTACATGCCAGTCTGATTAAAGTCTACTTTACAATCAAGAGCCAAAATGTTTTACTGTGTAATAAAAACATTCTGTTTGGTTTTGATCAATCTTTCACTGAGCACAGTGCATTGTTGATACTTTGAACACCTGAGTAGGCCTATCGACTTTCCGCCGGCGGAAACGGAAAAAGTTGAAATATTTCAACTTCATTTTTCTTCCGTTGAAAGCGAGAAGTTTTCCGCGCGTGAAAAATAGTAAAAAATCCGCGTTTAGTGAGAACATGCCGTACCAACGGAAAAAACGTTCCGTTTTCCGTTTTCCGGACTAGTGTGAACCGCCTATTATGCTGGGATTAACTAAGGCCTATCATCATGACAGTGTTCGCAACATACAACCACACCC
Organism: Trididemnum nubilum; assembly: GCA_963965965.1. Taxonomy (NCBI): domain Eukaryota; kingdom Metazoa; phylum Chordata; class Ascidiacea; order Aplousobranchia; family Didemnidae; genus Trididemnum; species Trididemnum nubilum. The sequence continues at coordinate 7,038,504 of OZ014489.1, read as the reverse complement.
CAGATCATTTTCAAATGTGAACTAACCACCAACTCTATACTGTATTCGAATGCAACATAGTCTACTTGGGATAGTTGTAGGTACGAAGAGAATGCAATACCTGATATTGCACGGCTCAAAGTCGAAAGCGAGTTGTCGACGTAGATCATCTTGAACTAGACGTAAACACTTTACGTGTTCGGTACCGGTCTGATGGTATTCAGAGTAGCTGATGCATCCAAACGACACTGTGCTTCGCTATTAACCAGAAGCATGCATTGAAATTGAGTGAACAGTCAAACTTTGTAGTTAGAGGAACTGGTACCAGGATACGGCAGTACTGTATGCTTTGCACTGCTAATATAGTTCGAACTAGCATTACGATTACATTTGGGTTTTCTTGACTCACATTTTACAGTCCTTGTTTGAATGTTTAATTGCGTTATTTTGTTGTCTTAATTTGCACATTCACGAAAGCCTATATCAGCTTGATGATGACATGCAATCGCAAATATATTTTTTTACATTGCTATACTCATAGACTCTTTATTAGTAGACTAGAAACTGACGCGCGAAAAAAAAAACGAAGAGAACTGAAGAGTAAAAGGCTCCTCTCGTTGCAAAGTTTTTTTGGCCACGCGTGAATTATTCGACACGATAAGGTTTTTCATGAAAAGTTCAAATGCACAATACAAGCAAAAGCATAAAAAAAACTTTGGCAATTCGAAGGTTACAACTCAAGCCATGAAGCTAGATCAGCCGACTAAAAAAGCCAAAAGAAGTTTCCAGTTGAATTAATAAATCAGCGCAAAAGAAGATTGATACAGAGGTGGTCGAAGCAGCCGAAAAACAAAGGTATTGCTACTTACTCTGAAATCCACTTCAAGTGAAAATAGAAGTACGGCGAATCATTTTCACTTAAGTGAAAGTAGTTCAGATTAATTCTCTGTAATGAAAGTAGTTTCAAAGAACAATACTGTCTCAACTGCTAATGTTTGTACCCACCAAAAACAACAAATTTTTGAAACAACTCGCCATATGTCAAGATTTTATCTACAGTACAAATTTTACGTTTGAGACCTCTACAAACATCTTTTCAATAAGCAGTTTTGCCCGATAGAATGAGAATAACTTATTTTTACGTCAGATCGTAGTAAATCATTGTAAAATCACCAAATAAAACAACTTCGTTACTGACTACCTCTGGATATGTACTTTGAAAGAATCTCTTTTACACGTAACTGGAAAATCGAAATCCAGGTGAGTTTCAATTTCGACAAAATATGTTATTGTTTTTCTGTTTTCAACGGTATCAAAATGTGTTAATAATGCTTATAAGGACTTGCTGATAGCGCAGCAGAAAAAAAATTGCCTCGGAGCGACAGCTAGACAGGGCAAGGCAGAGCTCAGCCCATCTGGAAATTTTTACTTGTCATATATGCACAGTGGGTAGGCTTAGGCAAGATTTTCCAAAGGGGTGTGCATGAGTCAAAACTTAAAATTGGCATCATAAGTTTGGGGTCTGGGTCAAAGTCCCAGCCGCCGGAGATGATAAGGGGGTCTTGGGGAGAAACCCCCAGCGCTCAGAGATTTTTTATGTTGTTTTCGCAAAAATAACTCAGTGTTAAGATCATTTTAGATTGAATTTCGGATTAAAAGGTATGCTTTAAACGGTGCAAAACAAATGCAAAATAAGTATAAAAACAAGTGAAGGGCACAAGCTAAATAATATACCTAGCCATCTTTTCCACAAGTATCGTACGTAAGGCCAAGAAAGAAAGCAAAAATTTTGTATCTAATGGTGACAGACTTTTTTGAAACATGCCGAGCATTAAACGCTAACTTACTGGCATTGGCCACGAAACATCTGAAATATAACGTGCCTCCACTGCTGGTTGAAATTCTACTTCTTAACAAGCCATTGTCTAGTTCAATCATTAGATATATAGAAACTGTGCCATGCCTTTTTTGTTGCAGTTTAGCGTGTGGTGAACTTGACTTGAGTAAAGTCGACAACGAGGCCGAAATGGTAATAAAGCCGTCGTTTTTACAATGACTCTGATCGAATGATCTGGGTTCAACCCAAATCCTGGTCACATTGTTGTGTCTTTGGATAAGACGCTTTACGATGATTATCCCTGCCTGTGGCTTCTAACAAGCAGCAAATTCAGTGGACAAGAATTCGAAGAAATTCACAAGAACATTGGATCACTGGAAACTCCTAAGCAGGTGCGGATTCCTCCAAGCACGAAGTGGTCATTGCAATGAAAAGTGTGCGGATCGTCAGATGCTATCTGGTGACAGGAGGATAAAATGCGCAACAAAAAAAAGTCGAAAAACTTTTTAAAGCAGAAATACATTTGTCTTGAGTAAAAAAATTGAAATCTGCACACTCTTACCCTCGAGCTGATTAAAATAATGCTAAAATGCCAGGTATAGCGTAAGTTTTTCCCACGTGCAATCCGTGCATGCTTTATGGTAATGTGATTACACGATTTTAGCCTTTTCACACATTTTTTGAATTGTGCCATAGCCCAAAAACGGGGGGCCATGGCACAATATCCCCCCTATCTGTGCTACTCACTGTACCTGCACTTGCGAAATTTTGTGACCACATGAACTCGAAACTTGACCATAGTAAGTTAGAGTATAATCAGGGCCATAGCCAGACGGGTTATTCAGCGGGGCTCAACTTATTCAGTTTTAGAAAAAGTACTGTAATTCTCTTATAACTGGAGTTGAATCATATGCAACAAAAACTAGAGGTAGCAAAATTGGATAGATATTTTTTACCGTAAGTTACGGATCTTTTAAAACATTTACAAAACACCAAAGATTTACGTAGTAGAGTATAATAGGCTCCCACTTTCTTGTACAAGGTCTGTAAAATGTCAGTAGAGGCTCCGAGATTCTAAACTCGAAGCTTTTCAGGGGTCATCGTGGTCCGTTTTTAGAGTATAGACGTGTCAGCCAAGACGCAGTACCCTAACTCAAGTGTCATTAATGTGGGTCGTGCGTTTCAAAACTTTGCTGCGATTTACAGCACCTTACGTCTTTCTGAGATTTAAGGGTTTTTATTCTTTTTTTTAAAGATTTCTATCTCTAGCTCGCATGGAGCTGCTATCGTTGAAAAAGGATACCACTAAATCGCTAGCATCACGCTTCTCGCGTTCGATCTGCTCTAACACTACTTGCATCAAAGTCTATTTCAACCTAGCCTACCGTATATCGTTTATATGAAGTCTATAAGCCACAAGATTAACCTAATCGAGTCTATGGTCTATAAACATTTTGCTACTTAAGATAGCCTATGACTGATTGGAAAGAGTCTATAGTCCAACCAAAGCAGACAGAAACTGAGACTTTGATAGCGATATCGAGTCAGTGAACCGTGAAGAAAAAAAGACAAAACTGTCAGTTTCCCGTCTACTAATAAAGAGTCTATACTATACCTGACCAAGTGCCCATATGCCTCAAAACTCCGAAAAATGAAAACAATCTAGGCTGCTAGAAAAGTAAGCAAAGGCCTATTTTTCCAATTTGCTCTAGCTTAATGTACTGTAGTTAACCATGAAGCTGTTTTAGAAACAGCCTGATACCAAACACTTACGTTGAAAAAAAATTATTACTTTTAAGTCTAAATGCCTGGTATAAGTTTAAAAAAGTTAAAAAAATAACAAAATTACGGAAAATTTTTGCCATATGCGTTCAAATTATACAACTATTTCTGCACCTATCAGCCATTTTTTCTGGCTATTTTACACTGCCATCATTTGTTTTTCAAGCAAATTTTTAACTCCTCACAAGTTGACATAAGTGACAACTTCAAATGCATGAGCGCTTTTCTTCTATAGTGACTATGGTAGCATTCAGGGCTGCAGATGAAAGTTAAAAGCTCCTAAGAGCAGTGTTCAGCTAAAGTTGTGAATGACTTTAGCTCTAGCAATGGTGGTTGATAAACTTTCAGGTACCTACAATCAAACTTTTTTCAAGTACGAGAATGCCTTACAGTATTTTGATGTGCATGCTTTCAGACCACCTTTACAATGACATTTCATGAAATTGCAAAACGAACGTTGCAAATTTCTTGAATTATTTGCAAAAAAGCTTTATTTTGTCAATCCAATGATATTTAAGTTTGCAAAACAAAAAAATGTTTCAGCTGATGTCATTTTTTTTTTCACCAAAAAGGTCGATGCCAAACAGACTCCTTGACTATTCACGAATTTTCAAGTGAATTTTTGTTGACCTTGAAAGTAGGAATCTGCTGGAGAAAGTAGTTGATTCTTTTTGTGTGTTTGATTAGATTAAAAATTGCGCTGTATCAGCAAAGTAAAATTAAGTAGGCTTATTTGAGATATTTTCAATGTAATTTATTACATGATTTATTTGCTATACAGGATAATAGTTTCTTTGCGCCATTTAAACTTTGGGAATATGTAATTTTAGTGCAAAGTTTTGTATCTCAGCAAAACAAATTGTGATGTTTGATGTTTTTTTTGAAAAGCACCTACTATACCGGCACTTACCATAACGTTCAGAAATAAAAAGGGACAGTGTGAATTGTGAAGCCTCCACCATGTCTGGTAGACAGGAGGGCAGGTAGTAGCTTGACTCAAAGATCGCAAGGTTCCTTCGCTGTCTTCTGACCAATGCACCTTGTTGGGAAATAAAAAAGTTAATGAAATTGCTAGTAAAAACATTTTACAAAATGATAACAGCAATTAAGTTATAACTCTCTATCATTGAGAAATGATAATTTAATTTTTCAATTTTTTTTTTTTTTTTTTTCTTCAAAATGTCTTTTGTATTAATTTTAGCAAATTGCCAAACATGGGCAAAATACTCTTCAAATGTATTTAAATACAAATACAAAATACAGTGGCTATAAAGTATTTAAATTCAAATACACAATACTTTCCGGCAATACTGTTAAATACAAAATACAAATACTGTAACAATGTATATTTGAAAACACTTTGAAAATAAACATTTGAAAATACTTTTCCGAAAAACAAAAAAATCATGTAACTTACTTAAAAAAACCTTGGCGAATACAATTGAGACAATGCCAAAATGGTTATCAATTTTTATGCTTCTCTTAAAACGATCATTGCATTATCAATATCAGTTGTTCACAAAAGAAAAAAATATAACTGTAGAATAGACAAAGAATAGTTTAGTTAATTATTTGAATGGAAATGTAGCAAATAAGTGGGTTTTGTCAAATTGATTCAGACTGTTTATCGTTGTATCTCTTAGTTTAGCTACTTTACAATCACTTTTTGTTTTACAATAAACAAATAAAGATAGGTCTACATTGATTTACATTTGAATGGATTATAGCAAGCCTGAAGACAAAATTCTACGAGCACAGAAATTATAGCAAGCCTGAAGACAAAACTCTTAGAACACCGGATGTGTACAAGAAAGCACCTCTATGCAAAACATGCAGGGAGTTTTGTCTCTACATAATCTGGTAATGCAGCATTGAAATGTAGAAAATACTTTAGACATTCGTGATGATATGATAAAAAAAAATTCTTTATCAGTTTATTATCCACTAATGCATATCAGCAGCTTCGCATTTATTCGCTTTCAGTGAGGTTAACTTTTCAAAGTTCTTATCAGTCAGTCTTACCCTGCGTTCTTGTAAAACTTTTTTATTTCACTCTTGGCACGCTCGTAGGGCATGGTATCGAATGTAATGGAAAACAATTTTTTAAATGGATAACGACCACACGCTCAACGGACGCGCTGGCGTTGTCAAAACGCAAAACGCCTTTTCAAACGTGTAAATTTTCGCAGGTTTTGCAATTTGTACCATGAAGTAAGCATTTTGTAGACCAGTCTGAACCTGCGTAATTGCACAACTAAGTACATACACTGAAGTTATGAGAGAGTTGTTTAGAATTTTGCTGTAATAGTTGGGAACTCCCTTTGTTCAGCGTTGTTTACATATCCATTGCGTGGAACAAATGCATTTAAAATACAAAATACAAATACTTGTTGTAAAAAGCATTTAAATACAAATGCAAAAGACATAAAACTAAATGTATTTAAATGCGAATACAAAATGCAGTATTTTGTATTTCAAATACGTATTTGTATTTTAAATTACAAATACGTCGCAAGTCTGCAAATTGCAAAATTATTGTTGCTGTTAGGCGTATTTATCTTTGTGCCACCGGACAGCGTCAGACGTTAACTGTTGGACGTTCTGCACACTTTTCATTGCATTGACTGTTTCGTGCTCGGAGAAATCCGCGCCTGCTTAGAAGTTTCTGGTAATCCAATGTATCTTGCGATTTTTTGGAATTCTTGTCCACTGAATTTGCTGCTTGTTCGTAGCCACCAAGCAAAGATAAACATTGTAACGCTTCTTATTCAAGGACGCAACAACGTTACCAGAATGGGGGTTGAGTCCAGATCATGTGATTTACCCATTAGGCCTTTACCCATTCGGCCACGCTGCCGATTATATACTTTTGGTTAAAATAATTTTAGTTTTTATGAGAATACCAACTTTTTACATCGAGCTTGGATTTTTTGGTCACGTTTTTGAAAGTTTTTGGTAAAAATGAAAAAAAAACAAGATTAATGAAAAGTATTGTAATTTTTTAGAATATAAGCTCAGCGTACTTTTGTTTATGTGATGTGTTTTAGTATCCAATGTCCATTATAAATTGATGATATTATGTAATAATGTCCGGAGAATCTGATTTTTCAAATGTGACCTCTTCACCTCTTATAACATCACGAAATTTTACAATGAATAACATCAAAAATTTTCCAATATTTGAAAATTCTATTCAAGAAATTGCAATATCATTTGAGAATATTGGAGGGGCATTTATACCCGATCGATTTGTTCAAGTAGTGCCATTTTCCCAGATTGCACCGGTTCCCAAAACAGTACCACCAGTTCCCCAAATAAAAGATGAACATCGCCAAAACGATTTGATTGATGTTGTGCAATTTAATCAGGGCGTACATGATTCTACTCAAAAAATGCAGCTGTCAAATAGCATTGAAAACTTGACCACAGAACAAAATAGAATCTGCGGACTTCCTGGGTTTTGTAGCAAATCCGCCTACGACACCTGCTACAACACGACTCTGAGAAACTGCTCTGAATGTGGTTGGGCTGCATCATTAGCTTTCATCATTTTTGTTGTGTGTTTGGGTTTGACAATTTTCGTTGGAAACTCTTTGATACTTACGGTTGGATACAAGCGTCGCAAAAAAGGAAAAGAGAGTAAACTGGATATATGTAAAAACTCTTTGGCCTTGGCCGATATTCTGACTGGTAAGTCAACATCTGGTTATTTTTATGTAATATGAAAATCGAAACTTTTCAGTATAAAACAGAGCTTGGAATAAATAGAAGTCAAAATTTTTTTGCACTTTATAGAGCATGGTTCTGAGCTTTTTGTTCGTACAAACCCTCTAAAAATAATTTCGAGAAACCACGACCCTCGTTCTTCTTTTTATAAATTATCTGTAATATCCAGAATGTTATAGTATAATCAATCACTATAATCAAAAACAACGAGATTTTTGCGTTTGAAATCGATTACACAAATTATGACGACTGAAGTCGCCAAATCAGGAGCAAAAACTGCGCGATCTACAAAAACACTCGTCTCTCCAACACGTAGCTGAAGTTTCGTTCCAGATTCAACAACCTCTTTATGTTAACGTAAAATTTCTATGACTGTTTTGTTTTTAACTAACCGTTTTAAATGTATCAAATTATGCCGAGATACGAGGATGTCTGTCAAGGTTTTGTTAATGCAACTTTTCTGTTCTCAAAAATGCCAGCACCAAGTCGACTACTTTTTAACTTTTCACGATTATAGAGGGAATTTTTGATGACTAAATGTAGTTAAAAAATCTTCTAGAAATAAAACTTACCAATTTCGTTTATGTTTTCTTTAGCATTGTGATGAAAAGTTTGTTTTGGATACTTTATTGTTACTGCTTTTAGCTAAAACACAAATGTTGCATAGATTATTAAATCAGTACTGGCATTTTATTAAAACAAAATCTTATTAAATCGCAGTATTATTTCATTAAAACGAAAGATGGATAATAGTTTTTTTACGTGATCAATTACTAGATTTCAAAAATGGTTTGGTTTTGGCGCCGTTCTTTAATTGATAATTAAATTTAAACGCGCTGTATCCAAAGTTTTTTTGTTGTACCAAATTAAATTTAAAGCACGGACTTTGGTGAATCTTGTTTAAATTTGGCAATACCTCAAATTTTTTCGTATTATCTCCAGCAGAGATTCGACAAACGTCACATTGCTGTTTGAACAATGCGATGAAAGAAAGAGGCCTTATGCGAACTTGTAAATTCTCAACAACCTTTCTATATAGTCTTGCATACTCAGAAAGTTGCTCCACATGTACAAATTCGAAAAGCGGATTCCAGCCACAGCCTTGACATGGAGCACTTTTTTCTCCAAGTTGAGATTACGAGGAAGAATAAAAAATTGAGAATACCTCGCACAGTCTAAATTACAAAAAAAATAAAACGAGAAATGCAGAGCTATTTTTGAAGTTTTTAGAAGAATAATTTACAGTGCATTAACTACACTTACATGAAAACAGTGGCGGCAGGTCGATCCAGCAAAAAAACTTTTTATCAATTTAAAGAAAATATTTTTATCGAGATAAATAAAAGGTTAAATGCTAAAGTAATCTTTCTATAACGTTAAGAAGATGATCGACATTGGAAAATATACATCTGCGTTTACATGTAATATAGATTTATGTACTATATTAATTTTGGCAGCCTCACTGATCAGCTACTCCCTTGCCTCTACTGGCGTAGGAGCATGCGTTGCCGCCCCTGGCTTTCATTGAAAATGCCGCTCTAAGCAGTACTTAAACTGTAGGGGGTACGAGTCCCCCATCGTGAGTTAGCATCCCCCAATTTAGATCCAGCGTCCCCCCATCGAGATTTATCGCCACCCACCGAGATTTCAGCTTCCCCTCTGACGAGATTTCAGCGCTCTCCATTAAGAGGAAGCGTCTGCAAGATTAAGCAAAAAGGTGGCTCTCAGCACCAATAAATCCCAAATTCCGGCCGAATATAGTACCAAATTGCGGTGAAGACCTTTTGTTTTGGGTCTTCAGTTGAATTTGGGGACAAAACCCCTTCAAATTTTAGTGAAGACCTTTTTTTTTGATATTCAATCAATCGAATTCGGGACATCTGCTCTTAAGCAAAATGTTCACTAAATTTCAGCCGCATTCCGCTTGCTTTGGTCGAAGCTGCGAAAGCGTCCTCCCATGCAAAATTTTTCAGTTTAAGTACAGGCCCTGGGTAGACTGCAGCAAATTTTGAAATAGTATCACGTTCAAGCAATCTTTTTAATAAAATAATTGCAAAGAATGTACCGGGTCTCAGAAGCTTTATATTGCTTGAGAAACGGACAAAAATAAAAGACAAAATGGTGAACAAATGCATGAGAATAAAAGATCAATAGCCGCGTCAAAATTGAACTTTTCGAGCTTTCGCCGAAGCAAAATCGGCGATGATATTTTCTAAATTAAATTTTTGAACGTAGTCTCTTTCTATAGAGAGAATCGATAGAGCCGAGAGCCGATCAGCATTCATCGTCGAACGTAAATACGACTTCATCATTTTTAGCTTTGAGAAACTCCTCTCACAGCTCAGAATTGAAACACCAATGGTAAAATAAAGTTTCACATACAACCATGAATATGGTGTCGAATCAAGTAAGCATGATTTTGCTAACCACTGTAAAACATCAAACGCTGTTGCACAAGGATCAAACGTGGTTTCACTGCTTCTCACCAGCCTCTTCCATCTGTCAGTTTCCACAGCTAACTCAATGCTTACTCCATCGCTAAAATACAGAGGTGGAGTCCTCGAGGACGTCCTCGAGCACACATTTTGAAGTCCTTGGCCTCGAAGCCTCAAGTCCTCGAAAATTGCCCTGTCCTCGGCTCGAGGACAGCACTATTTTTGAACCATTGAAATTTCTTTGGAAAACGCTAGAAACCTTGCGGAAAATCTGCAAAGAACTTTTTTTTGGTTTCCTCAAGTAGAGATCGCCTGAAAAAATTTTTTGAAGACTTTTTTTTTTTTGGAGAACAATTGCGTCTGTGTCCTTGGTCCTTGGCCTCGAGAGGGTCTGTCCTTGGCGTTGGCCTCGAAATTTTTTTGTGTCCTTGGCCTTGGCCTCGAGCCTTGTGTCCTCGACTCCACCTCTGCTAAAATATAAAAATTCATCAATATCTCAGCTTTACTGCACCCGAGATCTGACTAAAGAAACTGCTGTGGGACTGCGGAGACAGAGAAAATGAATCGTTGGTTATACCTACAGATTTATGGCGTAATAAATGTTTGTATGAATTGAACAACAGATGAAGTACGGCACTGCCATCCAGCATCAAACAAAAAGCAACTCAAACTTTAAGTTTTTTTAATGTGTGTTAGCTGCCTCTTTGTATATCATTTTCTTGTTTTACTTTTTTTTATTTTTGCTTGCTGGTTGCAATGCGAAGCCTCATTTTGCGGCCCCCTTGCAGTCTGCCGCCCCTGGCTCAGAGCCAGAACCGCCAAGTGGCTGTTACGAAACTGCTTGCTTGTTCCAAGCATTTGCATATCGCTCCAACTGCGTCAATAAGATCTCCTAAAAATTTTTGAAGTTTTGAACATTTTATGGGGCTTTCATTAGGTCACTAACCAAATAAAGGAGGCAGAGCAGAGACCTGCCCATTACAAAAAAAAAGTTTTTGTTAAAGACATAGAATTAATTTTTGCTATCAATTTTTATGGCAGCATAAATAAATAGTGTGCCATAGTCCCATACCTACTTTTTGTTCTCAAGGTATCATAGCCTAGTCGGCTTCCACTGCTAGATAATTGAAATGCTGTATTTACCAAGAATTGAAAGCGTTTTCCAAGAATACAACATGCTCCATTGTATTTCATAAAATATAAACCTTGATTTTAACGTCTTTTTTTTTGTTTTTTGTACCATTGTCCAAATGATATGCTGGTATAGCCCAATCCCGCTCCATAAAATTCTATTGGACTTATCCTTAAGAAAAATATCAAGGCTTTCTGCTATTTAAAAAGTGTAGTTGATTCGTGCTATGAGCTCATTCCATAAAATGTTCAATTTTTTACGTTTTATGTTCAGTGACGAGTATCGTATATAGGATAAAATAGTCAGAGCTGGGCGTTTAAAAAACACATCGTAAAGCGCAAGCGCAAATTACGCAACCAAAATTTTTCTAGTGTAAAGCGCAAGCGCAAATTCCGCAACCAAAATTTTTTAAGGTTAAAGCGCAAGCGCAAATTCCGCAACCAAAATTTTTTAAGCTTAAAGCGCAAGTGCAAATTCCGCAACCAAAATTTTTAAGCTTAAAGCGCAAATGCGAATTTCGCAACCAAAATCTTAAAAGCTTAAAGAGCAATTGCAAATTCCGTAACGAAAATTCTAAACGTTTTAAAGCGCAAACACAAATTCCGCAACCAAAAATTGAAAATAGTACGCCTACAGCGCAACTACGATTTGATTGCTTGAGAAGCGCACACAAATTTTGGTATTTAATAAAGTTTTTGAGTGCAAATTTTTGCATAATCGAAGTTTCAAAAGCGCGCTTCAGGCGATGGTGTTAAGTATAAAAATATGAAAGTACAAACATTGTACCATCTTCAGCTAAGCTGCCCTGGAATAAACCAACTACATTGCGTTTAGCTTTTATAGCTAAAGGCGCATATCTAAGACCGAAGAAAGAATTATTTTTATTGCTGAACAAAACAATTAAACTCTAAAACAAAATAAAAATAAAAATAAACAGCAATAAAAATAAATAAACACCAAAACAAAAAAAGCTCCACTCACTCACATTCAGAAATAATGCGTTATTCATGAAGAAAAATTGACTTTTTTAAACACTTCATTCTTATGCAACAAAACAAACTTTTCAAAATTTTCTTTCGTCATAGACGATCGTTTCGATCGCAAAATATCAGAACCAATAGCAAATAATTTCTCGACGGTGGCCGAACTAGGAATAGCAGTGTTGAATCTTTTGAATTTTTGCAACCACGCATCTCTATTGTAGGCAGGAAAGCAATCTTTGGTGATTTTGTCGTTTGCTCTTCCGACCCTTTCATCTAATCTTTTTCCTATTGTAGAGGCCAAGTTTTCGGCTACTAATTACAGTACAAAAAACAAAAAGTATTTCGTACTTATTAAATGAGGTAGCTTAAACTAAATACAGGGTTCAAAATTAACGCCTGCCCGATTGCCCGAGGCAAGGTGAAATCGCTGCAGGCAAGTTAGTTTTCAGCTTAACTTCCCGGACGGCAAGTTAACAAAATACAGCGTATTAGACAACTTCAAACAAGATTAGTTAAAGACGCAATTTACTCGGTTTTGTTGCAATAAAGTAAAATTTGTACGTAGAGAAAGCTGTTTCTTGCTTTATTTTAGTATGCACTTCGTAACTATCACAATTAATGCATTGTCTAATAGTACGCACATTATTTATCGCAATTAACACGTCTTAATCGCACGCAGATTTTTCGATTCTTGGACGCGTTTTGCTACTGTTTGGCACAAAATGTCCGTTTTTTTTTCTAGAAAAGTTTTCCGGCGCTTGCCACGCTAACAGCTGTCTCAGATACCACAAGTATTACCCTACGCTGCATGAAGATAACGTCAAGAATTTTGCAATTTTTTTGTTATGATTATTTTGAAAATCTTTTAGCTTTCTAGCTGGTGTAGTTTCCAAAATATTCGCTAATAAAAATACGTTTGCAACAAACCACAACGGTAATTAATAATTATGATCGTTAAATATTAAATGAAATATTTACAATCAAAAAATCAATTTTTGCTGATGCATGATTGGAAAAGTTACTGTTTGCATCACATTATCTTAACGATCGCACACAAAAACTTGATTCTCGAAACTACGCGTATTTTGCAAATTCAGTGCTTTTTTCCAAGCTAACCTCAAAACTTAGAGTACTTTTTTTTTCGGGCAAGTTGAAATTTTCTTGGGCAAATAGACATTTGATAACATTTGCCCGACGGCCAAGTTGTCAAAAAAGTTAATTTCGATCCCTGATATGATTTTAATACATTTCTCTTTGTCTTTCAGCCGTATACAGCATATAGCAGGCCTGCCCAACCTTTTTTACTGGAACGCGCCACAATTGCGGGAGAAAAGTTATTGCGGGCCTCATGCATTTTTACCAAGAGTTTTTACCAAGAAATTCAGGCCTTTTTTTAGCCGCATTGATGGCTAAGACCAACGTTAGACCTTTTTATTTGCCAGAAAACGGTAAGCCTTTCCATAAGGAAATTAAGCGCACAAAAAGACCTCGCGGGCCACACAAAATAGCTTCGCGGGCCAAATGTGGCCCGCGGGCTACGGGTTGGGCAGCCTTGGAATATAGCCTATCTAAAGCACACGTACTACCACTAGGGATAGGCATTTCAGAATACTAGGCTATTTCAGAATTATTCCGAGTAGCTAGAACCAAATCCTAATCTGGCTTAAATTAACTTAATTTGCTGAAAAAGTGAACAACCAGTTAACCACCACCGATATTCAGAAAAAATTTGTTAAACGATTGGTTAATTAAAGCAGCGCTTTATTGCAATGCATGACATTGAGTGCTTTTAAATGTTCACCACTTAGTTGCATTCTGAATTCGCTCACAGTCAAGTCTGCACTGGAGAAGCACCTTTCGGAAGAAGCTGATGGTGCAGAAATGCAAAGGTTGCTTCAAATAGGGAAGTTGAAAATTTGTGGACCACCATTTCATGTATCCATTGTAAAAGGTTAAAAAGTTTGAGTTTTGGAGAGCCCCGTTTGGAAAAACGTTTTTTTGTATTTGCCCACCCTGAAAATTTCATGAGTCCAGCGTGAGTGGTTAAAAAGTTTGAATTTTGGAGGGTCCGTTTGGGACAAACCCCCATTGTGGCACCACCAATTTTTGTTACGCTTAGTTTATTTTTGATTTTTACCCATGTAAAAAACTAATTCATCTAGCTCCAACGGTTTAAAATTTCGAAATTTTGGAGAACCCGGTTGAGGGGGATCTCCCAACTCAAGAGTTGTAAACGGGCCAATTAGTTCAGGCCCGAACCCGAAAATATAAGCCCGAACCCGAAAGCTATTTTGAAGCCCAAATCATGCCCGAAAAAGCCCGAAAGTTAGGTTAGGTCTGAAAAATCTAGCAATTTTGCAAGGTTATTTTAATTATATTTTTGTGCACTTAAGACAAAAAGTACGTTTCAGGCCCGAAAATTTTGTCAACTTTAGGCCCGAACCCGACCCGAAAAGCCCGGCTCGACTTACAACTCTGTCCCAACTGGCACCCTTGATTTCTGTCACACACAAGTCCTCCTTGATATATTAAATCGCTCAAACTTCAAAAACAGCACGTTTAGCGGTTTAAAAGCTGATAGCGCGGAAGAAAACAAGAAAAAAAAGTAGATAACGCAGATGAAAATAAAACAAGAAAAAAAAATCTTTCTATCAGCAATCAGCTTGTATCAACTATCTCGTGATCATGCTTTAAATCTGTAAAATCAAAATTTATTTATTTTTTGACAGGGACATGCAGATCAACATTTAAAAATTATTTTGTGATTGCACATCTTGGAAAAAAATTCACAATTAAAGCGCAACAAATATTAGATTTACCGATTCGCAAACGCAAATTGCGCAAGCGCTGAAAAAAAGGCATAGAGCGCAACGCAAATTGCACAAGCGCTGAAAAAAAAGGCATAGAGCGCAACGCAAATTGCGCAAGAGCGGAAAAAAAGGCATAGTGCGCAACGCAAATTGCGCAACTTGCGCAATTTGCGCAACTTGCGAAACTTGCGAACTATTTTGCGCAACGCCCACCTCTGAAAATAGTATTATAATGTCTGGAGAATATGATTTTTCAAATGTGACCTCTTTGCTTGTTTTTAAAGCAATATCAATAAATATTTCAATAAATGACGTCACAATCATTCCAGAATTTATAACTGCTCAAACGATCACAATCCCAACTATATATGAGAATCTAGGTGGGGCATTTATACCGGATCAATATATTCCCCAAAGAGGTCCAGTTCCTCAAACAAAAGTTGAACATCGCCAGAACGACTCAATTGATGGTGTAAACGATTCTTCACAAAAATGCTGCAAAACAGCATGAATAACTTGACGACAGATCAAACTAGAATCTGCGGACTTCCTGGGTTCTGTAGCCAAACTGCATTTGACGCTTGCTACAACACGACTCTAAAAAAATGCTCTGAATGTAGTCGGGCAGCATCATTAGCTTTCATCATTTTTGCCGTGTGTTTGGGTTTGGCAATTTTCGTTGGAAACTCTTTGATGCTTACAGTTGGATACAAGCGTCACAAAAAAGGAAAAGAGAGTAAATTGGATGTATGCAGAAGTTCTTTGGCCTTCGCCGATATTTTGACCGGTTAGTGTAAGCACGAACGGACCACTACGCAAAAATACAAACTTTGCCGTTTAAAACAGAGCCAAAAATAAATTAATAGAATTCAAAAATACTTTTGCACATAGGTGGGCAAGTTAATGAAAAACGTTAGCTTCGTTAACCGCTAGTCCGCTAACAAACTTCACACCTCTGTTAACGTTAATCCGTTATTTTCAGCTTTAATTAACGGAAGTTAATAAAGTCCGCTAATTCGGTAATATTTTGCGAGTACGTAATTTACATATCTTTTTATTCACTCGCTTCTAGAACACGGATTGACGTTGTTGAGGTGAATGTAAGGATCAAATATCTATTGCTATGGTGGACTTTTTGTGTTTTGGAAGTTATATTTTAAAGTCTAATCTAACTTCAAGATAAAAATAGCTTTAAATGCACTAACGAAGCTGCAATTAGAAAATCTTTGGAAATTGCGAACAGCGATAATTAAAAGACCTATGAGGCTGCAGCTTAGTATTAGCCACAAAAAAGAGGTTCTTTCTTCGCTTTCTTCTATAAAACTCGTGATAATGCGCAACAAGTGTTATCAATGCAAATTGGTTTGTACCGGTACGACGAATGAACGGTGCAAGGTCTGCAAGATATTAACGATAAAAACCTTAACGGAAGTTAACAGACCTTAACGGAAGTTAGAAGACCGTAGTTAACATGAAAAAGCTTTCTAACGGATTAACAACTTAAAGAAAAAGTTAGCTTCGTTATTAACGGATTAACGATTAACAGACTTGTGCCCACCTATGCTTTTGCATGTTTGGAAAAAGTAAGTACTTTGTTCCAGCTGGTCCAACAGAAACATTCTACAAGCATAATGCAACGGTCATTGACGTCTGCGCAACATTGGCAATTCTAGTTGGCAACACAAACATTAATCATCGTTTATTATCATCATAAACCTATTGCTGATGAGTACAGTTTTAGTTTCGATTTATGTTTTACTTCATAGTAAGTGACTTTTCACTGCAATATTTTAAATAAAAAAAATAAAATAAATGAGGAGCAGTTTTAGAGATAGTAAGGATTTGAGTTTCGTCAGAATTATTAGAAAAAAATGGATAAAAATTTCCGGTAACATTTTATCTTTCATTTTATCGTCACATGACCAATATAACATTACATTGTACAGCAGACAAAAAGTAATTAGGCCCTGTAAGCTGGAGCCGCCGAGGAATGTGAAATCTTCAAATCAAACTCCTCACGCTTGTCGAATGAACAAGATCGTCGCTCATTATAGGAAAACATTTTTCGGAGATGCATCGTCGATTATGAAATTATTATCGTAAAAATATGATGGATTTAGGTTAATTTGTAATTAAGAAGAAATTATTTGATATTTGTATTCTTCAATATAGTCATTTCGTCAAATAGTCATTGTAATTGTAATTACATTTTATTCACTAACTTGCCTTGGTCAAGAGACAACGAAGGAACTTTTCGGTCTTCGAGTCAAGCTGCCACCTACCCACCTGTCTACCACACACAGTGGAGGCTTCACTCTGTCCTTTAAATTGCTGAACGTCAAGCAGGGAAGCTGTGAATACCAATTTTTATAGTCTTTGGTTTGAGAATGAATCTAATAATTTTGATCCTTGACATTTAAGCAATTTTTGCAGCAATTTCTCAAAATTTAAAAATGGAAAGTTTGTTTGATGTTCTTTCCATCATAACCGGTGCCAAATTCCAGGAAATTTGCTGTCAAAAATTGTGTACACTTCGGAGTATAGTTTGAAGCCTGAAGTAAAGTAACTGTAAAGAATGGAAAATCTCTGGAAAGATTGAGTAAAAAAAAACTGAGATAACCCACATATTATTATCTAACAGCGACACTCCTTTATGTGTAAATTTTCAGGCATTCAACTGCTGGTGATTGTTGTTTACAACTACAATTGGTCAATGCGACTAACTGTCAAGGAACTCGACTCTGCCCAGCTGGCCACTCGAAACTCAGTGGAGGCATTTTTTGGTTCGTTTTTGTACCTACTGGGCTACACATCTTCAATTTATCATTTGCTCTTTATCGGGATGCAGCGAATTTATGCCATCAGAAAACCACTTCTTTATCGACAACAAACTAAAGCAACCGTGTATTACTGGCTTTTGTTAGTTTGGATGTTTTCCCTCACAACAGCATCAATTACAGGTGAAACTTATTTAAATTTTAACAAGTCCGAGTTCAAATTTGAGTTCTCTTATTTAATTTTTTCGAGTTTAAGTTCGGCAAAAATATTAAGTTTTTCGAATTCAAGAGTGGGCGAGCAAAAGCACTTGGTCAACTTTTCGGGTTACAGTAATTGCTCTCTTTTTGCATGCATGTTGTTTTTTTAGGTCGCCGCAGCATAAACAATTTACTTGGCACGATCAACAAAAAATATTTTTGTCCGAAAATTTTTCAATCTTTAACTTTCATTTTAATGAAGTCGAACTCAAATAGTTTTCATCAGGCTCAAGTTCGAGTTCAGAAAAAAATATTTTTTCGAGTTTGGCAAAACAACTACGATTTTTCGAGTTCCAGTTCAAATTCGAGTTCGCTGCCCTGGTTACGATTTTCATGGTTTGAGTTTATTATTTTAATCGAAAGCTTAAAATTACAGACTGATTTATCTTGCACGTTAATTATTTAAATAAAATTATTTAAACTATTTAATTTTGATTGGTCATTCTATCCAGTTGTTAGTCTCTAACGTGGGAGATAAGCAGTTCAGTTATCAGGTAATTTAAATTGAACACAATGTTGTCAAAGGTCCGCCAACGCTGCGAAGTAGAAACAGTAACGGGAAGATACTGGTTTAGCCGACTAGTTACACGCTTTGGCGTATTCAGCGAGCAAGAAAGATTTATTTTTTTAAAACCATCAAATTTACTAAATCATTTAGTGGCTTAAAAAAATTCGCATAATAAATTGTTTTAATTAATACTTAGGCCTTCTGGTCTATACTGTACGTAAAATTGTTGGCGTACAAGCGCATTATCTTTAGTTAGGCAACTGACAGTTTCTTCGCTCGTGCGGTCCATTGGGCACACAAAATTTTTGTTTAATATGGACTAAAAATAATCTTTTACGCTCACAATTTTACGCCAGTGTGGATAAAGCCTTACAGCGTTTATAGCGTTTTTTTTTCTAGCTTGGTTTCCAGCTTTTACCACGAACAGCTATACGACGTCAGTGTTTTTGTACCTGCCGACAGCTCAGGTGATATCAGTCGACCAAGATCTCACCGTCTTAATTGCTCTGTTCACCATTTTCTACGTTTTGCCTTACTTTCTGATGGTAAGTTCACGCTAAAGATTTTAGAATCAAGTTTTACGAAAACAAAAGCAGATTACCACCAGCACTTTCAAGATTTCGTCACTAAATTCTAGACTCCAATCATAATTCATCAAAAGCATTTTCATTATTATTTTAGTAGTAGTTGGTAACTGTAATTGTAATGCTTGTTTGTTCTCCAAGTTCACTGACGCAGGAGACAGCAAAAAGACTCATTCGGCCTTTAAATCAAGCTGCCATAGAGTTGCAAAAAGGCCGACAAGTACAGGCCCTAACCCGAAAACATAACCAAACCCGAAAAGTGATTTGAGGCCAAAACCATAGGCTCAAAAAAGCCCTAAACTTAAGTTATGTCTGAAAAATATGCACGGTTATTGCTCGTATGCCGTTGAAATTAAGCAATTTATTGCTGATAAATTATGACGCAATCATAATAATTGTGTAATAATAATCGTTTGATGTTTACGCTAAGTTGTTACTCAGAGTTTGACAGTTATTTGAATTATGTTTTTGTCGCACCGAAAAGCCTAAAACACTAGGCATGTACAATTGTACATATTTCAAGCCCGAATTAAGCCTGACAATTTGCCAATCTCAAGCCCAAACCCGACTCAAAAAGCCCGGGCCGACTTACAACTCTGAGCTGCCACCTGCCCACCTGTCTATCAAGCACGATGGATTGAAACATAGGCGTAGCCAGGATTTTTGATTGAGGAGGGTCCAAACCACAAATCACATGCAATGACGTCATAAGAAATTCTTGAAAGAAGAACGTTTTGTGGGACAAAGTTATTGTAGATCGGAAGATTAGAAGCCGTGGCTGTTTGTTGGCGAGTAACAGTGTGACTCAAGCATATCATAGACTGGGGCTTGTGGGCAAAGCCCCCATGCGCTTGAGGCTATGGGATTCTGAAAGCAAAATCCCCAGCCGCTGGACGATTTTTTGTAAAGAACTAGATGTAACATTTGAAAGCCAATTGAAAAAATTGAATTGTTCAATTCTCTTTTTACTTGCAATTTAAGTCCAAAACACGTTTAAAATCGTGCATTTTGGTGTTAAATTTTGTTAGCGATTTGTCCCAAGTAAGGCAAAAGTGAGGTACATTGCCTCCTGCAATATTTTAGCAGTAAATAATAATCCACAGCAAGATTTTTCTTCCGGATTTTTGTTTTGTCATAAAAATAAACAGTTATAGGAGTACAGGAATGACCAGGGGGCCCAGGCCCCCTCAATTCAAATTCAATAATTCGTTCAATGAGCATTTCCCTAGCTAACTTTTTTTTTCAAAAGTATTTTGTCGCCTGGCTATTGATAAGCACAGAGCTTCCCCTAACCCACATTTGATGGGCGATTTCGGACGCTCATTTTCTGCATTTTTTGCCAGCTGTTCAAATTAACAGGGTGAAATGGAACAGCCTGCAGCTAGGGGACGCTCATTTTCTGCATGTGATGCAGGCTGTTCTAACCAATAGGGTGTTGTCGCATAAAAACTGACAAAGTGGAGGTAGATTGTTATTTAAAAATGGTACAATACAGTAGATGATTACGCTTACTAACCATGTTGTTGCCCGGGCCGGATTTACATTGCGCGGGACCCTTGGCACTTCGGAGATGTTCGCTACATCTTCGTGCCAAATATTGATGAAGACCAAAGAAATTCTCACCATCTGAGGGCGAGACCTCTGGCACTGTGCCATAGTATGGTAAATCCGGTCTTAGTTTTTGCATTACGTTCATAAAAAGTTTAGATGAAGGACTGAGATGCCAACTTTTAGGACAAAAACCCTCTCGATTTCTCCCGGGTTATACATTTTAAATTGGTTTGCAAAATTTGAATTGATGGGGGTGCGGGCCCCTGGTCGTCAATAATATTGTTAATTACTGTTGTACGCGAAAAATGCTAAAAAAAACTAAAACTAGAGAAACAATAGGCTTTTTAGTCACATTTTTATCATTGGTGGCATTTCAATTGGGGGGCCGGTTCCGCCTGGCTACGACTATGAATTGAAAACTAAAGGTGAAATTGCAGTCACTTATAAGATCAAGCTTTTCAGACTGCTATAGTCGTAGCTAGTGGGGTTTACTTTGGAATCACTCAATCAAGAAGAACGAAACCTTTGACAAATCAACACAAATCAAGCAAAAGCTTGAACAAGCAAAGAAAACTTTCGGTTTTGGCTACTGTGCTTATTATGCAATTTGGATTTACCGTGTCTCTGGGTAAGTATTTTACTTTTAGTAGGCCCAAATGTGCTGTAGGTTCCAATCCCAAATGCTGGAATTTTGGCTCGTTTGACATTGTCAATAACATATTTCATTTTTTAGTTTTGAAAAACTTAATCTCTTTTGGGCTGTTGCCAGTTTTGGGCGTAAGTCAAAGTGGGCGAACTGCGCAAGAACGCAACTGACCGTTCGGCGTTTGACTTTAGGAATCCCAAACAACATATGCTTATGAACAATTTTGAGTTCAATGTTTATTCTTGTTATTCAATCACAAAAATCGTCCACTTTTCCAAGTTTTCTTTGATTCCAGCCCTGCTGAAAACATCTCATGGTAACGGAATTCGAAATCACAAGTCAAGATTGAACTGAAGAATGCCATAGACTAGTAGTTTCCCCTTCAAATGGCGAAATAACACAAGCAAAAACCGATGGAGCTTGTTTAGTTTTGCAGGATTTTAATGCATAGTAATATTATTATATTTTTTTCAGTACCAGTGGCGATTGTTGTCATTTTATTTTACGCTGGAATTCTGGATTGCCTCAGCCTACCAGCTCCGTATTTGGTCTGCATCTATATCAGCATGGCAAACAGGTATTAGTTTATTAATTGTCATACAGATAATTGTTAATACCAAAAAGTGTAGGAATCAACCTGAGATGGAATCGAACCCACAATGTATTTATTAGAGCTAAATCAGCGTTTAAATTTCAAACATACCGTGAATTTATTGGCAAAATAAGACTTGATGTCATTGCTACTTTTTTTCAGTTTCATCAACGTTATCATTTACAACGTGAGAGACAAAAGTTTCCGGGCCTCCGTTAAAGAACTTTTTCTTCAATGCACTTCTTGCCGGCAACTACGAGAAATTTCACAAGAAGCAATGGCTAAGTTCCATTCAAATTCAAATCATGAAACAATTGAAAATGATTTGCCTATGTCTGCTCTTTCAACCTCCAAACAAACTCAAGAAACAACAAAGATTGGAGAGAGAAAAAAACACAGAAATGAACGATTGGAAAAAAAAAATTTCATTTTCATTTAGAGTTTAATAGGGTGAAGATGAAATCAAAAGCAAAACAAGGCTAAGTGTTCAATACAGCTTTTTATTTTGATGTACATAAAAAATTTTACAATATTACTATAAACATTACTTTGTGTTTCAAATAATTCTATGGCAATGTTAGTATCGAATTTAATGATGCTGTAATAATAAAAACGACCAAAACGTAACAAAAATTGAATTTTCAAAGTCTGAATTGCATATACAAGACATGACATATATATGACAGCATAGAATAGAAAAGTAAATACAAAAGTTTTAAGCGAGTATGAGACAGAGCACCCACCGCTGGAAGCTAATGCCATTATAGGTTCTGAGGGTGAAGCAAAGGTTATATCTTTCAACCGATGAACTGGTTTTCAAAGTTGGAGAAAAAATAATCAATTTTGACGTACCTGCTTTGTGCTCAATATTTTGAAGGAAGCATTGAATCGTGCATTAATTCTGCTACAAAAAGTCAAATCTTAAATAATATCTTGAGTCAAGTAAAATATATTTGAAAAGTTAGATGAAAGTTTCATTCATGTTTTGGATTCTTGTTTTGTATTGAGTTTAATTGTTTTATTGATTTCGATTTGATTGATCCATATTCACTCTTCACAAAGGAGTGGCGGTAGCGCTTTTTCTTTTGGACGACTTGTCTTCATCCGCTTCGGAGTTGACCTTATACCAAGCTTTCTGACTGATGTTTAGTTTCTTCTCACGTAAATTTGCTGCTAGTTCGACGCAACCAAGCAGAGATAATCATCGTAAAGCGTCTTATCCAAAGACGCAAAATCGTGACCAGGGTGCGGGTTGAACCGAGATCATGCGATCAGAATCATTGTAAAAACGACGTCTTTATCCTTTTGGACACTCTGCCAACTAAATTTAGATTATAATAAAAGTAATTTTTGCTGCACAGAATTTTTTAAATTTGGCTTGGATTTTTTTGATTTCACAGTACATATAAGACTATTAAAACATAAATCGCTGCTCCTTCTTTCTTCATTCGCTATAAAACTCTAGGAAAAAAGGAATTGTACTGTAGTTTTTTTCCTATTCACAAAGTTGTCACGTTTAGATGAGAGAAAAGGGACGTTTCGGTCTTCGAGTCTTATACCACAAGCAGTGGAGAATTCACGCTGTCACTGTTAATGCTGAACGTCAAACAAGGAAGCTGCTGTAAAGACAAGTTTTATAGTTTCTGCTTTAACTTGACCTTAAATCAAACCCGTGTTTACCGTTTCAAAAGCAGACGCTCTATCTCCTCGAACACTGATTCAAAGCGATTTGTTAGAAACAAGGTATGAGAATTATAACCAGCATTTCATTGGCTCCATAGTACTCCAATCATCATTCTGTGTAATGTAGAAGACAAATCCACAGTAAAGCTATTTCAAAATTATCATCATATGACGGTGATTACGATATGATCAAAAAGTGGAGGCAAAAACCAAGACTTAGGTAAAAAAAGAGGTGACAAAAACCAACGTCTATCAATATTATGCAACCCAGAACAAACAAACAATACGGTTCATCAGCATCCATTAGTAGCAAAACTGACAACTTATCTGGTAAATGTTACTAGCTAAATGGCCTATTTTTGTTTTTTTTTTGTCGCAACTTTTTCACTATAGTTACCGAATAACTGTTAAGTTTTAGACAACAATAAACCAGGCCCGGCGCCACGGGGGAGGGCATTCCGGGGCCTTGCCTCCCCAAATGACTGCTTGTACCCCTCAAACGAAAATTGTACCCCCCCCAAGCGAGGACTATGCCCCGAAGAAATGAACAGGCTCGGGGCTACTGGAGTGCAAATCGAGGCCTAAGACTCCCAAAGGCCTAAGACTACCGATCAGTGGTCGAGTGGATAGAGCGTCTGCTACTGAAGCGGTAGAATCGGGCTGATTCCCGGTCGGGTCAAACCAAAGACTATAAAAGTTCGTATTCACAGCTTCTCTGCTTGACGTTAAGCAATTAATGGGACAGTGTGAAGCCTCCGCCGTGTGTGGTAGACAGGTGGGCAGGTGGCAGCTTGACTCACAGACCGAAAGGTCGCTTTGCTGTCTCCTGGCCAAGGCAAGTGGGTGAAAAAAATGTAATCACAAATCACAATATTGGTGTTAACCGCCGTAGAATTCGCGAGCAAGAACTGCTGTTTCGTAATTTTTGTGGACTAACACCGAATTTCATAAAAATTTTGGAACGAAGACCTTTTTTTTTCTTTTGGTCTTCACCTTTTTCGTTTGATCCACACTCGAATAAACTTTTCGTGCCGCCGTGCCCTTCTCGAATTCACATAAATAAACTTCTCGTGCCCACCCAAAATTTATTTCTACCCCCCTACTCACGCTATCCTTGCGCCCGGCCTGCAATAAACGCAGATGTTTTGGTTGCTATTTAACAAAACAGAAATTTATGCTTTAATGCTACGATGAAAGTTGATTTTCTATTCAATTTGCGCAAGAATTACATTTAAATAATCAATCGATGATAAATCACGCTTAAAAAAATGCAAAGACTCTTTTAAAGCCCCATAAAACTACTTTCACAACGGTGAGCAAAGAGATTGCCTTAGGATTTGGTATTTTGGGTTCGATTTTTAGTTTAGATTTGGAATATAACTAAAGCAGCTAAATATGCATGAGAGCAAAGCCAAATTAAATGAAACATAATCAACGTTTCGGTGCTGTGTTAACCATCGTCAATTTCATTTTAATAAAATGATTTCAAAAAATCAAAACATTTTTTTGAAATCTTTTCAACTTCCTTTTTATGTTTGAGATCGAAACATATCTTAAATTTTTAAGCGTTTCTTTGCTCCTATTGAAACCTATTCAACCAATTCATTTGTAAATACCTAACTTGTAAGAATAGCTAAAAAAGTTAAAAAAAAGCAACTTTTTCCTACTTTTTAACAATGTACAAAGCACTAAAAACTCGTACGGAATATTGCAACACAACTCAGAAGCACCACTCCATTGATCATGTTACTAGTCTATTTATTCTTTTCAACTAGGCTAACTTCACACTTATTCGAACGTTTTCGGCGTTTTACAGAGCGCCCTCATCACGTAACTAAAAATACGGTGAAATTAATAATTAATATTACTTTCAAATAACGTAGTAAAAAGTCTTTTTGCCAACGTACAATAATAATTTGGACAAGCAACTGCATCTGCCTAAACTGTCATTTTACATTTCGGCAATATTCAAAATCGGCAATTGATGAAAATACAGTTATGACGTTAAATACAAAATGGTGCCTTCAAAAACTATCAATAGTTATTATAATAGGCTATCACAGTAAAAATCGCTGCATACTTTCAAAAAAATTACTACACACTCAATCAAAAGGAGGCCCATTTACATACACCTGCTTAATAATAGTTGGATCAGCTTTTTGATTAGGAGTGCTTTATGTATTTTCGCGTCATTAAATACTCTGCAGATTAAACAAACTACTACAGCATCACCAGCTGCTATAACGCAAATTTTTTTTAACTTTTCAATTAAACTGCCTCGAGCAAACAGCTGTTATTTACGCAGTTAAAAAGATGCTGCAGTGTAGGAATTAACGAACGTCGTGCAAAAACGTCGAATAATTCAACAGAGGTGGAGTCGAGGAAACAAGGCACGAGGCCAAGGCCAAGACCAAGGTCACAAAAAAATTCCGAGGCCAAGGCCAAGGACAGACACTCTCGAGGCCAAGGCCAAGGACCAAGGACACAGGCGCAAGTGTTCTCCCCCCAAAAAAAGGTCTTCAAAAATTTTTTCAGGCGATCTCAAAAACAAAAAGGGCTTCAAACAAAATTTTCAGGCGATAAAGGTCTTCAAAATTTTTTTTTCAGGCGATCTTCACTTGAGGAAACCAAAAAAAAGATCTTCTCAAATTTTCCGCGCGGTTTCTGGCGTTTTCCAACAAACTTTCAACGGTTCAAAAAATAGTGTTGTCCTCGAGCCGAGGACAGGGCAATTTTCGAGGACTTGAGGCTTCGAGGCCAAGAATTTCAAAATGTGTCGTCGAGGCCAAGGACGTCCTCGACGACTCCACCTCTGTTATTCAATACTTC
The DNA here is from genome assembly GCA_963965965.1 of Trididemnum nubilum. Taxonomy (NCBI): domain Eukaryota; kingdom Metazoa; phylum Chordata; class Ascidiacea; order Aplousobranchia; family Didemnidae; genus Trididemnum; species Trididemnum nubilum. The sequence goes on along the minus strand of OZ014489.1, from coordinate 7,012,392 downwards.
ATTTTTTAATTAGTGTCAAAAATGGATTGTGATCATGATTGTGAACAAAATTGCTTAAAGAGATACTGCTCGAAATCGGTTCTATTGAAGAATTGAGAACTACTAGAGATAATAAACAAGTGTCCTAAACCTTTTTCCACATTTCCCCTTATTCACAAAGTACGTTTTGATTCATTTGACTTCGTATAATTTAGCAATTTTGTGTCATTTCGCAATTCAACCCCGCATTTCGCAATTTTGTGTCATCACAAAAGACTTACTGCAAATCAATCCTGGTAGCCAAGGCATCACAGGTTGCAGTAGCAGTAGCTAAAATTTCAGATTTGGTTGTAGGCTACCAACTGCTACCAGTAGGTAATCGCGTTTCTTTATCCTGCAAGAAATTTTGCAAAATTTTGCCTTTTGGGATGTCACAAAATTGCAGATATCCAAGGCTGCCAATAGTACTGAGTCAAACAGATTGAACTGTATTTTCACAAATAGAGGAAATTGTGGACAGAGATTTGGGGCATCTCTTTGCTACCTCAAGTTGTTCCCATTTCGTCAATAGAACCGATTTCGAGCTATATCTCTGTAAGGAAAATATCTCGCTTTGACGTCACATAGATTAGTAATATGTCAACCTTGACTTGTTACGTCTAATTTTTTCGCTTTTATTTAGTTTTACAACAAACAGCAGGAACTTCGTATTTTTTTGAAAATGATACAGTGGCATTATTGCGTTTCTTATTTTACCATTTGCATTAAAGCAACTTACTATTAAAATTATCAGGTAGCAGCGAGGCCAAGCGGAAACTTCTTTTTGACGACGTCCTGATCGCATGATCTGGGTTCAACCTGCACCCAGCAGGTCACGCTAATGCGTGCTTGGATAAGGCGCTTTACGATCATTTTCTCTGCTTGTGGCTCCGAAAAGGCTGCAAATTCAGTGAACAAAATTTCGAAGAACTCCATAGAAATATTGGATCACGGGAAAGTATAGTAAGGTACTGATTCCTCCAAGCACGAAGAATAGTCCGTAGTCATCGCAATGAAAGAAAAGAGTTCGCTTCGTGCAATAGCTATACCGTCTGACTGGAAGATAAATATGCACAACTTCAATAGGAAATTATTCGCAATGAAATTTCAAACTGCTTTTGATTTTTTTTACGTTTTTTTAGTTGTTTTAGTTTAGTGCTTATAATCTCAAACACGATTGCTGTTTTTTTTTTGGAAAGCTGTCTTAAGGTTTCGTGTTATTTTTCAAAATCATTTTGTCTAAGGAAGAAGAAAAACCAGCAACCCCCTAGCTTTCGGCAGGAAAGTTTGAAAATGATTACTAAAATGCAACGATACAGTAACCATGCAAACATTAAAGTTATTCATTGTACTTCTTACGTTGAATAGATTGTTACTTATTTATGGTATCGATGTTGCAAAGGATTGTTACTCAAAAAAACTTTATTTTTTCGTTAAATTGTACGTTTGTGAAAAAATCTTAGCTGCTAATAATTTACATGAATGAGAAAGTATAGTTAACCCTATACATACTGGGCTATTTTTACACCCTATTTGTACCGGGGGGGGGGGAAATTTGCCCCCCTATCTAAAAACCGATTGGTAAGTGATAGAATCGAGATTTTTTGGTTATTGAAGCTATTTTTTGTTAAATTTTTAAAAATAAATTTTTTGAGGTTGTGACGTCACGAAAACGATGATGACGTCATCAAAACCAGTAAATCCTTAAAACAGAATGCAAAATTGCCTAAATGTTGCAAAATGTTAGTTTTAGTTTGGACTTTTGTTATTTCAAAAACATCTCTGGTAAAGTTACCGCAAATGATGACATCATCATGCATGATGACGTCACATGCATGATGACATCATCGTTAATATATTGTGTTGATTATTCTTTGTAATTTTTTGTGACTGAAATATAGTATATTTCACAAAATTATAGAATACTGCAGTATAATTTTCATTTTGTCATTCAGCAGCTGATGAAAATGAATATTTTTTTTATGCAAACGCAGTTTATTTCAAGAAACAGCAGAAATAGCAATATTTTTGAATTATGACGTCATCAATGATGTAATGATGATGCAATGAAATTATCAGTATATAAAATATTTTATTCCAGCTGAAGATTAGCATTGACAATGAATACACAGTACAATGAAGAGAATATGCGCACTGATAAGCATGAATTGTGCTCAAAACTGCATAAAACTCCTTAGGTTCCTCTGACAAAGGCAAAAATGACGTCACTTCCGGTTGCCCGGCTAACCCCAAACTTTCTGAAAATGTGTGTTATTAAATTTGATTCAAAGTCAGGGTGCATCAAAGCAAAACTTTGCTTTCGTTTAGGAGCTATATTAAAATAACTGAGAGGGGGGCAAATTTGCCCCCCCCCCCCGGTACAAATAGGGTTAAGCCGCTTTTACCGAACGTCCGTATTTATGCATATGCGCATGAAAAACACATATCCGTAAATACGGATACGCGTATTTACGCAGGGTAATTTACTGGTGTGCAAGCTAGCGTATCTCAAAAGCATGAAATAAATGGCTTAATTGTGAGTTTGATATTACCTTTTATTTAATTGTTAAAATGTCGCTGATAACATCTCAATAGGAAAGTCACATCATCAATTTTAGTCGACAGTCACACGAGGGCATGAATGGCATTATGTAGGTATTACAATTTATTAAACAAAAAATTGTGGCAGACGAATGTGTGGTATAATTAAGAATATATTATTATTTTCGAAATTTTCCATGATAAATTTATAAATTTTATTTTGTTTTCATCTTAAGACCAAAAAATAAAATGGCAGTTGGATAGAATGATACTTCTTTTTTGGATCTATCCCCAGGCCCAGAATGAATGTTTTTCACTAGCCCTGGTTAAGTTTAAACACCATTACTCGCAGTCTTGCGTGGTAACAGCCGCACTTACCATCCATGCCATCAACTTCCATTTCCATGCTGATGCTTTCCCAAACGTTCTGTAACCGTTGTGCGTCCCTGTGTTTATCGCTTTTGACATTGTAACTGAAAACATGTGGCCGGACCACGTCGACCAACTTTTTTGTTGTTTGCTCACTCGAGAGCTGAATCTTGCTGGGATTCTATTATTTATCGTGTGTATAACAGTAAAAAATAAAAATAAATTATAAGCTTAGAAAATACTTTATTTTGCATTAAAAAAATAGGGTACTTGGTGACTTCAGTAAATTGTAGGACAGTTAACTGATAGCGCTGTAGGCTTACTTGAGAACTTGCCATATCATATTTTCAAAACAGCAAGTTTTGTTACAGTTGTACACATAGCATACCGGTACAACTGTAATCAAGGCCTACGAAAGCGGGTTTAGAAAGCGCATCGACCCGGGTCTAGGGGCGGCGGAAGATCTTACCTGTATCAGTTTACGCACTCAATTAGTGGTAGTGATACTTATGGCGTGATCTTAATCATAGCGCTCATTTCCAGTGGAACACAATTTTCGGTCCCCGTAAAGGCACTCCTTTACAAAATTTTTCTGTGAGGCCTTGGCTGTAATGACTCAAGCCATGGTCTCCAGCGGCTCGGTGCTCCGCCCTCAAGCCTCCGTAAGTAAACACTTTAGTTACGTTAATTTGCTCAACAGCCTTGCTCAATTGGGACAGTTTTCATACAAGAAAATTTTGCTTTGGATTTAAGCTTTTTTAACAACCCCGTCGCACGCCTGACGCCTGAGCACGCCGCTAGCCTGTCGGGAGCTTCAAAGCTGTAGTGTAACGTTACATGTTATAAAAGCTTAGCATAAATCTTTAACCGAATTCGCAGCCTGTAGTCCTCTACAATAATGCCTATAGGTATACTCAGCACTTAAATTGTAGGGGAGACGCGTCCCCCTCCGAGATTTGAGCGCTGGATGATCAGACAAAAAAGGGCCTGTCAGCACGAATAAATCCCACAAATTCCGGCCAAATATAGTCCCAAATTGCAATGAAGACCTTTTTTTTTCAAAGTATTCACTCGATTTCGAGAACAGAATTACATAATTTCCACTAAAGTACTTTCGCATTCCGAATGCGTTTGGTCAAGGCTGCAAAAGCGTCTCCCCAAGCAAAATTTTACAGGTTAAGTGCTGGGTTAAGTAGCGGTAGCCTACACTGTACGAAACACGCACTGCCTTCCAGTTTACAACTCAAATCAAGTTAACAATAATTTTTGCTAATATAACTTTTGTGATTTTTGCATTATTCTTCGTGATTTACTATAGTTTTTATGATTTTGTAGCAGCTCGGTCGATTGCTTGCCGTTGCATCATCCGTAATTGCCTTTTTATGACGTCACAGTAATTCATTCACCGTGCATTTGTTGTTGCGTGTTGCAATTCAGTTGACTTAAAACCGCTATGTAGAAAGCACGGCTAATTTTGCAGTTCAGTTGGCTTCGATTTATAGTAAAAATGTAAAACGCATTGCTAAATTTTGTAATTAAACCGGCAATTTTCAACTCGAATAATTGGTATTTACGGACTCAAGAGGCCTGCAGGATCGTTCGGCGTATATACTCAGCCTTGAGGAAAGAGATATAACCTTACTAGCCTACAAGTCTACATCTGGTGCCCCTTGGTGAGGAAATTCTCACTGGTGAGGCGACGTCCTGCAGGCCAGCAACATCGGCGAAGACAACAACAAGCAAGACAAACAGCAAAGACAAAAAACAAGCAAGACGTCAACAAAGGCAACTACGATAACAGCTTCAAGCAACCATCATGAGCAACAGGTTCGTGTGTGCTAGCGTTAGTACCGGTGCACTCTTTTATTCAAACGTAACGCCTATATATTCTACTGGCTGTGGTTGGCCCATACCTTACCGAGTCGAAACACCTTCCTGCAGTGTAGGCCTAGCAGAATGCAGCGATCGTTTTTTGTGTAAAGAAATTTTTTCGGGCGACTTGATAATCTCCGAAAGATTAGCCCCAAGCACTAGCTTGACCCCCACGGGTGGGATAAGCAATCAGTGGTCTGCTGTCCTTGACGGTCTTTTTCGCGCTCTCAACAAACACAAGAACTACACCGTAGATCTAGTCACACGCGTTGACAACGTCAGTATTGACCGAATTAAAGCAGCATACTCACTGCGCCCCGGACTCAAGGAGACACGAACAGTTCATGGCCAGCAACCAGCAGCCTTGACCTCCACTACTCCATGTCTAATTCCCAGTCCCCCATCCACACAAAAGACAACCCGAGGAGGAAGTCATCAACCGCTTTGGACGACGGATAGCCCGTCCACGCCGATTTCAAGATGCCTAGTTTCGGGTCTCTTGCGTTTTCTCTGAGAGCTACACTACACACAAACATACACACACTCGGCCTGACACACCTGTCCCAGGTTCCCCAGCGTTCTGGCCTTTCATCACTACAGGGCCCTCTTTTTGAAAGGCTTGTTTTGCTCGGAGCATTCAAACAGGTTTTTGTCACCCCTTTTAGGATATGTTTCTTTTACTCCTGTTTCATTTTTTGTCACCGTCCCCCCCTTATCAAAAATCATACCCGATTGCTGCATTACATTTTGCTGACTTTTGAGTTTCGTGTGTTTTTCTTGAATGTTGACATTTTTTGACTCCTCACGTGTCACCGCAAAAGCACCTGACTGCTAAGCACACACGAATAAAGAACTTGGTCTGCAACTCCCATGTTTTAAATAAAAAAGGCAATTTGATTGAACGAGAGCTCGAATCTTCATCTTTACAAGTCTGAATGCAGCCTTGCTACTTATACCGTGCACCATCAATCAGCTCCGTCACATTGACCAGCACAAAGGTCGACCGCTCACAACTTCAGCTGAAAGTCACGCACAAAGCTCCAGCAGCTGGCTTTGCCACTTGTTCCCAAGAGAAGTGCTCTCAAACTGTTTTGCGAAATTTTCGTTTGCCTGTTAGAATTCATGTTTTGTGTGATTTTTCGTCCGAGTTGCTTCGGTTCTTTTCAACAATGCGGCCAAAATCCTTCCGAATTTTGACCGCATTGGCGGGGGGTGATTGTAGCAGCTCGGTCGATTGCTTGCCGTTGCATCATCCGTAATTGCCTTTTTATGACGTCACAGTAATTCATTCACCGTGCATTTGTTGTTGCGTGTTGCAATTCAGTTGACTTAAAACCGCTATGTAGAAAGCACGGCTAATTTTGCAGTTCAGTTGGCTTCGATTTATAGTAAAAATGTAAAACGCATTGCTAAATTTTGTAATTAAACCGGCAATTTTCAACTCGAATAATTGGTATTTACGGACTCAAGAGGCCTGCAGGATCGTTCGGCGTATATACTCAGCCTTGAGGAAAGAGATATAACCTTACTAGCCTACAAGTCTACAATTTATACATAATTTTTGTGATATTCAAAAAAGTAGCTTTTTTACGTTTTTGAATGGCATTTTGCAGGTTTTTAAAACCTTTTAAAAGGACTATTAACTAAGATTTAAAAGCCACCAAAACAGTTCAATTGCTCAGTCCATCATCCTCCTTCATAACTGCCTCGTCAGGTCCAAAAGATGTTTTCACGGCCTAAGAAGCTTTTCAAAACAAATTTATGACCTGGAGGAATAAGATGTAATTGACTAACTAGCAGAAGACCCTAAAGATTGTATAAAAAACAAACAAACTAGCCAGTCCACTTGCAAACTGAACCTGTGAGGCTGTGAACATTTTAAAGCATTTTTTATACTTAATGATGTTGTGTTTTATACGTGGCATTTCACCTTTGAGTTTTGACAAAGTTCAACAAAATTCTGCTAAAAGTTTCGGCTCATACTAAAGCTTACCCCATTATTGCCTAATTTCTTAACGCGTTCTGTTGGAGGAAAAAAATCTGTTTTCAGTTGTACCGATAGTTGATAAAGTAAAATCGAACTCAAAAGTTCCCAAAAAAGTTAACTTTTTTTTAAATTCTAATTCTTACATTAAAAGTGGACATTTTGCCATCAAAGTAAAAATGTTCAGCATGTGAACATGTTAAAACACTTTGCAAACTTAATAGCAGCATGTTTCACATCACATGGCATTTCACTTTTGAGTTTTGACAAAGTTCAACAAAAGTTGATAAATTGTAGTTGTTTTTTTGTTGTAAAAAAGGTAATTGAACTCTTAAAATAACAAAGTTAACTCAACTTTTGTAAAATTACGAATTTAAAAACAGGTAGCTTTCACTTGTGGTTTAATTGGCTTGACTGCGCATTGTACAAGGCGACTCTGAACATGGATCCTATACTGATTAAAGGACTTCGTGCATTGCCGATACGGAAGATGGTACCAGTGCTAGCTGCTAATGATAAGCATCAGTACAGCAGCATCTTCACCAAAAGCTGAGCAACTTTGCTTCACCATAGCCTTCGACAATGCCTCCTAGGCAATCTTGTTTTCTCGCAAAAGTCTGAAAGTGCACGAATCCTTGCTAAACACAAAAAACTTAACTTCGCATTTGCGTCTTAATTATGATGCGCTACTCTTTCGCGACCTAATTAATATAATCATGATTGAAAAATGTTTTGTTGTGCTGGGATTAACTTAGGTTATCATCATGATTGTGTTAGCAGCATGCAAGCAGATCCCAGATCATTTTCAAATGTGAATTGAACAGTAACTCTATACTGTATTCGAATACAACATAGCCTACTTAGGATAGTTGTAGGCAGTGCTGTCGCTAGAGCAAATGAAGTAAGGTGGACTAGCCAAAAGTAGGGCGGCATTAAAATTTGCTTATCAAAACTAATCTTCAGATTTGTACGGCAACAATTATGCGCAATTTTAAAACAAGGCCTGCAGCGTTTCTTACCTCGTTTCGTCTTCGGCTCCTAAGCGCTTGAAAAATCTATCTACAGCAGTGAATGCTACTAGACATGCAACCAGAATTTTGCTTAAGGAGTGGACCAAAAGTTTGTGTTTTTTTTTGTACAAAAATTGCCTGATTTAGCCCCCATGCTGAACAAACTGATGCATCTGAAGCGTGTCACAGCGGGCATAAGTCACTAAATATTTAGTGACTGTGTACAGGGGCCTGGGAGGGAGACCCAGCCGCTGAGCAATTTTTACTATTTTGCAGCAAAAATACGAAGATTTTACGCCATTTTAATCACATTTCGCACTTTGTGAAGCTATATGAATAACTAAATTGCTAAAATTCTGAAAACATTTCAAAAAATTAAATTGCTTAGCACTTTCAGCCCCCCTTACTACGGGTCAAGTCTAAACTACGCTTAAACAGTCGTATTTTGAGATCGAATGAATTTTCTAAGTGAGTTGGGTAAGGGGGCTTATGCCACTTAACCCTGGCTGCGCCACTCACTGCGACATCAAAATCTTGACTGTGCTCTAGATATCAAAACATGTGGTCCTTGAAAAAAAATGTTTTCACGTACCATATTGTTTCACGGCATAATCACTAACGAGGTACCGGCAACAATTCTGCAGGCTGACACCTCTCTTCTGCGACACATCCGTAAAGGCGTGTAAATAAAACGGAATATTGCATTAAATTTATGTACAGCAGTTGCTTGCCAGCAATTTCGCAAAGAATCGAGAACACCTCCAAGGACAATTATGTTTGAACATAATTATTCCTTTTTCTATTATTGTCTGTTCTCTTGTTGCATGATGTTCCAAAAACAGTACGGGTATTTTGAGTAAACCAAAATGGGGAGCACAAGCAGCCGTTAGGAGGGTAGGCCTCCCAGTCCCCCCATAGCGACGGCACTGGTTGTAGGTGCGCAGAGAGTGTAATATTTGATATCAGGGTGTTGGAGCCGGAGCTCGTAGCCCCGGAGCAGTCCATTTTCCCGGAACTGGAGCTCACATTTAAATTCAGGTGGAGCTGGAGCTGGAGCCGGAGCAATGTTACTGTAGGATAGCTCCCAGCTCCAGGTCATCTTATTTGCCGGTCGCTTTTCTTTATCACTCTTTTTAATTTAAGTGTTACTACAAAATGCAAAATCATAAAGTTGTAAAAAGTTTAAAAGGAGCTTTTTTAGATAAAACTAAAATCAACTATTCTAATTGTAACCATTTGAGCTGCATCTAATAAGATTGATTGTTGTTCCCTCATCAAAAGCTGTAGCGATCAAAAGATTTTTTTTGTTCTAAATGGATGGGTCATCTGTAAAAAAGAACTTTGCCTTTATGCTTAAAATTGCCGCAATTAACTCTCGTATTATCTAATTACTGCTTTCTCTTGTATTAGCTACTGCTTAGTTCCTACATATCATTAAATTGTGTGCAGCATTTTGGTTCATAGGCGTAGCCTGGGGGCCCGGCACTCCTCCATTCCCCCAATTGAAATGCCACCAATGATAAACATTTGACAAAAAAGCCAGACTTGTTTCTTCAGTGTCAGTTTCCTTTAGTATGTTTCGTGTATAACATAAACACGTACAACAGTAATGAACAATAATATTGACGACCAGGGGGCCCGGGCTCTCTTAATTCAATTTTTGCCAACCAATTTATATGTGTAATAGGGTTTATCGTTATTGACTGTTTTTTTCAAAATCTAGATGGTTAGTGATAAAAAGTGGTACATGCATAAAAAAATGACGAGTGCAAAATTTTAGCGAAATTGGGGGTGCTTTTGAGGTTCCGCCGAGGGGGGGGGTAAAAATTCAAATTTTGGCAAAAAAAGGGCAATATTCAAAGTTAGTGTAAGTTGTGAAACCAAAAATATTTTTAACCTGGCTAGAAGCAAAATTGCAGTACTAGGTCTGCAAAACATCATTCTAAAACTTATTTTGTGTGGGTATGAAGATTTCAGGTCCCGCTTTGACAGTAGATAAACCCTATATTTGCTAAAATTTGGGAAATTTAGCATAAAATTGCCTTTTCAGTAGAACATGTTTTCTCATTTCAATAAATGATAAACTTAGCATTGCCATGTTTGCCTATGGCTGATCCTGTTATAAATAGGTTATAAGATATTTTTTTCAGTTTTATGCTTCAGCCTGGGGGTAAAATTCAACTTTCTTAAGTTGTGAAAAAAATTTAAGTGTAACAGCAAGTTTATTCAAAGAATTTTTGGCAAGGAGAAGACAAAAGTGCTATACAGAATGTCATAGAATCACATTGTTATTCTTGTGCAACGCGTTTTTGCAATCACCATAGTTGGAGTACAATATACCATGATTACATAGGAAAATTAATTTGGGTAGTTAAATTATGATACCGTATCGTTTGATGTAAAACAAACTCACACAAATAAATATCCTGGTATGAATGAAACTTGGAAAACGAAATACGAAATCAAACACATTAAATAGGGGTTGGCTTGAATCAGTAGATGTTGCAAAATGGCCAATGTATTCAGATTGCGGTTCTTTAATAAGTGTTATGTGCTCTTCTACTACAGTGCGTTCAAGCATTCTCCCATTGATCAGTTTTTGAGTGATCGCTTGGTCTTTTCGACCATCAAAGTGTAAGCTTTGCAGGTTTAGAGCTGTTTTGTTCAAAGCCACACTGTTCATTCTATGTTTCTTTCTTGCTCTGTAAATTTTGTTTTTGTCAATAACTGATGATGCATTATTTTCCGTGTTGGCTCCAGCACCCTGCAGCATAGATGAAGCAAGAAAACCTGCCGCACGGTTTGATACACCAGTGCAATCACAAGCTTCAGCAAGAACAGAAATGTCAGGATGAGATCGCTTTTGTCTTCTTTTCGGAGTTGCAGAAACACTGTATTTGCTCCTTTCACGGTCACTCATTTCGCTTGCACTTTGATCTTCACTTATCATTGCTGTTTTTATGAGCTGAATCTCGCAATAGTTGAACCTTTCGTTTAGAGTTATCACTGTTTTTAGATTTAGATTTTAAAAGGTTGTTCATTTTATGCCGATACTGCTGCAACATACTGGTTATTCTTTTTCGTGAAAGATGTGGAATAGAAGCTTTTTTCCACAATATTTCTAAACGTTGGGCAACAACAACAGCAATCGCCTTAAACGATGGATCTTTTCTTTGCTTTATTTGCAGCCTAACATAAATGTAGCACTTCATCACTTCTTCGTAGGTTGGTAAGCATCTCTCGCTGATATTTTTTGGAGTGCCGAAAATTGGACATTCAGATAAACGTCTGGTACCACTGCTCATGATATCAATTGACAATATAGCAAAATTAAAAAGTCACTAAAGATGAAACGCTTAGTACTTTTAAATAAACTTCCTAAAAAAATTGAGCGCAATTATTAACATTGCAGTAACCAGTGCCTTTTAAACTGCTTTAACAAACTAATTACTATCAAACCAAGCGGTGGGCAGTAACTAGTTACTGTAACTAGTCCAAATTTTTGCCTCTCGGCCCAAACTCTCGCTCACAAACATGATCTGTAACATGTAATAAGTAATAACTGCAACTTTCTACACTGCAACTGAGTCACGTTTTTGACCTATTCAAAGATAGGTAGCTGGTGATCTTAATTATATCTTTTCATTTTTTGAACAATGGGTTACTTTTAAAAAATAACTTGCCACCACTGATTAAATTACAGGCTGATCTGAGAATTTCGTTATCTGCTACCAGTAGAAAACGGTATAAAACTAGCTATCTGATGTTCATATTAATGAAATTACTATGATGTCCTCACTGTAGCAAATCAGCGCTTTTCAAGCTCAAGTAATCTGATAATAATAAACCGCACAAATGGCAAAACTCGATACCAACGCCACATTGTTGTAATATCAAAGGAGCAGCGCTAAACAAAACTGCAAAATTAACTAGCAGTTCATAAACTTTCTATGTGCCAGTCACTTAATTTGAATGTAATTGCAGTCCATAGCCTACTGATTACTAAAAACAGGAAACCATTTAAAAACTATTGGTGGCTAAGAAAGTTAAACAACAACAACAAATGCTGTGCTCAGTAATGCAAATAGTTACGAATAAGCATTAGAAAAACCTATTAAAAAATACAAATTTCCCAAATTTTAGTAAATTTAGGGTTTATGTACCGCCAAAGCGGGACCTGAAATCTTCATGCCAATACAAAATAAGTTTTAGAATGATGTTTTGCAGACCTAGTACTGCAATTTTGCTTCTAGCCAGGTTAAAAATATTTTTGTTTTCATTACTTACACTAACTTTGAAAATTGCCCTTTTTTTGCCAAAATTTGAATTTATACCTCCCCCCCGGCGGAACCTCAAAAGCACCCCCAATTTCGCTAAAATTTTGCACACGTCATTTTTTCATGCATGTGCCACTTTTTATCACTAGCCCAGGGGCGTATTCTCCATGCATGCAAGGCATGCATTGCATGCCTAGTCATTTAGCCAAAAAAGAAAATAATAATTTGAACAAGTACATGTAAAAATTTAAAACAAAATCAAACTAAGTTGCCACAGTTACAGGAATTCACTTTCAAGTGGAAGTAGCTATAAATAGTCTCGCTTAATTCATTGATTTCAGTTTTAGCCTGTTTTCAGCATATTGCTAAATTACAAAAAATAATGGCAACACGCATGCAATTATCAAATTGCATTCAACGGCTCAAAAGATCACTGCGTTTCGATACGATTACAAACAAAATTAAATAGGTTTGAAAGCTTTGATTGGCGCATTGTTTGCTGCAAAAGTTCTTTTATCCGTCTAGTTTCATGTTTTCGTAAAATATAGTCTCTATTTTGATTTTAGATTTGTTACAGTAAATTAGCTTAGGACAGGCCACAGACATTGCGCCAAAGCATGCAATTTTAAATATTGCATGCGTGTTGCCATTTATTTTATGCAATTTAGCAATATGAAAAAAGCGAATAACTAAGCGGCAAAACCAAGCCGTGATAGCCGGTTGGTATTGGCTTTAAGTAATGTAAGTCAGAGTGAGTACTGTTCGCACTATTTAGGCTAAATGTTGAGCTATAAAAGTGAAAGCAAGATGTGAAATCAATTTCAACAAAGAGTTACCGGTAGTTGGTTCAGTTAGCATTTAGTTAGCCTAAGCTAAAAGCTAGTCGTAGAATTTGCACTTGGTTTGCAAAAAAGTTTTTAGGACTATCAATAAATTACCGTTTGGTAGTTTTGCTACTTTGCTTGTGTTTTACTGGTTCTTAAATAAACTAAACAAGGCCAGGCCTAACCATATATACATTGGGCTAGCCTTGAGCCCACTAGCCTGCTTAATATTGTATAGCATCGCTGGCTGTTGCCAGCAGGCTACTATATTGTAATGACATGAGGAAGAGGCTTTGAAAGTAGGCTATGTATTTGCTATTCAGCAAGTTGGCTTAGCTTAGTTCTGCAATTAATGCTTTTGCTTCAATGTTATTAAGCCTACTTTACTGTTAGTGTTAGCCTAGTATGGTACTGGTAACCGGCTACTGGCACATATGAAACTGCTAGACCTGTCACTGTCTGTAGTAACACAAGGAAGACTTGTACTGGGACAGTAAATGTACAGTACACACCAATGTGTACTGGAGAGCAAGGCCACCGAGAGGGGGGTGTAATGACCCCGGGGCCCATGGACTTTGGGGGGCCCATGAGGCTGCCCATGGGCTTCAGGAAGGCTCGAAAGGGGCCCATCAAATGACATTTAGAAATGAGCATGGAGACCTTCTTTTTGGAGATCACCTGATTTTGACTGAAAAAACCGTTAGAATTCCGGTGAAGAACTTTTATTTTTTGAGATCGCATCATAATTTGGACAAAACTGCGGCATTGTTTCCGTCTGTTTTGGAGTTCACAAAACCTGAATTCCGTCATATTTCAGCTGGCCCCGGGCCTACGTTCGGCTCTCGGCGCCCCTGCTGGAGAGAGGAGGCCTAGTTGCAATTCCAGACATTTATTAGTGTTAAGTTGTTTTTTTATTTCAATGCCTGATAATCAATGACGTCATCAAAACTGATGACGTCATCATAACTGCATGCCTTATCTGAAATGTCACGCTACGCCACTGCACTAGCCATTTAGATTTTGAAAAAAAAGTCAAAAACGATACACCCTAATGTGTAACCCTGGTGAAATTAAGAGTTTTGTTCTAAACGTTGCTATCTCAGGCTCTTATCTAACCTTTTTATCAACGTAATGCAATATAACCAGGGCGGGTTTACCATATGGCACAGTACAAGGGGACTTGCGCTCAAACGGTAAGACTTTTTTTTGGCTCTCACCAATATTTGGCAAGAAGATTTTGCGAAAATCAACAAAGTGCCAGGGGCTCTGAGCAATGTATCCGGCTCAGTCCGGTTAACAACATGGTTAGTAAGCGTAACCATCTATTTTACCATTTTTCAATAACAATTCACCTCTACCTTGCCAATTTTTACGCGACAATATACTTTAAAAAAAAATTAGCGGTGGGAAATGCTCATTGAACAAATTATTCAAGTTGGAATTGAGGGAGCCTGGTCTTCCTGGCCCTATATGTACCGAATACGACTGGGTATTTTCATGACCTGACAAAAAACAAAAATCTCTAAGAAATATTTTCGAGTGGATGATTTTATTATTTACTGCTAAAATATTGCAAGAGACTATGTACCTTACTTCCTCCTACTTGGGCCAAATTTTGTACAAAATTTAACCCCAAAGTGCAAGATTTTAAACATGTTTTGGAGTTAAATTGTACGTAAATGGAGAATTGAATAATTTAATTTTTTGAATTGGCTTTTAAATGCTTAAATCGAGTTCTTTCCAATGGCTCTGAACACATGAGGAATGTGATCCAATGGCATTAAAATAGCTTGTTTTTCCGAAAAATTGTCCAGCTTCTGAGGGCTTCGCCCCCAGACACCCATCTGTGATACCTTAGAGTTACACAAGTTTACTTAACACATCTCCAATTGAGACATTTTCACCGTTAACTTTGGTACTTCATACCATGGCTACTGGTCATCCATTTTACGATATCTTTGTCCCACAAAAGGTTCCTCTTTCAAAAATTTCTGATTACATAATTGCATGTGATTTGTGGTACTCCCACCAAATTAAAAATTCTGCTACGCCTATGTTTTGTTTGCTGTATTTTTGAGCAAAGTTTATTTTGAAATTTATTTTAATTGATAAAACTGTTGGTGGGCTATAATCAGTAGCGTAGCCAGGGGGGGGGCGGGGGGGGCTATAGCCCCCCCATTGGCCTGCCGACCAAAATGCTAAATAAGAAAAATAACACGTTTTTAGCACTTTTAAGACTCTCTTTCAGAGGTGGAGTCGAGGACACAAGGCTCGAGGCCAAGGCCAAGGACACAAAAAAAATCCGAGGCCAAGGCCAAGGCCAAGGACAGTCTTTCCGAGGACAGACACTCTCGAGGCCAAGGACAGGAATGCTCGAGGCCAAGGCCAAGGACCAAGGACACAAAGCGCAAGTGCTCTCCAAAAAAAAAAAAAAGGTCTTCACAAAAATTTTTCAGGCGATCTCCAAAAAAAAAAAAAAAAAAAAAAAAAAGGTCTTCACAAAAATTTTTCAGGCGATCTCCAAAAAAAAAAAAAAAAAAAAAAAAAAAGGTCTTCACAAAAATTTTTCATGCAATCTCCACGAAAAAACGCTTTCCAAAAAATTTTTCAACCGCTCCACAAAATTTTACCTTTCCAAAAAATAGTGCTGTCCTCGAGCCGAGGACAGGCCAATTTTCGAGGACTTGAGGCCTCGAGGCCAAGGCCAAGGACTTGACCTTCGAGGCCAAGGCCAAGGACTTCAAAATCTGTCCTCGAGGACTCCACCTCTGCTCTCTTTTGCACTGGATTAGACTAAAAACTGCTTTAAAGCATAGTTTGAAACGTTTATTTAGGGGAGGGGCTAATAGACTGCCGACCAAAATGCTAAATAAGGAAAATATCACCTTTTTAGCACTTCTAAGACTGTCTTTTGCACTGGATTAGACTAAAAAATGCTTTAAAGCATAGTTTGAAACGTTTATTTAGGGGGAGGCTAATGAACTGCCGACCAAATGCACAATTTATTATTAGGAAAATACCACGTTTTTAGCCAGTGGCGTAGCCAGGGGCTATAGCCCCCCCCCATTGATATGTCGACCAAAATGCAGAATGGGAAAAACACTACGTTTTTAGCACTTTTGAGACTGTTTTATGCACTGAAGTGGACTAAATAGTGATTTAAAACATCTTTTGAAACATATGTTCTGGAGGGGGGGCTAATTTGTCAAAAATAAAACCAGCAAATAAATGAAAACTTTGATAAATGGTAAGAAATAAGCAATCAAATTTGATTGCAGTGTAAAAATGCTGAACATAGGAGTCATCAACAAAGATACTATTAACTAAGGAATAGGGGGGGGGGGGGCTATTCAGTATTTGTTAATTACCAATTATTTCTCTCAAATCTCTTTTCATTAGCCCCCCCAATTATTTTTCTCTATAAACTGTATGCGAAATAGATTACTCCGTTTGAGTTTTATTGAACTATTCGATTTTGTAATTTACCAGCATGTAAATACGAGAACTACCATTTTACCATTAGCCACCTCCCAAATAGCCCATTTATGCCACCAGTTTAATCATGTTTGCACTGCCAATTTCTAAGCCACGTTTTAAAATCATTATTTTTTAATCAAAATAGCCCTAAAATGAAGTTATTTTTGCAAAAAAATGCAAAATTTTCGAGTGCTGGGGGCTCTAGACCCCCGTGCCTCCGGCGGCTGGGGGCTTTGCCCCCAAACCCCCAGCCTCCGGCAGCTGGGGGCTTCGCCCCCAGACCCCCATTGGCCTCCAGCGGCTGGGGGCTCCGCCCCCAGAACCCCGAAACAGCTAGCCCCCCCATTGCGAATTTCTGGCTACGCGCCTGGCTATAATGGCAACGTAAAACAAAACTCTGTACAGTTCTGAATAATCCCGGAGCTGGAGCCGGAGCGGAGCAGCTCTTTTTAATCAGCTTTGGAGCTGGATCCGAAGCAATGACAAGATAGCGAAAAGCTTTGGAGCAGGAGCTGAAGCACCCTCAAAATTTGCTCTGCTCCAACACCCTGCCTGATGTTGCACCGCACAAAGTCGAACGCGATTTGTTGACGTAGATCATCCTGAGCTAGACATAAACTATTTGCTTGTTCGGTAGCGGTTTGATGATATTCAAAGTAGCTGAAGCACTCAAGCTAAAACGTGCTTTGCTATTAACCAGAAACATGCATTATTGCATTGCAATTGAGTTAACAGTCAAACCAGAGATGGAATTGGGCCGAGTTAGTTCAGCCCAAACCCAACCCGAACCCGAAAAAGTAAGCCCGAACCCGACCCGAAATCGAGGCCTCACAAGGAAGCCCGATTCGGCCCAACAGTAGTTTTTCCTGTTCATTAAATAGCCTATGCTAGATATTTGGATGTTAATGTGCTGCAAACCAGTTTTATTGTTTAGAAAGAAATAAAATAAAAACGCACTAATAAATCAATCAATTGTAAGCAGAATTCAGTAGTTCTATTGCCTCCACGGTTTCTGGAGATAGCAATGTCCTAGAAACATTAACAGCGTTTAAAGCTGCGAAAGACAGAAATTGCTCCCCTCCAATCTAACTTCTAAACCAATGTTTCTGGAGATAGCAAATTATTAGCTAGTGTGCCCTCGATTGAGCCCGACTGAGCCCGATTTCTCTTTGGAAAGTTAGGCCCGAACCCAGTCCGACCCGAACCCGACCCGAAAAACCCGACCCCACTTTCATCTCTGAGTCAAACTTAGTAGTTAGAGGGACTGGTAGCAAGGTACGGCAGTACTGCACGCGTTGCACTGCTAATATAGTTCGATCTAGCATTTCGATTACATTTGGGTTTGCTTGACTCATATTTTACAGTTCCTTGTTTGAATGTTTAATTGCGTTATTTTGTTGTCTTATAATTTGCACATTCACAAAGGCCTATACCAGCTTGATGAATGATGATGACGTGCGATTGCAAATATATTATTGTGTTTACATACCTACAGCCCACACATATGCCCAGTAGCGTAGCCAGGGGGGTGGGGGGGCGCTGGCTGTAGCCTGGGAAAAACTATAGCCAATGGCTATAGCCCCCCCCCATTGGCATGTCGACTAAAATGCAGAATGGGAAAAACACTACGTTTTTAGCACTTTTGAGACTGTTTTATGCACTGGAGTGGACTAAATAGAGATTTAAAACATTTTTTGAAACATATATTCAGGGGGGGGGCTAATTTTCAAAAGTAGAACCAACAAACAAAAACTTTGAAAAATGATCAAAAATAAGCAATCAAATTTGATCGCATGTGTAAAAATGCTAAACATAGATGTCATCAACAAACGTACTATAAGCTAAGGAATAGGGGGGGGGAGGGGAGGCTATTCCGTATTAGTTAATTACCAATAATTTCTCTCAAATCTCTTTTCATTAGCCCCCCCCAATTATTTTTGTCTATGAACTGTATACAAAATAGATTATTCCGTGCGAGTTTTATTGAACTATTAGATTTTATAATTTACCAACATCTAAATAAGAAAACTAAAATTTTACCATTCGCCACCTCTCAAATAGCCCATTTATGCAACTAGTTTAATCAGTTTGCACTGCCAGTTTCCAAGCCACGTTTTAAAAGCATTGTTTTTTAATCAAAATAGCCCTAAAATGAAGTTATTTTTGCAAGAAAACGCAAAATTTTCGAGCGCTGGGGGCTCCGCCCCCAGACCCCCGTGCCTCCGACGGCTGGGGGCTTTGCCCCCAAACCCCCAGCCTCTGGCGGCTAGGGGCTTTGCCCCCAGACCCCCATTGGCCTCCGGCGGCTGGGGGCTCCGCCCCCAGACCCCCAAAACAGCCCCCCCCATTACGAATTTCTGGCTACGCGCCTGCGTATGCCTCACAAATCTCAAAAATAAAAACAATCTAGGCCGCTAGAACCAAAATTAAAGACCTAGTTTTTCAATTTGCTTTAGCCTAATGTATTTATCCACGAAGCTGTTTTAGAAACAGCCTGATACCCAACACTTACTTTGAAAAAATTGTTAGTTTTGGGTCTAAATGTGCGGTATAATTTAAAAAAGTGAACAATCACGAAATTACGGAAAAATCTTTTTGTATGCTCTAAAATTTCTGCTGTTTCTGCGCTTATCTACCGTTTTTCAGGCTATTTTACATTGCAACCATTCAAATTTTTAACTCCTCACAAGGTGACGTAAGTAAGTACTTTAATTGCATGAGTGCTTTCACACTATATTGACTAAGGTTGCATTGACGGCTGCAGATGAGAGTTAAAAGCTCCAAACAGCGATGTCCAGCTAAACTAATGAATGACCCCAGCTCTAGCGAATGTGGTTAAAAAACTTTCAGCCACCTACAATCAAGATTTTTTCACGTACTTTTGGATGCCCAACAGTATTTTGATGTGGATGCTTTCAGACAATCTTTTTATAATGGCATTTCGTGAGCTTACAAACAAAAGTGGCAAATTTCTTGAATTATTTGCTAGAAAAATTTTTGTCAATCCAATAATATTTAAGCTTGCAAAAAAAGGTTTCTGCTGATGTCATTTTTTTTTCATCAAAAATGTCAATGCCAAACACACTCCTAGACTATTCACCAATTTTCTAGTGAATTTTTGTTGAACTTGTAAGCAAGAAAAGTGCTGAAAAAATTAGTTGATTCTTTTTGTGTGTTTGGTTAGATTAAAAATTGCACTGATCAGCAAAGAAAATATTGAAGGCCTACTTGAGATATTTTCAATCTAATTTATTACATGATTAATTGGCAATACAGGACAATAGTTTTTGACGCCATAAAAATTTGGAAAAGTTGTAATTTTAGTGTGAAATTTTGTAGTTCAGCAAAAAAAAATGTATTGTTTTGTACTTTTTTTTTAAATACTGGTAGCCTACTTCCAATAACGTTCAGCAAAAAAAAGAGACAAAGTGAATTGTGAAGTCTCCACCATGTCTAGTAGACAGGAGGGCAGATATAGCAGCTTGACTCGAAGAAAAAGTGGTTCTGCTGAAGAATTCTTTGCTGTCTCCTGACCAATGCATCTTTTTGGTAAACAAAAAAGTTAATGAAATTACCAAAACAAAAATTTTGCAAAATGTTAACAACAATTAAATTATATCTCTACCACTGAGAAATGTTGGTGAATTAAATTTTTTCAATTTTTTAGTTCTTCGAAATGCTTTTTGTAAATTTTAGCAAAAATTACCGTTGTTGTGCGGATATTTATCGAATTTTGTTGTTGTTTATTGATGTTGTAGCGGATATTTTGTAGTTGTTGCGGATATTTATACAAACGTCACCAGATAGCGTCAGACGCTAACTGCTAGACGTTCTGCACACTTTTCATTGCATGGACTATTTCGTACTTGGAGGAATCCGCACCTGTTAAGGAGTGGCCAGTTTTCCAATGTTTTTTTGGATTTCTTCAAATTCTTGTCCACTGAATTTGCTGCTTGTTCGAAGCCACTAAAAAGAGATAATCATTGTAACGTGTCTTATCCAAGGACGCAACAATGTGACCAGAGGGTGGGGGTTGAGTCCAGATCATGCGATGAGGGTCGCCGTAAAAACGACGCCTTTATCCATTTGGCCACACTGCCAATTAAGTACTCATGGTTATCACAATTATCGTTTTTATGATAACTTCAGCTTTTTACATCAAGCCTGGATTTTTTGGTATCATTTTTGAAAGTTTTAGGTGAAAATAAAAATACCAACAACAATAAAAAGTATTGTAAATTAGAATATGAGCTCAGCGTACCGCAAAATTACAATGTTTCACTTTTGCTTTTCTGACGTGTTTATAGTATCCAATATCAATGATAAGTTGATGATATTATGTAATAATGGCTGAAGAATCAGATTTTTCAAATGTGACTTCTTCACCTTTTATGACGTCACGAAATTTTATAATGAATGACATCAAAAATTTTCCAATATTTGAAAATTCTATTCAAGAAATTGCAATATCATTTGAGCGTATTGGAGGAGCATTCATACCGAATCGGTTTGTTCAAGTAGCGCCATTTCCCAATATACCAATAGCACCAATAGTTCCCCAAATAAAAGATGAACATCGCCAAAACGATTTGATTAATGTTGTGCAATTGAATCAAGACAAGCATGACTCTACACAAAAAATGCAGCTTTCGAATAGCATGGAAAACTTGACCACACAACAAAGTAGATTTTGCGGACTTCCTGGGTTTTGTAGCAAATCCGCTTACGACACTTGCTACAACACGGCTCTGAGAAACTGCTCTGAATGTAGTGGGGCAGCATTATTGGCTTTCATCATTTTTGCTGTGAGTTTGGGTTTGACGATTTTCGTTGGAAACTCTTTGATACTAACGGTTGGATACAAGCGTCGCAACAAAGGAAAAGAGAGTAAATTGGATATTTGCAGAAATTCTTTGGCCTTGGCTGATATTCTGACTGGTTAGACGAAAGTGAAGTTATGTCTAAAATATGTGCTCAGTTATTGCCTGTATGCGTTCAAAATAAAACAACTTGTTACTGATAAATCATGACACAATAATTATAATTTTGTAGCAATAATCGTTTGATGCTTAAGCTAAGTCGTTATTAAGAGTAGTTGCAAAGTTATTTTAATTACGTTTTTGTAGAACCTAAAAAAGCTAAAACACTAGGCAAGTACGTATTTGTAAAAATTGAGCCCGACAATTTGTCAATTTTAAGCCCGAACCCGACCCGAATAGCCAGGTCCAACTCACAACTCTGAGCTGCCACCTGCCCACCTGTCTACCAAACACGATAGATTGAAAAATAAAGATGTAATTGCGATCACCAATATGATCAAGTTTTCAGACTTTTTACAGTCGTAGCTAGAGGGGTTTACTTTGGAATCTCTCAATCAAGAGGAACGAAATTTTTGACAAATCAACACAAATCAAACAAAAGCTTAAACAAGCAAAGAAAACTTTCGGTTTTTGCGACTGTGCTTATTATGCAACTTGAATTTACTGCGTCCATGAGTAAGTATTTTTTGCTTTTAGTATGCCCGAATGTGCTGTAAGTTCCAATCCCAAATGCTAAACTTTTGGCTCGTTTGACATTGTCAATAACATATTTCATTTTTATATCTACGAAAAAGTTTGTCTGTTATAGGAATTGTTTGTTAGTTTTGGGCTCAAGTCAAACTCAAAGTGCTCATTAACGCAACTGACGAGCCAAGGTTTGACCCTATGCATCCCAAACAACATATTCTTATGAATAATTTATGGTTTTAGAGTTCAATGTTTACTCATGTTAGTCAATCACGAAAGATATCCACTTTTACAAGTTTTTTTTATTCCAATATCAACCCTGCTGAAAACATCTCATGGTAACGAAACCCGAAATGACGAGTCAAGATCGAACTGGAGAATGCCACAGACCAGTAGTTTCCCCCCCTAAATGGCGAAATACCAAAAGCAAAAAATTGATGGAACTTGTTTAGTTTAGTACAAGATTTCAATGCAGAGTATAACAGTTTCATCAACGTTATCATTTACAACGTGAGAGACAAAACTTTCCGGGCCTCCTTCAAATAACTTTTTCTTCAATGCACTTTTTGCATTCAAATACGAGAAATTTCACAAGAAACAATGACTATGTTCCATTCAAATCCAAATCATGAAACAATTGAAAATAAATTGCCTATGTCTGCTCTTTCAATCACCAAACAAACTCAAGAAAAAACAAAATTTGAATAGAGAAAAAAGATGCAAATAAACGATTGTGTAAAAATTCATTAATTATTTTATTTTCATTTGGACTTAGAAAAATAGAATGAATATGAAGTCAAAAGCAAAACAAGGCTAAGTGTTCAATACAGCGTTTTATTTTGATGTACATAGAAAATTTTGCAATATTACTATCAGTGGTGTGAAGTAACGAATCGCTTTTGCTTGCGTAGATTACTTATGTTTTTTTTCCAATTACGAGTACTTTTTGAGTAGTATTTTTTGTGGCTACTTTTACTTTTACTTGATTACTCCTAGAGTGAAGTAACGCTACTTAAGTAGTATTTTGATTCAGAAAAGTACAAAGTACTATAATTTTTAATTTCAACTCCAAATTCGTCAGAACGGTTGACTTTTCCACCAACAATTGTTTAATTCAGTTAAGTTGTTTATGTTTTGCTCCTTTTTCCGCTGGCAACTCTTGCGTCAGGGGTCAAACCACCGCAGCGACTGTGGCAATGCCTTTTTTCCACGTGTGCGCGTACGTATCAGGTCCAGTTTGGAAAAAAGCAGTTCAATGTTGAAGATAGCTTTAGTTTCACGTTCGTTGTTTGGTGTCTGCTCTTCACAGCATATTGACATAGATGTTTACTCTATAAAAATTAATCATGGAAGAAGCAATCAGACATATCAATTAGCAAAAACAGCGTCCTTTGATAACTAAACATTTCTATTGATAAATTCTACAGAGTGAGTCGAAATTCACACACCATATATGCAATAAACAATATTGTGCTGCTCTGTAATTTATTGTGCAATATAATCGCCAATAAATGTTTTTAATATGATGATCAATTTCGCCCCGATAGAGACCCAGACTATCTAAATAGACTGTCTACAATAATTTTGAGTGATTTCGTAACGTAATGTTTACCAGGCTTTTGCGTGCCTTCACATGTTGTGAAATAAATTAAATTGTAAAAATCCACACTAATTTTAATTAATTAATCCAGAAAAGGTTATTGCATAATATACTGAAATAGCTATGATGTGAACTTTTGGTCCACCCTGTAGATATACAGTAGATTATTATACACTGATAAGACATGTCCACAGTGTTTTTAAATTTTAGCAAAATTGAACAATGACAGTGAATGCTGAGTATTTGAGCAAAGAATTTATAAAATGATTCCATGTGAATTCTGCGCGGCACAATTTTCAAATCTCGAAATTTTGCTGTTGTTGTTCTTTCTGATTAATTGTCTTGAATATAATAACAAAAAACTTGCAAAAAAAATAATTCATGTCGTTTGAGAGAATCAGGGGTTAAAAGACCAAGCGCTTTGTGGCAGTGATGAGAAGGCAGGGTAGGAAATATCGATTAGTAATCGATAATCGATACTACATTCTTTGCTTTTTTGTTATCGATTATCGCAGATGCTTTGCTTTTAATTTTTTCTATCGACTATCGCCTTTTCTATGCTTTTTGCCTACATGGTATCGATTGGTAGATACTTTATACTTTATTTTCGTTCTTGTAGAGTCTGCCTAAGCTTACGTCGTTTCGTTTCTTTTATGCAATGTTGCTCTTTATGATTATCCTAAAAGTGTGATTTTTATATCCCCAATAGTACGGTAATGATAGTTTTTCCTCTCACAAGTTTCATTTAATGGTCAATACAGCAAATATTTTAGAGCATTCTAATAAAAAAGAGAAAAATTTTTGTTCGCATTTCAGCATCGATTACAAATCTTTGCTTTTTGTCTCTGATATCTTTGCTATTTGTTTCTTTAGTTTTTGCTTTTTGTTCCTGACATTGACTATCGACTATTCTTTGCTTTTTGTGTAAATTATCGATATCGATTCGTCTTTGCTTTTAAACACCATCGACTTCCAACCCTGTGTGAAGGTAGTTGACTATACTTAATTGTCTGTAATATGTCAATTAAATGGCTTGTTTATTTTGCTTGAATACTTTTAGAAATACTTGTACTTGCGTACTTTTAAAACGACTACTTTTTTGCTGTTACTCAAGTACTTTTTTGGTCGGTTTTTTGTACTTTACTTAAGTAGTTTTTTCGTCAGTAACGAAACTTTTACTTGATTACTATTTTCGAGTACTTTTTACACCATTGATTACTATGCACATTACTTTGTGTTTTAAATGGTTCTGCGACAATGCTGGCATAAAATTTAGTGATAATAATAAAAACAACCAAAAATCAAAAAGCAGGACTTTCGCAGTCTGAGTTGCATATATAAGACATATGAGACAACATAGAATAGACAAGCTAAAACAAAAGTTTTAAAAGAGTTTTGGACAGTCTACAGAGCACCCACTGTCGGAGGCTAATGTCATCATAGGTTCTGACGGCGAAGCAAAGGTGAATATTTCTCAGCTGATGAACTGTTTTTCAAAGTTGAAGAAAAAATATTGGATTTTGACGTACCTGCTGTGCGCTCAATATTTTCAAGTATGCAAGGAATAGCGCATTCATTCTGATGCAAAAAGTGAAACCTTAAATAATATCTTGAGTCCAGAAAAATATATTTGAAAATTTAGATGAAAGTGTAGATTTACGTTTTGGGTTCTTGTTTTAGATTGAGTTTAGTTGTTTTCTTTATTTCGATTTGGTTGATCCATATTCTCTTCTTACAAAGAAGCGACGGTAGCGCTTTTACTTTGGACGACTTTTCCTCATCCGCTTTGGAGTTGACCTTATTTCAAGCTTTCTGAATGACGTTTGGTTTCTTCCCACGTAAATTTGCTGCTTGTTCAAAGCCACCTAGCAGAGGTAATCATCGCAAAGCGTCTTATTGAAGGACGAACAATGTGCCCAGAGTATTTTCTATTTTTACACATGTTTTCTGTATTTTATACACGTTTTATATCTTTATACATGTTTTTTATTTATAAACAAATATTTTTTGTACAAAAGAATGTATTAAAATAAGCTCTATTTATCTTATGTTATTTTTATACTCTGATAAATCGATAATACTCACTTACCGGTCAGAAAATTGGCAATGGTCAAAGAGTTTTACATTCTTTTTTTCTGTTTTTGAGACGCTTGCATCCAACCATAAGTATCAAAGAGTTTCCAATCAAAATTGCCAAACCCAAACATACAGCAAAAACGTGGAAAGCGATTGCTGCTACTCCATTACAGTCAGAGCAGTTTCTCAAAGCCGTGTTGTAGCAAGTATCGTAGATGGCGGTTTGGTTACAAAACCCAGGAACTTTGCAAAATTTTACCTTATTGTGCGGTCAAGTTTTTCATGCCATTGCACAGCATTCTTTGTGTGAAATCCTCCGCGCCTTGATTTAATAACGCAAGATTAACCGAATCGCTTTGGAGACTCGTCGCTTTTTGTAGAAATGACATTTCTTGAGTTACTGATGTCGGCACGTTTTGGAATATTGGTGTTTTTTGGGGTTCTGACGAGGCCGGCACTTTTTGAAGAATTGGCGTTATTTTGGACACTGTTGTCGGCACACTTTTGAAAATTGACGTTTCTTGGGGCACAGAGGCAGGCGTGTTTTAAAAAGCTGTTTTTTGGGGGGGCAGTGAGGAGGGTACTTTTTGGAGAATTGGCGTTGTTTGGGTTACTGAAGGCCAAAGCTTTTAGAAAATAAGTGTTTCTTGGATCACTGAGACCGGCACTTTTTGAAAACTTGGTGTTATTTGGGGCATTGATGTCGCCACGCTTTGAAAAATCGACGTTTCTTAAGGCACTGCTACCTGCGCGTTTTAGAGAATCGGCGTTTTGGGTTAAGTACACTGCAATCCAAAAAGTGATCCTTTATAAAAACCCCTCCATCTTGTAGAGTGAAGAAAATGGACTCGTTTGTTCTTTCAGATTCTGTCATCGGAGTGTTTGTGTCGTCATATGTTGTTGACATGCTTAATAAGTTTTTGGTGCAAGGTGATGAGGTTGCATTTGAAAAATCATATTCCCCAGACATTATTAGACTATAGTAGACGCAATTAACACTACAAATCTTGTAGCATAAAACGTAATATAAGATCACATTTTTAACTGCATATTTTGTTTCATTGTACAACTTTACGGATAATATCATATTTTTTCAAAACCGTGGATAACTGTTCAAAACGTTTTTATTTTACAAAGAACTTGTTAAAGAATAGTTTTGCCAAAAAAATTCTGTCTTGAATGGTATCGATGTACAATATCAATAAATTATTCTATTAAAAAATTGACTTTAAAATAATTATTTTTCAACAAAATTTACTTGCAAGTTTTGACAAAAAAACAAAAACGAAGGAAAAAAATTGTCGAAGTCCAAACATTTTGAAGATAAAATCAAATCGCGTGCATTGTTCTGCGGTGGAGAGCTTTAATTTGTTGTACTCATTTTCTAAAATAGCTGTATTTGTGTACGAAGTCTTCCGAAAAAAAAGTGCAGAAAAAGCATAGCTTTTCTTGTTTTACGCAAATACAGAATTATTTTTCCCCTGTCACCTTGCTCAGATTATTAATCGATTAGCTACAACAGCTTGCCGGCCATTGTGGTCCGACATGGGCAGATCTTGATCTTCAAGATCACATTATTTTAATGCTATGATCTTGATTTTCAAGATCGCCAAAATGAGGTGATCTTGTGCATCTCTGATACTGGTCGACTCCCTCGATGTTATATCGACTTCGTCAGAAATGTCAGGAGTCGACTATTCGATCTTTTTATGTTTTGATTTCCGTGGTCGCACAGAAAGATAGCCCTCGTATTAAGGTTTGCTTGTAGCTGTCCTTAGTACTAGAGGCCAGCGGTTTTTCAGTTGTTTCTTTGTAAAATACCACAAGTGAAAAGTTGTTTATATCTTTTAAATAGCTATACCAAACTTTGCGCATGCGTTGATATCCATTTAATTTGTGTAGCATTAACTCCAGCTAGTCATTAGGGTATTCATTTACCGTTTTGCATTGGAGTAATGCGGTTGCGAGCTATACAGTAAGGTGTATCGTTTTTGACTTGGTTTTCAAAATCTAGGTGGCTAGTGATAAAAAGTGGCACATGCATGAAAAAATGACGTGTGCAAAATTTTAACAAAATTGGGGGTGCTTTTGAGGTTCCGCCGGGAGGGGGGGGTAAAAATTCAAATTTTGGCAAAAAAAGGGGCAATTTTTAAAGTTAATATATGCAATGAACGAAAATATTTTTAACCTGGCTAGAAGCAAAATTGCAGTACTAGGTCTGCAAAACATCATTCTAAAACTTATTTTGTATTGGTATGAAGATTTCAGGTCCCTCTTTGGCAGAAGATAAACCCTAAACTTGCTAAAATTTGGGAAATTTGTATCTTTTAATAGGTTTTTCTAATGCTTATTCGTAACTATTTGCATTACTTGGCACAGCATTTGTTGTTGTTGTTTAACTTTCTTAGCCTCCAATAGTTTTAAAATGGTTTCCTGTTTTTAGTAACCAGAAGGCTATAGCTTGTAGTTACATTCATATTAAGTAAGTGGCACGCAGTAAGTTTATGAACTGCTAGTTAATTTTTTAATTTTGTTCAGCCCTGCTTCTTTGATATTACAACAATGTGACGTTGGTATCGAGTTTTGCCATTTGTGCGGTTTATTATCATCAGATTACTTGAGCTTGAAAAGCGCTGATTTTGCTACAGTGAGGACATCATAGTAATTTCATTAATATGAACATCAGCTAGCTAGTTTTATACCCTTTTCTACTGATAGCAGATAACGAAATTCTCAGATCAGCCTGAAATTTAATCAGTGGTGGCAAGTTATTTTTTAAAAGTAATCCATTGTTCAAAAAATGAAAAGATATAAACAAGATCACTAGCTACCTATCTTTAAATTGGACAAAAAAGTGACTCAGTTGCAGTTTAGAAAGTTCCAGTTATTACGGTTACAAATCCTGTTTGTGGGCGAAAGCTTTTCTTGCTTCATCTATGTTGCAGGGTGCTGGAGTCATCACGGCGAATGATCGAAAAGACCAAACAATCACTCAAAAACTGATCAATGGGAGAATGCATAAACGCACTGCAGTAGAAGAGCACATAACACTTATTAGAACCATAATCTAAATACGTAGGCCATTTTGCAGCATCTACCGGTTCAAGCCAATCCCTATTAAACGGCATCATCGACTATTGTGCCCGACGAATTAAGTTTGGATGATGTTACAGCAATAGGGTGTGATGGCACTGCCGTCAATCCTGGCCGCAAAGGAGGCGTTATGGAACGCCTAGCCCTAGAAGATCATTTGAACAAACCACAGCAATGGTTAGTTTGCCTACTACACACAAACGAGTTACCTTTGCGTCACCTTATGAAAGAGCTAGATGGAGGCACTAATGGGCGGGAAGACTTTGGTGGTTTAATAGGAAAGCAGCTTGTTGGATGCGAATTGTTGAACGTTATTGATTTGGAAGCAGTCCAAGTTTCAGATATAACCGTTGATGAAAAAGATATAAACTCCAATTAAAAGTACCTCCTTAGTATATTTAATACTGTAAAAATGGGGTTTGTTTCTCTTTATCTGGCTTCGCAAAAACCCGGACCTCTTAACCACTCACGGTGGTTGACTACTGCATTTCGGATACTTCGGCTCTACGTTTCTACCTCCCAACCATCTCCTGCACTGATAGAC
Organism: Trididemnum nubilum; assembly: GCA_963965965.1. Lineage (NCBI taxonomy): Eukaryota > Metazoa > Chordata > Ascidiacea > Aplousobranchia > Didemnidae > Trididemnum > Trididemnum nubilum. The sequence goes on along the minus strand of OZ014489.1, from coordinate 6,983,200 downwards.
TAGGTACAATACGTCATGAGCGTTTATGCTCCTGTTTGGTTCCAGATAAAAAGTAATAGCAACCTGAAAAACGGTGCACGGCACTTCTTTACTCTCTGAAATTATTCGCAAAGTATGACACAAAGAGTTCGAGACGTTGTTAATAGGGTTCTGCAGAGAAACGGATTTTTTTGCCCACCCTGAAAATATTTTAATATCAATGTTGATGGATGAGCAAGAACGTGTTCGAGAACTGGCATGGAGAAGAATAATAAATTTGTTGAGCCAAAAGTGCTTTTTGATGCAGAACACTACTATGAAATGATCGATTGGTAAGCTACTACAATCAGCGAACCTTCTATAGCTCGCTGTCTTTCAAATGCCACCATAGAAAGCTACGTAAAATCACGGAATGTGTTCGCTGCTTTTTCCTAAGTTTCCATGTCACACTCAAGCAGTTGAAAAATCTGTGAAGCTTGTTACTGAGGCTTTGGCTTGTGTTGTGGACTTTTCTGAAAGAGATGGCTACATCATTGTAATACTGCAACCAAGGAAAAAGATGCCGCAGTTTAACACAAAGAAAGACTTTGTCGTTTAAGCAGACAACATCTAATCAGCTTTATTGACTATTTTTGTATTATGACTTTTAACAAGACGTGTAAGTGTGTCTTGGACTATTAGGCCAATTATAACCAGAGATAGTGATAACCAATTAGTAGAGTGTCAAAAACAATTTCGTACAAATACTAATGGGTCATTCCATGTCAAAACAGCAAATTTTCAGAAAAATTCCCATTTGACCCTCTCAGATTTTGCTGAAACTTCATCCAAATGGGTTTTTCGATGAATAATGAAGATTTGCGAAGTTTTAGCTTCGGGTCATTTTTTGTTCAAAAAATATGCCCCCCAAATTTTGCCCCCCCAGCTGCAAAAAATTTTTTGCATTTTCGCCCAAATTTGAGTCCTCATATCTTTGGATTGAAGTTACTCAGATTGCTCAAACTTGGAATTTTTACAGACATTTTCCCACTAATTTCAGATATGGTTTTGAATTTTTGATACCGTGTTTAAATGTTGAGTTATAGACCTTCAAAAATGCTCGTGTTTTCAAAAACTTACTTTTTTACCCTTTTTTTGCGGGGTATATCTTACATCACAAATATTACAGCCTCATCAAACCTGCACTGCTCCTTAAGTATATATATGAGACTGTCATAAAACAATATGAAGGGGGTAGCTGCAACAGATTTTGGGTAATTATGAATCAAATACGGCCCATTTTCTGAAAAAATCGAAATTGCGCCATCTTGTGAGCCCTGGTTGACAATGTGGGCAACATTTTAGAAATCTGAAATTTTGCACAAAGTTTGCTCACAGCCACGACTAAATCATACGTGAATTTCAAGAATGTGTCTCAACTGTAAAGTAATACTCTAAGGTGGTAAACATTTACCTATTTCACTAAATTTGCTTGTGTAATTTCCCTAGCAACAGCCATAGCAACCATTTTTTCTGTGCATTAAGACGCTCCAAATTGACAAAAAAGTTATTTTTAATGAAAAATAGCAACTTCTGCAATGAAAACGTACAGTTTTCAATCAATTCTGATATTTAAATCTGTGCTCAATAGCAGAAAAATTCAGTGAATAGAACACCAAGGTAACATATTTTGCTCAAAAATAGCCTTTATCACTGTTTATTCAAGACATCAAGCCAACATTTCAACATTAGTCATGTTTCAGTGAGCGCACAGTACACATTGTACAGCAAAATATACTTGTAAGCATCAAATTTCAAAGCCTTGAAAAGCATCAAATTTCATACGATATGTATTTGCAATAAAAAGCAAATACCGCAACTAACAGATTTGAAGTTCTGCAGCTTTGAAGGCTCATACACTGTACAACAACCAATTCACTAAAATGCATAAAACGATCTTGTCAGTATTATGGTTAGTTGCAGTTTATCATCAGTGATCATTGCATGTCAAGACGTTGCAGCACTTTTCATTTCAGCTAAAAAAATTCAAAAATACAGTGTATACCGGTATCTAGATAGTCTTGAATTAGACTTTTTTTTTTGTAACAACAGTTTCAGAAGAACACAAATTAAGAGCAATGCCAGGCTCAGCATCAAAAAATTAATCCAGAACAAGTACTAGCACAACGTATTTGTGTAACCAGCAGTGTTTTCCTCGGCTTTTTTTTGCCATTGTTGATTTGTGAAACAGTAGTCATGATCTATAACTACAGACAGAGTCCTTTTAACCAAGCGAGAATAAGTTTGAGTCAAGCACAAATAAAGCTGGAAACTTCCGAACATTTAAGAACAGTCATCCGCACCTAAAAATCCACAGGTTCTTATAAAAAAAATGTCTAATACCCCAAACACCACTTTAGAGATACTGATCCTTTTCATTCAAAGCAGGAATGAAGAACAGCTAACGAATTAAATTTGGACTGAGAGTTTCTAAGTCTGTTGAGCAATAAGCATGAGACTTAATACCATTAAAAAGAGGAAACTTCTTGAAAGGATAAAAATTACAGGGCATTGAAAAGAGAAATAATGCAATTCAGATCTGAAGAACTTAGTTTATAGTATCATTTACTCTAATTTTGAAGAACAGGCGCATCTACAAAACACAAGATATCTTGAAATGGATCCCAGCACTCGTTTCTTGCATCGTATTGCCATGATAAAGTGCGGTTTTGATTGCAATGCATGAATTTAATAATAATAATAATAATTGCAATTTATATCCCCCTTGAGATAACACCAACAAGTGTCAATGCATCTGACTAAGGGGCCAAAGTAACATTCAAATAGCTTTACAGAAATAAAATTAATACTCAACAGAGGTACTAATTCTACAGCAATAAGCAGCAAAATACTAGCATCAAACAGTGGTAATATCCTCAAAGGCTAAATTAAAATAAAATGCTTTTAGACGTTTCTTAAAAAGGGACAAAGTTTCAATTTCACGCAGAGATAGTGGCAACGAATTCCATACTTTGGGTAATGCACACGAAAACATAGATTGGGATCTAGCAAAGTTTAAGCTAGTTACCGTTTGAAGCAGCCAATTATCATCATTAACACGCAAGCTATATCTTTCCGAAACAGAACGAGAGTTGATTAAATTTTTCAAATATGTAGGAGCATAACCATGCAGGCACTTGTGTGTGAGCAAAGCAATTTTGAATTCAATACGAAACTTAACTGGTAAAAAATGAAGGCTTTTCAAATATGGTAGCATATGCTTACGCAAAGCAGAACCACGAAGTCCAAAAATAAATCTTACTGCAGAATATAAAACTTTTGTCAACTAGTGCAATAAATATTCTGGTAAGTTATAAAACAAAGCATTGCAATAATCGATATGGGACAATATCAAAGAATGAACTAGCTGAATTTTTAGAGGTTTAGTAAGCTTTGATGCAATTCTGCCTAAATTACGTAAATTGCCATAACAAGTACTAACTACTCTATTGATATGCTTCTCAAGGTTCAGTCTGTCATCAAATACTACACCAACAATTTTGACAAAAGCATTAGGCATAGGCAAAGAACAGGTATCATCAATTTGTACGTTAGAAATTATTTTGGATTCAATGTTAGGGTTAGATAAAATTTCGATGACTTTGGTCTTACTTTCATTTAATTTTAGAAAATTACAAGTCATCCAATGCTTTAAATCTTGCCAAAAGGCTCGAATTTTGTTTTAATCATGTCTACAGAAAAGTCTTTATCAAAAGAAAGATAACACTACATATCATCAGCATATGAATGCAAAAAAAGACCATGTGAATTAGCAATTAATTCAGCACTTTTAAAATACAAGTTAAATAGCACTGGCCCTAAAATTGAACCCTGGGGTACACCAGACTTAACATCAACTGTATGAGAAGTACAGCCAGCACCTTTAACAAAGTAGCTCTTATTATTTAAATAGGTTGAAAACCATTCTAAAGCTACATCAGAAAAACCAAATTCAGCGGACAATTTACTAAGCAGGAGATCATGCTTAACCGTATCAAAAGCAGCTGACAAATCAAACAAAAGAACTACTGCATTTGACTTGGCATCTAAAATTGACAAAATATCATTGTGTATTTTTACAAGGGCAGTCTCACAGCTATAGCTAGATCTGTAAGCTGATTGCGAATAGCCATACAATGAATTTTCACTCAGATATGTATTAATTTGGAGAAAAACACATTTTTCTATTAATTTGCCAAGAAAAGGCAAATTGCTTACAGGTCTAAAATTTTTAATATTATCATTATCCAAGTTCTCATTTTTAATCAAAGGAGTAACACATGCCTTTTTGAGAACATCTGGAAAATAACCCTGACTCAATGAAAGATTAACAATAACTTATGATGAATTGCAGGGAGTAATAAATCAATGCACTTCTTGAGAATACTGGTTGGTAGTGGATCAAGATCACATGTTTTAAATGGCATAGACTCAATTATAGCTTTTAAACCAGCTAAAGATAGCGGTTCAAACTTTCTAAATTTGGAAGCACATGAAGATTTAACTACATTTATATCAACATCAAGTGTATTGCAATTATGGTAAGACATGTCACTATATATTTGTTCAATCTTAGCATTAAAATAGTCAGCAAATTGACATGCTTGTGCAGTGCTTGTGATAGGCGGATGATTTCCCAAAAATTTATCCAATAACTGATTCACAACATTATAGGTGGCTCTGGCATTACCTTTGCAATTAGCTAGTTTTTCTTTGAAATATTTTTCTCTTTCAATGCAATAGATTTTATTAGCCTGTTTACATGTTGCATAAAATTTAGATTTATTTTCTAAAGATTTATTCTTCCTAAAAGCTCTTTCAAAAACTCTTCTGCTTCTTCTAGTGTATAAATGTGGATAAATGTATTAACGTAAACATCTTTCAGCTAATCGCATCATTTCATGGTAATCCAAACATACCACTGTTGATCGTAATTGCATGCTATCAAGTGACCAAGTTGGAATTGTGCATCATTTTGAATTGGTACAATCTGAAAACAGCAAGGCACATGTTTTTCAAATCCAAAAGAAAATTGGTTGCCAACAACATCCTAAGAAAGCCTTTTTATTTCCAGGACAGTTTCAGAAATAGGTATGAAACAGTGATGTGATCGAGTACCTGGGATAGTTTTACACCTGGCATAGCGCTCTTCATGTGCAAAATCTTGAAAATTCTTGGCAATATCCTTTTCATTGATGTACAGATATTTTATGCCAGCAATAGCCAAAGCAAACATATGTTGTGGAGTTAAAATTTGACTTGTTACAGTTGCTTGTAAGCTTGTTTTTGTTACTGGACGATTTTCCATGGCTAGTAACAAAGAATGCCACTCAGCATCAAGGTCATGATCTCTTCTATGGTGGCACAAATTCACCAATTTCTTGAAGTTATTGTATTGGCTTGCAGCGCCATTACTGAAATATACAACTGCACTTTGGAAACTGTTGGAAGCTTTTCTCGTATATAGATAAGCACACTGTGGATAAATGTATGAACCGTTGTGCTTCATGCTATCAGATATGATGCAGATACTTAAACACTTGACTTCACCAACATCATTCTTGAAGTAAACAGAAAATGGGCAGAAGGTAGCTTGGCTGTTTTCCCAATGATATCCTTGGACAGCGTCTTGAACCAGAAAGCTATAACTTTCAGCAAAATCAAGAAGAACAATAATTTCACTGCCATTGATTCGTTCTTTTATTGTTTCAAAAAAAGCTGATTGAGATTATACTGACGCTGTCTCAACAAACCAAAATTTTCACTAGTGGTTTCAATAAACTCAGCTACAGTATACTGCAAATCCAAAAGTTTTGTCCTATCCGTGTAAACCACTGACTGACGATAATAGTATCTTCCAGGTCGACATCATTTTGATCAAAGGTCTGTTTCAATACATCCTTAAGTTCATCTTTTCCAGGCCTTGCAAGTATTGCTGCATCATGTTGTTTTGATTTTACACACTGCAAACCATGTGCATTAGAAAGTCTCAAAATGAAACTTTTTCAGGAAGACCACTGCGAAGAAGCTTTGCATTCTGATTGTTCTCACAAACACACACAGAATGCATACCCTTAGAGTTAATGGTTACACACCATTTGGTCGAAATTCACAAAACTTTGAAAACACAATTGAACCACTATTGTTCTGTTGAAATTGTTCGTAAAGTTCTTTTAAGTTAACTAACAGAAGATGGTTTTGTTTTGGAATTTTTTCACTTCCATATTTAATTGATACAAACTCTTTACGTCTTGATATGCAATGATCACTGATGATAAACTGCAACTATCCATAATACTGACAAGATCGTTTTATGCATTTTAGTGAATTGGTTGTTGTACAGTGTATGAGCCTTCAAAGCTGCAGAACTTCAAATCTGTTAGTTGCGGTATTTGCTTTTTATTGCAAATACATATCGTATGAAATTTGATGCTTTTCAAGGCTTTGAAATTTGATGCTTACAAGTATATTTTGCTGTACAATGTGTACTGTGCGCTCACTGAAACATGACTAATGTTGAAATGTTGGCTTGATGTCTTGAATAAACAGTGATAAAGGCTATTTTTGAGCAAAATATGTTACCTTGGTGTTCTATTCACTGAATTTTTCTGCTATTGAGCACAGATTTAAATATCAGAATTGATTGAAAACTGTACGTTTTCATTGCAGAAGTTGCTATTTTTCATTAAAAATAACTTTTTTGTCAATTTGGAGCGTCTTAATGCACAGAAAAAATGGTTGCTATGGCTGTTGCTAGGGAAATTACACAAGCAAATTTAGTGAAATAGGTAAATGTTTACCACCTTAGAGTATTACTTTACAGTTGAGACACATTCTTGAAATTCACGTATGATTTAGTCGTGGCTGTGAGCAAACTTTGTGCAAAATTTCAGATTTCTAAAATGTTGCCCACATTGTCAACCAGGGCTCACAAGATGGCGCAATTTCGATTTTTTCAGAAAATGGGCCGTATTTGATTCATAATTACCCAAAATCTGTTGCAGCTACCCCCTTCATATTGTTTTATGACAGTCTCATATATATACTTAAGGAGCAGTGCAGGTTTGATGAGGCTGTAATATTTGTGATGTAAGATATACCCCGCAAAAAAAGGGTAAAAAAGTAAGTTTTTGAAAACACGAGCATTTTTGAAGGTCTATAACTCAACATTTAAACACGGTATCAAAAATTCAAAACCATATCTGAAATTAGTGGGAAAATGTCTGTAAAAATTCCAAGTTTGAGCAATCTGAGTAACTTCAATCCAAAGATATGAGGACTCAAATTTGGGCGAAAATGCAAAAAATTTTTTGCAGCTGGGGGGGCAAAATTTGGGGGGCATATTTTTTGAACAAAAAATGACCCGAAGCTAAAACTTCGCAAATCTTCATTATTCATCGAAAAACCCATTTGGATGAAGTTTCAGCAAAATCTGAGAGGGTCAAATGGGAATTTTTCTGAAAATTTGCTGTTTTGACATGGAATGACCCTAATGTGTTTGATTTCGTATTTCTTTTTCCAAGTTTCATTCATACCATGATATTTACTGTATTTGTGTGAGTTTGTTTAACATCATACGATACGGTATCATGATTTAACTACCCAAATTAATTTTTTTATGTAATCATTTTTATTGTACTCTAACTACGGTGATTGCAAAAACGCGTAGAACAAGAATAACAATGTAATACTATGACATTCTGTATAGCACTTTCGTCTTCTCCCTTGCCAAATTAAATTCTTTGTGATAAACTTAAGGCTACACTTAAATTTTTTTCACAACTTAAGAAAGTTGAATTTTACCCCCAGGCTGAAGCGTAAAACTGGAAAAAATGTCATGTAAATTATTTATAACAGGATCAGCCATAGGCAAACATGATGATCCTAAGTTTATCATTTATTAATATCAGAGAACATGTTCTACTAAAAAGACAATTCTATGCTAATTTTCCTAAATTTTGGCAAGTTTAGGGTTTATCTACTGCCAAAGCGGGACCTGAAATCTTCATGCCAATACAAAATAAGTTTTAGAATGATGTTTTGCAGACCTAGTACTGCAATTTTGCTTCTAGCCAGGTTAAAAATATTTTCGTTTTCATTACATACATTAACTTTAAAAATTGCCCTTTTTTTGCCAAAATTTGAATTTTTACCCCCCTCCCGGCGGAACCTTAAAAGCACCCCCAATTTTGTTAAAATTTTGCACACGTCATTTTTTCATGCATGTGCCACTTTTTATCACTAGCCATCTAGATTTTGAAAAAACAAGTCAAAAACGATACACCCCACTATACAGTATGTTATACGAGATCGAGCCGTAAAATGCTGTGGATGATCGATTAGTAATCACGACTATTTAACAACCTATCAAAATGTTTTAATTGACTTAACTATAACATTTCTCTGTTGCTTGCTGGCTGACTCTTTGCCACTGCATTCTTAGGGCAGTTGATGCCGATTATGTTCTTTATAACTGCACCAACTGCATGCTAAGCTCAATAAAAACAGCTTAATTGGCTGTAATTCATTGTAATATCTGCTTGACGGTTTGTAGTGAAAATGGAAACAAAATTGTAAACGGGCCAACTAGTACAAGCCCGAATTCGAAAAAATATGCCTGATTACAAAAAGTCATTCAAAACCCAAACTAGGCCCGAAATAGCGCGAAAGCAAAGTTTGGTCTAAAAAACGTATACGGTTAATTGCTCTTTTCGTTTGAATACATTTATTCCGCCGTGACTTGACTAAACTATTTCTCATATTTCGTGAGTAGGCTATCATGAGAGACTTATGGGACGGTTCATATATTTTTGACTTCTTTTTAAATAAGACTGTGCACTTATCAATTGTTGAAAAATTGTGAAGCAATAATTACAATTGTGTACTAACAGTCGTATAGTCGTATTGGAGCTTAAATGAAGTTGGCCTTCATTTATTGTTTGCAAAGCTACTTTGATTGTGCTTTTATAAAGTAGCTATTTAAAAATCAAATCCAAATTACATTCAAGATTTTGTCAATCTTAAGCCCGAACCCGACTCGACTTACAACTCTGGTTTTTTACTTTGATCTCGGCCTATGACCGAGTTATATGCACAAACGTGTTACGGGTCACAGGCAAGGCCTCCGAGTGGGGGAGCAGGGGGAAACAATGACCCCGGGGCCCATGTCTTGAAGGGGCCCACGAGAGGGCCCAATGGGCTTCATAGGGCCCATCGAAATGAAATGCCGAAAATCTTTATTTTTTTGGAGATCACCTGAATTTGAGAAGTAAAACCGTTTCAATTTTGGGGAAGACCTTTTTTTTTTTTTTTTTTGGAGATCACTTCAAAATCCGGAGAAAAGTGTGCCATTTTCCTTGCCTGTTTTGGACTGCACAAAACCAGTGATGCGTAATATTTGGGTCGTCCCTGGGCCCACCCTTGGCTCTCGGCGCCCCTGGTCACAGGATGTCATCAATAGACAGTGTATAATTTAAAGAAACTTTCTCTTTTTTTGATGCGACGATGCACCCATCATACCTGAATCACCGTCGTATGATGATAATTTTGAAATAGCTTAACTTGCATTTGTCTTTCACATTATACAGTATGAAGATTGGAGCTATTGAAGTTGATATGAGGATGGAGATGACTTAATTGTTGCACTGATTTGACTCCTGACTGTGCAAGTGTACAGCAACCATCATTAAGCTTGCAATCGATCTTGCTTACAGTAATTTTGCAAAATAGTCAAACTTTAATAACTGCAGCAACTCTTAATGGTAACAACACTAACTGTAAAAATTGAAACTTGAAAAACTCCTTAAAACTCAAAGAAAATACGCAAACTGTAAAACTCTCAAAAACTGTAAAAACCTTCAAAAAACTCAAAAAACTCTGTTTCACCATGCCCAAGACCATAGGCGTAGCCAGGATTTTTGATTTGGGGGGGCCCAAACCACAAATCACATACAATGACGTCATTAGAAACTTCGAAGGAACTTTTTGTTAGGGCAAAGAAATCGTAGAATGGAAGATCAAAAGCCGTGGCCTGGTGTTGGCACGTAACTAGGAACTGGTTCAAGGGAGAGGGCTTAAACCAATCGTTAAAATGCGAAAATGTCTAAATTGGTAGACGTGTTTGGGTAAAGGAGTGTACTGTAATTCAAACGTATTACAGACAGAGGTCTGGGGGCGGAGCCCCCAGCCGCTGGAGGCTATGGGGGTTTAGGGGCAAAGTCCCCAGCCGCTGGGTGTTTTTTCGTAATTTTTTTTGGAAAAAAAAGCTATTTTATACCGTTGGATCACATTTCGAACGTATTCAGAGTCATTTGAAAGTATTAGATTTTTAACATTTTGAAAGCCAATTAAAAATATTAAGTTGTTTAGTCCTCTTTTTGCTTGCAATTTAAGCCCAAAACTCGTTTAAAATCTTGCATTTTGGGGTTAAATTTTGTATGTGACTTAACCCAGGTAGGGGAAGTAAAGTGCATTGCCTCCTAAAAGGATCAACATTATTTTAGCAGTAAATACCAAGCAGGTCAAATATTTTTTCTAGAGGTTTTTGTTTTGTCATGAAAACAACCAATCAAAGGAGTACATATATGACCAAGGAGCCCAGGCCCTCCCAATTCAAAAATTTGTTCAATAAGGATTCCCCTTGCAGTAGCTAACTTTTTTCAAAAGTGTTTTGTTGCATAAAAACTGGCGAAGTGGAGGTGAATTATTATTGGAAAATGTACAGTAGATAGCTACGCATACAGTAGATAGTTACGCCTACAAACCATGTTATTGCCCGGACCGGATTTACATTGAGTTGGGTCCCTGGCTCTTTGGGATTTTTGCAATATTTTCCTTCCAAATGCAGGTGAAGACCAAAAAAAGTCTTATCTGAGTGCAGGGCCCCTGGCACTGAGCCATATGTTAAATCCGTCCCTGGTTAATGGTTATTGCATTACGTTTATAAAAAAGTTAGATAATGGCCCAAGTGGGCAACTTTTAGGATAAAAACCCTTACTTTCACTCGGGTTATATGCTTAAAGTGACTAGCAGACTTTAAATTGAAGGGTCCCGGGCCCCCTAAAACAATGTTATTGTTGGAAGGTCCATTTAAATTGGATTCTTTTAAATATTATTGCAGGGGGCATTTTTTAATTGGTTGGGAAAAATTAAATTGAAGGGGCCCACGCCCCCTGGATCAATATTATTTTGGGGGGCCCATTTAAATTGGATGCATTTAAATATTATTGCTGAGGGCCCATTTAACTTGGTTGTCAAAAATTAAATTGAGGGGACCCAGGCCCCCTGGATCAATATTATTGTTGGGAACACATTTAAATTGAGGGCCATTTAAATATTATTGTATGGGACCTATTTAAATTGGTTGGTAAAAATTAAATTGAGAGGCCCGGGCCCCCCTGGATCAATATTAATGTTAATTACTGTTGTAGGCGTGTACTTTGTACGCGAAGATGCTAAAAGAAATTAAAGAAACAATAGTCTTTTTTGTGACATTTTTATCATTAGTAGCATTTCAATTAGGGTGGCCCGGGCCCCCTGGTCTTTCCCCCCTGGCTATGCCTATGCCCAAAACAAGCTATATATACATGTTCCATCTCTGCCTCTTTTGTCCTAATAACATCAAAATTTGGCAAAAAGAAACTAACTTGAGCTCGCGCGCCTACAGATAGAAAAAGATAGAAAATCAATCGTTTTAGGAATCTGAATCACTCAAACGAGGCAGATATGGAGCAACGCTGATACATCATAAGGAATTGACACAAAAACAAGATGAAGCGTTCGGAATTTGCTTCACTCGGATACATCATCTGATACATAATCTGCATGTATGCAGCATTTGCACACGCTGGACATGATCAGTTCCTTCACGCCACAGAGCCAAATAAAATGCTGGTAATAAACCTTATACCTTGTTTGTAACAAATGGCTTTGAATTTGTGTTCCAGTGAATAGTGCGTCTGCTTTTGAAACGGTAAATCCGGGTTCGATTCAAAGTCAAGCTAAACCAAAAAACTGGTATTTACAGCTTCCCTGTTTGACGTTCAGCATTAAAAGGGACAGCATGAAGCCTCCACCACTTGTGGTATAAGACTCGAAGACAGAAACGTCCCTTTACTGTCACCTAAACAAGTTAGGGAATAGAACAGAAATTACAGTGCAGTTCCTTTTTTGTAGAGTTTTATAGCCAATGAAGAGAAAAAGCGGCGTTTTTTATTTTAATAGTACTGTGTATAGTTACAGTGAATTCAAAAAAATCCAAGCCAAATTAAGAATAAAAATTTAATTTAAATTTCGTGGCGGCATGTCCGAAATGGTAAAGGCGCTATTTTTACGGCGGCTTTCGTCGCATAATCTGGGCCGACCGGCACTTTGATCACGTTGTTGGTCCTTGAATAAGACACTTTGCGATGATTATCTCTGCTTGGTGGCTTCGAACAAGCAGCAAAGTTACGTGAGAAGAAACTAAATGCCACTCAGAAAGCTTGCAATAAGGCCAACTCCGAAGCGGATGAGGACAAGTCGTCCAAAATAAAAGCGCTACCGTCGCTTCCTTGTGAGAGGTGGATCAATCAACTTAAAACAAATTAAGAAACTAAACTCAATATAGAACAAGAAACCAAATCTGAATGTATTTTTTAATCCGAATGGGTAAAGATGCTATTTTTACGGCGGTATCATCGCATGATCTGGGCCGACCGGCACTTTGGTCACGTTGTTCGTCATTGGTTAAGACGCTTTGCGATGATTATTTCTGCTTGGTGGCTTCAAACAAGCAGCAAAGTTACGTGGAAAGAAACCAAACATCTATCAGAAAGCTTGGAATAAAACCAACTTCGATGCGGATGAGGACAAGTCGTCCGAAATAAAAGCTCTACCGTCGCTTCCTTGTGAGAGGTGGATTAACCAACTTGAAATAAATAAAGCAACTAAACTCAATATAAAACAAGAACCCAAACCTAAATGTACAATTTGCACATTTTCTAACTATTGAAAATTTTTTACTTGTCTCATAAGATATTATGCTATGGCTGGTTAGTCAAATGGTAAGTTGTTCGTCTTTAGAGTGGGAGGTCTGAGGTTCAAATCTCGGGCAGGTCAAATCTGACGCAGTGTTGTCAACGGCTCGCTACCGCTGCAACATTTCTTTAAAAAAAGCTCTGTTGCCTAGGTGTAATGATGGGGTAATGGGCCGGCAAACTTGTTACACGTTTCGATGTATTCCATCACGTATAATGAAAGGTTTGATTTGAAGGTATTCTGCGCTTCAAGAGATTGTGGCGGCAGCGAGAAAGGAACCCGTGTTTCTCGTGTGGTTGTGGTCCTTTATCGCTGTGCGCTATTCGTGGTGCAGTTCGGATGAAGTCGGGCAAAAGCGTTGATTTTTGTTAATTACTTTTTCAGTGTTTTTGCGTAGTTCTGCGGCTTTGTGAGCAGCACGTGATGACGTTCCATTGGCTGATCAGCGTGCCGTGATTATGAGTTGTCTTGCGCTGATTGGTCAAGGGAATCTCGGAATCATAAGGTCGCAGAACAGATTGTGTTCAAATTCATTCCAGATTTTTAGTTCAAGTGACTACCGGATTTTTGTTTCTTCTCAGTTACGGATACTTTCCACAAGATTATTTAAGGTTTGACTTTTTTTGTAGCAAAATTATTGCGCGATTCATTGCATTCTTAAAAATAATGACCACACAGCAGGCACGTTAAATCGATTATTTTTCCTTGAACTATGAAAAGCATTTCATCGGCTGAGAGATATTTAGGGGGGGCACGGTGTCATGGGTCGCCATTATAGTATAATTAGCATAGAACAGTATGCAAAATTGCGGCATAGCCGCTCCCCTTTGTAACTTGGGCAGAAAGTTTAAGTACAAAAACGGACAGAATCTGAGTGAAGATTTTTTTTTTGGTCTTTACCCAATTTTGGGCAAGAAAACCGATTGATTCTAAGTGGAGACCTTTTTCTTTTGGTTTTCATTATTCTCAAATTTCCTGCCCCCCCTCCCCCCCCCCCTTTCGAAAATCCTGCGTACGCTAGTGGAGATATTCACCTTTACTTTGCCCTCAGGACCTAAAATATCATTAGCCTCCGACAGCGGTGCTCTGTCCCGAGCTCCCTTAAAACTTTTGTTTTTGCCTTTCTATTCTATGTTGTTTCATATATGCCATGTCTAGTACATGCAATTCAGACTGCAAAAATCTTGTTTTTGTAACGTTTTGGTCGTTTTTATTATTATCATTAAAATTGATACCAATAATGTCACAGAATCATTTGAAACACAAAGTAACTCGTGCAGCAATGTAATAGTAAAATTTTCTATGTACATAAAAACACTGTTTCGAAAACTTAGCCTTGTTAAGCTTTTAACTTTATCTTCATCCAATTTTTTTAAACTTCAAATGAAATCAAAATAATTATTGACTTTTTACACAATCGTTCATTTATATCTTTTTTCTCTATACAATTTTTGTGTTTTTTTTTAGTTTATTTGCAGATTGAAAGAGCAGACATAGGCAATTCATTTTCAATTGTTTCATTATTTGAATTTAAATAGTGAAATTTCTCGTAGTTGCCTGCAAGAAGTGCATTGAAGAAAAAGTTCTTTGAGGGAGGCTCGGAAACTTTCGTCTCTCACGTTGTAAATGATAACGTTGATGAAACTGAAAAAGTAACAATTACATGAAACCTTATTTAACCAATTAATTCACGGGCCTATTTGAGCGCTTGCCATTGCTCCAGTAAATCACAAGTTCGATTCCAAAGCTGGTCGATTGCAGCGCTTCTTGGTAATAACAATTATCTGCTTGACAATTATTAAACTTATACCTGTTTGCCATACTGATATAGATGCAGACCAAGTAGGGTAGTGGTAGGTTGAGGCAATCCAGAATTCCAGAGTAAAACAAAATGTTAACAATTGTCGCTGGAACTGAAAACAACAAAAAATTTTATAATACAGTATTACTGTGCGTTAAACTGGCAAAGAAAGCCTAAAACAGTCAAACTTTTTCAAAGATATAAAAATGAAATATGTGATTGACAATGTCAAACGAGCCAAAACTTCGGTATTTGGGATTGGAACCTACAGCACATTTGAGCATACTAAAAGCAAAAAATACTTACCCAGGGACGCAGTAAATCCGAGTTGCATAATAAACACAGTCGCAAAAACCGAAAGTTTTCTTTGCTTGTTTAAGCTTTTGTTTGATTTGCGTTGATTTGTCAAAAATTTCGTTCCTCTTGATTGAGTAATTCCAAAGTAAACTCCACTAGCTACGACCGTAATAGTCTGAAAAACTTGATCTTAGTTATTAGTGATTGCAATTACATCTTTGTTTTTTAATCCATCGTGTTTGCTAGGCAGGTGGGCACTGGGAAGGTGGGAGCTCAGAGTTTTAGTCGGGCCAGTCTTTTCGGGTTGGATTCGGGCCGGGTTCGGGCTTGAAATTGACAAAATTTCGGGCTTAATTCGGGCCTTTACATACGTACTTGCTTAATGTTTTAGCTTTTTTAGGTTCTACAAAAACGTAATTGAAATAACTTTGCAACTACTCTTAATAACGACTTAGTTTAAGCATCAAACGATTATTACTACGCAATTATAATTATTGCGTCATAATTCATCAGCATTCTTCTTCTTTCTTCATTGCCCGCTTTTCCGTGAGGGTTGCGGAGGCAGCAGCTGGAGATTAAGCTGCCACACGTCATTGTCTTCCATCACCTCCATCATTTCGCTTGGGCTAAGTCCCAAGCGATTCCATCCAAGATCCCCAATGTAATCGGTCAATCTAGTTCTGGGTCGTCCAACTGGTCTTCTCCCTTTGCTTTGGCAAATAAAGCTTGTTTGGGGAGTCTTTCCTGAGGCATTCTCCTTACATGGCCAAACCATCTAAGCTGAGATCTTTCAATTCGGAGAAGTAACGGCTCGATGTTAAGAGATTTTCGAATTTCAGAGCTACGTACCTTGTTAAACAGTGTAACTCCTTCGATTCTTCGTAAAAACCTCATTTCGGACGCTTGCACTTGTGATCGCACTCTTTCGGTCATTACCCAAGATTCATGACCATAAGTGAGAATGGGGACAAAAACTGCTTTGAAAATTGAGAGCTTTGCCTTTTTCGACAATTCTCGTTTCATGACAACCGAGTAGTGCAAAGCTCGCATTACTGCACTAGCCTTGCCTATTCGGGTATCGAGTTCTTCGTCTTGCTTTCCGTCACTCGTAAATGCAACCCCAAGATATTTGAACTTCTCTACCTGCTTCAGTGTCGCTCCATTCACTTGTAACATGCACTAATCAGAGTTTCTTGAAAGATGAAGTACCTCAGTTTTTGCCGTGCTTATTTTCATTCCGGCGGTGTTGCATGCACCTGCAAAGCTATTTAATGCGCGCTGGAGGCCAGATTCTGTGGAAGAAAGCAGAACCAAATCATCTGCGAATAGCAGACGACTAATTTTGCAATTTCCAATCGTGGCACACTCATCAGCTTGGCTGCATTTGTCGATCCAATTCATGTAAACAATGAAAAGGAGAGGTGACAAAACGCACCCTTGCCGGAGTCCAACGCCCACATGAAACGGCTTTGATTGCTTGCCATTTACCCGAACACAAACCTCCGGTCGGCAGTAGAATGACTTAATAGCTCGTAAGAATTTACGATTAACGCCATACTACTGCAAAACCTTCCAAAGTTTATCGCGAGAAACTCAGTCATATGCTTTTTCAAGATCGACAAAGCATGCAAAGAGATCTTTGCCATACTCCCAAGATTTCTCGAAGATTCGCTTCAGAGTGAAGATTTGGTCCGTGGTGCTGCGACCCGGACGAAAACCGCACTGACCATCTTCCAGTTTTGATTCCACTATTTCTCGGCATTTCCTTTCAAGGCATTTGGCATATACTTTCCCTGGCAAACTATAAGGAGTGATATTCCTCTGTAATTTGTACATTGCTTACGATCTCCTTTCTTGAATATCGGAATAATCACACCTGTTTGCCAATCTCTGGGAGTTTTGCCAAGCTTCCACTCAACTTGACACACTCGCGTTAACCAAAGAATTCCTTCTCCAGTCAGCGCTTTCAACATCTCGGGTCTGATTTCATCTTCACCAGCAGCTTTTTCAGATTTTATCCCTTTAATTGCCGTTGCCACTTCTGCTGCAGTGAAAACATCGTCTTCCCCTAGATGTGTCACTTCGTATGTGTCGCGAGTGGATGTCTTTACTGGATTCAAAAGACCTTCAAAGTATTCTCTCCATCGTGAAAGGATTTCATTCTCATCCGTTAGAATGTTACCGTCAGAATTCTTGATGGAGTACGTGATACTCGATCTTTTGCCAGGTAAACGGCAGATGGTCTGCCAAAATACTTTGTTTGCCAAAAAATAGTTGGAATCCAACCGACGACTAAACTCTTCCCATGACTTCTGCCAAAGTTGCCGCTTTTCGAACCTCTGTGTACCGGGATTGCGAATCAGATGACAATCTGTCCTGTAGCCAGGCCTTGAACGTATCTTTCTTTGCTTGAATAGCTTCTTTAACCTCTTGGTTCCACCAAGGTGTTTTTTTCTCACTATCGCCGGCCACTCTAAGCCGTTTTCGCCCACAACTTTCAATAGCTGATGAAATGATTGCTGATTTGAACAGCAGCCATTCCTTCTCGATGTCCTCGGATACATCAGGAAGTTGTCTGAACATAGATGAAATACTGGATGCAAACTGTTTTCTTACTTCTTTGTTCTCTAAAGCCTCCCATTTGATCCGGTAGGTCACAGACGATCTGTTGGATCTCATGTTTGGCCAAGGTTTCGAAAGTCGTAAGGAACATATTACCACATGGTGATCAGTTGACAATTCAGCACCTTGCTTCACTCGAACGTCCAGCACATCAGAAAACAAGTCTGACGAAACTATGCAAAAATCTATCAAAGATTTTGGATCCACACTAGGTCGATACCATGTATACTAGGGTTTTCATTTTTTCACCATTTTTGAAATTGAAAATGCTTGGGGTCGTATCTGATAGAGTTTTTGACGCTGATTTCGAATATGTAATTTTTATTTCGCTATGACGTCATTTTGAGGTTGCAGCACGCGTTCGAAACTCTGGCAGAGCACGATTTCGGGAATTTCCCGTATCTCGGTAACGGTACGAGATAGCGCGTTGAGACTGGTGTCAAAATGCGTAGAAGGGTCAATTTCCTATACCCTCTCAATACAACGTTGAAGTGTATCTTGAACAGAAAAAAAGTTATTAGCAAATAACACATTTATCATGCAATTTTGATTTTCAACACACAAAGGCATTATGGCATTCGCTGTAATCATACGCAAAACGTAGTTTGTAAGTTCACATAAGGAAAGAAAAGTCAATCAGCCTAGTCTAACTCCATATTAAGTAATAAATAAGCGTTTGAGCTGTTGTTACTACTGCAGTTAAAATTGAGGAATGAGGGTGAATTGTGTTCTAGCAAAGCTTTGATCTTCTGTAGCAATTGATTTCAATGCTTACTCTATTATCAAATCGTGGTGGTAATGGCCGGTGTTACTTCCAATAGAAAGTTTATTTCGGGCTAATGGGAGCTCTCATGTCCGAAGTCCACTCTATCATGTTATATCAGTTCCACTCTTCATTTAAATCAAGGATAGCTGAGAGAATGACGGCGGTTAACAGATCAGATTCTGCTGGTGTTATGATAAAATGTAAAAAGCTACAGGAAAGCGTATTACCGTTGAACGTTGATGTGATTAGTCATTACTATTTTTTGCGCAAATTTTATTCCAACACTGACCCGAAATTTTTGAAGAAATGACCATATTTCAATGACTTAAAAGATGACACAGTCAATGACGTAATCAAAATATGGAAAACAGCAAGCTTTTTTGTTATTGGCTCGATCAGAATACAAACAAACTTTAAAAACATTATTTCCAAATTTGAAGCAGTATAGAAAAGAGCAAAAACTGAAAAAAAGCGGTGAAGTTAACGAAGAATGGATGAATGATTTGTTCGACATATGTAAATGCAAGAGTAAAATTACTGAAAATACCCAAGCGTTTAATGGAAAGCTTGCATGCGATTGTCCGTGGGAAGATCGCATTTTGGAAACCGAGGGGCCATTTCTTATTGATCAGAGAAGCGTGAGAAAATTGATGAGCGAATTATGGCCGTGAAATCGTTTTCTGCAGGTGTATCAGTCACTGCCCAAACAGTTTTTAATGCTATTGTAAATGAAGTTTGCGGTCCATGTATAAGCAATGTTTTTTCGATAATGGCTTCACAACATCCCTTAATAGTGGTAAAAAGTCCGGAGGGAATAAGAGGCTGTTGATTTTTTTCAATGAAAACGTTGGTCACGATATCCATGTGCTGCAGTGCATGTTTCATGTTAACGAAATTTATTTTTTGCATGTTACATTAACTATCGAAGAAAAACCAAAAGGTCCAGGAGCAATGCAAGACGGTGCTTTGCTTAACTGCATTAAAAGCATCAACAAACCCGACATTAACAACATTCTTCCTCGTCAGAGTATTCCAGTACCGATTACCAATATTGCTTCTCTGCAGCTAAAAGCAAAGGTGGAGGGGTTTTCGGAACAAAAAGCCAAAAGTTTTCAAGATGGCAGTTTCAGAAATGAATACTTGTATTTGCTGGTATTGTCTTCTTATTTGGTTTGGGATGTGCCGGATAATTTGAAATATCTTTTGGAGTACAGAGAAGAAGAAATTTCACATTCCAGATGGATCAAAACAGCTAGTGGCTATCTAAGGTTGTTAATATTTGAATTAGGAAATTTTGGAGCTGACCAAAAAAAAATTGTTCAAAATTGCCTCGTATATTATATGCGTTTACGTGCCATCGTTTATGCTTATCCATTTAAAGCCAACAGCATCAGAAGGGCCTTTTTTCTCACTATTCCAAAGAGAGATCCTTTTGGCATATCGAGACATAGACACAGAAATAGCGGATGTAGCAGTGAAATACTTTTTAAAATTTGCTAAATGCTGGCTAAGCCAAAAAAAATGTTGCTTGAAGTGTGTACGGAGAAACTCATCGTTATAGCGTGGAGGCCGTCAAAGGTTGCTTGCTTCCTGATACCCTTGATATCAAATCACACTAGATGGACAGAACTACTCGACTAAAACTTTTCTTCACTACTCAAAGTAAAAAAGCTCCATGTATTTCGTATAGCCAAATTCCTCCACAGTTTTGGAAAACTATCCACAACAACAACAGATCAAATGAACGCAGGATTGGGAGGCTGAAGAATATAGTGAATGACAAAATTGGAGATGAACCATCACAAATGAATAAAACTGACAAGCGCTGGCGCGCATTTTTGTGTAATATGGAGTTAGACTAGGCTGATTGACTTTTCTTTCTTTATGTGAACTTACAAACTACGTTTTGCGTGTGATTACAGCGAATGCCATAATGCCTTTGTGTGTTGAAAATCAAAATTGCATGATAAATGTGTTATTTGCTAATAACTTTTTTTCTGTTCAAGATACACTTCAACGTTGTATTGAGAGGGTATAGGAAATTGACCTTCTACGCATTTTGACACCAGTCTCAACGCGCTATCTCGTACCGTTACCGAGATACGGGAAATTCCCGAAATCGTGCTCTGCCAGAGTTTCGAACGCGTGCTGCAACCTCAAAATGACGTCATAGCAAAATAAAAATTACATATTCGAAATCAGCGTCAAAAACTCTATCAGATACGACCCCAAGCATTTTCAATTTCAAAAATGGTGAAAAAATGAAACACCCTAATATATACTTGTGAACAAGGATGGCAGTACGGTACGTAGGTACGGTACAGTACGCCTCAATTTTTGCTAAGAAGTACGGTACGCTGGTACGGTTCGTTTTCTTTGAATTGGTACGGGTGCGGTACGTTGGTACGGTACGCCTTTCTTGTAAAGGTACAAGGTACGTGTACGGTACGTTGGTACGCTCTTTGAATTAAAAACCCCAGACTTTTCGCACATTGCGCTGGCTCTTTGTATACAGAGGCAAACAACTGCTGAAACCGACGCTAAACGTGTGAATTGAGATCGCTCATTTACAGGTTAGTGATTTCAATGTCAGTTAAAGTTGCGAATAGTTAAACGCAAGAATGGCAGTACGGTACGGTACGTAAGTACAGTACGGTACGCTTCAATTTTTGCTAAGAAGTACGGTACACTGGTACGGTACGCCTTTTTTGTGATGGTACTGGTACGGTACGTCGGTACGGTACGCTTCAAAAATTGAACTGAAGTGCGATACGCTGGTACGGTTCAAGGTGCGAGGTACGTAGTACGCAAATTCTGAGCGTACCGTACCGTACTGCCATCCTTGCTTGTGAACCTCTCTGTGCTGGAAAAAGGTATTCATGATGCGAAGTCCGTTGGTACAACGGAGCTGCAATAAATACCTTCCGTTCTCATTCAGTTCAGTGACTCCATGTTTTCCGATCACACCCTTCCACGTATCTGTGTCTGTTCCAACATGTACGTTAAAATCCCCCATAAGGACTGTAGATTCAGTAGGTGATACTCGTAGAAGAGCATCATTTACTTCATCCACAAAAGTCTGATATTCACTCGTGGCATTGGGGGTATACACCTGCAATATAGGCACAATGACCGATCCAATACCTTGAGCTTCAACATACAGACCCGTGATCCCAAAGGAATTCAATCTGACACACAGTCTACAAACGGGGGCTTGTGAGAATCCACACACCCGCTTGAGCAGACATACTAGGATCAGCACCAGAATAGAAGAGTTTCCATCCGCCATCCAGACCCATAGTTCCAGAGCCATGTCGTTTGGTTGAAAAAATTCCGATAATATCGAGATGATACCGCTTTGCTTTCTCAACCAATTCTAGCTCTTTTCCTGTGAGGGTGAAGATATTCCAATTGCCCAACAGCAGTTGGTGATGGTTGACTCGTGAGTGTGCGACATTATCTCGAGTACGAATACTCTTCACTGCCTCCATTCGCCTCTCCAAACGTGTAGCGGGCACATTGGTGGAGCTGCCTCTAGGGCTGGCTGGTGGTTGTTTTATTTTAAAAAGTTGTTTTTATTTAAACCGCATACGAGCAATACCTATGCGGTATGCAGAGTGTGCACAATCATTATTCAGACATAACTTCACTTTCGGGCTTTCTCGGGCCTATGGTTTCGGCCTTAAATCACTTTTCGGGTTCGGATTTATGTTTTGAGTTTGGCCTGTACTTGACGGTCCGTTTACAACTCCATGGCAGCTTGACTGAACGGCCGAAAAAGTATCTTCGCTGTCTACTGGCCAAGTCAACTTGTAGAACAAACAAGTATTGCACTTACAGTTACCAAGCACCATTTAAATAATAATGAAAATGGTATTGATGATTTGTGACTGGAGTATGAAATTGGTGACGATATCTTGTAACTGGTGATAACCTGCTATTGTTTCCTTAAAACTTGATGCTAAAATCTCTAGCGTGAACTTACCAACAGAATGTAAGGCACAACGTAAAAGATAGTGAGCAGAGCAATTAAGACGGTGAGATCTTGGTCGACTGATATCACCTGAGCTGTTGGCAGGTACAAAAACACTGACGCGCTATAGCTGTTTGTGATGAAAGCTGGAAACCAAGCTAGAAAAAAAAAATGCTGTAAGGCTCGGTCTACACTAGCGTAAAATTGTGTGCGTAGAAGCGTGTTTTCAGATTATATTAGGCCTAAACAAAAATTATGTGCGCCCGATGGATCGCCTTACCAACGTAGAAACTGTCAGTTAGTTAGCTAAGAATACGTTTGTACGCTAACTATTTTCGTACATTGCAGATACCTGGCCCAATTATTAATTAAAATTTAAAACATTTTATTATGCAAATTTTTTTTTAGGCCACTATATGATTTAGTAAAGTTTATGGTTTTAAACAAATAATCAAAATTTTCTTGCTGATCGCTGCAAACGCCTAAGCGCGAAACGAGTCGAGCGGACTCGTGTCTTCCGTTACAGCTTCTATTTCGCAGCGGTGGCAGAC
Source organism: Trididemnum nubilum (assembly GCA_963965965.1). Classification (NCBI taxonomy): domain Eukaryota; kingdom Metazoa; phylum Chordata; class Ascidiacea; order Aplousobranchia; family Didemnidae; genus Trididemnum; species Trididemnum nubilum. Next base: position 6,960,155 of record OZ014489.1, on the reverse strand, counting down.
GTTTGACAACATATTGTGTCCAATTTAAATTGTCTGATAACTGGACTGCTTAAATACATCCCACATTAAAGGCTAACAACTGGATTAAAAGACCAGTCAAAATTAAATGACCAATCAAAATTAGATAGTATAAGTAATTTTTGTTGAAATAAATTAATGAAGAAGACAGAACCATTCCGTGATAATGAGCTCTACAACCACGAACATTGTAACCATGGCTGCGAAAATTGACCTCGAAAGATCGCGATTGTTTTGCGAAACTCGAAAAATTAATTTTTCTGAATTTGATGTCGAGCGATAACGCGTTTGTCTCTGGAGCGGAAGGTCTGAGGTTCACATCTCGGGCTAGTCAAATCGGACTCAGAGTTGCCAACAGCTTGTCACCACTGCAAAGAGAAAAGCTGTGTTGCCCAGGCGCAATGACGCGGAGATGGGCCCCGCCAACTCGTTACACGTTTCGGCGTAATAAATTAAGGTTTAATTTGACACAACCGCTTTTAGACCCGGATCTTGGTTCTGTTACTTGCGTAAGGCTGAGTCGTGGTCAAAAAAGAGCCAAATTAACAAAGAAGCCAGCGTGCTTATTGATGATGTAAGGTCTTAATGCATACTCATTGATAGCGTCATGCCTAAAACGTGCCAAATTAACAAAGCTGGCTAATCAAAGAGTTGACATACACAAAACTTTTCGATTGGTTTGCTTCTTTCGCAGTGAGGTACGTTTTTGGCATGGCTGAGCAATGTGCAGGCACTGAAACTAAGAATCGAACCTGAAACATGCAAAAACGCTACTGTAGAGTAACAAACCGTAGAAACAATTTGAACTAACACAAAATCAGTCAATACATTTAAAATCAATATATTAAAAACTAAAATGCTAAACCGAAAAGTTTGACGTCCTTCATGGTCAACTCCTGGGAAATCATAACAACTTCCATCTACTACAAGGGGAACCCTTGTCGCTGAACCGCTGAACTACAAGGGTTCTTACTACTAGGTTCTTACTTCTTACTACTAGCTTGTCCTTACTACAAGGGTTCAGCGATTTTTTCACTTGTTTTTTTTAAGTACCACAAGTGAAAAATCGTTTATTCCCCACAAAGCCTCTGCCGCTGTGCAAGCCCTTAAGGTTTGTCCAGTTTGGCCAAGAGTCTTGCCCAGCTGGGGAATACCTTCAACAAAAGAATAAAAAGATTAAAATTGATTAATATTGAAAACGATTGTGACTTGTTGTGTTCTGTTTGTTTTTGTCGTAAATTTGTAATAAAAAACCACAACAGCTGGGGAATAACTTTATTAGAGAAGCTGAGGGCTGCCGATGAGAGCTAAAAGCTCGAAACAGCGCTGTCCAGCTCTGTGCATCTTATGACTCGAGCTGCTTTGTAGCTGCAGGGTTGGTGGTTGATCTGGCCACCTAACTGCCAGTGGAAGTCGTTATCACTTCCCAGGAGTCGACCACGAAGGACGTCAAACTTGTCGGTTATGATTTCCGTGGTCACAAAAGGGGAACCCTTGTAGTAGGGATAGCCTATGGCTGTCCTTACTACAAGGGTTCAGCGATTTTTTTACTTGTTTTTTTAAGTACCACAAGTGAAAAATCGTTTATTCCCTACAAAGCCTCTGCCGCTGTGCAAGCCCTTAAGGTTTGTCCAGTTCGGCCAAGAGTCTTGTCCAGCTGGGGAATAACTTTGTTAGAGAAGCTGAGGGCTGCCGATGAGAGCTAAAAGCTCGAAACAGCGCTGTCCAGCTCTGTGCATAAAATGCTAAATTCGATTTCGGTCTCAAAGGACCATCATCAGTACTTGAAAAAAGCAAAAATTTAGAAATACAAAGACAGGGCAAACGGACTGCAATAGCTACTGCAAAAACTGTGGTGCATAAAAAAGACGTCACTGCGTAGAAAAAGCAAGTAAAACAAGTATAAATAAACGTGCAGGACAGTGCATCAGAGAAGAGCAGTAGTAAAGACTGAACAGTAAAAAGACCAAAAGATGTAGCGGTGTACATTACAAGAAGGAAACTACATTACAGAAAATATGGTTTTGTTTGCGTTAATTTTCGCTTGGAGTTTATGGATCCACTGACTCTCATAAATGTCTAAATTACCGGGTTAAATACATAAGCAATTTTGTAGCACTCTGAAAGCTGAGGGTTAATTTGATCCTGGTGAAAGTTAGCAAAATGGAGACGGAGAGTAGCGTTATCATTTTTTTGTTGAGTATTGGCTTTCCATTGGCTACGGTGGGTGGTCCACCTTTTCAAAAATTTAGTAACAGTTGTCCAACATATTGTTCTGAACACAGCTTGCAAGTCGCTACGTATACACCGTAATCAGTGCATGTCAAATTTGCTTCAACGAGAAAGTCCTGCCACTACTACTAACGATCTTGTAGGTGAAAGGTACCATAGTGTTATGATTTCCTCTGTGTCCGCATAGAGTGAATTTCCCACAAGGTGCAGAGGAGCCAGTATTGGAAAGGTTTTTTATCGTGTTGTACGTCTCGGTGAGCAATAAGATTGTAATTGATAAGAATAGATCCCAGGGTTTTAGGTTTTTTATAAGTGATAGATGCCATGGGAGCAAGATGTTTTTTCCTTTGGTCCAATTTTGATCAAATTAGACCAAAGGAAAAACATTCT